>JAKGUB010000106.1:5790000-6430000 GCA_026261675.1 Hippocampus mohnikei | reverse complement strand
ATGGGGTGGATGTTTTTAGATATATATTTTAAGATCATGGTTGGTCTAACATACCCGGGGCGAGTAATCTTTGAATTGCAGACAAATTCTGACTTCTAGAACAACTCTCACATTAGATTAAGTAGGGTTTAACGAAAATTATTCCTCTTTAAAGAACACATTTATTCTTGTAACTGTATGAAAGCTACACAATGAACCTGGAAATGCTCTGACAGTCACAAATGCTGTTGAACAATATTTCATTCATGAACATAAAGGGACAGTTTAATTTTAATTGTCTTCTATTTATTTTTTTTTAATTGCTTTGGTCATATTTGTTAAAACTGTCATTATGACCTGACAGAAGTATATGAGTAAAATGATCGATGACAATAAGCCCTCTCTGGCTTGTGCCTCTCAATTTGAACGTTGCCACGAGGAAAAAAACCAGAGATGGAAGGTGTCAATCATTTCTGGTGAACTCTGAGTTCACAGTAATAGCTGGCACAACCCCGCAGCCTCACATTGACCACTAAGCCCCCAGGCCACTGAGCGGCCAACAATTGCAAGTGTTTTTGAAGGCAGCGAATGTTGCGTTCACGTCAGAGTTTGTTCATGTTCGCCAAACATCCACCAGACGTTTGGCTGTACTTTTCTGTTGGTGGTGGTAAAGGTTAGGCAAACGTTTTGCGAACTTGAAATAAACCTGACAAACTCTGACATGAGCCAGCATATTTCTACCTTGAGGCAATTGTTCATCCCTCCATGTGATAGGGAAATCACCTGGGGCTGAAACTATGGCGGAATATCTGCCTCCAGTGGGGGAAAAAATACCAGGGGAAGAAACTGATGAGACAAAACGCATTTAAAAGGAACTCCAAGCAGACCTCCATGGGTCCATTATGTAAATTTTGGCCAAGGTGATCACAGATTATCATTGTGAAATGGGCATCCCTCAATCTTAACCCTAAACGTAATTCTTGAACCAATTCCCAAACAAGTGCGAGTGGGTACTTGGAGAGCACCTTACCGCAAATCATTCACATCTGTGCGTCACATACAGTGCATATTAGTGAGGGTTGTGGCTCAAGTCAGACTATATTTAAATCTCGCTAGCAGTGATAATGCTGCAAACTTCCCCTGTAGTGTTTAGCTTTTTATATTCAATTAGTCTAAGATAAATACTTGAGATATAAATACATTAAAAAAGGCGTGAGCAAATTAATGTTCTTTGAAACGAGTTTGAAAGTTGATGAAGTTCGAATGAATTCTCATCCCAGCTTGCAAACTAATAAAAGGCTGTCATGCTGAAGAGCAGTCATTAGGTTCATTTCACAACAGCCACATCCAAACACTGACGCGTACGCGCGCGAACACACACACACACACACACACACACACACACACACAAATACAGCATCTATCCCTCCTCTGCAGTCGGACATGATTCTACGTGCCTAATAGGAAACCCACTGCACTTCACCTCGCATCCCATTACCCTGCCAATCATCGTTCCCACTGATGTCAAACTGTGTTGGGACTCTGTGGAAGGACTGTGACCTTGTATCACAATGCTTCAGTCAGAATGGAACAGAAATATTTATACCTGCCAGACAGATAGACTGATGTATAATTCATGGCTTTAAGACTGGCTGTGCTGACCCTGGACTCTAGAAGATGGAGGTTTCTCAGGGTTTACGATACCCTCATTAATACTCGGTGGGGACACTCCCCTGAAACAGGTCCATTTGTGTCCGTTGAGCATAAATTGATATAGGCGTGTTTGGTTTGTGCATGGGCATGAAACCAGTTTTATGCTTAACTATTCAGCATTGTGTTATTATATTCACGTTCAGCTGCTTCAATTGTCAGTTTAGCTATCTGCCCGTTGACTTTACATGGACTGGAATGCCTTTATGACTGTACATGTAAACCAATAAAAGCAACCAGGGATACATTTCTCAACCCAACTGCCCCAGCCAGCCATGTGCTATTACGGTATTATCACTTCCAGAGGTCAAACCGCTGGTGCAACAGGTAATGCCTTTTTTTTGTTCATCTTTGAATCCCACAATCCTAGAAAAAATGGCTTTGCATCTTATTCTGATCCCCAATAGACCAAAACTAAATAGTACAGCTTGAGATTATGATACACAGTACCTGTGCATAGACTTGCACATATGCAAACATTTTGGATGAGTATTGAAGCAAAATTATTCTTTCAATGTCATTTAAGGTAATAGAACTGCCTAATTTCCTTTGACTTAATTTCAAAGACTTAGATAGGGTGCTATGCTACAAAACACGCTGGAATTGGGCTCTTTAATTTACTATTTTGGTGTAACACTGCACACAATAAGAACTGAACTGTGTGACTTAAACCATCCATTTTCTGCATTGGCTTATCCTCAACTGGGTCAAGGGTGACCTGGAGTGGTGACCCGCCTGAATTTGGCTGAGAGGCTGAATTGCTTGCCAGTCAATCATAAGAAGGCCGCAGCCCAGATTCAAACCCTAATTGAAGACCTTTGAGGCAGATTTGCTAAACACTCAACACTCGGACTTCAACCATGTTGTTAAACTCGAACCCAACTTGGTCAACAAACAAAGTAAGTGGAGTCTCATGAGAAAGTCAGACATACCTGGTTAAGACACCGGTGGAGTAGCTGACGAGAGCCGATGAGCTGTGCTGCTCTCTTCCATGTCTCATGCTGAACATGATTGGTGACTTGTGTAAAAAAAAAAAAAAAAAAAAAAATCCTAATATTTTTTAATCATATTTTGCCTTGAGGCGTAAAAAGCTCAAACGTCAAGAAGGATTTGATCAATCTCAGGTGTTTTTGTACTTTCTACACACACAAACAAAGCAAAATATCTCTGGTAAAAGTGAAGGGGATTAAAAAAAAAGTTTTAGGGAAGTGAAAAGTGATTATAGTGCAAGGATCCTCCCATCCTTTGTAGAAACTCGCAAAGTCACATTTGGATGCCATCAAGCAACATAATCATATCAGCAAAGAATCTCCATACAGCGCTGATTATGATTTGCATATAACCTGTGTATACCTGATGAAAAAAAAAAGATAAATGGAGACTCAAAATAGCTTGGTGACATTGTCGTGTATTTGCAACAAAATGGACGTCGGGGGCATCTCGCAAAGACTGAGTGCATGTCATCCAAAATAATGTAAGCAGGAGAAAACAGATGGGGCAGCGGGATTGCTATTCAGTCAGACCGGGCATTGTGTGCCATCTGTTGACAATAAGATGGCAGCTTTACATTGCCGACGATACACAAGGGGACTACTTTTTGGCTGCAATCATCCTTGTTAGTGCACATAGTTATTTTCGGTGAGTGGCTCATAAGTGCAGATGCAATGATGCTTGTTGTTCAACGTGGGATTAGTGCTGGAAAGGAATGCTGGAATTTAAACAAAAACTAAACTTTATCAACTATTGTAGTAAATGCCCAGGGGCAAAATAAACAGCATATTGCTGTGCGCCAATGGTAGGCAGCAATGTATTTTATTCATTCATTGTTGTTTTTAATTTATCAAACTAATTGTATTGCCAAAGGTGTAAATTCAATTAAAACTCTGCTTTAAACTACATCTTTATTGTTACATATCAAACAAATGGAAGCATGCAACAGTCACCGGCGAGTAGTCAGGACGCAGGGTAGCATATGCCCGAAATATTTTTAAACCACACAGATGAGCCCTAAAATCAAAAGTGGTGTTTGTGCAACATTCACTGTCCTCAAATAGTTTTTGCCTTATACGGTGGTTCTAGATTTCACAGCAGTTCGGCTTTTGGCAGAAGTGTACTTTCGAAGCCTTGACGCGGTTCCCCAGAGCAAGTCACCAAGTCTGCTTGGGGATCGCATTTGTGTGCAGTCCACTCACTCTGAAATCCAGTGCTGAACGTAAATGTACCTTATGTGTCACTGGCTGAGCAAAAAGCACTCAGTGTTCAAACGGGCACCACTAGGAAGCGGGTCCTGATCTTTTGTCACGATATTGACATTCAGTATTGTTTTTGTGTTCACTGTTTATGTTATTACATTTATTGCCCCAACGGTCTATGCATGTCTGATTTTTACTTTATGTCCAGCAATTTGTATGTAGCTGTGGTTGTTTTTAAAGGCATCTATGTATAAAGTTGAGTGTACTTAAAATCACTTTATAATTTCCGCACACTAATCAGACCCAAGTGTGAATAGTATTTCATTTTCAGTTATCTGCCCCCCCCCACAAAAAAATACACACATATACATATATATATACATACATATATATATATATATATATATATATATATATATATATACCATTTCGTCCCTAATAGCAGGTTGTCGACGCTTAGTTCATTAAAACAAAGTGAACTAAACTGTTCATTTACTTCAAACCTCGGACACACACAAATAGACTCAGAAGGGCATTTCCAAATGAATACTCTGAGTAGTGCAGCCGCAAATTCACCAAGACAGACGCATGGGTTCATCTCTGGTACAATTGTCTAATTTGCATTAGCTGCTGCTCGGTTGTCAGTCATTAGAACGTGCTCAGACTTGCAGCGCTCTGGACACTGAAACAGTTTGTCACAGTAACAGTTGGGATAACCGTTATTAATCTCATGAGGAAAATTAAGGAATGAGCAAAAATGTGTGTGCCATAGCGTGATTTACACATCAACGTGATAAGACTGAAATGAACAACCTTGGCGCGGTGCAAAACAATTCATCGCGACAATCACTGAACCCACTTTTGCGGATATTTTCAATTTATTTTATCAAAGAGCGGCTTGTTCATTTATGCCATGAGAGAGAGTTACTAATTTGTGCCTACACAGAATCTTAACGGACATCGCTGCACATTTCCAAACTTGGCCTCTGCATGGGTAAGAGATATTGATGACAGCTGACAAAAGGAGTTGTAAAATATGCTAGTCTTACTTTCAAGAATTCAATGTAAGTCACTGCAATTAATTGCAGATCTAGGGAATCAAATCCACCGTCAGGCTCAGAAACAGTTTGACATATCCATCCTATTTATTTTGACAAATATCTGATAAAAAGACACAGACAGATGAAAAAGTCAAAATTTGCCGACGCCCGTCTGCACTCAGACGGCCCCATCTTTTATCCAATGCGCTCTTTTCAGATACTAGGCATCATTAGCAGGAACACTCTTGATGATGTTCTGATCCAGATGCTAGCAGTAGCTGGATCCAGTTTTCGTACCATGGATAAAGTCATTTGTCACCATTGTATTTACTCACCGCTCGCAGTCACAACACTGAAACTACTGTAAACGCTAAGCCCTACATCAGCTTTTTAGTTATTTCAAAAACGAGATAATTGTGAAAGGAGTTAAAATACACGTTTATAGTGAAGTACATTTTGCGACTTATCTTCGTAGACCGGCACATGTGCGCTTAGCATAGATGCTAGCACATCTCAATTTCATTTATTTATGTATTTGTTTTTACCGGGGGTTACAAATAAGCCGGCTGTGTTCCTTCCCACAACAGCGCAGATGCCCCCTTCTCCAAAAACATCAAAAGAAAGAAAACTGCACCTATACGCACAGTTACACTGTGCTTTGTGCTAAACTGTGCATGAATATAGGACCCTTTTGTGTTGTAAAATATCTCTCTTTGTATTTATTCTTCTGCCCTTCTCTTCTGACAAACAGGAAAAAAAATGTTGAAAGCAGCAGAAAAAAAGGTGATGGGCCAGTATGGTTGGAGGGTGTTTGAGATCGTGGCATCCGGGATGATGGGATGCAAATGGATGCGTGAAGTGTTTACACGTGCCTAATTCCCACTTGTCAATCAACTTGAATGCTCAAGAGAGTTTAGAATCAATTCGGATTTGATGGGAAGAAGAGAAGAAGGGAGAAAAGAGGGCGAGCTTGAAAAGAGCGTTTTTGTGTGTCACATTGGTGGAGGATTTGAGTGGTATTTTATTTTCTCACTGTTTTGATAAAAATGCATCAGATTCAGCACGGTAGCCTTGGGAAAGTTTCACATTGACCTTCAACTGTGATCCACTTGATCTTTAGGGCAACACGTTTTAAAAACAGTTGCGCACAGTACTACATCACTTTCAATTCTATTATAGCAGCATTTATGCAATGCATTGCAAATCCACACACGCGTTGAAGTGCATATATTGATGGCACAGGATACTGTGCAATATTCCAACCTTGCCCAATCAGTAACACATAGTTTGATTGACTTCTCACACCAAGTGGAAAAGAGAAGAGGTGTCTTGTCACTTAATACAGATGAATGAAGAAAAAAAAACATTTTCTTCCCTCATCCTTTCCGCCCCATTTTAAAGGTCACTATAGCACAAAAGTGCTTCTGTAGTTGTTGGCGCATCAGTACAGGATGAAATTAATCTTTTTTTGGGGTGTGCGGGGGTTGCGGCAACACTTAGTCACTCCCTGTTGATATCCATTCAGATAAAAGCGAAACATTTGTTTGAAAACACCTTGCAGTCTTTAGCCATGTATTTAAACACACGAGGAGGCTGCCATTTTAAGAGCATACAAGATCATTTGAAAATGTGTGTGTGTGTCAAACAATAGTATTTGAGTCTCCTTTCTTTGTCAGCAAAGAAGTTTAAAGGCTAGATTTGGTGTCTGACATAACATGAATCTAGATTTGAATTAGTCCCTTCCATTTTCAAAATGAGTCCTAAGTGTGACAATCCTTCACACCTGAAACCACAAATAAACACCTCCTACCTGGATGAGGCCGGCTACCGCAGCAAATACACTGCGACTTGAGTGAGGACAGGTACAGTGTGGGAGATCGGGAGCAGCAGGGAGGCAGCAAAGAGCAAAGACTGCACGTAGGAGGTACTGTCGAGTGTAAACAGGAGGCTTACGAAGCTGGTGCACTGATTAGCTGTCATCCGTATTATGCAAATGAAAAGCAGCTGGTTCATGCAAGGGTCATCCCCAAAGGAAGTCAGTGCAGTGGCAGCCAATCACAATTGGGCACTGGCTGTCACAGGCCCCAGCTAAAACAGACACTGTGCATTGCAAGATCAATCAACTTCAAAAATCTACAAAGTACAAGGTTCTAATTTACCAAAAACATTGCCGGCATTGTTTATCTCCCTTTTTAATATTTATTAAACATAAAAAGGCTTTTGAAAAGGTTCATTGCAAATCATTTGTATGCAGATGCTGAAAAAAAATGCCAAAGGGGTAAATGCATAAAGACGCTTCAGCCCAGTATAAAAATCCCAATTTAATATCAGACCACTCTGAATGCACCAGTCTTTCTTTCCATCTATTTGTTCCATTATTTGATAACTGACATTTGCTTGGGCCACAGGAACATTTTGATCAATTGTTTATTGAGTACATCATTTTAAAATCCCCAAAATGGGACTGCTGTTATGTGCAATTATAAATAATGATAGTAAAACACTTTCTGCACAATTTCAGCATGCTTCAAATAAGTACAACCTTGATGTAAAAACTTTCACACACACACGCGCACACACACACACACACACACACACACACCATTCTATATCTTTAACAATAGCGAAACGTCTCAGAGGAGTCTCCTTATTCATCTCCGATTTTCACTGATGTCTTTTTCGAAATGGCGGATCTGTGGTCAACCCACCACCTTAGTTCTGAGGTTACTCCTCAAGGCCAAATGGTGGTTCCTCAGAATGATGAAGGCTTTTTTTTTTTTTTTTTTGATGTGGCTAATTGATCCACATCTGGGAATAAAACAGTCGGGGCCAACAGGAGAGGTTGAAAAAGAGTGAAGCACAAAGTTGAGGATTATCGAAAGCAAGCAGAGTCCAGGGGCATCCTTCCTCTTCTTTTGAAATTTGCACATCAAGGTATCACAAATTGCTGCATTCAAGCAAATCATTTGCCAGCTCTTGGGGATCATTTTCAATATGAGGAGGAAAACGCCCAACTTAATATCACAGACACATTTATTTCCAATGTTTTATAATATAAATATCCAAACCAAGTAATTATTTAATGTCTCACAAATAAGTAAATACTATTCAAATTTTACAGCAACATAGAGCACATTTTCACAAGAATAAAGATATAAAACAAAAATGGACTGTACATATTAACACAAGTAAATTAGACTGAGCTGAAAGAAAGATAAGAGTTAAGAAAACGAATGATCAATTTGAGGTAGAGATAAAAGATTTTAAAGTACAATTCGTGAACTGACGAACTTGCGTCAGGAAGTAGTCAGTGAAAAAAAGAAAAAAACAAAAGCAAAAACAGTGTTGGTGATGTGAAATGCTGCTGGAGGTGTAAGTTACTTTTCTTTCCACTTCTGTGGTTCATTTTTGGCCATGCTGCAATTCAGAATTTTAAAATGTAAAAAGGATACCTACCGACAGGACGAATACGAAAACAGATGAAATCACCTATACAGTGTCAGAAGAATGTAACCGGATGAACAATTCAGCAAAATCTATTTTTGAAACGAGCCACGATGTGCGGAAAAGAGTATATGCAGATCGACATGAAAGTTGACTACTATAGGCGTATTAAAAATTGTATGACAGGACTCCAGAGGGTTTCAAAAGAATTTAAATGCAGGGTTCAGACAGAGTTTAAATCGGAAGACTGCAACAAATTGGGGGGTGGGGAGGGGTTGGCTCAGTAGAGACAATAGTGAAAAGCGAGGACTCTCTGGTCTCATTTCTTTCATCAACTAGCCGCAGAATCTCTCACGCTCTATTTTACCGAGCCCTTTGGGTTTTCATTATCTCTCTTATTTCACTCATCACCACATTAAAGTGAATGTATGATATACGAACCTTGCGCATGACGGCCCTCCCAAGATTTTACTCTGACAAAGGTCTGTGCAATACAGCCATTGCAAAAACAAAGGAACAATTCAGCACAAAATGCATAACAGCGAACTGCTTTTTATTTGCATGCGGTATTATTTAAAAAGCAGCCGAATTAGCTACAAACTTTGACATCTGAAACCTGATGCAAACATACAAGGCAGTTCATAATTGGGGGGCATAAACTCATGGCACAATATACACACATTTTTAATGAGATCCAATAAAAAGATAATGTTTATTGACCAATATGTTTAATATTGTGCCTGTTGTGACCATCATACTGAATGGCGAAACATTTTGGTCTACTGACCCAAATAGGGAAACCAAAATCACCTCTGAGTACAATACATTGCATGACCACGACAGCCTAATTTCAAACATAAACAACTAGCTTTTGTCGACATTTCTCTTTGACAATGCAGCATTTTCAATACACACCACTCATCCTGTCTTTTTAAATTGTGTAATGGTTCCTAGTAAACTGTCTGAAATAATGTGCTTCGGGAAGGCAGTCATAAAAAAAAATAGAGATAGAACTCGCGCCAGGTAACGAGCACGCCTCTATTCTCGCATTGATTAACCCTGCTAATGTGCTAATTTAGCCTGGTAAATTTTCTCTCCGCAACACCAGTCTCATCAAGGTCCAATTAGCTCCTCCGCAGACCGCAAACATCCATCATGGCGAGACAGACACACTCATCGTTTCTCTTTAATGCTGCAACACACAGCAGTTCCACGCAGTCGATAGCTTCCCTCATGTGGAACTACGGTAAAATAGTGACTTTCCTGCAATCAATAGGCCACAATTTTTGGTGAATGATGATGCCCATTGACTTATTTACAGTAAAAAATAAAAACAATATAAAAACATTGTAATACTTTTCAGCATCTCTTTTTGAGGAGGAAAAAATTGAGGTGCCTTGTGAACGGTTTGTGACCAGTACAGGGTGTGGCCCACTTCTTACTTAAAGTAAGCTGCAATAGGCTCTAGTTCAACCGGCAACTTATAAGGAAAAGTGTTAAAAACAACCCCCCCACCCCCAACAAAACGAAACAAAAACAGGGATCAATTAGAATTGTATGTTTTGACTTTTAAAGAACCCCCAAAATGTTACATTTAGAAAAAAAGCAAATTTCAAACAACAGCATGTTTTCCTCACACATGCACCGGGATGTGTTAAACGATTCCCCCGACCGACGATTCAAGCCTCACTATCGATTTTGCCAAATGTCCTGTTCGTCCCTCCACTCTGTCATCCATTGTGTGTTCACTACTATAACATGTAAAAAAAAAAAAAAGTAGAGGTCACACTCTGTTCATGTAATGCATGAATTTCTATGAAAGAGTAGAGGGGGGAAAAAGTAGATTTCATCTTCGGGTATGTACAGATTGTCCAGATGTGGATAGCATAATTATTTAATGAAGGGAATGTGCAGAGCAAGGAAGCCAACCAATTTGACCCAATTAAATCTCAACCGTGTTCAATTTCCATGAAGTGAGTGAAACTGCTGCGAAAACAAAATGAAACACTTTAAATCATAATATTGTGATACAACAGATTTTGCTGTTTGGCAAGATTTTGTTATCAGAGGCAGACAGCTGACAATTGTGCATCTCCCAAAAAGAGGAATATGGATATAAAATAGACGGTATTGCGTGTTATTCACACTGGCATCATTCTTGAAGACAGTTCCAGAAAAATAATGGATGCGGATAGTTTGTGATATCTGGATTAGGAAATTAGCATAATCATGCTAAAGGCAATTTCTTGGGGAGGGGGGGGGGACGCGATGGGTTCTCTTTGTTTGTTTCTACGCTCGTTCTTCATTTAGGTGGTCAACAACTGTCACTTGATCGAAAACAAAAAGCACTGTGTGCAATTGGGTGACTTTACGTGTTCACGTCCAGTGCACCGTTGTCCCACGTACCGTACCTGATCATGATTTCCAACATTTACCACACCATCTGTCAGCTGGCTAATTCCGGAACAATAAGTGGGATTTGCCTTCTACCCCTGCCTCAAAGTGGAGATAATATTTCAGCTCATTTGTGCTTTTCATGGAATCATAGATCATGTCAATTTGTAAGCGGGCCTCGTTTATCTCACCGTGTTCACACTTTGTGGAGGTAAAGGCAGAGTTTAGAGGATACATGTTGCTAGTTTATGACACGTCTAATACAAACGATTCACAATTACATTCCCTCCTGTGGAGAATATCTAATTAACCCTAGCTGCATGCCCTCGGAATATACAAAGACACGGTGGGGGGGCCAGGGCTGGGGGAGATATGCATGTTCCAAATGGAGAAGCTGTAGGAGTGATTCCGGAAACTTCTTGCTGGGAAACAGCATTGCCAACAACCGTTGGGTTTGAACCATTTGGTATCAAAAATGTCCAAAATAAGCCATCTAAAAAACAACAACAAAAAAGAGGCAATTTTGATGAGCAGTAAAGTACATGTAAGCTAGCTGAAATGTGAAGGGCAAACTTGAGGTTGTTAAAAATGGGGAATTGGATATAATGTCTAATCAACCTGATTCTCAAACCTGGCATCAAGAGTACAGGCGGACTCTCATATCGTTGAACGGGTCAAACGAAAGGTGATAAAATGCGTGCTTTGATAATGTTGCTATGGGATGTTTTGCTCACCTGGTTGATTAACTGCAGTTTCACAACATTGACCATGTCATGTTCTATCTGAGATTTGTTTCGTTTCTCTGTCAGTTGGCTCGAACTGATGTGGTTTCTTGCTCCTCTTCGGCACGGTAAGTTAGGCGGCGTGCGCAAGGAGGCAGGCAGGCAGGCAGGTCTTAAGCTCTTCGCTCAGACCAGAAGGAAGCCAGATTGTTCCTCTTGTTCCATTGTTTGGCGCCGATTACCATCTTGAATCCTGTCTCGCCCGGGTCATATTTTTTGTAGTACTGTTGGACAGTCTTCATTCTTTTTTTTGTGCCTATTCCCTGAGGTTTTAGCATCTTCCTGGCAACCCTCTTTGCTCGATCTCTGAATCATCGTAAGTCACGCGCTTCCCTTGTCCTCTCCTTTCATTGTTGTGCTTTTGCTTGCGTTCGCCTTGCATCTTTTTTTTTTTTTTTTGGCTTAGTGCTTTTGGTTTCCATTTTTGTTTAGTCTATTTAACTGTTTGTTATCTTTCTCCAAAATTATTCCACCAGCACTGTGTTCCCCTTTTGGGGTTTGACCTGTGGAAGATCGGACCCCTACAAATGTGCAACTAATAAAATCACAAAGCCCAACTCAAACACGCATAGAGTACTTCTACAATTCTGAATTAAAATATACTAATTTCAGGATTTTAAATATAATTATAATATTTAGGAAGAATACAAATGCAGCGATTGCTTTAGAAAACCATAGACCTTTGATCATTCTGAGCAGGCTCATTTACTGCTGCTTTATAAATCAAATACACACAATCTACATTCGAACAATACATGTTTCTACAGCGAGACTTTGTACTGTGCGAGTACGGTGGAAATTAGCTAGTGCTGACATGTTAATCAGGAGATTTTTTTTTTTTTCCTATCTGAAATCTCAAGGTCGGATGATATACAGAGGACTCTTGCAGGACAAATGATGGCACACTTTCTGGTGATCAATGAGAGCTGCAGTACAGCACCAGCTGTGTTATCATTGCTTTTTCATCCCCATCTGCCGCTACTACAGCTAAGCCTGACACTTTTTCAATTCGTTGGTTGTTACTTCCCAGACACACACACACACTGACGCATACACATTCACACATTGTATTTGATTATCACAGCTGTGTCCGTACTCTTTATTTTTGGATGTTAGCACTTTTTATTACAAATATGTTCTCAACATCTCAAGCCATTTCAATGAAAAAGCAGTCTTGTTTTTATTCTGTTATGGAACGGAATGTTTCTTCAATTTGAATCATATAGAAGATGGAACACAACAGAATGGATTAAGATCGGATTGGTCCTGCAATCGGAACATATCGGCACAAAAAAAAAAGTTATTTTGGAAAATCGGTTGCACTTTTCCATGTTTAGCCCTAAAAAAATAACAAAATGATATGTGTTAGTTTAACACAGTTTAATCGTCTGCAACCAAAAGTGTTGACATATTTACAACACCAAACAGTAAGAATGAGCAGCAGCAGTGTGTGGCAAATTTACATAAATAACAAATCTTATTTTGGATTTACTCCACAATTTGAGTTTTAAGTATCCCCCCGCCCCTTAAAAAACTGAAACCATTCATTAAAAGTAATTTAAATATCTTAGCTTACGCTGAGTTGATTTGAAATAAATTGTCAGTGAAGGAAATTAATTTGCCAGCACAAAATATTGTGCATCATCTTTGGTTAGATAATCCACAAAGCTCTTGCTTTGATATGATAACAGTATCTCCTCCAGTCAAAAGTTTTTGGAATTTTTTAAATTTTATTTTTTTTCCATTTATCAACAACATTTGTGACTTGCGCGGTCAGAGTTTCATACTGTCTCTTTGAGTTCGTCCCATGGGTGTTTAATGGGGCTGGGGTCAGGGCTTTCAACTTGTTTGAGGTCAAATCCATCCAGTTATGCCCTTTATGAACCTTGCTTGGTTTTAGTACTGGGGCACAGTCATACTGAAATAGAGAAGGGTTCTTACAAAGTTGTTTTCACAGAGTAAAGAAAAAACAGCAATGTGTTAAAAAAAAAAAAAGATTACTGTTGTCTAGTGTCTGTACACACGATCAGTGAGATGTGGTTTCATTGTATTCTATGTAACCAACTTGTGTTCCTTCAAAAATCCTTAAAAAAAAATAAATAAATAAAAACTCTAATTAAAGGGTCCATAATGGATCGCTATTGAAAGTTTCAGCCCCCCAGGTATGCATAATCACATGCACCCTTCATTATCACATGCAGGGTGATGTTCATATTCACCTTAGTATAACCCTAGTCAGCCTGCGTTTTGTAAATCATACTTAAAGTTCACTCTTTAGCTCTTTTATATTTTTGTTGAAGTCAATCTTGCGATTGTGCGTGTTTTGAACACCTCTGAAATGCCCAAGACTACTTATTTTTCATTTAGTGCCACAAAACAGAAAACAACCCAAGGCATCCCTCAAGCAAGATTGCTGAATTAACACATTTTTCCTCAGATGGCAAAGAGCTGTTTACCCGCCATCATCTCATGCAGGGGTGAATGTCAACTCTAATCACACACTTAATCCTTGCCTGTTGTGTTTTTGCTTCAAGTTGGCTTTGTTAAATGGAGCTTTGCTCCAGTGTAGCTGCAAAAAAGGAATCGTAAAGATATTGGCCTACTGTTAGTGTAATTCACAGGGCCGTGAACCCAAATAAATGTATGATAGCCTCATAACTACATTTGAAATAAGAGACCAGTAAAAACTCTTTCTTCAATTATTTTGACATTTATTTTAAAAGTGGGGTCAGTCACAAATAATGTTCCCAAAATCTCAATGTTATTAAAAGTGAAGGCAATTTGTAATTGTAGCAGGAAGTACGAAGCCGACTCAGATAATTTGCTTTCGCCGGTCACATAAAGCCCCCGGGCCTTGAATTTAACACTTAATTACACTTATTGTTCCAGATTTAACACTTTTGAAGAGTTCTAAAACGTCATTGTTTTTACATAATCTTTGCTCTACTACTCCGCATTCTTGGAAAAAAATCTGGATGCAACTTTGGTAATTCTACCACAAACATTTTACTATATTCAGGAAAAATAAAGAGCACGGATACAGCTGTGATACTCAAATACAACGTATGAATGTGTGTGGGTCAGCCTGTGTGTGTTTGTATATAAAATGAAATTTCATGATGCATCATTGTAAAAAAAAAAAGCATAAAGGCATAAAAAAAATCCTGCCTGTGCATGCAATCTCAACCTGCTTGGACACATGTTTCTGATGTATTGTGTGATGAAACAGAACATGTCCAAACAAAAACCTAGTTCCTTGTGATGAATACATTCCTCATTTTATATTTTGCTATCTTTGCTCCCTGAGATGTCACAAAAAACTCCTAGAATGTTGCAAGACAGCGATGCTCTGGTTCCTCTGGGTTTCTCAGAGAGACACAGGAGGATTTTCTCCAATTACAAAATTCCAAACAGTGAACAATGAAACCGAGCAACATCCTCACATAAATGTTGGTTCACCCAAAGGACAACGTGAAGTACAACTTCTACACTGAAGTCAAAAAGAACCTGTTATGAAAATGCCATCGACAACATGGGAGAGCAACAACTTTCGATCATAACAAACTGTTCATTTGCATACTGTACAAAACAGACATTTTTGAGGATTCAAATTTCAACACTGAGAACATATGTAACGTACAAACAGCAAAAGATCATCTGTGTGATTCGCTTACAGCTAAATTCTGTCCCATATTTAACTTGTGACCCCCCATCTCACCAGACCCATTTTGGAACACCGGATTGTAGGTGAGACTGAAAATCAACTCTAAATTTCAATCCAGACAACACAAGACATTTGGAGGGAAGGCGAAACATCTTCACCATGTAAGGAGCCCGCTAGCATTCTTATCAACCTTCATGATCTGCCTCTCCTGTGATTCGCATCGCTGAACGCATTTCAAGAGACTGATTGTGAAGATAACTCCGATTGGCTGGCACCCAGTCCAGGGTGCGCCCCGCCTACTACCCGAAGTCAGCTGGCACAGGCTTCGGCACGCCCGCGACGCCCGTGAGGATAAAGCGGCTCAGGTAATGGATGGATGGGTAGCCTGAAGATAAATGCAGGTTTTACGCTATCACAAAGTATCAGCATGACTGGAAGCAGAAGAGTTCACTGCAGGGGGACTGCGGCCCTCGCTGTCCTCTGTCATCCCTGCAGGAGAGAACGAATCACAGAGAACAAGAGTTTGATGGACAGACTGTGGAAGTGGCTCAGTCAGGGGTCCATAATGGAGATGTGCATCTGCTGCGTTATGCAAAGCGCTCACACAGAGAGCGTCCACAGAGAGCGCCGCGGATCGGATGATCAAGAAGAATTCAAAGGAGCAACGTGGGAGTTTTTGAATTCGGAAACCTATCCTGCTATTATGCTGTTGTCAGGAGCTTCACAGAGTGTTTGTTCAACTGTAAAACAAAACCTACCTCGTGTGACTTTTACGTTTCTGAGACTATACGTTCTTAATGAATGTTTTTTTTTAAAAAGGCACACTGCTTCAGAGAAAGTCTTCCTTGAAAATATTCCGTGATATATGACCCACGGTTATGCGTGAAAGATGAAAATGACGCCACGTATAAAAATGCCAGCGCCTCTATAGACACCATGACTGCATATAAATAAATTTAACCGGGCCTATGAATCACTTCCGTATAGAACCTGCAGCCCTGTCGCCTTTATTCCCGGCAGCCTTGACGAATAGCAATAACAGCTGCAAGACAGTGATCAATCTGCATTACATTTACAAACTACTAAAACAACACTCACCTTTTCTCCTTGTCGGACCAGCACAAAGCATTGTGGCGGAGTCCAGGAACTGGGGACAGAAAGCATTAAACTAAAAGGTCATCGCTCAGTTATTAGGCATGGCGCTGTTTGCTAATAGCTCTGCCAAGAGAGGCAGCTATTGATCAGGACCTGTCCCTGCTCCAACAGGGAGGATTACACACATTTCATTTGTTCTATCTAATTGAGCGGGGTTCACCTTGTGGGTCGTCCTCGTGCATGTACACACGCAAAATCACCGACAGTATATGCTTGGCTTAATCCTTACACGCGCATACATGCGGATACAAACAAATATTCACATCCAAATAAACATGGTCGAAGCAACAAACAACGGAGGTAAATATATGATCTTTTGGTTATATTTGCGTACAGTATTGGACTGCGGATAAACTACCGTTTTATCTAAATATGTTGACACAATTGTGAAGCATCTTCAATGTGTTACTCATGATAAACTGATAACATGAATTTCGAAACAAATAGTGGAACTGGTCACGAACAAATACAGTGCGCCACATCAACGGACTTTAATTCAGGCGAGAGACTCTGCCCCGCATCTTTTAGATGTTGACCTGCACCATCACATCTGATTCAAAGAAACAACGGGATTAGTCAAATCTGATGATGCACGATTACTGTCAAGTGAATGGAAGCAGCCATATTGTGCCGGTGAGGTATCGTAGCATTATATGGTATAAGGAAGTATATTACATGTTTTGTTTTCTTTTTTTAATTGACCCTGCATGACTCAACTGAGGCTGAGTTTGATTTCTCCAGCCAATCATCCATCCATCCAACCATTTTCTAATCCGTTTATCCTCACCAGGAACGCGGGCGTGCTGCAGCCAATCCCAGCTGTCTTCGGGCAGTCGGCGGGGGACACCCTGAACTGTTTGCCAGTCAATCATAGTCCAGCAAATCAGTGGGAAAAAAAAAACTATATTTTAAAAACTATCATTGTATACCATTATACGTATTACATGCCTTATAATGTGAGAGAATTATAGTTTGTTGAATTTAGAAGAAAGTGTCAACTGCAAGCTTTATACATCCATCCATCCATTTTCCGATCCGACCCTCACAAGAGTCGCAGGGGGTGTTGGAGCCTTTCCCAGCCGTCTTCAGGCAGTAGGCGGGGGACACCCTGAACCGGTTGCCAACCAATCGCAAGGCACACAGAGACGAACAACCATCCGCACTCCTATTTTGGTGAGGACTTTGCGTCGCTACCAAGGAAGATGAGCCAAGCAAAAGACTGCCTCAGTCTTACCTCGTTTTGAGGGTGCGCCCAAAGCGATAAGCATCAGGAGAGCCTGACAACGCAGACCACCATGTAAAAGTCAGTCTTTTTCAAATATTCGTCTGAAATAGCTTCACAGTATGCCCATGGTTTCTATTTAATTTTATTTAACAGATCATGAGTTAAGTTGTTCCTTTGTGTAGGATTTGTCATGAGGATGCATTTTGAATTCATTCAAAGAAGAAGAAAAGATTTGCCGGAGCAAAATGGAAGTTTGACTTTTGTTTAATTCGTCAAAGTCTAGCGAGATTTTTATCCTCGTGCACGCGGTATTTGATGAATTGCTGCAGTTGCTGTAAAGCCTTTGTTTTGTGGGAGGTCAATAACTCATCTGTGAGCACGCAGTGTGACCGTTGTGACGCACTCTGATCGAGAGAGTAAGACTCTTTTAGTGATCAACAGCAAATCTGTCACTGCTGTACACGGTGACACAACCTTAAGAGGCATCTTCAACGGCCCGATAACTTACACAGTATTTTATCACAGCACGAAAGGTTCTATGGGGCACTTGCTGCTCACATTAATCATTTTATAATTATGCATTGTATGCAAGGCCTTGGCATGTTGACAAATTAAGCAATCTGGAAAGGCACAAGGATGCAGGGGTTTGAAATGAAGTATTATCAGATAAATTCGGACCCAAGTCTGCTGCCAAAGGCCTGAGGACAACCGACTGTAAGAGGATTGTTATTTTAAAGATACATTGAGGATGTTTATCCTTTAAAAAAAAACACACAGTCCTCCAGGGAAACTATTTTTAGAAGCATTGGTGCTACAGGCCTTCTGTTATTTGATTCAAGCACATAAATTATCAAGCAATATTACACAACCAGAACAATTCTGAACATGGGGGGTGAGGAGGGGGAGTAGTGTAAGGTCATTTCAGTGCACTAGACAATGGAAAAAGTGATGCCGATTGGTGATATCCGAAAACGTTTTGAGAAAGTATAAATAAAATAGATGTGATCTTTTATATTTAGATTTGAAAAGGCGTGCAGAAGTTTCATTTCTGTGCAGTATTCTACTTCAGAAACTTGGTTGTACTTTCATGATTTTTCAAGCTGTATTGAAGTTGAGGCTAGCTCGCTTCCATTCAAATTTAAAGGTTTCGATTCCGAATCAATTCCGAATCACGATTATTGTTTGAGCCAGTGGAACTCCGTATTTATTGTTTGGAAAGATAACATAACCCAACGCAAAGTCAAGCCACCGTACCTTATTAGGATCAATACCTTATACTTGCTGTTGTCAATAATTGTTCTTCAATCTTGTATAAAGCCCCCCAAAGTGACATTTGATTAATCGTGCAAGTATCGTAACAGAAAATAACTTTGGTGGAACTTGAAGTCACGTTGTAGAACATTACGTGATTAGAAGTCTCGAAATTCTGACATTTACTGTGTTTAAATTCAATTATTTTGAATCAAGTCTGATTACCTGCATTTCACAAAGCATGCATTTCATCTAAGAAATGTAGTGGAGTAAAAACGAACAGATATATACCTTGTTAGGTACTTTTGCACCACCGAGGCGCTCAAAGCACTTTGCACTGACTTCGCATTCACCTGTTGCAGCATCGGTAGGAACTGGTGGTTCAGCATTTTGTACCAGGACACTTCAGCATGGTCACAAGGGACGGGGATCAAACCCACAACCTCTAGATTGGGAGACGACCACTCTACCGCAGAGTCATGCTGCCCCCCCAAATAAAGTGAAGTACGGATATGTGAAGATTGGACTTGAGGATATAAATGTAGTCTGTTACCTTACAAGACTGCTGTTCTTTATATTACACAACAGTGCTGACCTACTGCACCGTGGACAGTTTCAATTTCAAAGCCAATGTCCATTATGAACACGACAGATTAAGGGTCTTGTGGAGCCTAATCGCAGACAGAGTCAGATTGCCCTCAACGTGGCTCCACTGGCTCTTAATGAGACCATTTTCCTGCAGCGAGGATCACTCACGGGGAACTTATCTCTGGTGTGAAGTCCAGGGGGGCAGAGAGTATGAAAATGGCGGCATGACTTCTTGGTTTTATGCATTTTGTCTGTTATCAGGCTATCGAAGGATCGCACACTGCAATGTATTTTCACAAGACTTTAGTAAGCTCTTGTATTGTACTTTAAGTGAGCATAACTGGAGGTTTTCTACTGCCCCGTTGCCAATACGCAATCCTAAGAATCAATTGATTGTTTCTTTTCACCAAAAGATTAACTTTAGCCAAGTGGTTAATAAGAATAAATTCTGAATAATTATTCATGAATGCATCCGCATATACCTCAGTCAAGACTCAAACATTTGTCATGAGGAAATTCAGTGTATGAGTTTCTTATTTGCAAAAGGAAAAAAAAAAGGTTTGATAGAGCCAATTTTAAAGACAAGGCATCTAGAATGTTAAAAAAAAAAAAAAATATATATATATATATATATATATATATATATATATATATATATATATATATATATATTTTTTTTTTTTTTTTTTTGGAGCTGTCATTCCAGCTGTCATTCCAGCTTCTGAACTCTGGCTGCCATGTATGCTGTTCCCTGAATGACAACTAAAATTCCATCAAAACATCAACACAGAAGACCGCACACTACGGCTACACTGTGGAGTCATATGCGATCAGATACGCTCAATTCAACTGGTCCTTATTCATTGCACAGAGTGCATTCCTTCCTCACAACACAAGACTGGCATTTGTAAAAAGAGTAGCATTCAACGACAAAGACATTCATATTTTGGGTACGCAGTCACTGTAGGCAAAAATAGGTGCCACCACCAAGTGAACAATGGAAAGGCAAATCAGGACACATTTTGTAAAGTAATGAACATAGGGCAGAAGTCTAAAAAAGACATACTGTCGACAAAGTCAAAAGTATTATTTTTGCATAGTGCTGGCTTGGCAAAACTTTTCAGAAGCAACGATTTGGAGAACCAGTCCTGTTAGCCTCAATAATTTCAGCACAAATTGTTTTCCCATTACTTTAAAAATAGATTCTTAAATTAACTCTCCTCACAGCCTTAGTCACCTATAAATAAATAATATTAATAATATTGCATTGTGTGCTTTCAATACGCCCTGGAAAATCTCACAATTCCTCATAAATAATCCAATGACATGCAGATAAGGGATGTTTCAAAAGTTTAAATCTTGATTAAGTGCATCTTGGTCTGATTTCTTTTATAAAGCCTCAGCACATGTCTATCAAATAAGAAGCATTGCAATACTGATGATTTAAGTTTCACAATGGGCTGCCCCTTCATATTTTTCCCAATATTTTATATTAGATACAACTATCTTACTTATCTGTACTGCGTGATGAATTGTTAGACATGCTTCAATATCAGATCACAGACAATATCAATCTATCAGATCTCAGCTTTCATTGTTCATTTTCAACAGAATAAATTACAAACATAATTACCGGAGTTGTCAAGAAATGTTCCACATGAGTGGGTGATTTTTGTGCAAGAGTAAAACATTTGCAATGCTTCTCCCTCGAAAAAGCATACATCTCCATAACATTGCTTGGTCTTTTAAGTGAGTGTATATTTCATGAGAGCTGGCTATTTTATGCGCATAGGCAGTTTGCTCCTCCTCCCTGTCAAAATACATGCTGACACGTTCACTTCAACATTAGCATTTTGACCTCAGACACTCAGAGGGCACTGCAAAGTCTCTCATTAGTCACAAAATGCAAAGACACCATTGTGGAAAACGTTGGCAAAAGTGAAATGCAGTCCAATAGTTGCTGTCAGTGCAAAGGAAGGATATGATAACTGTAAGTGGTCATTTCTATTTTCCGGAAACTAAACTAATTTAAAGGTATATCAAGAGGGGAGGACCATGAGCAGCTGCATGGTACACATTGATTGGCCGATAATCGCGCCAAAGTGAAATGTTATAATGACGGCTGACAAAGGCCTTGCCAAGTCTGTGATGGATTACAATTTGGACACTTAACAACTGGCCACTTGCTTCCACTGACCTGCCTCTGTGTGATATTTTGAGACGTTTCATTTCCTGACAGCTCCAAAAGGTTATGATTTACATAAAGGAAATGTGATTTTGATGAAGACTTTATTAATGAAGGAGGAGCCAGGCCAAAAGGGAAAGATTGATTTTTACATACAACAAACAAGTGGGAGCCTGGGCTAGGTATACTGGAGGTATACTATCCCCACCCATCCCTCCATTATCTGATCCGCTTATTCTCACAAGGGTCACAGGCCTTTGTGAGAGCCCATCGCAGCTAACTTTGGACAGTAGGCAGACTAGACCCTGAACCGGTTGCCAGCCAATCGCAGGGCACACAATGACAAACTACTATTCGCACCCACAATCACACCTAGGAACAATATTGAGTATCTACTTAACCTACCATGCATGTTTTTGGAAAGTGAGAGGAAACCGGACTACCCACAGAAAACCCACGTAGGCAGGGGGAGAACATGAAAACTCCTCCCAGGAAGCCTGGAGCCTGGATTCAAACCCTGGACCTCTGTACTGTGATGCGGACAGGCTAATCAGTCGCCCACCGTGCCGTGGGGACATACTATACTTGCATTAATTATGTTCCATTAGTTGTACAGTAAAAGTGCTGGACATTCATGCAAAACCCTGTAAAAACAGTCCCACTGTGAGCAATGAGGTTTTAAATGAACCACTCATGACTTATTCTAAATTAATTTAGACTATATTATGGGCAAACAAGCTTCACGTTTTAGGGCATTCAGCAAGCCCAGTAAGTGTAATACATTAAATCAGAATAAATCAATATACTGTACATAAAGTCAGAACAGTTATTCTACTGCATAGCTAATTAGCGTTTGCATGGCTTCCGCCGAATGATTATGATGCGAATGGTAATGGTTCAGTGACTTAACTGCTTTCTGAATATGTCATGAATGATGACAAAGGGCTCAGGCTCCATTCAGACTACAACATGTGAATCCCAATCTGTTTTGATAATTTTATCTACTTGTTCACATTAAACAACTCGTTCACACAAAAAAACCCAAATGTGACTTCTAATGTTAACGCAACACATTCGTTCGATCGATTTTTTTTCAAACGCCATCACATGGCACTGTGTTTGCAGATGTAAATATGTTCGCATGCGTAAGGGATAATTTTATCATCTCATACTTCCAAAGTAGCAATGTTGGAAGAGGTAGAAATATTTTGTAGATATGAGGCAACGGTCCTCGATCTCCTCATTTAACGGACACATCTATTAAAGATGATGTCACGTCATTGCCATGCGTAATAAATGAACCGTCTGCATGGTTAAATTACTACTATAACCACAAATCAACTTTATTCTTCGTGTTTCAAATAGATTTCAATTCAAGTCAAACAAAGGCAGGTCTCTTAATCATAACGACTTTACAGATTCACGGGTTGTCAGCAGTCTCCCAAGCACTTTCTGGCTTTTGATGACGTATAAGTGGGATGTATGCAGATGAGCATTTATACAGTGGACGCATCACATACGTGTTCGATTTATATACATAAAGAGGCCAAGATCAAATTTAAAAAAATATTAGGGGAAAAAAAAACATGCAAGTTGAAGCTTTCACGTGCTGTACTTATGATGAGGAAATACTGTATAAACTGTACACAAGCATGATTAAAAGATTGTTGGTATGTTCACACACACATTGTCATGTTTTTCTCTGAAGTTGTTTTATGAAAAGGAACTTTCTGCGACCTCTGCCGTAGCAAACAAAAACAGTGGGATATAAGGTGCATTAGCAGGTAATGCCACAAAGAGCATAACCGTCAACTTCATAGTCTTATACAGGAAAACGTTTTAGATACATTTTATTGCCCTACTGTGTACTGTACATGTATGTGGGTTTGGAGTTCATCGCATTTAAGCAATTAATATACGTCACCTGTTCGTTGTAGCCATGCAGTAAATGTACGCAATGCGGTAGATGGTGATTGAAATCAATTTCCTGAGATGACGGTTTTTTAGTGTCAAGGGAAACGCTGCAGCTGTAACAAAGCACTTGACAGAACACGGGATATAAAACCAACAACAATACAAACGGAACAAACCAACAAAATATTTGTTTCCATTCCTACATCGGCTTTGTTGTTTGAAGCGGGTATAAATGAAAGAGGAGCGATCCAAAATCTCTTTCAGTTGATACTTTGATCGCAGAATGTACGACGGCACTCACGTCTGCTACAAGTTAAGTTTGAAAGTAAACCAGCAACTGTCGCGTCCGTTGGTAAGTAACTTACACACAACAAAAAGAATGGTTCAACTCTCCAGTTCCAATTACAGCAACATGGGCCTGTTGCAAAAAACACTGCCCATTTGTAGGCCCCAAAAAATAAGTGCCCTGTGGCCGTAAAGCGGCAATGGTCGAATAGCGACGACATTCCCCTACAATAGAAACGGTGATGATGCATGCATGTTCTGCCGAAATGGCCTCACCATCAAACACCAATATTCTCCTTGAATGAATGCCGAAGACAGTCAACATCGGGTCCAAACGACACACAATAAACATGAAATGACAAAAATGGTGGCAAAATACAAATCAAAGTGAAGAATGACCATATTTCTTGTCGCAGGCTGCCAACTCAAAGGCACCATCCTCGAATTGAACGTGCAGAGATAGATTGCTCCAATGTATAGTTTACAAATCACAGAGATAAACGTAATTCTCAAAAGCTTACACTTGACCTCACAAATGTTTGTATTTTTTATTCAAATGACAATCATAATAATGAATAAGATCCAGAAAAAATTAGCGCAGCTTATTGACGATTGAGACACTGTGATTTGGCCTGTAGGTGACTGAACGCACCATTGCTCAGATAATCTGTTCTGTGGTGGTGGCATGTCTCAAATGAGGCGGTGCATGAGCAGGTGTGACTGAGTCAATTAAAAGTTTTAATGACAGGGAGGCGACGAGGATGGAAAGAGGAGGGAGGAGCGGATCCGCATACCTAAGCGCAGGACTTTGTTCTAACGAGGCTCTCAAGTGCGTCGAAACGCTGCCAAGCTCCAGCTTAAAGCTGACGAACCGTCTATCTGTCGCTGCCAGTTTGCAATTGCTTCGTCTGTGGGGTCCCTTTTAGAAGTTCTTTGAGTGCAAGTTCGAAAGTGAAAGAAATTAGCGAGCACTTTCAATTGTAACTTTGACACAGCAAGTAACATTTGATTGTATTTGACAACCAACACATTTAATTCGTGGCTAAAATCAAGTCGGGCATTTTAAGCCCAACTAGGGTATTCCTAACCTTCTTCATTGTGTGGCTCGCTGTTGCCATCAACACATCCGGTGAGAAATTGAGTGTTGATTCTTCCAAAATTGGATGGTGGCTGTTAAAAATAGTGACCTAGTTCTGATAAAACCTCTTATTCATTCTTTACAAAAGCTGGATTGGCTTTCTATCTGTTTCATTTTCATTTTGTGACCAACTTCTTTCTCCTGCTCACTGAGTGGGCCTTGTCCCCAGGCCAGAAGGGATAATTAGATTTGGGAATGCAGGGAAAAAGTCAACGCCGGTGCCAATACAGTAGCACATGCCCAATACGGTGTAGATTATGCAAATCAGCAGAGCTTGCTTCGTTTTGAAATGTTCAGAGATAAACAGAGGGTTCAGACAGAGGACACCAGAAGGAGGCACATCATCTTGCTGTAATAGAGGCTGCATCACTCTCATTAGGTTCAGTGGTTGTTAGAGCTATTGTACGCTGCGTTTTAGCAATGGATACCTATGGAGACGGCATTATTAACTGTGATTCTATCAACAATATGAGTGCCACACAATTGGTGTTACAGTAATCCCCAACTATATTTCGGTTCACGCTTCGCAGTCTAAATTGCAGATATATTTTTTGTAAGTTCCATTGCCTTTGCTTGCTCCCAACATGCCATGTGCTTAAATGTGTTTGTATTGTTTTAAAAAAAAGTTTGTTTTGATCGAACCCCAGGGGTTCGGTGAGTCGGTCTCAGGGGTTCGACGGAGCCTCTGCCATGCAGGGTGAGACACACGCGACTCAACATGTTAATTAGTTATGACACGCCCGCTTGGCCGTCACTGGCTGCAGATGATCACATGACATTGCTTGTCCAATCAGTACTGTGGGGAGTTGAGTTCACTTAGTAGTCAACGTGTGACTGACGCGTGATAGTATGTCGTACAATTAAAAAAAAAAAAAAGTATACTTATCTCCTGAAATGTTATTTACTTTTTTTCAGTTTTTATTAAATGCGTTTTTTTTATATCTTGAATTTGTAAACAATATATATGTATTTATTTTTCACTCATGAAGGGTTAACTGGTAGGGTTCGGTACCTCTAAAAAGGTTAAGAAGCACAGCTCTAGCAATTGGTTGTTCACTGAAAAATGTTGATTTTTGCAAACCTCTTTTGTATTAAACAGTTGCATCCGTGCCATACAACTGATGAAATATCAAAGGTGTCACAGTCTCATCTAGAGGTGCTGCGTCAGTTCTACACGGCAGTCATCAAATCAATCCTGTGTTCTTCCATCACGGTTTGGTTTGGGGCCGACACAAAAAAGGACAAAATCCGACTTTAACAGACAGTTAGGACGGCGGAAAAAAACATTGGCACCGCCCTACCCACTCTTGAGGACTTGCACACCGCAAGAACCAAGACAAGGGCACGGAAAATCCTCCTGGATCCCCCGCACCCTGCCCACCACCTTTTCCAGCTACTCCCCTCAGGCAGGCACTACAGATCCATGCGCACCAAATCCAGCAGACACTTAAACAGCTTCTTCCCTCTAGCCATTAACTCCCTAAACAGTCACTGACGTAGTCACTCTTCTTGTACAACAAATACTGCTACTGGTCACTCTAAAATGGTTCAATGATTTTCTGCACCAACTGTACGAACTGTCATAGTATTGTATTCTATCACTGATCACTTTAGCGCTGCTTGATACTTTGCACATTGTCTAACAGTTGTCACTGGATGGCACCACCGCACTGCGGTTCACTTACATTACGAAATGTCCTTCCATACCTATTTGCCATGTCCTTGTTTATGAAGATACTAATGCAGCGTGTTATACCGGAGACAAATTCCTTGTGTGTTCCACATACTTGGCCAATAAAGATGATTCTGATTCTGATTCTGAAAATGACTCTGAGACTTAAACTACAATAGAAGGGTAAACTCAATAAATTGCCACAGCAATACACCAGCGAGTCAAAAATAATTTTCTTCTGCTACTAATTCTTTGAATTGGGCTGTATGCATGACTGTCAGACTGTACTAAGGCACTAATATGAGACCGCTAATTTACGGTAATGATAAAGAGGTCACTTGTTTGAACTGACTCCAATGTCAGTGCTTTACCAGCCATGAACCTGACTGCACGTCACTAAGTTGCACTGAGCATGGAACCGGGCCTTGTTGTTGGTAGTGCTGTCTTGTTTTTTTTTTTCTTTTACTCACACACACTTATGCTCTTGCTTCCACCATGCCAATCCGATGTCGCTGCACACGGAGAAATGAATCATAGCATTTAGTTTAAGAGTGCAAGGATTGCAAAGAATAGCATTGAGAGGTGGAATCAAAATTAATTTGTTCAGCAAATAAATTATTACTCATTTAATGTACAAATAGGAATGGTGGCAGCTGATATGAATCCAATTACCGATAAAAGAAAGAGCAGAGAGTGACATTGGAATTGTTGTGGAGTCTGCATTTTAATTTAAAAATATATATATCAGCTCTTGCAGAGAATATACAACAGGTAAGTTCTATCTTACCTGCAGTAAGTAAAGAGAGCCAGCTGTACAAAAGCAATAACTTTGGAGACAACACCCCAGTGACCAAAACCGTTACACACACACAGTGGTGAACTCTCTCTCTCTCTCTCTCTCTCTCTCTCAGTCTCGATCACACACACACACAGACACACACAGACACCACATCATATAGCACCCTGGGGAAAACCCGCAGGAAACATCAGTTGCATTACAATGCCCAACTTTTATAATCAGACAGTGAATCTTAGACCTGGCTCTTAAGGTAGCAAGAGGTGATTGGAAATGTCTTGTGTTTCCCCAGTAGCCGAGTGGGTGATAGGCTGGCCTCTGTCATCTATTAAGCAATCCTATTAACTGAAACTCAAACACCATGCTTCATCATTAAGCTATTACAACTCTGATGTAATCTTGTCTGTTTTATGAATTAAATTACCTGTGTCCTACAAGAATTTAATAGACTATTTGCTAGAATTTATGACAGCGGCGGGGCGATCATTGAAAGGAAATGAGTAATTCCTCTGGGATTGAAAATGAAACTACCTTGTTTAAGATCGCGCGGGTGAATCGGGAGGCAATTCACATGATTCTGCCCTCCAACAAAAGGGACATTTGCAACACATTTGGGAGGGGAAATGATTTTAACTACCCTCTTGTATACCTTTGAAGAGAGGCCGATAACCCATGCAACCCCAGAAATTAGTTCCATGTTGAATTTTCATAGAAACAACAGATAAAGTCGACCGTACCCTTAGAGAAAGTATAATCATAACAAAGATCGTTTCAAACACTTGTCTTCTTCACCTGTCTTTTACAGGAGTTCACGTGGAGGGCATGGCAACTTACTTGAGCAAAATAACGTGAAAAATCAGAGAGCTGCAGACATTTCTGTTGCCAAGCTTCGAAGAAGAATAAATAGCCCCGAGGCATGACTTGATGAGGAATTTTACCTGGGTCGGACAGAACCTGGTACACATTCATATTTCACCTACTGTTCTTTTTGGGAACATCTCTCTCTCTCTCTCTCTCTCTCTCTCTCTCTCTCTCTCTCTCTCTCTCTCTGTCAAGAAACCATTTGCAGGATTTAAAAGAGAATTGCAAAGCAAAGAACACAGAAAAAAATTTACATCCAACAGTACCCAAAACAGGAAAGCTACTGTATGATTTTCAATCAATTTTAACCCGAGTGGTGAAAATAGATGTGCTATGTAAATATTGCCCTGCTTGGCCCATTTAGCTGAAGCTGTGAAATCCAGTACAGGTACACTGCTTTCACATTAACTTGCAGAGGTAATCTTGGGATGAGAAATAGAGAATGGATTTATAATTCATATTGCATGGTTGAATAAACTACTTCCTGTATTTTAAAAAAGCAAACAAACAAACAAAAAACAGATGCTCCTCTTTATCTTTTCACTAATGGCGTCATGTTCTCAACAAAGCCCAGCATGCCAGTTTCCCACAGAGTCCCAAAGTAGCACACTTATTCTGCCTTGCAAAGTGACTTTCATAACTATAGGTGCATCATTTAAAAAGTGCCAAAAAAACGAGCGAATGACATTTTACTCCTCTGTGTTTGCAGTGTGAAGCAGTGGTTTGCCAACACTTATTTGTCAAACAATTTGTGAAGAAGATTTCAGCACTCAACTGCCCCATACTCATGCTTCATTAGTCTGCTATTCATGTTTGCTCTGCCTGCAGTGATTCACAATCTGACTATGGTGTGCTTACAATACGTGGAACTCTGTGGCTGTTGTAGTCTGCACCTTATAGCCATGGACACAAATAGCCATTGTAGGAAACAATGACTGATTAATTGTAACAATGTAAAATAATAAATCACGTTAACTACATTTTTTAATCAGAGATGCAAGTCAACCTTTCTGGATTTGTTTTTGCGCTGATTTTGAATCAACCTTTGTTTTTACTCTATGCATATCAGGTTTTAATAATAATAATAATAATAATAATAAATGTAGTATAACATAGCCATATATTTAGTACTATTTAAAAATGTGGGGTAAGGTTCAGCAACAGGTGGAATTTTTTTTTTAACTATAAATTACAACCCATGGCAAAAACCGTATTGCGCAAGCTTTCATGGGTGAAACATAAAAACATGAAAATAATTTTTTTAAATCGGGTGTGCGAGAAAAAAAAACATGTCAAAATATGTTTAGGGCCACCCGATGCCATCTCTAATTAAAATATGCTGCAATATTGTGCAGAGCGCACATATATTTCTTTTAATACCATTACTCCATGCACAGCACATGCAAAGGTTTATCCCAGTACTTGGATCTCTCAAATATTTCTTCAAACCCACTCCCGTTGTAAAAAAAAGGAAAGCACTACAAGACAATATTCATGCATTCAGTGAAGAAAAATTGTGGTACTCTTTCTTGATAAATAATGAGACGGCTCAAAACATTCACTACAACAGCTCCAACCAGCAAATTGATTGAATGCCCTTTCTTGCCCTGTTATCAATAAAAATGTGCCATTCACCTTGTGTGGCATAAAACGTATTTTATTCTACAGAAATATAGTCATTATATTTTGTTAATATATTTCACATGATTTATTCAATCAGTTTAATTAAATCACCTGTTTCCAACACTTTTACAAACCCCATATTGCAGGTGCCTTCAAGCTAGTTCCAATTAGCAAAGGTAAAGCAAGACTTTATCTACACCTCTACTTAGTGTCATGTTCTGTTTGTGTCTGAGTTCCAGCTGGAGTGCTGGGTGTTTCCCTTCAGTGGAGCACTAGTCTCACATCAGGATTATGCCACTACTTAAGGACTGTCATTCCGACCACTCGGCGTCGGATAATTCGCCTTGCTCAAGCTATTGTTCCAAGTGCAATTTTCTCGAGGGTCCACGATTTTGCGCAGTAGTTTTCTTGCCACGTTTTTTTGTATCGCTTCATGTACGGTGTGGTTTTGGCTCTAACTTTTACTCACGGTTTGTACGATAAGTGATTGGGTCCTCTTGTTCTTTTGAGACAAGCTATTTCCGTTTGAATTGCTTTTTGGTCTTCTCTTTTGATCCTGGTTTATTAGAGCAGCGTCATTAGAGTCCCATTCTGTCCGGAACCTCCTGGACATCTTGACATTAGATCCGGGGTGGCTGGCATAATCTAAACAAATAACATTTACCACGACCTACATCATTTCTTTACATTGTACTTCTTCCTTTCGACACTGGGTGGCAATGCTTTTACAGGGCTGGAGAGGAGTTTCTGATGACAACACAGAAGAACAGTGACCATAGAGATTTGTTGATGTTGAGAAACATTGATAAGACATGACTGATTGCAAGAAAAGCTTCTGTTTCTTATTTTATAGCCTGAGTATTGGAAAACCTTTCCTTGAGAATGACTTCATCTGCCTCAATCACCACACTGTTGTTTTGCAGGTAGTTGATGATCTTGTGACATCCTGAATGATGAATCCAGACTCTGACAATGTCGCTTTATTGCCCATACACACCAAGATACTGTTCTGGGGAAGGAAAAAAAAATGAAATGAGAACAAGGAGTGTATTAAATGGTCGGATGGATTGATACCTATAATACATTAAATAACAATCTGATGTAGGCAAAAGTTTGATATTGTCTGTTGCGGACAGACGGCGAAGTAGACTGCAGAAGGACAATAAATCTGAAGAATCTTAACTGCGCAATCAAATCAATACATCTGGCCTTTTTGCTCGGTAGATGGAACAGTGCCATGGCCTTGAGATGGGATGTTGTTTAGGCTATTGTTTAGTTTTTCTGCTTGAATGAGGCTTACACAGAGGCGAAAGTGCGCTAAGACAAGAGCGATTCCTTTCTTTCACCCAAGTGCCTTCGGAGGAACAACAGGGGATTGAAAGCCCTTGGCATTGGCGGGTGCGTTTAACGGACTGGAAACAAGGCTTTATATTCAGCAATTTATGATCTCAACATCGGAAAAGGAGTATAGAGGAAAGGGGAGGGAATAATGGGAGAGAGCTCGGGAGGTGAAATGAAGGACATCGTCCAAGACAAACTCCCATCAGCAGATGTCAATGAGAGATGCGCAGCTAACAGGAACAAATGGGATTGCTTTGATCTCAATTTCACGTGTCGTTTTAGAAAGGCTCTGCTCGCCATTCACTTTTTGTCTGCCCGTATCTGACACCCAATCTGTAGAGGATGTCATTTATTGGGGAAGCTCACAAGAGAAAAAAAAACTATGTACAATATTGAGATAACAACACAATATCAAATTATAGCCGTATGGAGGTTAAAATGTTGAATATGAAATAAATACATAAAGTCACACATGGTAAAGTGAAGAAAAAAAAGAAGGTCAGACATAGGGATGCTGTTCAAAATGGTGCCAAAGTTATGGCTTTGCTGAGAAGAAAATGGGTAAAGGGACAAGGAAAAAGGGAAAAAGAAAGACGGGCATATAACAAAGCAAGGATGACACACATATTTACGGGAAGTACTGAATGAAGAAAATTAATGTGGTTAATTTCTCTTTCCGGCCATCTCTTGCTCTTCCACCTGCTGTCTCGCAGTTTAGCAGTTGGCAGAGTCTCCCTATCTCCTGACAAAGATTATGTTGGCAGGTAGTAGGTAGGTGATTAATCCGCCTGAGTGGGGAAACAACATTAACCTGCCTCTCAGCATTTGCCACCACATCACCTTGCAGAAAATACATTGGTCTAACAGTAAATTACCCATATAAAGGTTTTATAAGGTCTGCAGTATTTCCCATATAATTAGTGACTGAATTGAACACAAGATGTTCACCTGGAAAGCTAATAATGATCACATCAGCATTGGCACCTTTTTCAAGTTCTCAAATCAAAGCTTCAAACTACTTAATTTGGAACAAATGCAATGAAAGTCATGTCGAAAAAACCCACAAATGGTTTGTTTTGAGCCAAATCTAAGGATTATTGTACAGGAGGATGCTAACACTGAAGGATGACTCATGAGGAAACACAGCCAAGCTTTTTAACATTTTATTTCCCGTTTAATCTCAAAGAATCAAACCGCAAGACTTCAATATACAGTATAGGCTGCACAGTGGCGAGATAGCTGGTTGGGTGCAACATGGACCAGTAATTGACGCTAATGGAGTGTTTGATGCTACCAGTCAGGACTGCTCACTTTAGTTTATCCACAAAATCAGTTGCAAAACTGGGCTAATAGGAGACATTAGCTAATTACTGGTCCACCGCACTACGATTGGGTACCCCTGCTGTACTAACTACTGTACTATTACATATACAGATTTATAGTTTAGTTATGATTTTATTTGTTTTAAAATCTGTGACCACAGACTTTTCCTATTAATCAAATGAACCTAATATTCCATTGGCTGATGTGCATTTTAGTTCATGGGAGGAGAAGCTTTCGGGAAGAGATTTCCAACCAGGGTGCTGTGAGACATCATCTGTGGTGCCACACGCAGAGAATTATCCATTGTCATCTAATTTGTCTGACAATAATTTATGAGCTACAATAAAGCTTTGTTCACCTCTTAATTCTAGCAACATATTGTGAGAACATTACAGCAGATCATTTACTGTAAAAGCTCATTCATTAGGTGTGTCCCCTACGATCTGCCAGTGGATCCTCAGCTTCCTGACGGACGGACACAACAGGTGAGACTGGGAGCGACAACATCATCAACACGCACCACTAGCACTGGAGCCCCACAGGATGTGTCCTCTCTCCACTGCTCTTCTCCCTCTACACAAACGACTGCACCTCAACAAGTTCAGCTGTCAAACTCATAAAGTTCGCAGACGACACCACGGTCATCGGTCTCATCAAAGACGGCGACGAGTCTGCGTACCGACAACAAGTGGAGCAGCTGGAGCTTTGGTGCAGCCGACACAACCTCGGGCTGAACACGCTCAAGACGGTAGAGATGATCGTGGACTTCAGGAAACATCCTTCTCCAGAGTTGCCCCTCACACTATCCAACTGCCCTGTGTCAACCGTCGAGACCTTCAAGTTCCTGGGAATCACAGTCTCCCAGGACATGAAGTGGGAAGTCAACACCATCTCCATCCTGAAAAGGGCCCAGCAGAGGATGTACTTCCTGAGGCTGCTGAGGAAGCACGGCCTGCCACAGGAGGTGCTACGTCAGTTCTACACGGCAGTCATCGAATCAATCCTGTGTTCTTCCATCACGGTTTGGTTTGGGGCCGCCACAAAGAAGGACAAAATCCGACTTCAACGGACAATTAGGACGGCGGAAAAATCATTGGCACCGCCCTACCCACTCTTGAGGACTTGCACACCGCAAGAATCAAGACAAGGGCACGGAAAATCCTCCTGGATCCCCGCATCCTGCCCACCACCTTTTCCAGTTACTCCCCTCAGGCAGGCGCTACAGATCCATGCGCACCAAATCCAGCAGACACTTGAACAGCTTCTTCCCTCTAGCCATTAACTCCCTAAACAGTCACTGACGTAGTCACTCTTCTTGTGCAACAAATATTGTATCTCTCTAAAATGGTTCAATGATTTTCTGCACCAACTGTACAAACTGTAATAGTATTTTATTCTACCACTGATCACTTTAGCTCTGCTTGAAAAAGGTAGAAGGTACAATAAACCTGCAGCCGCTGGTTGCCATTCATACAGCAGAAGTCATGACTTCAGGCAAGCATATGCGTTGTCGGTTCAATTAAACAGGTTACGATTATGCACACAAAGATCAAGTCAATTGACTATGAGATCAACACTACTTCAGTATCTACAACTTGGGTGATATTTTTGTTAGGTGGTGTACTGTGAGACTTTATGATGTAAAATGGGTGCCATGGATCAATATGAGTTGGGAAACACTGCATTAGGGGACATCAGTAAAAGATGCTCTGGAGATATTGAATATTGATCTTCAAAAGGGAAGATGATGGTACTATGTCATTGTCAACTCGTCATCGCAAGCAGCGAGTTATCCCACCTCACACACACTGGTTCAGTGCTTTGAAATGTTATTGTTCTTTCAAAATGAGAGGATAGCTGTGTTTAGAATACACTATTTTGATGTAAAAAAGAAAACTGTGACCAAATAAACCACAAAACACACACACATATACAGTCAATGTGTGTGTGTGTGTGTGTGTGTGTGTGTGTGTTTACTACACGAGAGATGTTTTTGGATGCATCATTTTTCCTTCTACTAGCTGTCTTCTTTTACTGCCCAGCCTTCTGCGGTAGGCTCCATCTGTCTTGCTCCCTGTTTGGTGCAGATGGAGCAACATGACAAGGGCATGGAAGCCAATCCATTCGCACCTTGTCATCTGCAGGCATTTCGATCTGCCGCTATCTCGATTAGGCATGGCCGGCTGGTAGGGGATGAGTAGGTGCTTGTTTGTGTATGTCTGCGTGTTTCTCTAGGAAATGCAGGGATGTGGTCTATTGCATTGCTAACCTGTCCTGTGACACCTCCCACTTCTTCCTTAATGTCATAAACCTGTCATGATATGGATATGAAAAATGTTCCAATTTTAACTCCAGTGTTAGGGTTCGTTTATATGCATAGAATGCATCTTTGTCTTGAAATTCTTTGTACATAAACGTCCACACTGTATATATTCGGCCTGTCAGCAGATTCAATTTTCGTTTTTAATTCCACAATTTCAATTGTTAACTCTGGTTTAACTGCACATATATCTGTTTTAAATACTAAATGACATTTTTGTTCGAGTTTTCATACTCGTGTTGATTGCCGGTAACATGAACGTGGACAAATCTCTATACTTGAACCAGAGATGGGCACTTTGCCCTATTTCGCCGGTCCATCTTCTGTCCGCGACATGGGAACCCTTTCGTCATTGTCCCTCAGTCCTAGACCTTATAAAGTGCTTCCGTGCCAGGCCCCACCCCCATCCCACCCTGAAAATAAGTGTCCGTGCATGATGTCATCGAAGAAAGGCATGTTTTTGTTTTCAGCACCAGCTGGATTGGAGTGCGTGGCTCTTCACCGGTGCACCCGTTTCTCGTTCCTCATCAAGACTTGACTGGTATTTAAGTACCGTCAAATTTCCAAATCTCTGTCGGATTATTGACCTTGCTTTCTATTATGTTTAAGAAACATTTCCTAGACTTGACACTCATAGTCGCTCCTTTTCTGACACATTGTTTTGTATTTTGGTTTTCCAATTATTCTTGTGTGATTTAAGTTTTGTGATTTTGGGCCAAAGCCATTTCGTTTTGTGTATTTTCGAGTGTCAAGTTTAACTTGCCGTTTGCAAGCGCTTTATGTTCACATTTGGTTTTCCTGGATTTTTTTACACCTTGCTTACGGAAGTTACATCCGTCAAAAGTTCAATTTGCACCAAAGGGAACCTGTACAGATTCTTAATTCTTCGTTTGACCAAGCAAGGCCGCAACCTCAGTATCAATCTCTCTCATTGGCTTAATGATGGTGGCTTTGCCCTCATTATCCTTGCACCTCTGACCAGCTATAGCGTCATACTCATTTGTCTTCTCTAGCATCTTTCTCATATGACACTGGAAGTTTATAAGGGACTGTGAGGCCCATTTTGTGTCATGTTGGGGTTGTCTGATTCAAGCAGCATACAATATGTGAAAAACAGCCATTTCGTAAGAATTGTCAAGTCCGACGGTCTGCACCCTCCCAGTGCTTTCAAGGGTTTCCTCCATGCATTCCGGTTTTCTTTCCACATTCCTCAAACATACAGTTTGACGTCTCTGAATTGCCCTTTCAGTGAGCAACTTTTTTAGTCGGCAGTGTTTGTGTGCAGTCATGGTGTAGCACTTCTCTTGCCCTTGGGTGACAATCTGTTTTCACGGCGGCAATTCGTTTTGTTGCATTATAGTGTTTCATATTATTTGTAATGGTTCTTGCTTTGTCAAGAAGTTTATGCTGAAGAACAGTTAATTTCCATTTCTTTTTTATGGTTCAATTTCACTTTGATATTACAATTGTACTCTGGCTTGCTGCCATTTGATCCTACTCGGTGAAAGATGCTCCTCTAAGTTCGTAGTGCTGGCACAGAGAGATATTGCCTGGTGTTTCATAGTGACAGTTGTGCATGAAGTCTTCGAAGATGTAAACACACTCTTGACATCGTTGACCTTTAGTACTATGCCGGGCCAACAAAGTTAGTGAGCAGTCTATTGAAACAACCTGGCTTTATGGAGAACTAAAAATTGACCAGGGGCTGTCGTATGTGAAGGGATGGATGTGTTGAAGTAGTCTTTTGTGTGGTATTAATTTTACTGTTTCATTAAGAGTCCTTACAATCCCTGCTGCATGTTTTATTCTTCCCAACAAGATAACTTGTCCAAACCTTTTCTGCTCAATACCCAAAATTGGAAACCGACTGCACCCCGGGATATAAATGCGATCAGATACTGAACCAATAGAAAACATATTCTATCACTAACAACCTTACTGAAGACAGAAAAAAAATATTCAGGACTAATTTTATTAACCAAAGTTTGGGGAAGACTACGTCATGTATTCCTAATTACTGATTTATAAATGTGAATTGACAACTCAGCTAGCTCCTAACTTGAGCAAACAGTTTCACATGCGTTCTAGGCACCTGGTGCTGATGAGGGTGAATTTTGAGGCTCAGAAAACCAGTTTTGCTTTGTTGTCATAATATCTTGCCTTTAGGGATGACTGACTCATGGTTAACATAACAACGCAGCCTTATTACATGCACAGGGGTATAGCGAAATGAATCTTCACCAACATCATTTGGCGGAGTCATCATATATTTAATGTGTCTTTTAATTGTCACACTGTCGGCAAAACAATACCACCCACTAGAAATAAACTGAATGATGATTTCCAAACTTTCAAAGGTTTAATTGGTCCACGTTGTGCTGGAAAATGAATCAATCAAGGCAACCTGCTATGATCTCCCGCAAAAATGTAAATTAAGCTTCAGAGTCAGACTAAAATATGCATTAAGGTTAATTAACTCTCTGAACTTTCAACCTATGTACTGCCTCTGAGCTGTATTTAGCCACAACGATGTGGTTGCCACAAGGTTATGATCACACAGGGTAGGGCTAGGGTAAAAAAAGGAAATATTGGAACCGTACTTCAAAGTTTGTCCTGACCTAGACAGAAGTGTTGTCTTCCCCTAAGTTGTCTCATGCACAAACTCATGACACCATACTTGGAGCAGCTTAGGCGAGTGTGTCGCTTGCTGTGCTGAAAGGGCACAGGGGTTTTGGGGAGCTTGTCAGTTGAAATCTGTCAAAAGAACTCAGTGGACCTACTGGGGCCAAAGGAGTACAATAACCCAGACCCAGAGGGTTTAACCCGGGAGCTCAGACATTTCACATCGAAATCAACTTTGTGCATCAGAAACCTAACGCCCTGCTTGACACCTAAATCCTATTGTTTGGCTCCAGCAAAGTATACAATACACTTGTATTTGCTGTACTCTGTTTACCTGACCAGAAATAAGGGGAGGGATTAGAGGATCCTTTTCCTCCCTAGTTGTCTCTTCCCTTTCCTTAACTGAAGGTAATCACGTCATCTGTCATTTCTTTAGATAAGCAAATCATCCCGCAGTCTGCTCCTTTCCTAGTGGCTATATCCAGGCCTTCGTCAAAAGGAAGGGAGGTGCTCCAAGAGACTTCCTCAAAAGTTTCCTAGACTTGTGTGTGTGTGTGTGGAACTTTTCCCATGAGCGTTGTAGAGGAGCTGGTGGCTACTATCAAGAGCTCAATCATGCCAATGAATGTGAGATTTGAAGATAACAAATGTAAGAGTGGTTACAACGGATTATAATCTCGGACACATCTGGGTAGGACGGCTCAAGTGACATCTTAAAATGGAATAGTGACTTTCTCAAGGTAAATATAATGCTCTGTTCAAATGAGATTTTGTAGGTTTTTCAGTCAGCCTCTGTTAGGCAGACCGTTTTTTAACACGGTTAAAGCACAGCACTTGTGTAGCTGTTTTTGTTTAGAAATGTTTTTTCACGTGACGTAATTTTGTGAACTGCTGCAGACTACGTGCTAACAAGTACACAACTTTGCGTATTAAGTGTGGGAACATATAAAAAAAAGACTCCATTTCCACCTTTATGAAGTTGAGGAATGTCACTTTGCTGAGTAAACAAGAAACAAGTTCTGTTTTACAGGACACAATGTTTAGTCACAGAAATATTTGCCCGAGTGAAACTGTATCACTTTCTTCCAGGTTTTTGAAATGCCAGAGCATGTGCTTCCAAATCCTCCTTAATTTTTTTTTTTTTAATCGGCTCTTCAGAGCCAAGCGGTTAGCACGACAGGAAAACGGGAAAGGAAAAGGAGGGTAACGAGATCTTGTACTCAAAGCCTATGACTTGCATTCTATTCTTTAAGCTCTGATAAGCTTCTACAAGCTTATCTGCAATCATTTGTTTGCACAGCCGAATGAGAACTATTTGGCAAATTGCAATCTTGGAATTCCCTAAGTTGTCTTTATGTACATTTCATCAAGTGCAGTCTACTTTTGGTAGAAGATGGATGGCCCGGTGCTTGCTGCATTCACGAGAGACACATACTCCCACAATGTGACATTTGAAATCCCAATGAGAACACTTTTTACATACTCATAAAGTGACGATATTTGCAGCTCAAAGGTTTCTCTGCTTTTCCATTCGACAGCATCCAACAAGTGTCATCTTCTTTAAGAAGGCATTCTTGAGGGCACTCAATATGTCTTCCAGAGTCCGATTGAAAATCCTGCATGCCTAATTAAATGAATGAATGCAATGCACTTCACCTCACAAAGAAATTCAGAGAATGTAGCATTGAATTTTTGTTGGAATCAGAAAGTGCCGCGTGTTTACTTCAGGTTCAACAATTATCACCATTCCAAAGAGGTGTTGGCAAAGTCTTACAATTCAGCTCTTGCGGTGCTTTGATAACACTGACGCCATTGTTTACCAATGAATTGTGTACTTAGAAAACAACGCCTCTCTTATTTTTCTAACGTTCTGCACAAACACTAGTTTAATATGCTTGCTGGACAACACACAGAGTCTGGGAAAATGAGTAAAGAACAGACATAAAAGTACTGAATGATTCAGTGTCGTGAGATTTCAACATTTAAAAAAAAAAATTACATCCAGTAACACACTGAGAACTGTGACAGACATAGGTATTGAACAATTTGATTTCTGGGAATGAGTGTATGGATGGAAAAAAATATCTTTTGTATTTTGGTGCTGACTGAGACACTCTGTGATAGTTCTACTTGCATTTGGGCCAAAGGAGGCAGTGACCCTCCCGATCCAGCAGATCGTGAAAATTTGCTTTCTGCATTAGCACCTACCAGCAATGTTGGCACTCAAGTAAAAGTGCAACAACATGGCTTAACTTTTCGTTTTTTCAGGATAATTCAGGCTTGCTGGTGTTCAGATGTAATGAACCCCATGACATATTGTAATTGCATGTGCAGCAAGAAAGGTATTAGGCTCTCTTCGCTGTAACTAGTCCAATTTTCCCTCTGTGTACTGATGACTTGAATGATTCATACTGTATATGATATGAATAGAATCATTCAGTTTAGTTTTTGTCATATAGGCTCCAGTGCTCCACCACAATGAGAGACCGCTTAAAAGAATTAATCGAGAGGACTCAGGAGTTTCCGGATGCGGGAAGTCTGAGTTCCAACCCCCAGTCTGAGGATGAGTTTGACACTGGCAAGTCTGTGGTTGTCGGCGTCATAACACCAGAGGCTGTCCTGTTTGAGGAGGAGCCAGTCATCGACAATTTCCTGTCAGAGGTTCAGCAAATCCGAAATGATATTGTTACACTGGAGACTGAGGTGAGGTTCGCTTTGAACAATGGTTCCCAACCTGTATTGAGCCAAGGCACACATTTTACATACACCTCACAGCACACCACCAAACAAGAATGTAAAAAAAAAATACATATATATCTATCCATATATCTATCTTTATGTATATACCGTATTTTCTGGACTACAAGTCGCAGTTTTTTTTTCATAGTTTGGCCGGGGGTGCGATTTATACTCTGGAGCGACTTATGTGTGAAATTATTAACACATGATTGTCATTTCACGTTATTTTCACATTAAACCACAAGAGAGCACTCTTGGCCTGTGTTGATAAAACGACGACGAGTCTGACGTAAGCGACGTAGAAGAGGAAGCGGCGCATCATCTACCTCCCGAGTTGGGGGGGTTGTTTAAAAGTGACACAGAGGATGAAGATTTCATTGGATTAAGTGATTTGGAGTGAAACTAATAGTTTGGTAAACTTGTTAGCATGTTCTTTATGCTAGAGTTATCTGAATAACTCTTAACATGTTACTTCGTTACTGACATTACCAGGCATGTCAGTCATGTAACGTTAGTATACCGTACACTTATTCAGCCTGTTGTTTTCTATGTATTTTTATTTTAAATTGCCTTTCAAGATGACATGTATATTTTTGGTGTTGGATTTTATCAAATACATTTCCCCCAAAAATGCGACTTATACTCCGGTGCGACTTACATATGTTTTTTCCTTCTTAATTGTGCATTTTTTGGCTGATGCGATTTATAATCCGTGCAACGTATAATCCGAAAAATACGGTATATATATATATATATAAATACGGTATATATATATATATATATATATATATATATATATATATATATATATATATATATATATATATATATATATATATTATATATATATATATATATATATATAAAATCTTTTGTATTTTGGTGCTGACTGAGACACTCTGTGATAGTTCTACTTGCATTTGGGCCAAAGGAGGCAGTGACCCTCCGATCCAGCAGATCGTTGCACGGATTATAAATCGCACCAGCCAAAAATGGCTATATATATATATATATATATATATATATATATATATATATATATATATATATATATATATATATATATATATATATATATATATATATATATAGAGAGAGAGAGAGAGAGAGAGAGAGAGAGAGAGGATAATTTTTGCCAATTGGGTCTAGTATTTGAGCTATTTCATACTTCTTTTTCAGAAAAGTGCAAATTTTTGGACAAATTACGAGAAAGTGGCTAACATACCTCGGCGCCCTTGATGATGTCACAAGCCGCACAAGGCTCCTACGCCACCCAGATTGAAAATCACTGACTCAGAGAATGTGTCAGATGCTCGCATTGGTTTATTTGTGATATTCAACTACTAGAAAAACTCTCTCTAATCTCAACCAGGTCCTTAAATTCAGCCAACAGCAGAAGATGTTGGTTGCAACTATGCGGCGTTTTAGTATCATGAAGAAGGAGAGCAGCATAACGAGGGACATCAAGCTCCAAGCTGAAAGCATCCACCGACGTCTGGACAAGCTTTCCAAACAAGTGCAAAAAACAGAAGAGCAGCAGGGTCCTGCTGCTGTTACAACGAGAATACAACGTTCCCAGCATGCAGCTATTTATCTCAAATTCCAAAAGGTTGGTCAATAAAACTTGCTTTGTTTGCTTAAATGGTCATTTCTTTTTCTTTCTCTTTGATTTTTATAAATAATGACATAACATTTTAACTGAGCTGCCAGATCTCAGAACAAATAAGTGATGCATCTTTAGCAAATAAATTATACACCCTTGGGTATATAAAAGGATGATATTAATCAAAGATGACCAGACCGATTTTCTGAAGTGAGTAGTAAAGTTGGTACAACCAATATGGGGAATCACTTTAATTTATTCAATCAATTTACTTTATTACTGTTTTTCTGCCTGCAGGCTCCATAAGAGATTAAGATGTGACCCAAATGTCTTCTTATTAATTTCCGCCTTCCTTTTTCATCCTCTTCCTTTTTAAAAAAATATTTTATGCAGGTAATGCGGCAGTATAATGAAGGACTGTTGACCAAGCAGGAGCGCTGTAAGCACTTCATTATCCGTCAGCTGGAAGTCTCGGGAAGGGATATGACCGAAGCGGAGGTGAACGAGATGGTCGCCACCGGAAAATGGGAAGTCTTCAATGAGAACCTGTTAAATGATGTCAGAATCACTCGGTCCCAACTATCTGAGATTGAACAGCGGCACAAGGTGACAGCAGCAAATAACTCACATTTTGGTCTGATTGTCTTTTATTTTGTTTGTTTTTATCACCTATTTTGTGCTCTTTAAAGTTATAATCATATTCAAGTTTCATAGGTTCAAAATTGAAGACTTATTCTAGCTGTGAATTTCTTGTCTGTAAACCAATCCGACAGTGGACGAAAGTAAAAACAGATTTATGGCTTTTGTAGAACTCGGAAATATCACACCAAAACTACAACCTTTTTCCATTTAGAGTATTTACATTTTGTATAGAAATAATTTGTCGGAAGTGGAAACTGTTTGCATTCCCAGTGTTGTGGATTGTGGAATAATAGTCTCCAAGTCCTTACTAGTTCTGATTGACACGCTATCTATGCTGTATGCTATTATCCTTCAGGAGTTGTTGAGCCTTGAAAGCAATATGAATGAGCTGAGGGACCTCTTCATGGAGATTTTCATGCTCGTGGAGGAACAAGGGACCCGGATTGAGCACATACAGACCAATGTAGAGAGGACCCAGGATTACGTGGCAGCCTCTAATGAGAAGTTCAAGTTGGCCGCCCGGTACAAAAAAAAGAACCCTCTTCGTCAGATTTGCTGCTGCTGTTGCCCTCCCTGGAAATGCTGCTTTTAAAGTTCTAAGAATTGGAATCCGGCATCTTGTATTTAAAGTGTCTCCCTTACCTGTTGGGAGTAAACAACATTGGAATCGAGTGCCATTAAAGTGAAGGTTATGGTACCCCGGTTCTTGCTGTTGAGCACAGCAACGGCGAAGACAGATTCAGCAGAGCATAGAAAACAATTAAGGGGGAGGCCAGCAATTGATATTTGAGGCACTTATTTCTTTGAAGAGAGTGTGAAGTGACTCCTATTGGAAGAGACAGTTCACTGAGTGCTCTTCACCAACATCGACTGTTTACTGGAGACCTTCACATGTCATCTGAGAGAGGTCACAAACGAGACTTCTACCTGTGCAACTGTCACTGCTTCCTCACAAATTCCATTTGTCCATTTTTTTTCGTTCTACCAAAAGCACGAGAATCTTTTTTAAAATGCTATATTTCGGCAATGCACTTTCAGCTGATATTTAACATTGCGGTTCATTTATATGTTTTGTTTCAGATTTTGATATAGAAAAAAAGGCAAATGTTTTCAGCATGTATTAACACGGCTAGCATTTATTTCATAGTCTGATCATTTCAGTTCAGTTTTTGCAGTGGAACCGGGCATGAATAGTGTTCTTATTTCAACATTTCATTGTTCAAAATGGTCAAATGTAATTTAAAACACTGCCTGCCAAGTTCAAAAATGATTTACAGTGGTGCAGCTTGACTGGCATGGATGAATTCCATTTTGGATTATTTCGTATGGGGATAAAAAAATATATAACATCAACATACATAACTTCCCACAATGAATATTGGTCCAATGTAGATGTCCACTGCAATCATATTTCCGACCAGATGACAAAGAAAGTTTGGGACTAATAATTCTGCTACATATCAATAACTATTGTTCTTTCAAATGTTTTAATGATAACATTTCTCTGGTGATAACACATTTACACTGGATAGTGTGTAATATAAGTAACTCTATTTTTCCAGCCCGCGACCTTCATGAGGATAAGCGGATCAAATAATGGATGGATGGATGTATTTTTTCATAATTTATTACGGCATACATTTACAATTTGACTTTTAAAGATCAGGTAATGGATGGATGGATTTTTTTAAATAATCTATTATGCCATATATTTATAACTTTACTTTTAACAATGCAATACTCCACCAATGGCAGATATATTAACCCAGTAAAAGCATATCCAGTGAGAGATGCCCCGGCCTGGCGTCTCACAGAAGACAGGTGACTTGGGTGCGGCAATACGAGACCGGAAAAACGGGTTTGTCTGCTCTTACCACAACCGTGCCTTCAATTCCCACAAGACCATCTGTGTAAATAAAACCGTTAGCTTCCGCTAAAGATGTGTACTTCTTTCATTGAACGTATTGCTGGTAAAAAAACAAAACAAACATGAAACAACTTGAACAACAGCAATGTTAAGGCTGACTGGCAGGATTGACATTTAATAAGTCAGTTTGACATTTTCTCCCAGACACTGGCCATTCACATGACATCTAATAAACGCTACCTATCAATATGGTGTTTTATTTAGGGAACATGTTATTTACAAGGATCCCCTGGGTCTAGTAGAGGAGCCAGGTGGGATTTCTGCCAGGTATTTACTGGCATTTCAGAGGCATCAGAAACGGTTTTTTTTTTCCCTCAGCCTTGCACTGATTGGGGTGACATTTTTAAAGGAGAACATAAATATATTTAGCGCGTGCTCTTCAAAATGGAAAGGAAATGACAATATATGACTATGCTGCCCGTCAAGCATACTGTGCTGTATTACCTCACCCCCAAAAAGAAATAAATAAATACATAATACAGGTTCCAGAGCAGCAACAATGCCATCCAGTGTTCACTGACATAATTGCCAGTTGAATGTACTCATTGACTCTAAATGAGAGTGACAGTCTGATTTTTTTTTTTTTACTTACCCTTGAATCAGATTGAGAATTTCATTTTGTAGATTGTAGTTGTATCACTGAATTGTACTTATTTTTAAAAAAATAGTTAATGGCAGGTAAGGACAAGCTTAATTATGGCAGGAAAGAAACCTTTGTGGAACAATTGTTGATACCAACTGAAGGCCATCAGCCAGTTTCATTCACACATTCCCCTAAAGTCTCTCTTGAAAAATGTCCTCCCACCACATGCCATTTTTACAGCCTCCACTTTGCTTCCATTTACCCCCCTCCCCCCTAAAAAGACCAAGTTGACGTTACTGCATGGTTTTATTAGGCCAATTCCAAAACTGAAAGATAGAAATTGCGTTCATATCACCTCGCACTAGTTTTGTTGCAGTGTGTATGACAGTTCTAATATCAATAATTATAAAATGTACAGTGTTATAGTATAGTTCTGGGCTCAGATTTTAGCTTCAGTCTGAGTATAGTCTCTCCTGATTCTACAATATGTATGCTATGATTAAACACATATTTACTGCGATGGTGGTGCCCCCCCCCAAAAAAAATCATACACTTTAATCTAGTAATTCCTACAACAAAACATGGCAACAACAAAGCACAGAGAATAGGATCAAGGTGCAATGAAAATACCTTGTTCTACTAAATAGTGAGGAAAATATTCAATGTGGGCGGCCCGGTAGTCCAGTGGTTAGCACGTCGGCTTCACAGTGCAGAGGTACCGGGTTCGATTCCAGCTCCGGCCTCCCTGTGTGGAGTTTGCATGTTCTCCCCGGGCTTGCGTGGGTTTTCTCCGGGTGCTCCGGTTTCCTCCCAGATTCCAAAAACATGCATGGCAGGCTGATTGAGCACTCTAAATTGTCCCTAGGTGTGAATGTGGGCGTGGATGGTTGTTCGTCTCTGTGTGCCCTGCGATTGACTGGCAACCGATTCAGGGTGTCCCCCGCCTACTGCCCGGAGACAGCTGGGATGGGCTCCAGCACCCCCCGTGACCCTAGTGAGGATCAAGCGGTTTGGAAGATGAATGAATGAATGAAAATTCAATGTATGAAGTCGTTTTTTGCTTTCAGGTTACCCTCCTCAAAAAGTCCTTCGTTCCAAAAGTATCTGAAGAAATTTGCACATCTGAAGAAATTTGACAGCTCTACCATAAGCTCGAACATACTGTTCTTTTCTAGCGGTCATCGTTGAAGTGTGAGCAGTGCTTGTGTTATTTGTGTGATTTCATCGAACTTTGCTAATGCACCAAAAGCAGGCTGGTAGCAAGCTTTGACCACACCAAACCGATGTGACAATTGCCACAGTGTGGATCCGAACCTGGAACTGAATGAGAATTCAGCATTGAAAACGTGACTTATTTTCTTGCTGCATTTATTCAACAGATAAAAAAGGCAGTATATATACACACACTTCTTGTATTGTATTCATGAGTTCAAAAATGCATAATAGCTGCTCAGGAGCAAGAGATGCGGCCAGTAGAGGGAGCAAATATCCAATTATTAAAAGAGGCATTTGTCAGGCCTTGGCAGACATTATGCCTTATGCAAACATCTGTGGCACACATTGGGACAGAGGTGAAGTGAAAATAATTTGAAATGTGGCAAAATTAATTTGTCTCTGAGGGTTCAGTCACACTTTATGTTAATGGTCAGGAATTGTGGACTGTGATAGGAGATATTGAGCATGCACTTTACATTTCGTGGTAAAATGTGTTAGTCTCTCTTTCTCATTCCATAGGCCAACAAAAAACATGGTCAGGTTTTTTTTTCTTTGTAAGTCATTCTTTTGACCTTGCGAAATAGCTCACAGGCTATTATGAGCAAATAAGATGATGTTGTCTGAGCTTAGTCGAGTCAGTGCACCACGAAATATGATCTTGACTCCATGTTCTACTTTGCCCTGTCGACAAATAACACAGAAATTGATTAGATGGCTCCCAAAGTTTCATAATGTTATTTACTCGATTGGATAACTGAGAGAGGAAACCGTGTGCGGTCCAGTGCAGATACGGTAAGTGCATTCAGCACAATTCCTGCTATCATAATCAAAAGTGGAAAGTTGTGTGTAGTCTACAAGTCAAATGTAATTGTGCTGTTGACATTAAGATGTATTGTGTGCGTATCAGATCGTCTGGTCAGGCCAGACAGAGCGAAATGTCTTTAACCAGCACCTCGCATTAAACCACAATGATTTTGTCAATGGGTTTGGAACACTCAGTAGAATGCAGAACACACACTTCTTAATGTGTACAATTTAGAAGCTATTTAACAAAGAAAGAACAACTTTTTTTTCCAGTGCAAAAAGGCTCTTTTACATAAATATTCCCATTCAAGGACAGCACAAAACTGCTGAACACATTTTTCTGAACAATTTTTCCTGGGATTTTTTCCCCCATATATCTTTTGTGGAATAATATATTCAGTGTTCATCAGCATGTTTTTAATCTTTTTTTTTGGGCGGGGTGTAAAAAAAATTGAAAGTTTTATTTTTGGAAAATAAATCAAGGGGCCACTTAAAGTGCAGTTGCAGGCCACATGCAGCCCCCGAGCCGCCAGTTACCCAACAGTAGTCTCCCCTGAGACCAAAATATTCAATTTCTCCACATTGTGAATAGTTTAGCTTTTTGTATTGCCATCTCAACATTTTAAGCCTTTTAAATATAACAACTACAATAAATAATACTGACATAGTGCTACTCAAGACGGCGACATATGCATCAGTAATTACATGTCTGTTGTCATCATTTATTGTTTTATTCTTGGAGCTAAATTCTTGAGTTTGTTCTTTAGAAACAAAACAGTGTTACATTTTACAGCTAATGTGTAATTTAAATAATTTATTTATTTTTGCTTTGTCTCTTCTCACCCCTCATTTCCCCATCACATCATCAACTTCATTCAAATGATCCATTGTCGATACCACTTGTGGTATTGTGGTGAGCTGGAGCCTATCCCAGCTGATGAAAGGTGAAAGGCGCACTCCACCCTGGACTCGTAGCTATTTGCACATACTCACATTCACATCGTCACTTCATGGGAGTTCAGGCGACACCAGCAGTGACTCACTTTTCGTAAAGCAAAACTGAGATAACACTTTTACTACAAAATGACAACACACGTGAAACGTGATTTGAAGGAAACGTGTTTGAAACAGACTGCACAAACTCTTTAAATAAAAAATGATTTATAATCTTTATGTTGTGAAGTATGTTTCCGATGAAATATGAGCCACAGCATGGGAACTGAGACTGCCCCAACCAAGTGTCACAGTGTAATGGATTACAAGTGGCTGGGCTCCAGTCGGGAACCACCTCAGGGTCTTCATAAAGCTCCTGACTCCTGGCCAGATTTTTGTTGGCCTCACACAACCGCATATTCCTTTGCCCCCAATCTGACAGACAGTGGGTTTGATTTGAGGAAAAGGAATAGGCACAACCAATGTGTAAAACTGAATAAGTATGAGAAGATGTACATCTTATCCTTAATAATGTAAAAAATGCTTTGCTGAATTTTGTTGAGTGAGCCAAATTATTATGAATACCACCGCTGGTATGGATTGTCTTACCAGAAAGGATTTATTGTGTTTTTTTTTTTGTAGTAGTAGTATTTGGCTCTTTCCATTCTTCCCTTATATCAAACCACATTGCTGGTTTCAATCAAAAATGAGCACAACAGAAAATAACAAGTCACACAAATGATTGATTTTAGTGAATTGTGTTCCAGTTTTAAACAAGCAGTTAGCGTATGGAATGCAATTTTTGTTTGTGTTTTTATTGTTATTTTTTCTCAACAAACATTCACCTGTTTGAACAAATCGGTTAATCGAAAATGTATGCTTTTGGAAAGTGGAAGAAAGTGGAAGTACTCAGAGAAAAAAACCCCTCTTGGCTGTGAACGAGATGATGATGAGGAAAAAAAGTTTTTTTAAACACTATAATTCTTGGAATCCCATTTAAGTTTAGCAGAGCAGATATGGAGTAGATGAATTCATTTACTTTACATTGCATTCACTTGTGCCTGTTTCAAAGATGATGAGGTGTATGGAGGAGCTTCACCCTAATAGTGACTACTGACACTCACGTACATTTAACGGTGCTGTGTTGGGAAGATGGAAGTGGGGAAGAAAAGGCGACTAATCATGAATACATTATCCTTCATCCAGAGCCAAGCTATTCTATTTACAATGTATTTCTGTGGATCTTTATACCCAGTTAATGAGATTTCAAAAATGTGAAATGAATGGCATTTAAATTGCGATTCAATGCGGAGGAGGGCATTGGAAAGGGGAGGATTCCACCCGAAGACAGAGAGCTATTACTGGACTTGCTGCATTTGGTGAACAGAGCAGTTAAGGGAAATGAAATAAACAGCCTCATTGTGTGAGGACCAAGAATTTCAATTGAGTGAGACTTTTTACACAGCAAAACAACAACAAAAATGCAGCTTGGGTGAAAATATGACGCCGCAGTATAATTTTGCCTTTTAAAATTCTGATATCTTATATTCAGTGAAATTTAAAGCCCATAAATTTGGATTTACGATGCATGAATGTGACGATACTAGACACTCAACACTGCCTCTTTGTGTCGTGACAAAGGTTTGCCATTTGGCAGCTAGCTCATTAGCTTGTACAGTACCTAAAATTTGCAGTAAACAGTCAACTCCAGTTGCGCTGCAGTCGATGAAAGTTAATACTGTAATACCAGCTGAATGGAGCTCTGAAGTGACATCTGAGTTTAGCTGAAGTCTATGCGTTACATCATGATTGATGTTTGACGTAACATCCATATTTGAAGTTTCACTGTCATTACTCTTTATTTTTCCAAGTGCAATTTTGCATACTGTTTTTTTAATGTATTAAAAACCAGTCAATTTGACCCACAACATAACAAGAGCTTCTGACCCTTTTCTGGGCCAGCATAATTACCCTACATAGTAATTCCCTTAAAATATGTCAATTATATGGATTTATAGATTTATTAAAGATTCTTTGACTTTCATGCCATATACAATAATTTATATTTGCTTATATTATGGTTTTTGGTCAATGAGGCAAATTTGGAGCAGTCGTCTGCATTGATTTTTTTCCTGAAGGCATAACTAAAAGTCTCTTTTAGATGACCAGAGACCATATTTCCTGATTGATAAGTCTGTTCTGATCAATGTTTCACCATTGCTTTGTGGGACAAAATTTTAGTCTGGACCTTGTTTTCTTCTAATGTCAGAATGTTTGCATTCCTATGGTGGTGTCATATCATCACACGCACGCAGTATAAATCCACTTTCATTGTTCTGCCTCCTTGGGACATTTTTGCTTGCACGCCACTTAGTTCCTCCCCACTGGAGCTGCTGCGTCTGTCTTGGTTGCACGGATGCTGGATGAAATCCATACGGAGGAATCCCGTGGAAGAAAATACAGACATCAGCCCATGATATCAAAATAACGCAGCTGCCATAGCATTCATAAATACTCACAGGACATTTTGACGAAGGAACAGATGGTTTTCGAATAGGGAAACATTTTTCAGATGATGGTTTTAAGGGCTTTTGGAGACAGTGTTACTTTTCTTCACAGTGGACATCAGGAACCAAGTACTGGTATATAATCTATCTTGTCAGACATCCCACAGTGAGAAGGAAACATCTTCTCAGAAACGACATTCATCGCCATCATTTCCGAGAAGTTGCACCTTTTGAGATAGTCAATTAACAGTGGCTCTCTCATTAACAGTCAACAGAAGAAATAGAAGCTGTTAATAGAAAACAAAACAAAACAAGAAACATACAGGTATGCTCGTAGACAATCGACAGCATGGATGGACAATTTTAATGTGTGGGCCACAAATCTAAGCAGTGCCAGACTAAGCCGGTGTCGCATGTCTGATCTAAAGTATGTGAGATTGTATTTTAGCACACTCACATGTTAAAAAACAATACCAAGGTTCACACCAAATGCCCCTTCTCGCCAGCCATTGGGTAATTTAGAAGAATTGCAAAAGTAATACAAGCTGTTGTGTGACATCTCTTTGCTGACAGCTGTTCACGAATGGAGAAAAGTTTAGTACACTGTACCATTTAAGGAGGGCACTGTGATAGAATGACCCTACACAGGTGCTGAAATCCATCCCCTTCACAAATGACACTATGGCATGCAGAGTTACTGAAATATGTGCTGATACAGAGGAGCAACTGTGCCGTCCCGCGGGACTCAGCTGATGATTACTCCCTATCACTCAATATATGGTTCGTTTTCAAAATAATGCGTAGTAGACTTCACCAATGAGACTATACCAAAACGGCTTCATTTATAGCTACCTGAGAAGTCCATCATGGCGATACCACGGAAGTAACCCTTTTGTTAAAACAGAAGTCCAGCATATGTTCACTGTCCGAAGTGGCTGTTTCACCATAACCCCGTGGCCAAATCGAAAACTCTGCCTCTCCTAAAGCCTCTCACCGTCACTTCCAAGCCAATAAATAAAAGAAAAGTACATGCTCTGAATGACGGACTGTCCTGACGGTTGTGTCATGAGAGCAATGATACCTTTGAGCATCTTCTTTGCCATCCCTTGGCTCTCCAAAGGAAGCTGATGAGCTCATGTTTGAGAGCTGTTAGACAGATTGGTGAATTTTCCGGGGAGGCAGATGCAGTTCTTCTGGATAATTTCTTGTCCAGCCAACCCTTGATAAAAACATTACAATGGGTCAGTATAGCAGTGTTAAGTTAAAACCATCCATCTTCTGAACTGCTTTATCCTCACAAAGGTCGCAGGGCATGCTGGAGCCTATCCCAGCCGTCTTTGGGCAGTAGGCGGGGGACACCCTGAACCGGTTGCCAGACAATCGCAGGGCACACAGAGACGAACACTCACACCTAGGGACAATTTAGAGTCTCCCATTAAGCTGCCATGCATGTTATGTATGTTTTTGGAATGTGGGAGGAAACCGGAGTACCCGGAGAAAACCCACACAGGCATGGGCAGAACATGCAAACTCCACACAGGAAGGCCGGAGCTGGGATCGAACCCACGACCACTGCACTGTGAGGTCGATGCGCTAACAGGTCGACCACCGGGCCCCCCCCTTTGACCATGCATTAAGTTAAATAATTAGTCCTATACAGTTATGAATAATACATTTTTAAAAAAGAAAATAGGTCATTTTCTGCATATTCACATTATTACTTAACTTTTATGTTGAATTTTTATTGATGTACAATGCTTTGTTTCAGCTGCATTTTTTAACTACTTCTCCTGTTCTTTGGTTGAACGGTTTTCGCTACATTTTGCTCATTGAAAATTAGCAGCAATAAAATGAGTTTTCTTGAGAGTATAATTACTTTCACCCGGATTTGAGGTGTTTCAATCTGCACATGGGTAAAAACAAAACATTATCCGACCTCACAACAACAGCAAGTTATGGAGCTTTGGCACATTTGCCAGAACTACGTCACAAATAGTTGTACAAATTTGTGAATGGAATTGTCATGATTCGTTAGAATATACATTTATCACAAATTTTACACTTTTTTAATTTCCGAAGAATGCTTACAAAGCATTTAAATACAAAGCAAGCTGTCCACAGAATAAAGTCAAAACTGTCAGCATTTACACAGGCTTCATTTTTTTTCTCCCATTATTTCCCTCATTTTTACCTTTCTTCCCTGTCTCTCCTCTCTACATCCAATTACTCATGGGTATTTTTGACAGCTGGTTTTGCTGACACGTTTGCTAACAACGGACCGGTGAACACAGACCACTCAATCCAGCACTGTCCAAATATTTCAGAATGTTTCCATTCCAGATTTGAATCATTGGAAACACCGCTGCATTTCTTATTCATGTTTTTATAAATTATTCTCCCTGATATGAGCCCCAGTCACGTAAGGCAAAACTGGAGACAGTCTCACACTTTGATGGAGAGATAAAGACGCAGAGGAAGTGGGAAAGAACAGTATTAATAGACGGACAGCAAGGGTGAGAAAAATATTAGCAGAGGTTGACAGGCATGATGTAAAAAGGTTCTGTTCTGCCTGACACAAGGAATAGCTATCCAGTGTCCAGCCGTGACTCAAGAGAGCGTTTGATAGAATTGGAAGTGAGTTGCATTTTACTTATTTTTACTTTGCATGAACCCACATTCGATTTTGAAATTGATTGCCAGATTATATAAAAATAGTATGAAACATCTTTTACTTCAGGGCGGAGTTTGCATGTTCTCCCCGGGCCTGTGTGGGTTTTCTCCGGGTATTGCGGTTTCCTCCGACAGTCCAAAAACATGCATGGCAAGCTGAGTGAACAGTATAAATTGTCCCAAGGTGTGAGTGTGAGCGTGGATAGTTGTTCGTCTCTGTGGGCCCTGCGATTGGCTGGCAACCGGTTCAGGGTGTCCCCGCCTACTGCCCGAAGACAGCTGAGATAGGCTCCGGCACCCCCCGCAACCCTTGTGAGGATAAGCGGATCAGAAAATGGATGGATGGATCTTTTACTTCAGATTCAATTGATGTCTTCGACAGTATATTGTCCATGTTTCTCCAAAAACAACTCCTTCCCAAAAAAAGTGTCTCTCGCAAAACCAATCTCTTTGTAAATGTATGCATCAATTGATATTTGAGGATATGCGTGTGCTGACAACAAACCAATCCCATATAAACACGTTAGATCATAGTCAATATCCACGTCACAAATATTTAATTGTCTCTGGAGGTCAGTCATGTTCGGCAATTTGTATCAGGGCACATTTATAACACAAGTCAGTTTCCTTTGACGGGTGAGGGTGTTCCGATTTAGTTTGAGAGCAATACTCTCCCATAATCTCAGCAGACGCTGGCCTTACTGTGTGGAGTTGGCATGTTCTCTACGTGCTTGTGTGGATTTTCAGGGACTTTGGCTAACTCCCTCATTCCCAACAAATGTGCTGCTTAGGATAATTGAGGACTCTAAATTATCCCTGTGAAGGTGAGTGTGGATGGTTGTTTCTGACATCCGTTTGGATCGGTTCTAACCTACCCACAACCCCAGATATGATAAGTAGCATGAGGTGATTGTCTGTCTCTCCTGTATTCAGTATGTGCTCATGTTTAAGTGTCAATCAGTGCAGTCATAAGTGTGTGTTGTCATTAAGTTTCATAGTCAGTCAGTTTTGGCACAGAAAACATGCAGGCATCTCCCCGAAGGCGAAATGTTAAGATTTTTCATTTTTGATGTGACCAAAGGCTACATTTGGATACATCTTGTATTGGTTGCCTTATAAGCCGACTAGACTATAGTTAATTATGCTCGAAGAACCATTACACTACCAATGACTTCCTGCCAAGCCAAGATGTGATACACCGACAGACTTCTTCTCCATAAAATGAGTGAGTTGTTTCAACAAATTCATGGTGCAAGCCAAAAATACTATGTTGTTTTAGTGATCACGTTGATTCATGTCATCTCAGAACCAAAACAAAGTTTAGACAACTATAAGCAGGTTGTGAGCCACAGACTCCTTCCCTATTAAGCTGTCTCTTTGTATGTGCCCTATGCTATTTTGCATCATTGTTGAACCTGCCATACAGAAGCACTTTAAGCCTCTGATGCATGAAGCGTTCTGGTTTGTGTCACACTGATGGATATAGACGTTATGATTCTCTTTTTGTCTCTGTTGTTGCGTTTCCACTTCATATATTCTCCGGAACATTCTATGTCACCATGAGTTTGATGATGTCACGTGGTGTTATAAACATGTATTGCATGAAATACTTAAAAAACACACACACACACACACAATGCAGTTACAAAATAATATAAAATTAAATAAAAAATACTTTCAACATATTTTTAATCAAAATGTGGATCGTGGAATATGTCACAACTCAAAAATAAAAACCCACGGGTCTGAGGAAATACAATGAATGTGATCTGACCTGAAAAAAACGAATACCTGTACCGTATTTTCATCAGTTGTTTTTATTGAAATAAATATTTTTTTTCCACCACAATAAAACATTCACATTTATTTAACTTTGAAGTAATGCCGAAATAAAAAAGATCTATTCAAGCAGCAGTGCAAAAGACAACCTTCAATAGTCCGCAATGGACATTTGCAATTTTGCATCCAGTATGATTTCACTCTAGAAGTCCTGGAAAGATCATTTTCCATGCCTATACTGTAATTAATTATAGTGTCATGTTTTACACTAATGAACGGGAGAATGTCGTTCCAGGTTTACCCGCATTCAATTTAATTTGCGATGACGTCACAAACTAAATTATGTGAAATGTCATTTCCCCATGCTTGGAGACAAGTTAGGTCCTCAACATTTCAGTGGAAACAAAAAAGCAATACACAATATACATGTAGGCAATACAAAAAAGAAATCCAATTTCTCGTGAAGGTATTTATCTTTGGAAATAATTATATTGTTTGAAAGTTCACACGCGTTTTTTTTTTTTGTATTTCATTTAAAACCACTTGCATTGAGTTTGAAGCAAAGCGCACTGGGGAGCAAAGAGGCGGTAATATCATTCATTCCTCCCCATAATAAGGTGGGTCTCATTTCTATGCATATGCATTCGGAATCACTGATTACATTTACTGAATGTGCTGATTTCCATGGAATGTGGAAATATATTTAAATAAGTCCATGGGGATATGCTGGTGTCAGTGCATTACAAAATGCTGGGGGGCATCATAAACACACCTTCATCTTAGAATTGCCCTTGCTTGCCGAAACGCGGTTTAACAATTGCCCTGGATTCATATCAAAAGAAGGGTTATGACGTAAGGCTGTGTATGTGCGCATGCACATCTATGTCCAAAGTAAGAAACGTTTACATTTGGATTTGGGGCAGAGGACAGCTGAGAATTCAATGCGGACTGTTAGTCTTGTGGCAAATGGAATACTGAAAGCTCTTGTACCTTATCGTTGTTGTCACGCTCTTCCTCCAGACAAATACAAATTATACAAACGGACTAGACGAATGTAGGCAAGTCTCAATGGGGAAGGGGAACAACAGCTGAGGTATTTTTAGCCCGGAAATCAATAAATACACTCTGACAGACGAAAGTTTAACTTGATATTATTTAATGACTTTAACACTGTTTTGTCCAAAGTGCTTTATAAAGTCATCATTCACTGAACTAAAAACCTCAATACAGCTAATCCTCTTCGGTCACTGAGGCGCTGATAAAAACCCTAAACAGTATCCAGCGTTTGAACAAAAACAGAAGTAGTCGGCTTGTCAATGTGTTGAGTTCAGTTACGTAAATTTCCATCGGGGCACAATTTAGGACGGATTACCGTTGAGTACAGAGAGTCATCGTCTTCTATTTGTGATATCATTTACAAGCCAAGAAACTCAGACTCTTTTGATAAGTGCAAAAAAAAAAAAGGATCTGTCAGAATGAGATGCTGCATGTCAATGATTGACACGGATTCTAATTGATAATCATTCCAATGTGCAAGGCCATGCAGACTTACTGGCTGATTGCTTTGGGAGTTATCATTCCTGTAAGTTGTTGTCTAACTTTGCTTTGCAACCCCACTGTGCGTAAAGTATCCCATTACCACACACACACACACACACACACACACACAAAAAAGGAGCACAGGAAAGCTGTTTCATGCACGCAGTAACATAAGATTGGCGGTCTTCTGATTAAAGCATGTCTTGTTGATATCGCTATACCGCTTTGAGTCGATGCCAGCTGCAGAGGTTTACAATGAAATGCTCTCTCAAAATAGAAATAAAACTTCCCAACAAAATGTCCGTCCAGATATGTTGATTGGATTAAACATGAAATGTACCATGTGTGCTTTTGCGCCGCGCACCAGACTGGTCAGCTGTGCGCGACCTTGAGACGGGATTAACAATAAAAGAAGGTGAGAGAAACAGATTTCAAAGTTAAATTCCTCCAAAATGAAATCAGTCCAAATGGCAGAGGCGTGAGACAATAAAACCTCTGTCACACCGCGCAAAAATGTAGTGAAAGAGATCTTACAGGTGTGCTTTGACGGGAAACAGCCCTGGTGTCATGGAATACCGCAGTTGGGCGTCAACTTCCCACTTGATGGATGAAGAGACACTGGTGGCCAGGAGTACTATGGAGAATCTTAAGATGCCTCCTTTTCCATAAATTAAAACCGGGATCGGTGGAGGGAACTTAACTGTTTGTGTGTATGATGTGTGCTCAAGAACTTTTGGATTGAATACACAAACATTTTTTTCTTTCATATATATATATATATATATATATATATATATATATATATATATATATATATATATATCAATTTCTGAATTCAAATTGTATACGATTGAGCAGTTCACCTTCCAGAGTATTGAATGTTCAAGTACAAAGTGTTTGTAGATTTGATTTTGTGACTGAGCTGTGTTTATGGTCTTTTTTTTAAATTTAGGCAAAGTAAAAGTCAAGCATGTGGTTATAGTCTTCACAAAGCAGCAACAAGTATGTAATTTAACTTGAATGAAAAGTTCAATTGTTCAGATTCTTCCTTGACTGTCCAAGTATATGCACTTGTGTGCATATGTATAAAGGTTTGGGGAGCACACATTGCATCCAGATGTCACGGCCAAGTCAGAGAAAGCCAAACGTGTTTCATAAGGCACAGAGCAGATGCAAACCTCACCGGAGCTTTCAACAACATGCCTTGTTTGGTCAGACGGCGGAAAATGTGAATGCATACATTTCAATTAGCTAACACTTTTATCCATTTAATTAATAGGAGATCTGTAATGAATGATGTAAAAAAATGAGAGAAAAAAGAAAAATACCCAAAGTTATTTTAAAAGTAACACATACATATATTTATTTTCTTCTCGCCACTTCATATTTGATCGTAAGTTTAACACATTTATATTGGCACCAAATGATCATCTCTGGTCAAAAATATGGGCAGACCAGTGGATATATAAAGTCTACACAACCCTGTTCACATGACAGAGTTTTGTAAGATGTATATATATATTATGTTATATATATGTTTTTCCCACCCGAGTTCATGAGATGTTATTATGATCCAATGGCGAATTTTTTGGAGATATTTCCAAAAGGTATGTTCGGCTCAAACGCATCATTGCTCATTATCAAAAGAACACCTCATTTACAAGTGTTAGGTAAAACTTATGTAGCTACAAATAACTTCATTTCAAATGAAGGAATCAATAATGTCAGAGGGGAATTCAAATATTCCTCAGGCTTGGGGGAATTTGCCCTTGATGTATGTAAAAAAGACATATAATTACTCTTTGCACTCCCCCCTGCACCCCAACACTTTGAGGACTAGCGTGACATAATGTCAAATTTTCTATTTCACACAATTTCTTTCGCGCCCTCTCCTTGGCCTTTCCTGTGGTCCGAGGACGTGTCAACAAAAGATGGTGCCATGTCATCCGCAGCATGTAATGATGACGGCAAAGCACTTGACCACACACCTGTAACAAATCGTCCCCAGCTTACCATCTTCACACGTGCTCTCACATTCATTCCCTCGCTGAGGCTGTCACAACTCGCACGGACACAATTTCAGCCTCAAGCCTTTGTCAGAAGCGCTGTTTGAAGGGAGAGGCGACAATGGCCTGGTCTCACTATCATACAACAGGTAAACCTACAGGGCGGAGTGAAGAAAAATGACTCACTTGAGCGCATGCATTTCCTTTGAATTTTATGACGTAACTTGCTTTTTTTTGTTTTTTTAAAAACAATATTCCCAGAAAATGAAACGACATGTTCAAAGCAATAACTTTGTTGAAGGTGGTGGTCCCCCTCTTCTAGGGTCTGAAATCCATCACTACATCCTACTGATTCACATGTAACTACATAGTCAATCTTGCAATATACTTTTAGTTTTGATTGGGTCCTCAACGTATTATTTTCTTTAAGTCAGCCAGTCATACCTTGGCAGTTGGAGATGTTTGTCTTCGGGCACATTATTTTGCTGGGGGAAAAATACTTGGTCAATGAGTTGGAAATTCAAGCGAAAGCTGCCCTGAAACTGTTGTGTGATGTGATTGCTATGCAGTATTCATATACCCAATGAAATTACCAACAAACTGGGACACCGAATGACCTTGGGGCATTCATAAAATCGTGTGACCTGCATTTCTTACTTTGCTCAGTAAAAAAAAAAGTTAAATTCATTCATCACTTGGGAATGTGTGTGTGTGTGTATATATATAAAATGGGTGATACAGTCAAAATTTGGTAAAAAAAAAATTGGGTTAATTTAAAAAAACTGAAACTGGAAATACAGTTGAAGCAATAAAACAATTAAGTATAACAGGATTTTTGATCAGGGGTTGAATCAACAATAACTCCACAAAAAGGGCAAGGCACGGGGTGTCTAAATTATTTTGTGTATTAGTCTTTGAATTGAATTGAATTCTTGTGAGAACACAGTCACATTAATACCCCTGTGGTGTGCTGGCTTTCATCCGAAAAATGTCCAACTTTTTTTTAAAATAATGATCACACCCACATCGGCCATAGCACATCATTGTGGTATTTTGTCAGGAGCAGAATGAGATTAGAGTAAATCCCTGATGTTATTGTAGTAATCCTATGTCTGATTTGCGACAGGGTATTTGAGTCTCAGCACAGATGTGAATCAGTAATAAATAGTATTTTCACAGTCCTTATCACATCCCGTCCTACCCACTGTCATAGAAACCTGAGGCTGAAATACACCTCACGATTCAAGGCAATGACACTACAATGGAAGGCAGGAATGATGCGTGAACATGAACGGTTGGGAAACCACCTGAGATGAACACTAAATTTGGGATCCAAATTATTGAATAATATTTTTCTGTTCACGTGTTTTTTTTGTGTGTTTTTTTTAAACGTACACTTAGTGGACTCGAACTTGTTTCTTTGCTTTTTCTAAATTGACAAAGCCTAGGAACCCGAACAACAAGCAGCAACACAGTTGTTCTCGACTATACATGCAGGGGGCCACCTCCAGCTGCTTGCTTAATGAACAGCTCCTAACGACACATGCACGCACGTACACATACAAGACAGACACACGCGACATTGCTGTGAGCATGAACATTAAGATGTTGTAATTTTAGGGATAATTAGTTAGACTGTCAGTTTTATGACTGTACCTTGCAAGTGGCAAAATTAAGCCTTTGAGACCTCCTGCCCTGCCACTCACACTGTGCTCTGCCATTGTGTGAGAGGAGAATAGAAGAGGGCAGAGATAAGTGGGGGGTGGGGGGTAGCCAGAGTATACCACTGAGAGTGCCATTCCAATTCTTTACTTTAATTAGAAAAAAACTCATTAAACTTCATCTCTTCCATCAGTAATTCTAAATGGTAATATCCGTTGAATAATGCTCGTATCCGAGAAAGGTAGCCTCTTTAAGTAGTTCTTCCTAGCTCATTCACAGACATTTGTATTTCTGTTTCACTTTCCCATGGATGTTGTTTAAAATTAGCAGGATCATTTGTGATTTGGTTGACTTTTTAAGCAGCATTCCAATTGAGATCACTTTCAAATTTGTGCCAAACAGTTGCATCACCCATCCATCCATCCATTCTCCGATCCGCTTTACCCTCACAAGGCTCGCGGGTGCCTATCAGTTGCATCCTTAAACCTATATTAAATGTACAGACAAAGATGTTACACTTAATTGTGCATCATCACACATTCTCCTGCTTTTTTCAACACCAGTCACAGAAGACCCAAATAAAAGTGAAAGTGAACTCTTGTAGCTTCATTTGAATGATGGAGAACATAAAAAGTTCAACTATACACTATACATTCATTTGAAATCTGAGACAAAATGTAAAATAACTGATCTTCTACATAGAGCAGAGAAGCAAAGTTGTGCTCTGCATGGTTCCAAACAGAAGTGCAATGCATGTAACTTTATGCTATTTAAAATATTTTATTGACTTTATAGTAATGCTATTTTCCTATGTAATCATTAATACACAAGAAATAATACAAATAAAAATTTAAGCCAAACTTGCTGAATTCAACGTATCACATCACTGTTCAACATTCACGCATGCCGGATGTAATGTGTAGCACTGTAACATGGTCAACAAACAACGAGCGTGGCTTCTCTTGCTCAGTATTTGTCAGCATCCATGCTGCAGTGCCTCATCTTGACATGTTTGAATCATTTTGGTTATGCTTGAATAAGCACGGCTCCTACCAAGCAGCCATGGATCTGATAAATGAAATGCACCGGCTGAGCGTTTGTCACAACAAAAGGAGGAAATGCACTCCAACTATGAGAATTTACATTCACTGTTATACAAAAAGCCATTGTGAGTTCAAAGTTAATGCTAAAAAATAACAAAATAAATAAAGCAACTAAAGTCTTTCTGAGAGATGTTTGGCTTGAACAGCACTTTTTACAAGATTTAGCAAGCATTTTAATTCAGAGGGTTTCATAAAACACGACAAATTAGTCGGCATCAATTTGCAATGTTTTCAAAGGACTACCAATTAATATAGTCAATGGAGGTCCAAGGCTGTCATTGTGTAAACACAACACAATAAATAAAACTTTCATGTAAGGCTAAAGGTTAAATCAGTCGTGTATATACAGTACACGTGCAGTTGTGTATGGACTAATTAGCCTCTTTGTTATCCACGTTTTTATGAGACCGATGGGAAACGGATAGATCAATGTATTCAACACACCTTGCTCCCCCTACAGAGACCCATCTGGTATGTGCAGATGCACTAATATACACACACCGATAAAGGAATAAAGGCCATCAAGAACTGCTGAGGGACAGCACATTGCTGATGATTGATGGGATATGTTGTCCGCTAAAATGTTTGACTGACTGGCTGCAGCACTGCAGTCAAGTCTCCTCACATTACAATAATGCTAAACCGCATAATCAGTTATAATTTTAGGATCCCAGAATAAAAATGTAAGGAGTTGGTGAGAAGACTATGGAAGAGATGATTGGCGTGAGTGTGAAGAAAAAAAAAGTGCGGGCTCTTAAATCCAAAGGCAGCGAGTATGTGATCAGAAAGAAACGAAATAGACCACTGCAATTTTCAAGATATTTCATTTAAAGTAGACTTGTGGCAGTGGAACAATAACTCAACTCCTATTTGAACTCCAGTGAAAAGACCAAAATCAAGTGAAACTTCTGAGGTTGAACAAAGTCATTTTATCTGTTTGGATTTTCATTAAAAAAAATAAAAAATAAAATAAAAAATCCCACAGGAAATATAATCTTCCAACACCATATCTTTATTTTTATAAATGTATATACTGTGTATATATATATATATATGGCATTCCATAGTAATTAATTGTATCTTTTAATATTTTGTAATTGTATTCAAACAAATGTAAAACGTTGACCACTGTTAAAAGTAAAACCGATGAACAACTCATCTCATTACCTTTAAATGTGTCACACCAGTTGTAAATTGACATTGCTCTCGACACGTAGTGTATAACATCTGCACAGAGAAGTGGCCACAGCAAAAAAAATAAATAAACCAAAACAAAAAAAAGTGTAATTTACTCTGAACTTCCAAAAATAAAATCATTTGGATCCATCATCATTTTTAAATAGACATATATATATATATATATATATATATATATATATATATATATATATATATATATAGTGGTTAAAAATGGTCCCGGATCCAAATTTTTTAATTTTGTGCAAATCTAGAGGAAATACAAATACAAACAAAACCTTTTTTTTTCCACTGCACTCGTGGACACTGACCCCCGACCCCAATCATTTATAATCCTAATAATTTCATACAATCAATTGATTTGTATAATGGTTTATAAAGCTAAATGCCTTATGAAATTAATCAGGAATAAAATACGGCTGACTTCCACCACACGTCCGTGGAGCTCGATATCTGTCGAACTGCACCTGTTACGGTTTAGTAGTTTTGAGGACCCAATAGTATGGAAGCAGGGAGGCAAGGCAGTGTGCACCCACCGAAAAATAATTTAATTTCAAAAGGACAAAAAGGCAAACAATGTACTTGGATTCATCTAACATACTAAATCAACAAGTCCAAAATAACAAGGTTCACAGCACCAAAACAAACACTCGAAAAAACACACAGGATAGCATGGCACTGCATTACTTGACTAGGACTAGAACTAGGACTAGGACAGCAAACAATGAACCAGGAAGGATGGACAGAAACATAACAAAACACTAACCAGAATCAACAAAACCACAACAATTACACGCGGTCGTGCAAAGGCCCAAATTTAGATTGACTTCCAACCACCATTTTGTCACGCCGCCAGGCGCATCTCCCACTAAATTGTCTCTGCTGCACCGGCACGCCCAGTTTGAGAGTGGCCCGTCTGCCGAATTGGCAAGAACGGCAAGCCTGGCACACAAATTTGAATCTGCTGGCATTTGCGTGCACCGCAGATGCGCCGTCTACAAAAATAGAGGCCAACATCTTAAATTTAATGAGGAAAGATTAAAGTATAATATGAAGGTGATTTGCATCACGGATGCCTTGGGCTTCTCATCTGACCCGGAGATACTTTTTTGCTCCTGAATCTGCTGATTTAAGGTGACTGTGTATATTCTTGTCTCACCACTGTTAAGGCATGCCCTTTTTTTGAAGTAGGTACGGGGTAGTGTACAGTCATATTGATTATGTAGCCTTGTGTTGTTACATTTCTTGTCTCTTTTACACCTATTGTACTTTGTATAACATCAATAGTACACTAGCAAAGGGTTTTTGGGGGGGAGCGGTTTTCTACAGAACAAGCAGTTGGTGCATTTCTCGAGTCGGCGTCTGGCATGGCTTGGCATGTTTACAGTCTATGTACAGTACGGGGAAACTTTATGGTATGAAAACAAAACCAAAAACATCTACATGTCGTCGTTTTGTCACACTTTTAAACATTGAACAAAATATTGCCAGACATCTTTCTCATAAAAAACATTTCTCCACTCCTACTTCCCATTTGATCCCATTTGGCATCGGGTTGAGCGTTTATTGATTTTATACACTTCACCTTACTACCTGTTTCCATCTGTTCTCCCTACAGGTAATTGGCACACTAGGATATTCTTTTCTTAAAAATAGAAACTTGCCTGCTTGATCTCCATGGTGTCAACAAGGTTACTGTTCTTGGGAGTACTGCATTCCCTTAGCAGGCTTCAGGCATTCTCCACATACCTCCAATGATCCATATATTTTACACACTCCTTGTAAATGTTTAATTATGTGTGAATTGAATTTAACAATTCAGGATTGTCTCATATTCTGTGCAGTGTAATTAATTGTGATGTTAAAACGGAACCAGAAAGGTGTCATTTAAAACAATAAAAAGACGCAAAGTGAAAAGTCTCACGATGAAGACTCCACATACCCTACCAGGAATTGATTCAATTATCACATTCCACTTAACACCACGGGTTGGTTATTACAAGGGTTTCAGAACTCCTCAGTAAAAGAGAGAAAGGTAGAGAAGTCAATATTTCACCTTTTTCAGAAGCGCGTAACTGTGGGGCCGACTTATAACACGTCATGTGGTAAAATCTTTCTCACTCCGCTAACCTCGGATGAAATCTCAGATGAGAAGAAAATGCTATTTTCACCTCACTCTTGAGCCAGAAGTGTCCTCACTGTGAATTATGAGTGTTGTGTGTGTGTGTGTGTGTGTGTGTGCTCGTGTTCTATTTTGACTACTTTACTACTTTCCTCTGAGAACATAGTAATTCAGGAATTAGTATTAGCTATTCATATAATTGGTATGCACTAAAATACAATGTTTTCCCCATGAAATATTATGAATAAATATCACAATTTACCGATCAATTCAAAAACAAATTACAGACACAGCTGATTTTCTTTTATGTATTGGTTTTAGGTTGTACTGTATGTTATTGTCCATTTAGTGTTATTTATTATCATCTTCAGAGGACAACTTCTGGTATTTTTGTGTGAAGTAATCTGTGGCAAACAATTGTTAAATGAAGTGCTTATGCATCCTTGCCACCAACGACTATTGCCAGAAGTGGGTACATGTATTTTTTTTTTTTTTCAGGCCGTAGGTTGCCTGCCTTGTTCATAGAAACTTGATATCTCAGGAATGCCTGAGGGGAACTTTGTTACATCTGGCGTTGGCATACACTTGACTTCAGGAAGGATTCATTTTGGTGGTCTACATTTCAGGTTTGGATCTTATCCCGAAACATGATTTCGGCTATACGATCATTAAAATGAAACTTTTGAATGCATCCTGTACACGTAGCGAATAATGATCTTGAAGCAGCATGTCGACAACGACAGTGAAATTATAAACACAGCAAAGAGAACACCAATTTAACTTTTATGGCTTACATCAATATTTTGAAGTGTATGCGACTTAAAGATAAAACACTTTCAGATACACCGCTCCAACCCTCATGGCAAGGCTGGTTTGTCTTTGGTGAGTCAAAATGTTCGGAGCAATTTTTTTATTCATCCAGACACAGTTCTATGGTAGCGGTGGAAATAAATACTCAACCAGGACAGGATCTTCGGCTGCGTATCTTCGGGAAATGCTGACAGTGAAATGGCAGGCGGACAATTCGGGAGATGATTTATTTCGTATGAGACATGGCTCTGAGATTTGGGAACACATCTGTTCTCTTTGCTGGTGCCGGGCGGGTTGAGCTGCTTTAACTGCTCCGCTGCCGAACTTGCTTTAGAAATAAATAGAGGAGATGCACAACTGGAAAGGTTGTTGGAAACTTCTGAAGGGTAGAGTTTGAATTGAATCGACACTAACCTTGGCAGAAGACCACATTTTGCCATTGACAAATCCTTTCGGTTTCAACAGCAGCCATGAAGCCAAAGTACCGCATTCAAATTGTGTTTGAATGGTGACATGCTCACGACAGTTATTTTAAAAATTTGAAAAAGCTAGAATATGAGAATAATCAAGTTTTTACATGGGGTTTACGTGGCTTTACGCATTTGAAATATTACTAATATTCATTTTTTTGAAGGGATAGTTACTGCAAGTAAACAGTCTTTCTTTTGGGTTTGTTTTGCAAATGATTTTCAAGTGGAAATAGAGGAGAGCTGAGACACATTCTTCTTTAAAACGTTGCATTTTGTTCTTTTCTTTAAATAATTGATTTTTAATCAAAAGTGAAAAACAAAAATCAGAAAAGAAAAGCTTTGTTCAAGAGAAAAATTGTACACATCATACCAAGCCGACACTGTGAAACTCATGAGCCTCAAGCCATTTTAACCAATCAGAAGCAAGAGGTAATTTCTGGATAAGGCACAATCTGTCAGAAGTGCATGTTTGCATGGTGGATGACGCAAGTGCAGTGAAGCAGGAATGAAAGGTTGAAGTGCAGATGTACTCAAAGGATTCAGATGAGGAAAACAAAGAGCTACATTCAAAATAAAGAAAACAAACAAAAAAATGATGAATACATATCACAAAAGAAAGACACAAACAGGAGAAACACACTCCATCCACACTGTAGCACAACAACAAAGGGTATGTGACATACGGCAGCCACAAGGAACCAAAACCAACTGACTGAAAGCAGGGAAGTAAATACAAGCAAACTGACGAGACAACAAGGCGCAGCTGGAGAAGAAACGGGTAGCTGGAGGGATATGATTGGTTGGCACAAGAAACAGCGCTGACGAGAGCAGGTGTCAATGAATAACCAACAAGCTGACAATGCTTGAACAAAGGACACAAAAACTATGACATCATCAAGCTAAATCTGAACAAAGTCAACCAAAACAAAGATCATGACACATTCCCAACGATGACAAGTCAAGAAAAAATGTCAGTGGAAATACTGGAATATTGACCTTTCAACACAATATAAGCTAGCTCAATTCAGGATATCAGCACATACTGTGATGTTATAAAAATGATACAATTGAATCCAACTTCAATTTACTGTGATGTCATAAAAATGATACAATTGAATCCACCTTCAATTTTGATTAACCTATAACAGAGTTCACATGTGAACAATTGGCCAAAAGACATCTAAGATGGTGTGTGTAGACATGGCCTGTGCATTGTAAAATGAAAAAAAACACACAAAATCCCCCTTCATTCATGTTCATGCGTATTGATGTACCGGACCCAAAGTAGGATGTCTTTTTTTTTTCCATAAGTTCATTCATGTGTCATCTTTGTCCTTGGCTCATATGTCAGTCGTCCTATCTCTTTCTTGTATTTGTCTCACTCTCTTTCTCCCTCAGTGGGTTTCAGGATCCTAAACTACTTTCCCCGTGGCCTATATAACCTCTTAGGTCACATCCTCCCGTTCCTGACCTTCAGAGTCAGAGCAGCTTTGGGAAAGCGTTGGCGGACTGATTTACTGATACACAGGATAGTGGAGCTCCAAAGAGGTCAGCGGGGGGCTCACGTTGCCTCACTATCCCACCAACGAGACCTGTACTTTGGATCAGTCATGATTTAGTGATAGGGTGTTCGGGATCTGAGGAGCAATGTTAGAGGACATTGTGGGAGGCATGTGAGCGGGGGAAAAAAATGTGTATTTCCGGGCATCTGTGTCACTTACGTCATAAAAGATCTCAATGCGTCTTTTACATGGTTAACAAAAAAATTATTTGCTTTCTCCTTCAAGTAGTGCCAGATGACAGAAGATTTGCAGTGCTGAATAAATATACCCGATAGATATCCATTATTTCATCCAGTTTCTGATCCGCTTTATCCTCACAAGGGTCGCGGGCATGCTGGAGCCTATCCCAGCTGTCTTTGGGCAGTAGGCGGGGGAACCCTGAAAACCTTGCCAAGGGCACACAGAGACGAACACTCCTCCGCGCTCACACTCACACCGAGGGACAATTTTGAGTGTTCAATCAGCCTGCCATGCATGTTTTCGGAATGTGGGAGGAAACCGGAGTACCCGGAGAAAACCCACGCAGGCACGGGGAGAACATGCAAACACCACACGGGAAGGCTGGAGCTGGAATCGAACCCGCTACCGCTGCACCGTGAGGTCGACGCGCTAACCAGTCGACCACCGGCCCCTTTTATATATTCTTCAATTAACAACCCATATTAAGGGCAATGGTCACCACTACTGGAGTTGGAAAATGTGGGCAAGTTTGTACTTTCGTGACCTAAATTTTTACCATTATGTATTGAGAAGATTGTTTAAAAAACAATCAGTAAATAAAAATGACAAAAAAAAGATCAAATGAATGTACCAACACCGCGTTTTCCCATGTAACAAGCTCTTATCCTTATGCCTTAGGATACCTTAATAGAATACCAAGGTAGAAATACTTTCGGGCTTAAGGTATTTGTGTGCACATCATTATATATGACAGGATAGGTCAAAACCTGTCACGTTTGTGTGAAGGAACAAAGGTGTGTGGAAAAAATGGAGGCGAGGGTGAGATGAGCCAGTGCCAACCGTCGTAACTTGGCTTGTGCCTAAAGAAGCCACGTGGACAGTAATACTCAGAATGGAACAGACAGCAGTGTTGGTGGATTTACAGTCCAAGCTAAAAGGATTAACTTGACATTCAGCATTCCTCTTTTACATTATCAAACAGCAGGTGTCTGATGGTGTGTTTATCATGTTTATCTGACCAACAGGATTAAATGTTGATTTGTGTTGGACTATTCCTGGTTTGCTATCTTTTGTTTCTGTTTGGATTCTGCTCCCCGCTTTTTTTGTGCTGTACGCCAATTGTTTCACCTGGTGTTGTTTGTCATGAGCACAAATCAGCCTATTCGCTCCTTTTCAGCTGTTTCTTGTCTGGCATTAGTTTGTGTATTTTGGTTGCCTTTTCAATCGTTTGAGGTTTGTTGTTGGACATCATTTTAGTTTTTTTCCCACGTTATGGTGTTTACCCACTGAGTAAGTCAGAGTTTGAAAGCGAGCAAAATTATTCACTCAAGTCCTGTTATTTAACTATATTTGGAAATATGATAAACATTATCAAATATAAACATAGTTTATTCTACTTGGCAAATGCAAACTAATATATTGAAAATCTGAAAAAAAAGGCATGCAAGACTGTAGTGTGCAGTGCGTCAAAACTGCATACAGTGCATTTTACCGAAGCCTGTTCCTAATTGTTAGTCCATCCAATTAAATTACTGCAAAACCAGTTTGGAATGCTCCTACAAAAACAACACAAACATTAATTACAACATCTTTGACATCGTAAGCCAAATCGAGTATTATTAGCTTTGTGAAGATGGAATTTGGGTTGTAGCTCTTGCATTGGATCTATCTCATTACATTACATAATTATATCATTTAAAGAAGAATACAAATAATTAAAGTAATCTTAAAATTAGTTCTAAATTATACAGGGATAGAAGGGTGATGTGCTCCTTCCATATGAACTCCAATTTGCAGCAGTATTATGGACCAACAGGCAACCTTTGAGGGAGGACCAGCTGACTCCAAAATAAAGTGCATTCATTACCTAACCTCTACCAAACATGTGATTGATCACTAAAAATGGAATTAGTGATAGAGTACAGTGCAAGCAATATTGTTAACCAGGAAATTGCAATTGCATCCAACCTTAACAATGACACGATGCACAGAGCCCCTTGCCCCCCCGCCCTCTGACAAATGGCTCTCTCCTATCTATTCCCATCTAAGTGCTTATATACAGTACCTCTGTATGACTGCACATACAGTATATGCTGCATCAGCTTCTTTGTCCAAAACTATGTGCAAAACAAAATACGTGCTTTGCAAGAGTTTCAAATATACAGTAGTAACAAGTAATTGTAATTTCTCACTTTCCTTCTCTAGACTAAGGTTTGGTGTATACACTGTATGAACTGTATATAGGGAGCTTGTTTCTCGTTCCTATCCCGGTGGTCCTTTCTTTATCACACCTATTAATCATGTGGCAGTCATTTATTGAGCCAAAGATCTGTCCCAAAACAAACACACGCCGTTTCTGACATATTTGGAAACAACATCACATCACCTAATGGCAGTTCGCACCAAACATACAGCTCAGTGGAGGGAATGTTTTCAATTGTGTACATGTTCTGGCTTTGCTGAAACAAACATCATTAATATCAGTCGACTAATGCGTTGCTTTTCCGAGGAGAATAGTTTCATGAATGCATACTTGAAAATGTCTGGGTGATGACTTTGGAAGAAAACCATTTGCCTTCTGTATTTCAGCAAATATAGTTTAGCTACGGTATTAAGAAACGCTGCTTCACAAGGAAAACAAGAACACACTCAAACCAAAGATTGTTTTTGATGATTGATCAAACAGCAGACTTATATTACAGTATACTGCAGAGGGGATCAATATAAGCCTAACAGAGAGGAATTTATTGAATGTATTTTTGCTACGATGCACATATGTGATTTGTGGGTCAATTGTGTTTGTGTTATAATGATAATTTTAAAAATCCAACACAGCGGTGTTGTAATTGTAACAGAAAAACAATTCTCCACTGTAAAGACTGTGATCCCACTGTGTCATATCATATCACCGTTTAGTGATACGTTTCTGTATAATTATAACATTGTACAGCTGTAAAGCATATGTAGCTGTTTTAAATATACAGCTGTTTTTATAATAACCCATTCCCTGAACCTGAATCAAGGTCAGAAAATCCCACATACAGTCATGTAATGTGTAGTGTCTAACATTCTAAGAATCACGTACAACAATTATGACATTGTCACAGTCAACATGAACACCTCCATCATAAACAAATGCTGCTGGATGAATTGACATTTGAAATGGTTGCAAAATATCAGTTTTGACATTTTACATTGATTACCGTAATTTCCGCACTATAGAGCGCACTTGACTATAAGCCGCACCTACTACATTTTTAGAGGAAAACCAATTTTGTACATACACAAGCCGCACCTGTATATAAGCCGCATGAGCCCACATTAAAACATGTAAACATGTTTACAAAGAAAGACGGTACACAGAGAGAGTTTTCAAAGTTTTAATAATATAACTTAACAATAATAATAATAATATAACTTTCTTCCCAAACGGTGCCTGTGACGCGGCAGTAAAACGGTAGCAATGTGGTAACAACACGCTAGCAACAGAATAGCAACACAGTATAACAGGTCTGGTAAAAGAACATACACCACTTGTAAAAATCACGGTGAGCCGTCGTTTATGCCAAGTTTACGTGCAGCAGCTCTGTTTCCTTCTTTATCGGACAGCTCAATTGCTTTTAGTTTGAAAGCTGCGTCATATGCCTTTCTTTTTGCATTCTCCATGATGAGGGTATGTTCACGCTAACTTAATTCATGCACAAGACAAGAAGTTGCAGTCTTCCTCGATGCATATATTCCACCGGTCTTAATCTTACCTTTTCTACTCGAGCGCCACTGGCGGCCGTTAAAAAAATTACACAAATTGGCCGCATAACTGTATCAGCCGCAGGGTTGAAAGTTTGGGAAAAAAGTAGCGGCTTATAGTCCGGAATTTATGGTAGACTACTTTTCAAGCTGCATTGTGGACGCTTTTATTTCGAAAATTCAAACTTGAGCTGTATATTTTTTGTAGCATATTATTTTAGAATGCCTCTGACCATGTCTTTCTGAAAAATGGAGACATAAAGGAGACTGGCGGAATGAATGACTTTGAGGGAGTTTAACACTATCCTGAATGATCTTGAAAATTGTTCTGCTGGCCAACCTGAACACACCAAATGCATAACGCAATTGTTCCAACATGTAATTTTGTTAATTCTGATCCTCTCATTGTTTGAATTATGTTTTCTTCTTGACTAGGTAACTCCTAAAAATCCCAAGATTTTAAAATAAATATTAATAATATATTCATTCTTTCGGCTTCATCAGTGTTCATTGTGTAGGGAAATAAACCATTGGCTTATATTCACTCATTGCAGTGCATCCCAAATACAAGAAGTGTTTTACTGTGTGAGTAAGTGCATTGCATGTTATGAAAAATCTTGGTTTACCATGTGTTCCGATCCCGCCACACACTAGCAAGCGACCTCATCTCTGTCTCACAAATCTACAAGGGCGCAACGTAGTGTGCCTTCAACATCAAACACATATCAGCAAATCCTCTAAATGACCATAGCGGGCCAGCTCTTCACACATAAGACATCATGCCAGCCGCATCAGACACCAGTGTGTATAAGTCGTATAAGTTTACATCAGTAAGTACAGTATGAGACCCATTCAAAGAGTACCCTTTTCTGAAACACAACAGTTGCTTTGGCCCATCTGTAATAAGCATAGTCAGCCCTGTGGCATGCATTAAACATTAACACCGGGTCTATAGAGCCCCTTAATCCAGCGCGCGATCCCTTCATGTGAGCCAAGGGGACAATTCATCCAGCCTTGACGCAGTCCTTAACAATACAAAGTTTTGTTTCTTTTCCAATAAAAATGCATCCTACACAGTTTCAATGACCATCCATTCACTTGTGATACTTTTCTTTTTTTTTGCTGTTGAAAATCAAGTGGTACCCTTATTTTATTTTATTTTATTTTTTCCTTTCGGAGGCTTTCGTTAGTCTTATTTTCCAACTCTGAAAGCACAATTATTATGTTCATGCAATAACTCAAATCAAATCATACTTCCTCTTGACACTCCAGCATTATTTCTTTTAATTATTTATGTTTGCATCTCATGTTTTGATATATATATATATATATATATATATATATCACAGCAAAGAAAAGTTGATTGAGTCAGTGAAGGTCAAACCACTTGTATTAGCATTTCCTGATCCGTGCTGTTGGGAGTACGGTACTTAGTCTCAAAAGTCATACCAGGGTTTGTTTTTATGTAACCGCTTCAACAAGCGGCTCTGGCCTCCACCGATTTTTCCACACTTGATCAACGATCGCATAAAAAAGGGTTTACAGACCGTCTAACGACACGAGAGCAGAAGGCATACAATCGTAAACCACAAATAGTTTGCTCAATGTGTAAACTTGTCATCGTGGCTTAGCAACTGCTCAAATTAGCTAAATCACATTGTGAAGGATGAAAAGAGAACTCAGCGGGTCATATCTTCTATATATCTGTGTCACTCGATTAGTCAATATTTGACCATTTATCCCAGGTGCTTTATAAATACATTTGAGTTGAGTTGGCTTGTGGCAAGACGTGGTCTACATGAGACTGTGGGTCTCATGTAGTGTAGTGTTAAATAATTATCTATGGACAAATTATTTTACTTTTGAATTGCTTTTTTTTCTTTACTATATTTTTTATCATTAATGAAAAATTATTTACTATATTTGCAAAATATAACGTGTTATATTGATGAAAGGGGGTCAATGATTGTGCAGTTGTAAATTTGTCTCCTGGCAGAGTTGGTTCCGTTATCCTCAGGGATAATGTGAATGTCTGTCTGTCTCGAGATGTACACTGTCAGTGCCTGCTGGAATAGCTTGTCTCTCACTTCCTATGACCCCGAGCAAGCTAAGTGGTATAGAAAACTGATGGATGAATGGATGAAATGTTATGCATTTTATATATACCCCACACTGGAGGCAATGTGACTTTCAATTCTGTGTGGAATTAGAAGACAATAAGTTCAACGCATAGCCCCTAGTTTTTAAACCTAGCAATAATTCCTTGAGTTAAGTGGTGATGGTCTTCTTGTAACGTACAACATATTATCCTGGTTGAATGCAACTACGCCTGCACGTTGCAGGCCCGGTTTAAGCAATGATTTGCATTGCAGTATTTAGTGGTTAGTAGTTCAACTCTAGTATTAATAAGAGCAGGTTACGCTACTTTAATCAGGAGCAGATGGTAGAGTTTATGTGTTTTAACTTTAATTTAAAAGCCCCCAAATATATATCTATATATATATATATATATATATATATATATATATATATTTTTTTTTTTTTTTTTATATATTTTTTTTGAATGACTGTAAAATACAAATTAAAACGTCCAAATTTGCTGGACTTGAAGCGTGGACGTTCACTTCGTGGTTTGTGGGCTCTTTGACATTTATTGGCATTTATTGTGTGCTTTTATTTTTTCATCTTTGTGCTTTTTCTTTATTGGGATGTCTCATGGTTATTGGGCAAGAAATTCCACGTGTAATTTGAATAATAGTATAATCACGCCAAGTCAACACTTACATAGGAACACTAGATTGTTCGCCTTTACACAGTTTGACTACATAGCAATTTCTAATTAATTGAAATCCCTGGAGAGAATTTTCATTTCCACTCTGCTTCTTGCGTGTTGAGTTGCACGCATTAAGCCAGCCAGGGAACCAGACTTCAAGCGGGCATGGATGGAGAGATATTACAGTGATGGGCCACACCGCGGTAATGTTGCATTCTTCAGTTGCTCCTGTGCGTGTTTGGTCCCTTGCTCAGGGGCGCCTTGTCAGTTGTCAAGGAACGAGTTGTATTTCATTTTTTGTTCTATTTCTATTTATAATGTAATTATTAATAAAGCCAAATCTTATTAGGTGAAACAAATGATTCCCTAATGGAGTGGTGTGGTACACTAGTGTGCTATTGGGGTTCATCAGGGTGCCTCAGTAAATTATCCAATTTCACAGAATTTTTCAATTGTTGATTGTACATGAATTACAAATATAGCTATGTTCATCTGTGTATACCAGCGATCTATATTGATTATTGTTATTCCACAAGTGGTGATGAATACTGTGTATTTTTACGCATTGTTGTATTTGTTAGAATTGGGTTCTACCAAGAGCCCTTGTCTTGCCATTCTACTTTCTGTCCGTTAGATTTTCTCCATCACTGTATTGTTTGTATGGGTCCATCAATCAGCTAAATCGGGTCGTCATTTCGGAAACAAAATTGGAGTGCCTGGAAATTTTAAGTACAATAAGAGACATGAAACAGATTTAAATGGAACACTTAGTAAGATAAATAAAGTCCACTCCGTGCTTTCATTTATCTTACAAAAATGTGCCGATACACACTCAAGTGACACATGCTTGCATTTGCACACGCACAGCGCAAACATTGATGCAGGTGCAGCTCTGTTTGACTGATGAGTCTGTTTCCAAAGTGCAAGCTGCTCCATGACAGCTGTCTCTACACTGGCTCTTAAACACAAAACTCTACATCCCACTCTCACTCCACTTTCTTCTTCCCCTCCCACTCTCCTGAATCCACTTGCTTGCATTCCTCTCTCTTTTTCTCTCTGTTCGAGGCATGCCGAAGTCAATTTTTCATCTCGAAGAGAGAACTGCCAACTCTCAAGGTACGGTAACAAGAATAAAATTCTATGTCATCTGAAGGAACTTAACTCTCCTCTATATTCCACTCCGGGGCTGAGTGAAAAGCAATCTGTAGTGGTTTGGGGGGGGTGAGGAGAGGGCAGGGGAGGGGGTCACACAGGAGAAGGGGAAGCAGCTGCAGCCAGGGCAGTGCCAGGATTGCATCTCCACATATTGACCAGAAAGTTCAACAATTACCCGTTAGCCCAGTCTCGCAATATGATTAGCATGGACTCTGATGATAATGGATTTTACATGCAATTACGCCTAAGGGGGAATTAACTGTGTTTTGGGAATAATGCAGTAAGGGAATGAGACAACTGCCTGCTTAATGTCCGCTGTATTTGGCTGACACACTGGAAATAAGACTATATTCGGGCAGGCTCTGGTAAATTTTGATTCGTCATATGAAGGCCATAATTCCATTTGCCATTTGGAGTCTTGTGAGTATTGTGGGAGAGTAACCGCTTGACTGGCATGTGTCATACTGATTCGACCTACACAGTTGAAGATGTATAGTCGAGTCAAAATTCAAATAAAAGACCTACATATGTAATCGACAAACACAGTCATCATTTTTGTTGCTTGTTTGTATGTATTTGATAATTTATATGAACTTCAAAAACAAGGTTTCATCTGTTGGTGACGTTGTTGTGAACAAAAGAATGTGGTAAAAGTGGCAACTGTTATTGGAAACAGAGAAAAAGAATACCGTCTACTGCTTTCTTTTTGGGGAATACCCGCAAGGAACATCTTTCTTTATAAGTTACGTTAACTTGATTTGCAGAATATCCCACAGCAGCAACGGTTGCGACCGAACAAGAAAGAGAACAATCATTCTTTCGATGTGAGACACTCTCAGGGCTTGACTGGAAACTGAGCAAAACTTGCAAAGCCATTAGTGCTTCGACCTTTTCCAGTAGATAGGATGGTCTTCACATACATCAACACTTGTGAACATATACAATTGGTTACTATGACTTAAAGTGCAATTCATTCATTGCATCGTGACATCTCCAACAGTTTGCAAACCACTGATTTCAGATGTGCCTATGATAACACTCCTTCTGACCGGATGTCGGTGTTGGGTGGCCCTGACTAGCTGTAAACAGATGGTCTTGACTCTAATGAGGACTTGCTGATCTCATCCAGATTGTGATTTTGACTGTCAGTTGAGATTTTCATACCCGACAGAAATGAAATGACCGAAACGGTTTGAAATATGAGAAGCGTTAATTTAAGCCCCAAGTCAGACATCCTGCAAGGAGTTGTATTTAGATGTCGGCATCTGTTCTTTTTAAGTCAAATATGTTATTGTTGTGCCAATCTCTATACGTTATAAAGTATAGACCCAGAAAAAAAAAAAAGAACACGGCATTATTGGTTGGTCATGAACGTAACATTAGGAACAGAGCTATAAATGTGAAATTACAAATTACGCTGCTAAATGTGAAGGGACAGAAATGTATTGTGACATTAACAGGACAAATAGTATGCACATGTTGGTTTTAAGAACTGACTCTTTTTGGGGATTTACATAAAATGACAACCATTTAGAATGTTGATGTACAGTTTGATGATTTGAATTATCATTATTTGAACAATAATTTCATTTCAACATGGTAAAATGTACCGGTATCTGAAATTAGGCTTTTGCTTGTTACTTGTTGTTGGCTACAGCGTTGGAAAATTATTTGGTTTGACGTAAGAGCATGACGCATGACTATAACTAATTTCCATGATCATAAGGTCTGATTATAGACATACTATACGGCATAGAAAAATCTTTCCCGCCTTGCAATTTATTCAGTTTTTCCAGAGTCCTGGGTCCAGATGTATACGCCACATTCATGCACCCAAATCAAAAATAGTGCATATACTGTATGATTTTGTTTTCTGACTTTATGGTTCTATTTTGCAAACCTTAATCATCAACATCGTCACAGAAGCTCGATTTTCCCTCCCACGATAGTCACCAGTGGATTAGTGAAAAGGAAACGTCGAGGAAGACCATTTTCGCTCTTTCTTTTCAAAGCAAATGTATAATCAAAGGACACCTGAGGGTAATTTATAAAATAAACCATTATTCAAAAAACACACCCGACTGACGTGCTCACACTCGGTTTTGGAAAAATGCACTCGGCATGAATTTCAAAGCAGGCGTGTTACCACACATTGGTCCTTTTATTTTATTTTATTTTAACTTAATGCACATGCATTTTGGAGGGTGGTGTCCAACCACAATGTAAGACATTACACGATTAAAAACCGGCAGCGCCCTTGACCTTCACACCACCTACAATACGTTCCTCGTTTGGTGACAACTTTTGTTCCAATTTATGATGTCAGTTAGGAGACATGGGTAATCTCCAAGCATGTGGTGGAGACTTTCCGAGGAGGATGAAATGCTCATCTCTTTCGGTATTCACTTCCTATAACTTATACGTTTGACAATAACCAAGGGATCCAAATGAAGCTGTTAAAATAAAAATAAAAAAATAATCCTCCTGATCTCTCCACCTTCTGCGGACGGAAGGGGAAAGAGGAGGATTTGGGGTATTTGGGAGGATTGCGTTTGATCACACTCAACCTTTACTCTGATCTCTCCTCACATTTTCCATCCATCGACGCTGAAGCGCTAGCAGACCATCACATCATTATCAGGCCTTTGATAGCTATACCTCTCCAGTCCGAGAAAGTAGGCAACGTGCCATGTGAGTGTGCCAAGATTTGCTCCAAGCAGGAATGTAACATCAACATACAGCGTATGGCCCCTCAGTTCCCTCTTCCTCCGAACACTTGTCTTTTGTTCAGCCGACCATGAGATGCAAAGCCTTTTATCCCGCGGGCTTTATGGGTTGTAATTTTGTAAATTTCAAATTGATTTACATATGTGATATGTTTAGGTTTTGCACTGTTGCACTTTTCTTTTGATACTTAAATGCAATGCTTAGTTATTGGAAAATTATCCAGCCATCCTTTTTCTACCGCTTATCCCGGCTGATTTTGAGCGAGAGGCAGGGTATACAGACATGTGAGGCGGCTGTGCAAACCAGTCGTCCTATATTGGAATACAAGACAATACATCTTTATTTCTAGAGTGCTTTCACAACAGCTGCCATGGTAGCAAAGCTCTTCACAGAACAGTTAACATAAAATAAAATAATAGAAAATATAAAACACGGGCACTATCCGTGCATATGCCTTATATTAAATCTTCTTAAATCTTTACATACCGTTTTATCGTTGGTTTAGATCACATTGTATTGCAAATGGTGGGATTTTCCTTTGGACATCTTTAGTTAATTCTTACACTTTGATGCATTTATGATTAAGTTTATTTAAGTTTTCCAAATTCATTTTCTTATAAAACACACTCCCTTAAAAATCAAAACAAACAGATGTAAATTTATATGATTTGAATCTGTGTTGGGCAGTGGTTGACAAAAACACGCATGGCAGGTTAATGAAACATTCAAAATTGTCCGCAGGTGTGAATGTGAGTGCGAATGGCTGTTCGTCTGTGTGTGCCCTGCGACGGGCTGGCAACCCGTTCAGGATGTCCCCCACCTACTGCCCGATGACAGCTGGGACAGGCTCCAGCACCCCCCGCGAACCTCGTGAGGATGAGCGGACGGGTGGATGATTCCGTCCGTGTACATTCATCTCCTCTACTATAAACCAGAATATACTCAATGAATGCAATCATAATGGCTAAAATTAGTTCATACTACCGAAATGTTTCCTTTCATTATACAACAGCCTTCGATAATTCACAATTATCAACATAAGGCCTCCATTAGGAAATAGCGTCATCTTACAAAATCAATAGTGACGTGTCTGACAGTCCTCATGACTTTATCTGTCTTTCTATCCAGTGTGTCCCCTGCATACTCTTCATGCCATTAGTGAATTTCAGCAGCCACTTCCCTGAACCGTTTGGCTGCCTGTAATTGGAGAGCATGTGGGATTCAGAATGCATAAAAAGCCAGATGATATTGCTTGGCTTGTTAATGTCATTTCCCCCTTTATGATAATATCTGAGTGGGAACGACTCAACCATTTGTGACTGCAGCAAAAACGACCCATCCTCTTTCTGTAAGGCTCACCAGCCCTATAAATTGCTGAAAACTGTACATTCCCAGACACACTGTGTCCTCATATTGCTGTTGAACCTCCATGTGAACTGATTGATCATTTCAAAGGCAGACATTACACTGCTGTTTATTGGTTGTATGACTGTACACACACGTACTCTTAAGGAAAAGTGTTTGAAAGTACATTTGGGGAAAAAAAATATTCTGTTCACATCAGAGAAAAGCCGACTGGTATCGTAAATGCAATATTTTTTTATGTTCAAATGACAGATGTGCTCAAACTTTAATAAATCAATTTTGACCAACACAGGCAGGGGAGGTTGCTTGGTTGAGTATCATCACTCAGAGCCAAAAGTTGAACGTTTATGGTACCGTAACTCTGACCCATGTCACAATGTTCTCCGACCTTATCAAATTGAAGACTTTATGGTCTTCCCATGCTCACCGTAACCCCCTTTTGACGTTGTTGTTTTTTCCACCCTTAACCCTAATGCGAACTTTATTTCAAAAACAGTTTTTTTTAAGTTAGGTTGACACAAGCATTCTGTTTCAATTCCCATATTCCTGTCAGAGCTATCAAGTAGTGCAGCATCACAACATACATCCATTATGTTGCCTCCCCAATACTGTCATGTTTTCTCTTAAAACAAATAAAACAATAGAATGAGCATTTAACCACCAGCTGCTTTTTTTGTGGTTTTTGGTAACAAACACACAACAGAACTTCCCACAGATCTTGAGCTCATTAGAACCATGTGGGTCACACAATGGGGTAGTCGTTCGCAAGTCTGCCTCACAGTGGAGAGATTTTGGTTTCAAATCTCAATTTAGGCCCTCCTGTGTTGAGCATGTTTGCAGGGGTTTCCGCAAGATACTCTGGCTTCCTCTGTCATTCCAAAAATGTGCATGTTATCTGAATTGACACATCTTAGCACCATAGTTGAATGCAAATGTGAAAGATTGGTTGCCATTCCCAAGGGAAGATGAGCTAAGCTTTAGCTTTCCCACAACATGACAAGCGCTATCGTAAATGGATGGGTGCTGAGTACCTCGTGCTTCCTCCCAAAAACAGAAAAAAGAAAAATACATTTAATATGTTGTTTAAATGTAGCAGAAGATTATCGTGTATCACACTGGTCGAATATTAATTTTACCACATATAAGATTACTTTATTCTTAGAACATTCAAACACAAATTTGAGTGGGGATGTTCCTTCCGTACATATGAATGCACACACACAAACACGCACGTGCACACACATGCACGGGAATAACCAAACAAGACGGTTCCCATGAAAGGAAAGCCGAGGCTTAAAAAAAAAAAAAAAAATAGACTTAACCAAATTTGACAGTCAACAGGACCGTAAAAGCTGGCCCTGCTGTAACCAAACACAGTGGTAATTGTACATGTCAGGCAGAATTAGCATGAAAGTAAATAGCTTTATTTCTCCTTGTGTACATATTTACAGTGCATTGGAGGGAACAGGAGAGCCAACAAACCCAGGCCTACATACAACATCCTCAACTAGATATACAGTATACAGTTAGTTTTTTTTTTTTAAATCAGTTTTGTTTTGAAGGTAACATGACCCATGAAAAAAGTAATCTCATTTGCAGTGGAGGTACTGTAAACGCACATTGAGCCCTCTTGTGTTCACATTCAGTACATTTTGAATCTTGACTAATGTTACGCACAAACAATACTGTAAGTCTCCTCCTGACATACTGTACTGCCCGATTCATCCACATTCTCCAACTCAGCAGGATTGCATTGCAAATGAAAGGAGTGAGGTTCTAATTGGGGGCTGGACTCATCCCCGACATTCCTGTTGGACTAGTGCGGTACAGCTGATTGACTGATTGGCTGGCTGACAGAGGGACTGTGGTAAATGAACTGGCTCACTTTGGGGAAAGGCCGGAAAGAGCCTGTCATGTCTCCTTTGCCGACATGAAAACACATGAGGGAGGAGAGACGAAGGGGTGCGGTGTGTAGAGAGGAAAGAAGAGATAGAAATCTTGCTTCATGCACTATGTGCAGGCATTCATGCATGCAGACCTTGGAGCCTCAACAGCACGCGGGATTGTGTCATTTGTTGTTTTCTCCGTTGTTTTAGTTGCCCGGTGCTCTCATCCGGTGTTGTGTTCATTTTTGGGGATTGGGTCATGTTTCCTGGCCCTGGTTCTGTTAACATGGGATATGGATTAGTTCATGGTTCTTCTGAGAAAAGCTACACAACAGCTCCGTGACTAATTTTGGGAGAACTCCCTTGTTTACACTCACAATGCTTTTGTAGTCAGAATAAAGGGCCCTTTTTAAATACATGTTACAAATAAGATTTGAAAACCGCACACGTGCGTGCAAAATTCTGGGGATTCGCATCATAATAAAAATCAATGAGTGTATAAAGTACAAAATACGGAGCAGAAAAATGTTGAGATGTTTCAAATTAATTTTGGATTTTCAAAGGATCTGGCATGAATGGGATTTTACAGTAACTAACAGGAATACATTGGAAATGTTGTAAATCACAGCGTAGTCCCACATGTGATTTGTTTAAAACTGCCTCGGAGCATACGGTAATCTATAAATCTGAGAAGTTACAACAACCATTTCTTGAATTCAGGTGAATTTCAACACTGCTATGCATCACTCAGTACTTTGCACACAACACACAAGCTAGTGGAAGGAGATTGATGCAATCCCCACTGCATGCAAAATCATAATGAATGTTTACTTATTCTATACCACATTTATTTATTTTTTTATTTCCCAAATGCCTCATAAAATTTCCCATGAAATGTTTCTGACAACCTGACAGTGTACTGCAGGGTTATCACTGTTATCACAAAATATGTTTCACCATGACTCAATCGACAATAAGTGGTACAAAAAACAAATGCATGGATTTTGCACATATGACTTTACATTGCCTCTAAATCAACTGCCCATCAGTCCAAATATTATAGAGAGAGCAATACTTTTTAATGGCTGGTTGTGTTATTTTGCCGCCGATTTCAAACATAGTCCAAACTATTTCTTGAACCACACAGCATCTGGTAAGCTGTTTACGGGCCACTCTACAACTCAGCCGCTTGAGTCAAAAGTAACATTAACAGGTGGCCTTGCAATTCTCAAAGGTCAAGCCGATGGAGGCGGCGAAAAGGTCTTCGAGCCACTGGTGGCCACAGAAAGGCCTTGTACGAAAGTGTGTCCCTGAATCCCTGGCACTTGACCCTAATCAAAAAAACTCAGAGACACAGAGGAAACCCAGTAGTAAATCAGCCTGTCACGGGGTCTCACATGTGGGGTTTGATCTTGGTGATGTACGACTTTAATATGTGCATGAAAGGATGGAGAAACTGAGGAATGAGAAAGAAATATGGAGTGAGAAAAATGGAGGGATGTGATGGAAAACAAGAGGAAGAACATGTAGCATGTAGCACACAATTAACGTGTAGGTGACTGCGAATGAAGGACTGCATTATTCTCAACCCAGCCATTCGACTTGAGGGACTACAAAATGTGCCGGCATTGAAGATCACAACCTTGGAATCAATCGTCTTGCTAATACCGAAGAGAAAAGAGACAAGCAAGTCAACAGCGAGAGAGCAATCATGAGGTGGATGTGTGTGTGTGTGTGTGTGTGTGTGTGTGTGTGTGTGTGTGTGTGTGTGTGTGTGTGTGTGTGTGTGTGTGTGTGTGTGTGGAGGGTGTGGGGGGGGTTAGCTGCGAATTAACAATAGACGTTGGGAAGAGGCGCTGTGGGGTATGATGGGAAAGGATGAAGTGCGAAAACATCAGGGGTGGCAAAGTGCTGATGTCAGAGCGACGTATCATTCAGCTTTCACTGAAAATCGATTCTTTCTGAAAGGCACACTGGTGTTAACAGCTGTGTGCCCGGCTCTTAATTTTGCTTCCATCGCCATTAACATTAGCAGACGCAGCGGTAATTGCTGCACAAAGACAGATATTCACCTTGATCTTCAACTTAGCTGATAAAATATTTTTCTGGACTGGTCTATAAAACTGATTATGTAACGGCAACATTTTGTGGACATAAGCTATGTGCACAGTGCAGGTCAATTGAGATATTTTTTGTATATATATATATATATATATATATATATATACACACACACACACACACACACACACACACACACACACACACACACACACACACACACACACACCACCTGGGGCAACAGTTAGACATAGTTCCAGCAGCCGTAAAGTTTTACTTTCCGTTTAGCCACCAAATTGGTCCGTGTCAAATGTACCATCCTCAGTACGCCATGATGCCCAGTTTGACACTAAGAGATTAAACAAATTGCCAAACCTGAGCAACAAGGCTTGGGTCGGCATGAAAATCAGGATATGCCACTTTTTATACGCCGCTGTCAACGAATACAGAGTCGCTAGTGTAGGTCGCCTTTAAGTGGATGACCTGCGCTTTACATTTCAAGAACAAACGTGTTTCTCCTCCTTGTACCACCAAGGATGCAGAGGAATTCGTCGCGATTATATTTCCACTTATTTTTGTGCTACCATCATTTGTTACGTTGACAGAAGGCGGTGTGAGCGCGGCAGTCCTGGGACCTCTGTAGTGGTGTGAGCTGTAAGGGCAGCACTTGTTGTTACTTTAGCGATAAAATGATCGAGGAGCCAATGTGTGCTTAGGTTCCTTCGAGACCACAGACAGTACAAAGCTAACATTCATCTTTCTGTGTGCGTCCGTGTCTGTGTGCGTGTGATTGAGACAGACTTTTGACAGCTTAGGGGACCAGTGCACCACAGGGAGCATCCTTGCAACATGCTGTACATGAGAACATACAAGATTCTCTTTGTGTTCGTGTTCATGTTTTGTGCAACAATGCCACTAAACAGATAAACAAGTTGCTTAAGAAAGATCATTGAAATATGACATTGCGGTTGTGTGCTTTAACCCCACTTGGAGTGGACTTCCAAAGTTAGATCCAACTGTGGCCTGGCAGGGAGCTCAGTGGAGTGTTATGCGTTTTTAACGTGGTGTCAGGCAGCTGCACGCAGCTGGAGACTCAAACTTCAAGAAGAACTGAAGGGAAGACTGCAGGGATCCAGCATGGGCCCACAAAAAGTCTTTTGTGACGATCTTAAAATGAACTTGATTCAGTTCAGAATTCTATCAACTCCACCAAGTAGGTTAAAGTTGGAAAAATTTTTTTCTCAGAGGGGCAAGGTTTGAATGTAGCTAAACTTCAACAATTGCCCTTAAGTCTCTGACCATAGTCGCATCCATCACTAACGTGCGCCGGGCGATTCAAGGAACAGAGGTTTTCAAAGTTTGCTACATTTAAATGCAAATGTACCCATCCGTCTCTGCGTGTCCTAATAGTTGTTCAACAGTAATGCATCGCTTGTCAGTAGCGCATTGGCTTTAAAATCAAGACGTACACATGACACAACAGCTAGCTAGCTTCCCTCAATCCACATCAAACAGAAGGACACTGTCTCTGACCACCTAAAACATTCTGTATATCCCTGGAAGGCATGTTACTTTGTGTCAAAGACAGGTGGGACAGGAAGAATGTGTTTGGAACAGGCTGTTTTTGAGGCAAGATGTCAGGTGCTGTATTTTTCTTGCGACAATGTTACATTTCAGTGAAGTACTGCATACACTTTTGTAGCTTGTTTTAAAAGAACATACAGTACAAATAAAAACATCTGACAAGGTGCTGGGATTCAATTTAACGGTGTTTGACCACCCCCAAAAGTATATCAAATGACTAGCAAGCAAATGTTTTCTGAGGCAGCTATTATGGTAGCGTGATATATTCATAATGGGGAGTTACGACTATACTTAATGGTATTTTTGGTTTTGTTTGGAGAGTGACTCTCACGTTTTGCGTGGTGGTAGTGCAGTTGGAGGACCCCAAAATGTAGGGAGGCAGGGAGGAGCAGAGTGCAGTGGCCAAGATGTATTTAACAAAAACACTAACTCGAAGTACTCAAACAAAGTCCTGGAAATCACAAGGAAGCCAATGTAACAAAAGAAAACTGACAGAAAACAAAACGTGACAGGAGTGGAGCACACAGACACTCACATATCGCACACAATGAGCCAACAAAGACCGACAGGACTCGAGGAACTAAATACAAGCAAAGTGACGAGACAACGAGAAACACCTGGACAGGACCCAAAGGGTTGAGGGAGCTGATTGGTTAAACACAAGGGACACTGACGACGAGAACAGGTGGCGACAAAAAAGGCACACGAGGAAACAAAACCAAATGTAACAAGACAGAAACGTAACAGTGAGCCTTTTTGGGATATTCTGCCATAGTTTCAGTCACGCTCGCAAAGACTGTTGATGGTTGTAAAAGGTCTGGAAAAAAAGTCATTTTCACAGAACTGTACCCTTGACATGCATATTACCTCTATTCATTTGGGGAGGATGGATTCTCGTCTTCGTGATGTTTTTTTGTCATTATCACGGCTGTCCAAGTATAACGCGGATGTGCAACTCCAGGGAGAATGCATTAAAAATGGGCCAGGTTAGATGAGGAATGATGCTGGTTAACCTTCGCCTGAGACGCTGCAATATTGTTCACAAACTTCTCTAGACCTGGACACAATTGACACAGAGCACACCTGCCTTATCTTTTCTTGAATATTATCAGTTTTTTTGTTTGTTTGTTTGTTTTTCCCCTCACAACATGACCCTGATGGTTTCAGTGCCATGGAGCCTTTCTGGATTAAAAACAGGATGAAATTGGTGGCGATGTCATACACACTGTCTTCATTGTTTCTTGACATTGGGAGCGCAGGATCCTGTTTTCTCTCCTTGCACATCTGCCTAGAAACATCTGGACAGAGTCAACCTTACAACATTGAGCAGAGCGACCATTACTCTTCTCTTCTCGCCCTTTAGGCAGTTATAAAAAAAGAAAACAAAAACAAATCATCTTTATTAACATATTTCACCCTAGAGGGGCCAGGATGAAAGGAGACAAAATGCTTCTTTCTTTGGGATTGAGTTATTGGACATGGCAGCGGGGTTGTTGGGTGTAGGGAGAGCTGCTCAATTGGGAAACTCATTAACAAAACAGCAAAGTTCTCAGGACAATTGTGTGATCTCAGGTGCACGGCAGCCACATAACTAATGATTCTGAACACAATAGTCCCGTTGAGTGTTCACTGAAGTGGTGTGGTGCAGTACTTCTGTCCAAATAATTGTTTTTACACACCAAGACTGTAATTATACTTTGATCAACTGTATATTATATTGTATCTTCAGTTGAGTATTACAAAAGTATGTATTCTGACACATACTGTACCTCTGAATACAGTATCTTGAGATTAGCCTGACAATGTTTTGGGTTTCCTGTAAAATGTTTTTTTTTAATATCTCTTCAGATCGTGAAATTTAATTCAATTAGCAGGTAAAGGACGTCATACTAAATATTTTTAGTGAAAAGAAATGAAATTCCATGTCCAGATATTATAGAGCAAAGGCGATTGCTTTCAAACCTTTCTTTGAGTATTTAATCCGTAACTCACGAAAGCCTTAAAAATAAATAAATAAATAAAAATCCAGTGGCACATTAAATTGAGATGTAGCTATTGACCACCAACAAAATCCTTTCGCAGGATTAATGCGGTTACTAATGCCAGTCTTGATCATTGTCTTATATCTCAGTCTCTTTGCAGTTGAAAAGGTGCACAGGGTCAGTTCCAAGGGTGGGAACTGCAGCTTCTACTGGAATACCAAGTTACGGATGATTTCATCGTTTCTATGATCATCGCGGATCGTGCAGTGTTTATTGACAGCAGGAACAATCATCTCGTGCCACCAACTTAGATTGCAACATGTATAATGTTTGTCAACACTGTGTGTAATTTACCGTATTTTCACGACCATAAGGCGCCATTAAAAGTCTAGTGTATGAGCCGAGTTCCAAAGCCTGACTGAGCGCTCTTCTGGCCGACACGCTGTTTATATAGAGAAAAGGCGGGCGTAAGTGACGTCAGGCATGCGGAAGTCTGCCAATGAGTGAAGAGTGGGCGTGCCCAACAACACGATACGCCGAATGGTCCTGAAAATACGGTATGTGGTAAAATAAATATTCAGAATAAAACACAGAACCAGGTCTAATATCACTACTTTTTTGGAAAATATTTAGAGAATATTTATTATAAAAATATAAATGTTTCCACTACAAATCCTTTTACATTAGTTGACAAGGCCATCTACGTTCGAACACGTAAACTCACACAAACACACAGGTCAGTCTTGAGACAGAAAAGAAGGATTCTGGATATGGGGTGCATAACAGTATTGCTCTCTCAGATGTCCCAGGTTGATAAAATAAGTCAAAAAAAGAAACTCAGGTAACACTGACATATAATTTACTGTAAGCTTAAAAAAAACAAACAAAAAATGACGACAAAAAAATACTGTGCTGTGTAATGTTAACAAATAAATAATTATGTAATAACAATTGCGTTTTTATTGTAGAAAATAAAAACAGGCTGACAAATACAATTCAAACAATATAAAGTATAGTACAGATGCTTTTCGATGTTTTTTTTTTTCATTAAAATCGCTGCACAATTTGTAACCTTTTTTTTTATACATACAAAAATTTGTACAAAGAAGGATGGCATGTACATATTGCAGAATTTGTCGGGCTAGTTGCTATATCGTTATGATGGTTTACATTATGTACAGATCACATAGCAGCAACAGCAGCATCCACAGGTCGAACACTGGCTATACCGATACCATGAACAGATCTGGCTTTTCCCAAAAAGCACAAACGTCTTTTTCTGTTCATTGGTTCAATTTAATCTCCAGCCAAGCCAATAAAAATTCCTAGTTCAAGGAAAGTGCTGACACATTGTGTACTAAGTGCATTTCGAGTGCACCCTTGTAATTGAATGTTTCTCATCCAAAAGTATCGAGTAGTAGCAGTTCATAATATTGGTCACAAGTCACAGACCAGAATCCATGCAGATGTACCTTGATACTGTGGACCATCCAAATCTAGGGTGCATTCAGGGAATCCCTTTCTGGACATATGTATTTGGATCTCATATTAGTAGTTTGAAGGAAAACTTCACACTTTGTATATGGTGGTGGTGCAAAATCCTATTGGGTTAAACCAAAACAGGAGTGTTTGCAAGGTGATCCAGACGTGACCCAACCACATGAGGCACTCAACATCCCCCACCCCGCTCACCCCCGATCGACAGCTCGTTCAAGAGAAATGCTGTACAGTATTCCCTTGGCTTCTGTTAAACGTGTTGTCAGACTAAAGACAGGAGACCATTATGCATTCTTATATCACGATCACAGTTTCTGTGTTGCTCTCCATTTAAGACGGGCATACTCTGTTGGATTTATTGTCGGTGCTGAATTTTAACGTGCGCTCTGTGAGCACATTGCCTTAGATGAAAGGCTACAACTTGCGCATTTTTTGGGTAATTGTTGTTCTATTTCAGTCCTGTAGGAGAGTCCATTATAAAGCGTAGCAGACTGTCAAAACAAATCAAGAGAAACATAGATGCTAAAATCAAAGCTAACAATAATTGTGCTTCCCTTGTGATTTGGTTTTGACGCGGTTTGTACGTAGCCTACTGTTCATCTACCTTTTGCTAGATCAAATTATAACAGTATCGAGGACAACAGTCACGGCATAGCAAATTTCAATTCATCAGATAATCGTGCGATGAGGCCCTACCACGAGAAACGGCGCTATATTCCTACAATGCCCGACTCAGAATCGTGTAAACAAAATGCTTGTTTACTCTTTTCAGTCCATGTCCATCTTTACGCACTCAAGAATGTGAGCTGCTGAATGAAACTTTTTTTCCCAGAAAAATAAACTCAAGTACAACAATTACACATGGAGTGCAAAACCTCCATTAAACAATAATATTATCTGAAGGAGAGTTGTGGAAAAACACAGCTTCGTCTTTTACGTCTCATTTCCAACTTAACAATTTCTCACTCTCGTCTCTCTTACCGTGCACTCTCAATTTTTCCTGCTTGGGTTCGCTCTGTTCACTTCATCTGTTTCCGCGTGTTAGAGAAAATATAGATCAAATAACGTGCGCATCCTGAGATTTCACACAAAAGGTTGCCGGGTTGCAGGAACAGCGCTATAGCGTTACAATATCTGCTTGTATCATATTGAACTTACGTTTGTCATATAAAGAGTGTGAAGTATGTTATTGCTCCTGCGCCTTCAAAGCTTACTGTTCAATGCACTGGGAGTGTAGCATGGTTATGGCTTTCGAACGATGCACGCTCATCTCTGACTATCATAATTATTGCTTTTATGTGACAGGTCTACGGAATCCTAACGATCACAACAGATTTGCTTTCATCCGTGGGTAGTTGCAAAATAATCTCAAAACTTCATCAGTCCAGGAAGGGTCCACACTGGATCAGATGCTGCTGCTGTCTTCCATGAAGTGTCACACAGGGCAGTTGAGCCACGCCGTTGTCGTGCTCTGCGCAGGTGGCCGACCAGCTCTGTTGGGAGGAGCCACCAAGCACCCCAGGCTGGCAGGATATGGATGGAAGCGCCGCCCACCTTGACTGCTACCTGGAGCTGCTGCTTTGACCTTTGTTCGCCCTTTCATCCCAGTCCAGCCGACTCGTCTCTATCCCTGACCAGTTCTGCTCGGCTGTTTTAGTTCTCATATGCATCGTTAAAACCCAACCCTGAGCCACTCTTTGTGTCTGTAAGGCATCTCAGCTGGATGACGGGACAACAGGGAGTTCAACAGTCAGCCAGTTGACTGCTTTGCTATTCTGGGCTCTTCCCATTTCTCTGCCAAGACTTTATGCGTCAAATAAAAGCCCCTTATTTCTTGAATTCCCTATGAGTCATCTGCCATCGTCACTATGGATACACAGTGTGTCATAGCAAGCAATTAGCTCCAACAATCTGCTGATGCACCAACGGGGTGGTTTTCCTCTGTTGGCCTCTTCTTTTTAAACTGGTACTGGACCGTTCTTGGTGTGAGATTCGAGGGCTTTGAGGCTGCTCACGATCTTCTTCTGAGGTCCTGCAATTGTCACTCCAACCTTTTTCAAATCCCTAGTGAGAAGGAAATGCAGTACAAAGAAGAGAAGCAAGGAAGAGAGAGAAAAGAAGGACGGATGGGGAGGTCATTTACCAGACAGAGTGACAGAGTGGGACATGACAGAGGGGAAGATTGGGAGAAAAAGAGATAGAAAGTGTGCATTAGTGATGAAGGATGTGACATCCTCGTGACATTTAATGACATGCTCCCAGCACGGCTCCCTTCACTTTCCCATGCATCTGCCATTCACACCGGACTGCATTTCCCACAAGGCCAGCGAGCTGCCACCGCTCTGAATGAGCATATCCTCGACTCTCCATCCCTAATAATCAACGATATAGGCCTGGGGCGATACACTGACAGTTGCAGTTATGACCTGTCAGTGGAAGAAACAATCACATGCAACGGTCTGGTTTCCTGCACTGAAATGAATTGGAATTGATCTATCAGGCAGGTGGGAATATGGGGGAAAGGAGCACCACTGGTACATGAAATATAATTAAACATGCAATTAAACCAACACTATTCATTTAGAAAGAAAAGTTGCTCGTTAAGAGCTACCGCTTCACTTCGATCGTAGGTTTGGATCAGCAACTAAAAGACAGCGTAGCCTGTGCATTTGGAAAACGCATTCATGAACTCACTAATCTGGTGAGTACACTTAAATACAGTATTAGTAGAAGCAGAGAAGTCGCAGTCCAAGTGATGGCATTACAAGAACCTATTTTCTGTCTTTTTTGTTGTTGTTGTCGGTTAAGTGTAATGAAAAATAGTTCGTTATGGAAGCAGGACACTTGTTTTGCAAAGCAGCAGACTTTAAGAATGACATTGCTTCAATCCGTGCTTGAACACAAAAGGACAGGTTACATATAATGGGATGTATCAGGTTTGCAGTAAAAAACAAACAAACAAACAAACACTACAAATAAAGGAGTTGCAGGAACAAGCAGCATTAGTTTGCAAAAAGGAAGATAGCTTGGTTTCCATCCACACTATAGTAATACTAAAACAAGCATATCAGTTGACTGGTATTCATAGTCAATTGCTCGCCAACGGTTTGCTTGTCACTTAGAAATATTTCAATTGACAGTGGAAAACAAAAACATGCATGTCCAAATCCTTCTTAAATTGTTGTTATTAAGCAGATGTTGTGTCAGTAATCATATAAAGTACACTTAGAATGATTTTTTTTTGTTTCAAATCAAACAACGGGTATGAACCAATCCCCCATTTATGTTCCTCATCCAATTTTCATGTTGTGATTCAATCATCCCATTGCTATTTTTAATTGAAATTGTGTGTCACCACCCATTTGGGATCTATACATGCACATCAGTGAGACAATTAAGAAAATGTGCACCTCAGTTGGCATGCTAAAAATAATGGAAAATGTCTTGTGGTCAAGTGGTGGTAATATATTTTCATGAAGCGGACATACATGTTTGTTTTTTAAACACCTTATTTTATGCACGTTTAATCATGCATTGTGGGATGGAAACATAGCCATCAAGTTATCACTAACGATCCCCTTAAAACCCAGACGTGAAGGCCAATCAGAAGTTGTACAGATCACGTTCTGCTCCTGAGGAGGGCCTCGGCTGTGCTGCACCACCCACCATCCAGAGTCCGAGGAATCGAAAGGAGAGGAACTGCGTGTTAGAGAGTGGTGATCCCCATGGACGGCTCCCATTCTGGGCAAGTTGCTGGTGTGACGTGGACCTCTGTCAGAATCACTCTACTGAGACACAGCCACGCCCGGCAATGTTAACAAATGGAATCCCATCACTATTTGTCATGTCCTGGTAGGTATTTTTGCATACTGTTTTTTTTTTTTCCTTAAGGGTAAATTAACACATTGACATGTCTCAATTGCATGTACATACAAAGCAAAAAGGTGCAACATTGTCTGGCTGCAATAACAGAAAAGATGAAGTCAAACAAGGAATTCAAACGTACATTCAGAATAATATCAAACGGTAAAACCTACCAGTAAAGATCATCTGTTGCCCTATAAGTTCATGTTGTCATATTTTCTTTCAATCCAAAACCTTTTGAATGATCTCATGAGCCATGTGTTACCTTTCCTCAAAATCTTAATGAAGCAGGCCTGTTTGTTATTTTCTCATCAGAATAGCCAAAAGCAATGAACTCAAAAACAGGCAGCGTTGCCAAAACAATACAAAGATTTTCTATACTGTATGTATGAACCTGAGAGGTTGGATTACACTACGGCCAGAGATAGGTATCTCGAAAAAAAAAAAAAGCTGTCAAAATGTTTCTTTCTGCAGTGGTTGTGCAGACATTCCCATGACCCCAGTATAATACCTCTGCAGGGTATTTGTATTTAGAATAATTAAACGTGACAACAGCACAGTGTGTACTCTCTGGACTGCTGTCGATTAACCCGATTGCCCCTTTCAGATATGAAAGCTAAACTGTGCATGAGAGGTCCAGTTTTTATAAAAAGGGGAGAGAAGATCATCCTTGAGCAAAATTCAGGATGTGATCTGAAGCGGATGCTGGATAACAGCTATGATCACTTGCTATGTCCTTGGAGGGTTTGAACTTTGAAGGCTTTTCCAGATTTGGAAAAGAGTACAAAGCATGTGTGGCAGGAAACTTAGAGATAAGATTATGTCCACATGTACTCAGGTGGTTTTCCCACCTCATTGTCCAAAAATATGTCTGTCCACATGCATGGAACTGAAGACATGAGAAATGTGATTCATTCTCGGGTTGTCAACAATTTCTAGTTCAAAGAATTTAAAAAGTGGTCAAAAAAATAAGTGAAGGCCAAAAAAAAAAAAAAAAAGGAACCTGTTTTCCAAAATACTCATTTTGATGTGGATGTGGCCATTGGCTACAATTTCCCATTTCACTTTGTACAACAGACAAGCATAAAGAAATATTGATTGAGGTGTGCCCTTGAGCAAGACACCAAACCAAGTACAATGTCCGCGCGGTCTACTTGGTCACCAATTTTCCAAGTGTTTGTTGTTTATTATTATTATTTTTTTGACAGTAAGCTTAAAAAACTGCACATTACCTTTTTATGATTAGTTATGAAATGTGTATCCCCCCCCCAAAAAAAAAGTAAACAAAAAATAAAAAAATGAAACAAACCCATCTCCCAAACTGGACTGAAATTACACCAACAGATGAGTCAGCACCTTGCAACCAAGTATGATTACTGCTCGTAGGAAGTCGGAGCACAGCCAACACTTGTGCTGACTATCAAGGACTAGATTAAGTCTGTAGGAATCAATAGAGTAATCTATATAGAGCAATGCATAGTCCCAGTCAAGGCTGCGAGTCTTGCAGCGGCGGCGGTGTTGGCCTTGGTTGCTACAGCCTCATCGTTCAGAGGATTAATACTGAAATGATCCAATTTAGCATCTGGCCACAGGGGGGAAAAAAGTGTAGGGCAATGGGATTTCTTTCGTGTAAGATTAGTCTCGTGTGGTGTGTTTTGTCATCCGTGAGTCTGCAGAGTAAGCTCTTTTGTGGGTTGTTGACTGGAGCTAACTTCTCATCGATTAAACTTAGCTATTGATAGAAAAGGCACGAGACGTGTCAGGATGAAACGTATAAAATATATTGGGGGGTTTTTGTGTGAAATATCTATCAGATCATTATGGGAGTGAGGACTGTCTTTTAACCAAACTGCACCTTTCTATTTATTTGTTGATTTATTTATTTATTTATTTTTAATCAATGAACTTGTTGGCCATTGAGACAATACTTGAACACAGAAGGGGGCTGTGAAATTCAATTACACATCCTCAGTGGTACACGACTAAAACATCTGCTCTTATTTAGTCGCCACATCACTTTTGGAAAAATGTTGCTCGCCGTTTGATTTGCATTGTTTTCACAATGTACATGTGGCATTCTTGCATACCAATGGGACAACCATGTCTACATTTTGTCTTGCAAAGGCCTCCCTGGCTGCTCTTTTCACATGTCAAATTTACCCTCTCATTCCATCCGTGAATAGTTTCTCTCTTCTCCAATCCCCTTGGTGGAACTCACAATTCCCTAACAAATACATCTCCCTCAATCTCGATTTTTGTTTCTCTCTTTATCATTTTTTTCACATCCTTACCTTCTACCTTCATAGTCATATTGAGAGCATGGCGAAACGCCTGTCAAGACGGGTTACCGTGAGACCTTTAGTAATGGCTCCATAGCTTTTTTTATCTTCTGATGAACAAGAGAGAACGATTGTGAGTTCTTTATCAAAGGGCTCTATAAATTCCCAGTAACGCTTGCCTCGCAATTTGGGCCCTTGTAAAGGCTGTTGACATGAATAGGCAGCGGAGCCTTGTGTGTTTGTGTCTTACTCTGTGGAAGTCTTGGCCAGGGTATCGCAGGAGCTGTAGCTGACCCCAGAGAAGGCCTCATTGCAGGGCAAGGTCCTCATTCCATCCATCCAGTCACCCATCGTCCCCACTGAGGGAACCTCTGAACTACTTCTATCCAGCAACAAGTTGGCCGGCCTATGTGGGAGACGGAAGCAAAAAAAGCAGACGGGAAAATGTGCTTGAGGAACTTTATATGGACAAATAAATAAGTACAACAGATGTGCTCCCCCCACCCCCAATTGCATCTTGACAAAATGCAGAGAGAAAGGCAGGGACTTTTTGTGGGAGCGGAGAAGGAAGCACAGCAAAGGGCCAATGCTGGAATGAAGCTTGCCTCTTTCACCGACCATCACCGATCAAACCTCCAAGCACACACTGGTGCTCTTGCTATGGTCAAAAATAGAATGGCACTACATAGGGCACAGACCTCTGCCAAAGCAAAAAATCTTGGATCAACATCACATTTTCCATGGCCATAAATGTCTGTGAATGGAAATGCCTGATTATTTCAAGCAGGATGCAATATTAAGTGAGGAATGTTACATGTAAAATGTTGCCGTATTTTGTGATACAGGATATCCATTTCTGGATGTCCAGCTGATATCACATGGGTACTTCCTGTGCCAAGGCACAAACTGTTTGGCAACATTTTATGAAAATCAGTTCAGCGCTTGGCTTCTGTTACGTTGCCTCACCTCCATTACTATCTAACAATCAGTGAAAAGCACATTTCACTGATTTGACATTTCACATCCATCAAATCAGGGGAGAGTTTTGTTTCTTTTGTCCATCAAAACTTTCCTTTTGCTTTACTCATGAGTGCAGCATCCAAATGCTTTGGGGAACGGCTGCTTTTTCAGCCGTATTCATGCCCAGTATAGATATTCGATATATGGCTCTTATCTAACAGCACTTAACAAGTATAATTCCCTTTTTTCCAGAAGAAAAAAAAAAGAAAAGAACGCAGTGAGAATATCAAACATTGAGAAGAGTTTGCTGTCTCGAGAGCTTTGGCTAGTGTTCGGAATCCCTCTAAAATATATTTTGCACAATGTCTTATAGTTGAACTTTTTGAAAAGTCTTGCTTTTTAGCCGCTGAAGAAGATGGAACAGAATTATTGGCATGCTGAGAACACAGGTCGGTGGGGCAGGGGGGGTATGCAGGAAGAATGAAAGCCTGTTTGTCAAACACTGAATTCCCTCTGTCAGTCTGTGTAAAAAAAAAAAAAAAAATAACTATTGTTAAATTCAAATACATATCTGAATATAAAATGTTTGCATAAAAAATAAAACAAAAAGGATAGATCCAGCAATGGAAAAGAAGGAATGGCATAATTTACGCAAATCTAACAGTGATTTTTAAAATGGTGGAGAATATCTGTATTGTTCCTAAATAGTAATAATAATAAACGAAAAAAAAAAAAAAAATAAAACCCCAGCACGTTCTGTCAAAATAAACAGCCGTGTTTTCAGTTAGGTCCACAGCGGCCGTTTTTTGTAGCACATGAGGCTGCTGGTCTGACTTTGAGTTTGTCTGAGAGGGTTTTGACATTCACACAGCCACAGCGATGTGTTATTGATTGATATTGATGTTGGTGTTATGTTATTTCAAATCAGATTCTTGTTGGTGATTGATCAAGTGCCATTACGCATGGATTTCTCAATTTGGAGATCATTCTGTAAAATGCTGGCTGTTCTGTTATTTGTTAAAGAGTTTAACCAAACGGCAGCTAAATATTTTCACAAAAGAGCCAAGAAAGGACATTGAAGTTAGAGGACAAGTAAAAAGCCATCTTGAACAGAGAAAGGAAAAGAGGAAAATGTGAGTGGGTGGCACACTGACAGAATCTTTTCCTGCCAGATCAGAGGCACGTCAAAATAACGAATGGCCCATAGGAGCAACTGAGAAAGACTGATATGTGAAAAAGACGGTATGTATATTTCTAAGCAACATACGGTAACTATAAAACCAGACGTTATTAACAAAAAAGTAAAAAATGTCAACTAATTAAAACGTCTGCCCTGACATGTTTGTTTTAAAGGAGTATTGATCATGTCTGGCTATTTGCTCTGTTTCATTCGTTCTCCTCTGATCTCTTTTCCCCTTTATCATCTGCTCTCTCCTTGACTTTCCTCTGAGATGTAAACTGCAAACGACCTTGTTTTCTTTGCCTCATCATTATCTTTGTTTGCTCTGTTGTTGCATTTTCGGCAGCATCGCACAGAAAACCGAGGCAGGATCACTAGTCAAGAAACAAGGAGATCTGAGCAAAGGGAATTTTAAAGCCGGTTGCCGACCTTAACACCATCAGAGTACAGAAAACACAAGGCAGAAGTAAGAGTGCCATTAACAAACACTAAACATGATGCCCCATTCATTTTTTTATTTCCCTCCCTTTCACCCTATTTGTTATTCTTTTGACCTCTAGATAACCAGAGCTGTTTTAACTCTTGGGGATTTTTTTTGTTTTGTTTAATGGATCTTAAGGGAGGAGAGGAGGCAAGAAGAAGAACTTGTGCAGACAGGACAGCGGGAGAGCAATTCATCTCTGGCTGTGCCACCGGGGCAATTCCCACGGAGTCCCTCGGAGAGGAGAGCCTGCTACAAAGAGCCAGCGTTGGCCCTTTAAATTGAATTTCTGATCTGCCTCCGTTGGATATGATGGATGTTGTGTCGCCTTAATCAGTACCACTCAGGTGGTCCGAGGGAAGCTATTAACCTGAAATACTTCAGGTGTGTCGTTATGATTTTATCTCATTCGTGCATGCAAGATTGTTACTCGAAATATTTGATGAATTTGAGGTGCCATAATTGAAATGGATGCATATGGTAGTTTTACTTTAAGAAAAACATAATGATTTCTTTCATGATGGGCTTTTGAATGTAATTTATTGCTTAGTGGAATGGTTCGGCAGATGAGAACATTAGCTGTTTGACCTTATATTTGTTTCATGCATGCTGTCAAAATTCTATCATCACAGATACAAGTCCAAATGTGTCATGTGATCATATATATATATATATATATATATATATATATATATATATATATATATATATATATATATATATATATATATATATATATATATACAGAATCCCGCCTAGACGCGGGATACCGTAGCGCGCCGCCCGCGGTTGGTCAAGATTAGCGGGCCGGGGACACGTAACCCCCTGCTACCGCTGAACGCCAGATCGACACTGGGCTGGGGTGCGCCCGGATGATGGGTGCCCCCTCTCCCGTTTATCACACCGCATGTTTGTGGAGAGCATGGTGCTAAATGACTTGTAAACATATATATATATATGTGTGTGTGTGTGTGTGTGTGTGTTTGGCATTGTTTAACGATAATGAAGAGCTTCAGAGTCACAAAGGGAATCATGCAAATGTGAGAGTTTTAGCCTGACAGGAAGAAGTGACATTGTAGTCTTCGTTGAGCCACTTAACAGTAACATGACCAGAAGTGAGCAAAGTTTTGCCTCAATGGTACTTTTCAGTCAATTGCTGTGTATTTAATTATGTGAACTTTTCTGTGCTCCATCAGAGTTTGGGATATCACATTCGTATTTAGTCTGAATGTTTTTTTTTTATCCATTTGAATGAAGTATCAATACAAGCAATGAAATAAATGTAATCAGATTTGTCATTCACATTGACATTTTACTGGAACAGTAAAGGGTCTTGAAGGCGAACACTCATCGACAAAGTAGTTTGTCTGGCAAATTAACAATTTGGAGAGCACACACATGCATTATTCATTGATGGCATTCTGGAATTTCTGCACTGTACAGCCGGCATGATAGACAGTGCCCTCCGGCCCTGTTTGGACTGTTGTTGGCCTATAATTAGTCTCTGACAGCCAACCTTGACCCACTGAACCCAGAACCTCTCCATGCAGAGACAGTAAACTCTGACTGGGTCCCACCCCTGAACTCTCCAGATGCTCTACTCTGGTCCCAGGCTCTTGTCTGGGTGCGGGGAAAAGGGGGTGCTCCATTAGCCAGCTAGGACAGTTCTGTGACAAACGAGGTGTGCAGAGTTGAGTGCAGCTGCTCCCACTGCGCAACTGCTGCTGCACGCACACACGCACACACACACACAAACTTCCCATAAATCAGCACGCGAGACTGTGTCGGCCAGCCGGTGCTCACCCAGTGTTAAAAGCCAATCAGGAAAATTACATGCAAACTCCAAGGGACCTATTTTCACTTTCTTAAGAAATCATTAGTCAATGTTATGAGCTTTGACGTCTCTATAATACCACATGCGGCTGCTGCAGACCCTATTGCCTGTCCTGCTTCCTGCCTAAGCTGACAATTGTACAAGTACTGCCCTCCCTTATCATGGCTCTCTGCGACGGACGGAACGGTGGACCCATGAAACGAAAAGTGCAAACATAAAATAACCAACACTTTTTGTGGCTATAAAGAGCATTTTATCTAGTAAATAGAGCAAAAACAAGCTGACTCTGAAAGACAATAATGAGGCCTGTCCAAGATTTTGTTTGCCATCTCAAACAGAGACAGTATATGGATTGCTTATCATGAATCACACCTGTCATTCGTCGTCTCGTAGAGATGTGAAATCACTAACGAGCAAAAAATATTTCTATAACACAAGAGGTCACGGTGTGAGGGGAAGAAATTTAATCTGTGCTGTAGCACATTTGACAATAAGGTTGTACTTGATCCTTGACTTGATACTTATTTTGAGACATACAGTATACCATTTTTTTAAAGGGTGTACAATTATGGCAATTTAACGTCCAATTAAAAAACAAAACAAAAACAAACAAAAACACACAAAAAAAAACCAAAACATGAAGTTGTTAAAACCCAGGTTCTATCCATACCTTGATGTGGTGTTGGCTGTAATTTTCAGACTACCGGGGTTGCGTATGAGTTTGTCCAGGATGCTGACTATCTGTTCAAACTTGGGCCGGTTGTTCCTTTCCTTCTGCCAGCAGTCAAGCATCAGCTGATAAAGCGTAGCGGGGCAGTCCATGGGCGGGGGAAGGCGGTAGCCCTCATCGACAGCCTTTATTACCTTGATATAGCAAGGAAAAAGAAATGATTGATTTCAGCTTGACATTGCTGCAGTAGATGTCTGCTGCCAATTCGGTGCTATTTTGCCTACAATGGGCCATTTGTGTACTCACGTCTTGATTGGACATCTCCCAGTAAGGCCGCTCCCCATACGACATGACTTCCCAGAGCACAATGCCATAACTCCAAGCATCGCTCGATGATGTAAACTTCCTGTAAGCAATTGCCTCTGGAGCTGTCCACCGGATAGGGATCTTACCTCCCTGTGAGACCAGTAGTAGGGGAAAAATAAATCAGACAGACAGAGGTTTGTCAACTGACTTTTAGCCAAGACCTTTGAAATATCAACGTCAACTCAACTTAAAATGGGAAGCTAGTACAATGACGTTCTTGAGGACATACATGCTTTACAGTTGAATTATGTCTGGATGGATTGGCTCTACCACAATCATACAACATGTTCTGCTTAGCCTTGAAGCATCCTACGGGAACTGAAAATTCAAGAAAGTTGGCCCGTCCAAACAGGGGTACTAAGGCTCTGCCTCAAGCTCTCCTGCATGAGACTTATGCACCTTGCCCTTTCCTAAACCTCTCCCAAAAACTTGAACTCACAGAGATGTCCAAATCTCTTGATAAGATGATTCACAAAGATTGAAGAACTCAGGATTCCCTAGCCACCACTGATTGTCTTGTTAAGTGACGGGTCAAGCCAATTCACACTATGGTCCATGCAGACATGTGGGAGAGGTCAGACTCGCTGAAAAACCACAGTGGGCCCCAAGAAGCTGCTGAGTCACATGTGTTCAACTTTAAAAGGCCATTATAGATTGATTGGCTTTTCTCCACACTGGCATGTATTCATTACAAACATAAATGAAATCTTTTTCCAAAAATAACATTTCTTTCAAATCTAATCCCAAATTTCCTACAGCATTTCTTATTGTAGTGCCTGCTTCATTTGTCATTTTAGCTGAGAGACAGGATAAATGAGGGACGTGGAGCTGAGGGAGGGAGGCTAATGGCAGCCAGAACTAACAAAAGTCATCGGCCAAGACTATTCTCTTCATGCATGGTGGTGTGCAGTCATACACACTCCTCTAAAACAACACCCGCTCTCACATCTCCAAGGAGGCACAGTGAGATGAGGAAAAAAAAATATTGCACGCACGTGTGTATTAAACTTGATGTATGACTGAGGTGCAGACAGAATTGCAACGCAAACAGACATGGAACACAAGCATCGCAACGTCATTTGTGACAATCTAGTTGTCTTGTTCAAATGCATGGATAAATTACACAAAAACAACTTATTATGGACTACTGTTGTATTTTGTCTAATAAATCAGGTCCGATAAAATTCCTTTGTGAAGCATTGTCAATTACTGTAACACCAAGTCTGTTTCATATTGTGTTTTATCATTAGACATTTCATATCGTATTTCCAGGAAGGCAAATGGCACCCTGGCTGTTTATTTGACAAGCAATCATTGGTCAGCAAATTGCAGCATGCCTAAAGGGGCTGCGTGTGTAGTCTAGACTATATTATCCCTGTGATGAAAATGACCACACACATGCTGCAAAATAACACAGCTGTGAGTCTGCAGCATGCCAGGCCGGCTGGTACTGTAAGCGGAATGCCAGTCAAATGTTGGCAGAGAACAGTTTTGAGTTCCAGTATAAATATAAAGATTGACTTTATTCAACATACTTTATTTTTGTCCTCTTAATCTCAGAGTACGGTAATATTACAGAATAGGTGTTAAAAATCATGCACAACAACACCATGAGGACCTTCATTCATTTTAAATATTATATTACATATAGTGGTATTTTTATTGCCGAGTGAATCACTGCACTGTCAGGTTGTTTTTTTGAGCTCACCCGTGTGGTGTAAGCAGCCTCGGGGTCGTCCTCCAGGACCCTTGACAAGCCGAAGTCTGACACTTTACACACCAGGTTACTGTTGACTAAGATGTTTCGTGCAGCGAGGTCTCTGTGAACGTAGCCCATGTCTGACAGATACTTCATGCCCGAGGCGATGCCACGCAGCATGCCAACCAACTGAATTCCAGTGAACTGGGCGTCATGTTTCTGCAAAATTCAACGTGAGCACAAGTTAATGTCAGTCTTTCAATTTGTTCTCACACGGACCACAAGTCTGACGTCGCAGATGATTTGCATGAAACGCAACTCTGCAAAAAAAATGACCACTACCTTGTAATTAATGTTTTAAGAAGCACTTTTGACATTTTGTTCCACATTGTGGTCAGAGGTGACATCCAGCAAGTCCCACAGCACTCCAAACAGAAATAGGAAGTCAGAAAACCACTGGAATGGAGAATTCTCTATGAACCATGAGAGTCCTCTTTGTGTACAAAATAAAACTGGTTCAATAATTAGTATAATTTGCTGTTTTACCTGTACTAAGTAAAGCATAAAACAGGAAACCGAAGACAATATTGTATGGACGCATGGAGAGAATTTTGATTTGTGAGGTGACCCTAACCCTAACCCTAACCTTTGATTTGTGAGTAGTGTTGGACTGGCTCGGTTCTTGTTCACCCCAAGTGTGTTTGAAGAAACCTCTTGCGTTTTTCGACATTTAACTCATCCAACCATCCTTTCATGAACCTTTCTTTGTGTACTGAGTCACAGCCAAGCTTGAACAAAAATTAGTCAGTCACCAAACTGTTTCCAGGAAGCCGTTTTTGTCCAAAATGCCTTTGTGTCCTCTCATTAGAGTCAGGTGGAAGACTGGGGATTTAACCCAATCCCCAATAGAATAATTTATTGAGTGTGTGTGAGAAGTTATTTATCAGTCTACACGTTTTCCAAAAGGGTGTAGCAGACTAAATTGACAAAATAAATACACTTTCATTGAGAAGTGTGTAAAGTGTTTGATGAGCACTTTCATATTTACTTTTCATTTGCTACAATGAATACAAATGCAGCATGTAAAGCAGTCTGTGAGTCAATTTTGGCATATGAGTGACAAAAGTGCAAGATTACGTCCAATGAAATGCGGTGTCTTCTCATCGCATCATTTTCGCGACGAGAATAAAATGACTCATTTGCGTTGTTTTAGTTTGCTGATGAACCCGACCGGACCATCTCATTTGGACAGCAGCAGTTAGTGGCCAGACCACCTGGAATTGTCACTTCAAAGCCTTCCAGAATCAGACATATGCTATAATGCATACGCTATGAGTTTGCGCGTGTGTTTGTGTGTGCGCATAAGACACATCTACAGAGATGAAGTGCAGACCTTCGGGCAACATGCCAACAAACAGCTACTCCTCCAGGATGAACTATGATGCAGTGCAGACGTGGTAAAAGGGCTCAAACATGAGTCTGCAAGCTTTGATGTCAGTGTTATGACTTGGCGCTCCTGCTTTGACTAATTTCAGTGAGGCGGGTCACTCCATTTTAAGAAGCAGAGACATGGTATAAAAAAACAAAAATGAAATGAAAAAGTCCCTCCCTGCATGATGAATGTCTGCATGAAATGGGTACACAATCTACAGAGAACTCAATCTGAACCAGAACTGAAGAAATTCATTGACAAGAATGTCAAACGTAATATTTCTTAGGTCAGTTTACATCACTGTATGAGAGTGGCCCATATTTTTTTTCTTGTTTTTAGCACAAGGTCAGGAAGGGCATAATAATGTCAGAATCACTGTTTGTGCATGTTTACTGTATTGGAAAAGGTAGCTGGCTAATGAGCCGTGCAGGAAGCAAAGTCACTGCTGTCTGGGGAGGCTGTGATTGTGATACGGTTATTGTCGTGATGCTTTGCTGTGACACCATGACGGCAATTCTTCATTGCATATGGACCATTTGACATTAATTCTGATATGTGTTGAAAGATAATCGCATATTCACAATCCAAACTCCTCCAAAATATTTATGGTTGTTACTTGCACACTCAAATCGGTAGCAAACTCATTCCATTAAAAAACCACGGTGTTGAGTCATAACACAGCGAAAGTTTAGATAATTTAATGCTTGAGTTGTGAAGTGGTACAGTATCTCCCACTTTCAGAAGATTTATGACATTAACCTTTGGTGGTGAATAATTTCATACATGAGTGCATATTTTTGTGTCATTTTATGAGTGTACTTACCCTTAAAAAGCTGTCCAGTGAACCGTTCTCCATGTACTCTGTGACAATCATGACAGGCTTACCTGCAAAGAGAATGACATTCAGGACTTCAATTCATCATCTGATCTATCGGCTATCCGCTATAATGCGAACCGAACTGCAATCCATTAAAGTTTTCACTTCTCAAAACTTTGTTTAGTGGCGCCAGAAGGTCAGTAATCAAGAGTGACGTCTTTGTTTCGAACTACAGCCAGCATGAGGTTTATTACGAGGGAAGGCGGGTAAAAAAATCACTTTTGCATCTTCTAAAGCATCCATTGTTAAATCAACAGGCCTAGCGTCAAGACTTGTTGTGTCCCAGATGGCTTTGTTGTCACTGCTTCACTCTTGACTTGCCACCAGCCATATGCTCCATTTCCATTTCATCCTGATGAATTCGCCCCTCCTCTTCTTTCCACATCGTGTGTCAACTGTCCTCACATCTGGATCAGATGCGGGACAAGTGATGGAACTGCGTGTTAAATGCAACAAATCTATCAGCCTCGATGAAAGAAATAACATTCTCGTCCCGGTCGTGATGGATCACTTTAATTAAATCAAAGCAGGCTGCAACCAAATAGATTATATCAATTACTGGTTGAGCAGCGCACCATCTCATATTTCAACTTAAACGATATAAACCATATAAGTAGGCTGGTTTAAATTTTACTCCGTGTTATTTTACAAATCAATGTGCAGTATATTGATTGGCATTGCCATTTTACAGAGCAACAGAATAATTAGGTGAAGGCATCAAGATATGGGACTTTAAATTGAAAAGAAAAGTTATGTGGGAGTTCTATTTTCAAAAATATAGGACCTATAGTACTCAAACACGTTCAGCAACGGGAATCAAAAATATAATTCAAATCCACCTGTTTTGAAAGGTCTCCACCATCAACATGGCTTCTAGTAATTTCTTCTGACATTCTCATGTTTAAAATGTTACATAAAAGAGGTTTTGGGCTAGCAGCGACAGAAAAATCCTGCTCAAAGTGGGACTTCAAAACAATGTCAAGGCCCAAAAAATATAAGAAAAGTTGTTGCTCCTTTTTTGAAAAAAAAAAAGTTTTCTTTTTCTCTACTGGGTTCAATTCCAGCTCCAGCCTTCTTGTGTGGAGTTTGCATTTTCTCCCCGTGCCTGTGTGGGTTTTCTCCGGGTACTCCGGTTCCATCCCACATTCCAAAAACATGCATGGCAGGCTGATTGAACACTCGTGAATGGTTGTTCTTGTCTGTGTGCCCTGCGATTGGCTGGATACCGGTTCAGGGTGTCCCCTGCCTACTGCCCAAAGACAGCTGGGATAGGCTCCAGCACGCCCGCGACCCTTGTGAGGATAAAGCGGATCAGAAAATGGATGGATGGATGTTTTCTTTTCCTTTCGCTTGATTCATTATATGTTGAACTCAAAAGAGTCTAATTTAACATTGTTTGTCTCAATAAACTCACAAAGCTTACTTTTACAATCCTCGTTTATACATCTGTGCTTAAACTCCTACAAAATGGTGATGGATGCCTGCATTTATTAGAGGACCATTTTATAGAGAGTGGAACCCACACACAAGTTCCTCCCTCGTGTCTTCAAGCCTCTCCACTTCCATCCTTTTCTCCAGCAAAGATAAAGGCTCTGCAGCTCCTTTGTTGTGTCGCTCTATTCATGTGGATGACTGAGAGAGTGTGTGTGTGTGAGCATCAAACATGCATGTGTGTGTCTCTGAAAATATGCAGCCTATGGATCACCCAAAAGCAGCAAGGTAAATGGGGTGTGAAAGTCTTAGGATTAAGAATTAACAGGGGCATCTCAATAAATCACCCGTGTATGTGTGTGTGTATGTGCGTGTGTTTGTGTGTGTGTGTGTGTGTGTGTGTGTGTGTGTGTGTGTGTGTGTGTGTGTGTGTGTGTGTGTGTGTGTGTGTGTGTGTGTGTGCAAAGCAAATGAACATAAAATCGAGCCATGCTTCCGGGCTGCTGCAACTCATGCACATATGTTGAGGGTATCGCTCCAAATGTTCACTCACTTACACGCACATGAGCATCCATATACACGCACGAGCGCACACACGCACACACACACACACACACACACACACACACACACACACACACACACACACACACACACACAGGCAGAAGAAAGGACCGATGTGTTAAGATAATTCATATATTTTTCTGTTTACTGGACAAGTTTCTCCAGTAAACAATTGGTGCTTTATCATAAGTTAAGTGTCGGACACCTTCATCTACAACTTAAATCTTCGTACATCAAATGTGAAAAACAGTCAAGCATACAGTGATAATTTTACAGTTTGAGCCCTGATCAGAAAAGTACGAGTACCAATATGCATTTAGAGAGTTCCAAATTTCAAATTCTGAAATGGTCTACTTATTCAATTGCATATGATAATAACACAAACAACAACAATATACATTAATAATGGGTTTATTTCTTATAAACAAATGCTGCAAAAATTTAAACAATTCAGGCATACAATATTTGCTGAGAAATAGGTTCTTATTTCATCCCATGGTTCAGTCTTTGACTTCATATCTCCGCAATAAACTTTTGCAGCACTTGTTGGCAACACTTGTTTTAACGTTACACAACTTGGCAATTGTCTGCTTTCCGAGAGGTGAAGGCCGATTTTCGCCAATATGGTCTCGCGAGGACGGAAATCTCGTCACGCCAGATAACTTAACGCAAGATCAAAACAACAATAGCTGCGATTGTCAAACTGCGTTCGTTGCTGGAAAACAAAATTATCGTAGTTTTTTTGAGGGGGCGGGGAGGTTTGACTAAGAAATTTCATTGCGTCCCAAAAACGCACATTATTTGGAACTGTGCGTCTGGCGGGAAAATTATGCGTCTAGGACGCGGGACGCAGAGGTAACAAGATGGCTGAGAATAGAGTAAAAGATAAAATACAAATAAAAAATGAAGAATTTGTGGTTCAGTTTTGTTTTGTTTTAGGTTTTGGTCTGGCATTGAATTCTTGGGGTAAAATAGTAATTTCTGCAAAGCCAACCATCCATCTGAACTGAATTAAAAAAGGGGCATGGAGCAATTTAGACACTGAGATCACACAAGAGAATAAGAGAATTAGACTGAGGGAGATTAAACAAGGGAAAGAAAAAATTGAGGACAATTAAGTGAGGAGAGGCTCTTGGTGTTTTAGTCACTATGTAGCAGTGCTTCTTAACAAGGCTGGCGCCTCGGGGAAAGATAGAGGCCAGGCATGTTTCGCAGCGACAAAGTTCAGACTCATTATTTTGTTTTTTTGCACTCATTCCTTTTCACAGACTCCTTCTGTGCGCTGATGATAGTCCTATAAAGAGACCCAGAGGGGAGCAAGCAAGAGATATGGATTCATGCCCACTAAGGACACAGCTTTGATCAGAGGACATTGATCTGCAGAGATTTACACCACGGCAACTCGATAAAAACGCTGCGATTTTCTCTAAAGCGTCGGCCACTTTAGGGCCATTTGTCAAAGACATTTTCAGATCAGAATCGGTAAAAACACACCAGAGAGAATTGATGTGTCATGGAATGTGGATACAAATCACATAACAAACCTTTCCTCGTGTATTCTTGTACAGTGTTACGTGAAATTCCAAACATTTCAACAGAGTTAAATTTCAGCCCCAGCGTCATCTACAAATAGGACACCACACCATTCCCACTTGCCTTACAGTTTCAGTAGCTTGACCGGGTGTGCAAGCGCAGTTGTTCTACTTTAGTTTGAATCATACATTTATTCACATTCACCGTTGACGAGATGTTTCGTGTGACGGTAAACAGATCCTTCAAATGGCTTTGTGCAATGAAGAATTTATAATACTTACTGCGTGTCACAACACCCTCCAGCCTGATGATGTTGGGGTGGTCAAACTGTCCCATGATTGACGCTTCAGCAAGAAAGTCCCGCCTCTGCTTGTCCGTGTATCCTCCTTTTAGAGTCTTGATGGCCACACAGATCTCCTTCTTGCTGGGTAACTTCAGACGACCGCTACACACCTCACCAAACTCACCTACACGTCACACAGGAATGTTTTGCAAAAGGTCAATTACTCTTTTGAGGAAGAGTTTCTCATCAGTATCTCTTTTACGGAGACCACATATTCCACTTTGCTTGATCATATTGTTGTACAGGAATAGTACTTATGACTCATTGGAGGATGAATGTGTGCTTCTCAGATAACAGACAAAAGAAATGTTATGCTTAAGGTTTGCTTAAAAAGGTTAAAAATACGAAAGATGGAAACTGTGACTCACTGCTTGGATAGTGATCTAACACTAAACTTACGTGATAAGTGTATTTGTTGATTAACACAAATAAAAAAGCCTAATGGAGAAAATTCCCCGCCTGTTGACACAGCCTTATTGTCTGTTAGTACAAGTGGATGCAAGGTGACTCAATACGCTCTGATTAGAATTCCTCGCTGGTGACGGGATGTGTGCGTGTTTATTTCATCCCGTGCCAGTGTGTGTGTTTTGCACAATGTACAGTAAGTGGTGCAGGAAGACTGCATGCTTCAAATGCAGCCATCAATGCTGCAGCTGGCTGCAGGGATTTGGCCCCGCTTTAGACAAGCGGATCAAGAATGCATACTAAACAACGTATATGCGTAGGGAGCGCTCGGTGATGTCAGAGCTAAGACATTTGGAGATCTCGCGCTTCCTCTGGCCCACACTATAATTTCCCAGTGCAACTGTGGAACACAGAGCATGGGTCAAAATCTAGACGTGAAGCGATGGGGTCTGGAAGAATTTAGGCCAGAATAATTACAACCTGTCTAAATACCAACATCATGCCTGCTCTGCTCCGTCCAGCAGTGAGCAGACCAGACAGGGTAAAGGAGCTCTTTTTGTGGTCACCCCCAGAGAGTGGAGATCTCATTTTAATAAGGCCTGATTAGGGACACTCATTCACTTCCTGTTCTAAGTAGAGCCGGGTATCTTACTTTGATGGGAAAGACCCATTAAAAAAAAATTGTTCTGTCTTTTAACACGCAATCACCAATTTGCAAAAAGATCAAAGTTTGGTTAAGATACTGAGTGCAGATTCTCATACGGAGTGCTGTATGAGAATCCATGTATTGCATAGAGGATGCAATAGGCTTACCCCTTTAAATGGCATATTAATTGGTTACTAAATCATTGTAAACATAAAATTAAAAATCATGAATGAGCTACTGGCCTTTATGGCAACAAGGAAAAGCAGAGAGCACCATTATTCCGTAATGTAAAGTAAATGAGTTCTCAAGATTTAACAAATTGTTCACAATGTTAAAGACATGCGGAACCATAACTAGCAGTTTATAAGTTATATTTTCTTATTGCGTGTCTTCATTACTCACAAACAGATTTGCATCTACAGTTGAGTATATTGAGATGTTCACTATTCAATTCTTTGGCATATACTGTAGTTGTTAAATTTTAAAAATGCAGTGTAGGAAAATGTCGGTTTATTGTTTATTTTAATTTAAAAAGTACAATGTACAATCCAATGAAATAAAATATGGTTTGACCTGGTGCTCTCAGAACCCACAATACGGATAAAAACTGTCTGTAAAACGTGAGGTTCAAGCCCGAATACTCTGTACCCGGTCGGTGCTAAGTACCAAAAGAGATGGAACAGGATGCTTGAAGGGAAAATTAAGATACAGAAAAAGGAAAACAGGTTACATGAATCAACAACAGCAAACATGCTGTAATTTATCATTTGTTTTCCTCCATCAAAGAGCTTTAAGGAGACTGGCGCGTTAAAATGAATTAGCATTCCCCGCAGGACACTTTATGGCCTACACTTAACATAACCTGCCAATGCACTTAAACCCAGGAGCCTTGCATGTTCTCCTTTTTTTTTTTGTTTCCCAGTACATTATTTGAATGAAGCGAGAAGGAAAAGAAACTGAACAGAGGAAGGATGTTGGCTAGACAAGAATATATTTTAATGTGCAGTATGTTAATGTATGATTTTATCTTGACAATATGAGTCTAGTTGATTCTTACCTGCTCCCACCACTTTATCAATGGCTATGCAGGAGGCATCCAGCTCCTTTGCAAACTCATGCACGGCTTGGCTTGGGTCCTCATATGTGTGGGGGTCTACGTAGGTCTTAATACCTGGCAGACGCACTGGAGCAGGAAAGAGCAGCTCACATGGTCACTCAAGAACTGCTACTTTGTCAAGAAATACTCAGGAGGTTTCAACATTAAATGCTCGGAGTGCCGTGATTTAATCAAAACGAGAAAAAAAATAAAAATCAGATCAGTCGCTTCCAACGTTTAAGATGATGTAATCTCCTTTGTCTCACCGAGTTTCGAACATGTCAGGATACATGAGGATACTCTGCAGAAGCCAATTAATATCACACTAACACATGTTACAACAGCCCTACAGATGTTTCTAAATGATGACAAGAACGGCATATATCCAAGTAAAAAAGGAAAACTAGGTTGATCGGTTTAGGGAAAATTCCAGCCCAATCATGACCAGATGCAAATAATACTTTGCTGCTGTTACATCGTGTCAGCTTGGCCTCAGTGTGGAGAAAAAGGAATGAGATGACAGAAAATTGCATGTTTTTCACATTGCAAAATCTGATTTGACCGAGCGTTACTTCAACGTTCAGTGATTCCTAGTCAGATGAAATTTTCAACTTTGTTCGAGTTTAGTAGGGCTAATCAAAGGCTTTTCACTGCCACTTTAAGACAGGACAAAATGCCAGGAAAGAAAAAAATATATTTTAAAAATTGGACTTCCCAAGTAGTTTATGGTCACATTTTGATCCTCCTAAATTATTCATGAGTGAAAAAACCTGTTACTGTCTTGCGGAGATTTGTGGTTTATACCTATCAAGCTTAACGGCTACAGTCAATAAAGGAAAAGGCAAAGACTAAAATCAAAACCATTTCGAGTACTTTAACAATCCGAATTCTGAATGCCTGCCATATGCATTACTGTATTCATTTCCTTCCTTTCTGTTAGGACGTCTGTTATTTTGCTCGACTTTTAAAATCATCAATCTCTCCGTTTAAACTGAAATTGAAAAAGTAATGACTGGTGAGACAAGTACAAATGGAATTGAGGTCTCTATTGTTCTATTCTACTCTATATTTACTGTCCAATTTAAATTAATTGGCCTGACAGAGAGTATTTATTGACAACAAATACAATGTATATTTACACTGACGGAACGTACAATAAAGACATTACACTGCAACACACATCATTCTTATTTCAGTTTCTGTGTGTTGTAAACTTTTTGTGACACTTTCTGTAGTGCCATGAGATTTTTCAAATATAAAGCATGTGCTTGATCATGGTTATGAAACGCGGGATTTGGAGAATACAACATTGTCGAGCTTTCGCAACATTTCCCATCAGGCCTCTGTTTGTTTAGAAGTGTGAAAATACTGTGAGAAAGAAACATCTACAGGAACAAAACATTCAAGCAATTTCCAATGCAACCAGCTAATTGGAGTTCAGTGAACTGTAAAGTGGAGACAGGAAAGATTGAAGAAGAAAAACAGTCCGGTACTTACGGTGGCCGTTGCCAAAGTGCAGTCTTTTCTCATCAGGATGTTTGGATTTGCTGTGGCAACAAAACCTGCCAATCCAAATAGAGAAGGTTAGAAGCTGTGCCACGTCTAATAGGGCTTCACCCATTGGCCCATTTTAGTTGATGTGTGTGTGTGTGTGTGTGTGTGTGTGTGTGTGTGTGTGTGTGTGTGTGTGTGTGTGTGTGTGTGTGTGTGTGTGAGTGCCTGTGCGTGCGTGAGCATAGGAGAGTGTATACAAGTGCAAAATCCCAGCTCTTACGGACCGCGGGGGAATCCGTCAACTTTTTTTTCCAAAATGCCAATATCAGTGACATACTATTAACATCTTCCAATCAACACACAGACAGGCACATGAGTTATACTGTAATTGTTCATACAGTTATTGTGAGAATAGCATGGAAGTTAGATATGGACATAACACATTATGTTAATTATGTTTAATTTGACCTAAAGATAGCAAAGATACTTTTCTGTTTGGGACCAACACAGTGCTTGTCAAAATTATAGATCAATAACAAAGGCTACCTTCATTAGCATACAAATACGTGTGCATCTGCAACAACCCCGGAGGCATGCCCATATTTCTCAACGAGATTCCACGGGATGCAGATTTATTTATAAGGTCGTTCTTATCAAATTGATGAGGGAACAGCATTGTTTTGGACTGTTTGTTTTTGAAGACAATCTTTGGAAAATGTATTAGAAATACCGTACCCATCGACTAATTTGGATTTTTATTCTTTTTTGTGATGTCAATGCCTAATCTATGCAATCAGGTTGTTAGGCGAGAGCAAAAGGATTGTGCCGCATCATTCCGAGGTGACATGTGGACAGACCTGCCAATCAAGACGTAGAGCAGCACAGTGAGCAGGATGATGGCCACTGCTGAGGAAATCGCAATTAGAACAACCTGGCTACTCTCACTGGAGATGGAAAAGGCTGCTGAAAGACACAGAGCAACATAGTAGTGAATTGCATGTTGTCTCCAGCAATACATTCGACACGCACACGTTATTTAAATAGAACGGACAAAATATCTGTTGGAAACCTTGGTTTAAAACCGGCATTCTGGAAACCAAACTCCATATTTTATGCATGGCAGCCACCACTTACAGTCAGGACTGGTCTCAAACTGAAAACTGGGGCTGCTGGCTCCATAGCCAGCAGCTGTGCGGGCTCTGATCTGCAGTAGGTAGGCAGTGTTGGGCTTAAGACCATTCAGAGTCACGTTACAACCCCGGGCCCGAAGGATTGTGTAGCTGGTCTCTTGCTCCTCCTAACAGACGAGGCAGAAATACAGACAGGGAAATTAAATACATCGCCTTGGGCCGAAATATTAATGAATACAACATGCCCGGTGTCTCATCTGAGAGTGTGGGCCATCATAAGCACACACACCCAAACAATGCCGACAGTTTGACAGGTTTCCCTTTATCTGATGAATTATGGCCTCCCTATTTTACGACTTCACTCCTGCTGATCTATGCTGATAAAGCAAAGCAAGAACAGGGAGTCTTCACCTTGCAACCAGATGTGGAATTCTTGGATGAGAGACGAAAAATCTCACTTTAATTTGAGGTCTTTCAGATGATAGAATTGATTGACTAGTATATTAATATGTTTATTAAGTTGATGGGGGAGGCTTTTTTATTGTTTGTTTTGACACAATAGTTTAGGAGAGTCGTTGTCAAACTTTTTACAGGGGTATGTTAGCTCTTCAAGAACCCGTTTTAAAATACAGTAGCGCACCACAGTGTCGCATTGAGGTGATGCACATTTTGGACATTACTGATTAAATATGGAGGGGGTGGGGACTGTACTTGAATTACGATTACATTAAAATATATTGAATATTAAAGTTCAATACAAATTGCACTGACATAGCTATTTAAAAACAAAAACTTCTTAAACATTAAAGACACAGGTACTTCACTCAAAAAGTTAAATACAACTGAACTGTACTTAGGCGGTGATGTTTTTTTGCATACCACGAGAAGGATTCTATTCGGTGACTAGAGTGAAATTACTAATTTCTCTCTACACACACAGCTATATTGTAATTTGGACAGCCAGTGACGAATATGACCTGATCTGAATTTCATCATTAATTTGAGATTTGAAGTTGGACTGCATGCACCCTACTCTTTCCTCCAGCCAGCCGGAGTAAACTGCCATTTAAAGGAATGACTACCAACCCATTAATCTAGCAGTATTCCACCAATTCACAACAACAAAATAAGCCATTAAAAATAAACAGGGGAGATAAAATAAGGTTCAACAACCTAAATGGTATTCATTTAATAAAATGAGCCTTGGGTTTCTCAAATAAGGCAAGCGAAGAAAACCAAATCCACGTCAAGGAAGGAGTTGAATCCTCATTCTACAAACCGGGTTATTTACAAGCCCTCATTGTAAAAGACAACACACACACACACAGGGCGATATGAAAAGACTTCACGGCCAGTAATGGGGGGATTAGAGTTTTATAGAGCACAAAGCTTTTTTAAACTGGTATGGGTGTGTGGAGGTAACTGATACAACAGGCCGACATCAGGATAACTCTTCATCGCAACTATAAATCCACTCACGCCTTGTCACCATTCAATGGCAAGGACAGCATGGGATCCCTTTTAAAATCACACACAGGTGTGGTAAAACGACCTATGTCCGTGTGTGTGTGTGAGGAAGCAAAGCATAGCAATGGCATCCTGTGATTAAGGGCTGACCGTGTGTGTCTCGCCGGAGCACTACAGATCACCACCATAGCTGTAATGCCGCTTTGGCAATCTAAACAAAGCTGAAGAAAATTATTGCTTGTATAAACATGCACACAAAAATGCAAAACAGGATTCCTTCCTTGTAAGACCAAATAAACACACCGAAGTTCTGCATGTGAAGGTTTCTGTGCTCATGAGAGAGATTGCATTGACAACATGTGCAAGAAATGTAGTTTGCTCACGACACTTTTACTGAATGTGAAGATGTTTTACGCCCATTAGAGGCTCTCTTTGTTTGAAACAATAATTATATTGCATAAAATATATCATATATTTTATATTTAAAACGAAAGTAACACAAATAGAGGCAAAGTCACCTTCCACCTTCTTACATCTGGAGCTAAGCGATAACTTGTGGTTCAACAAAGCTAGTTGCATTTTAATATTCCGGCGCATCTAATATTGTTTCGAGGGACCAGTAGCTAAAAAATCTTAAAATCAAATGTGCAACAACCATTTGGGCAGATATGAAACCCTGTCAGACATGAAAAATGGTCTGTTTCAAAGCTCATGCGTGCCATACAAGTTATATCTTTGGGATTATTGCATTCATAAATTTACAGAAAGTTTATCTCTGATAAAGCGCATCTGCTTAGACGATACTATTACAAGAGTGATCCGCCAAAGTAGTAGAAACTATCATTAAATGTGCTGATGTGTAATGAGTCTTCTTTCCACACTGCCTTTGAACATCACGGACAATTGTGTCCTCCAGGCTAAGAGGAAAAGGACATCCAGATTTTGAGCGGCTTGAAGCTGAAAATCTTTGATGATGCAGCGAGTGTCTTAGTGCTCGTGGCATCTTGGGTAACTTGCACATCTGCGAAAGTACCATGAACGCTGAAAAGCACTTCCAGGTTTCCCAGACAACGCCTTTTTATTGCCATCCTTGCTCATTCGAAGTCGCAAACACACTTACTCTACTGCTGTTTAGTTCCTCCTAAAATTAGATCGCACAATTATCCTGCGTGAAACTACGGTAAAACAATATTGAAATAGATATTTACGTGATTAATTATTGATTAAAAATATCCTAAAATACATTAGCCTTTTATCAGATAGGAAATCCGTTAACTCAAATTTAGATTTGTCCACATATAGAGTATATATCAGTGCAATCATTGTATTAGAGAGGCAACGGGAGTTTACTATGAAAATACCATACTAGAGAGAAAAGCACAACGAAAAAAAAAGAGGAACCCGTGTTTTAAGACAGCGCAGCTCATCTTAATACATGTGCTTTGTTTTCATCACAAGCAGCTTGCATGTCTGTACTGAAGAAAACTTTGTGTTGATTTTACACAATTTTGGATTCATTTTAAGTAGAAGTATAGTCTACTTCAAGAAAAATGATCTGGATCCCAGGAGATTTTATTTAAAAAAAAAAATTGAGCGACTTTAACACAATTCTTCTTTTCAATGTGTCTGTCTCTTTGCGTATCTCAATCTCCTTTATCTCAACGTGTGTCTTTGTGATTCTGTGTTTAAACACTTTGTGTGCTGCAATGTGGACTTCAGCCTTGGCATACGATTTCACCTCAACCGGCCTTCCAGAATACACCGTTTTTAAGGGGATCTCCCACTGGTGTCCTTGTTCACCCATCTGCATGGAAGAACCCTTTTGTCTGAAGTTTAAAAAGTGGCCGCTGTGGAGAATCCTGTGAAAAGTGTGTTAGAGTTTGTGTGCATGTCCTTATGTGTCCCTGGATGTGAATAACAAGGATTTATGCAACGCCCCTGTGCTTTACGCCATTTTAAACTCCACCTTTTCATTTCTTCATCGTTTTGTAATGAATTTGCATCTTGTGGTTGAGTGTGTGCAAGTGTGTGTGAATGAGAAAGCGCTGTATCAGTCATTAACTTTTCCCCTTGCTGTTTTCCAGCCGTGTATTAGCATTTTAGGTAAGGGTGGCTGAGCAGGGAACCGAGTTTAGAGAGGAGACTGCTTCTGTCTGCCTACTAATCAAGAGATTAGGGGCCAGGGCTGGCATTGAAGCAAACTGTGATCTGGGGACACACATGTACTTTCTTCACTCCCCTCTCTCTCTTGCTCTCACATATACAAACGCACAATCTCTCATTCTCCCACACACACACACACACACTCAAACACAGCACATGCAGACACAGTGAATCCGCTCGAGTAACTAAACTTGCGTCAACGACTAATTCCACCATCAAATATCAGCTCTAGAAGCATTGGTGCTGAAAGGCAGTGTAATTCGTTCAGTGTTAATTTCCCCTCACAGAAGAATGAACGACCCCGTTTACTGTCTGCCATAAAACATAAAACTCCATGAAGGAGAGGGGAGGACAAGATGAAAGGCAGAAGATGAAACATGGGGGAAAAAAGGTGAGAATAACAAAGAGAAAAGGCAAAGAAAAACATGATAAAGATGACAAGACGAGGAATGAGAAGTTGATTCGAAGGGTTTGGGGGTGACAAAAGCAGGTGGGGAAGTTGAGTAAGTTTGCGGCTGATTTTAATTGGATACCCTTGATAACATCATGCAATCTGCTGAAACACAAGAATCGTTTAAATTTGTTTTCAAGGTTTACATTAAGATATAATCGTACTTCACTATATTTCCAGATCACATTTAACCTTCATAACTGCTGTCTAGGATACCCAAGAAACTGAATTTGTTTTTCATTTGTATTGCACAGGTGTTTAAGTGTCATAACTGAGTACAGTTTGTTATGGATCAGAATACTGAGAGGGTTCTGTCAAACACAATAAATTTTTCCTAAGAACATTTCAAGAGATTAAACTATTTAGTTCATGTCATGCATCTCATGTTGTCAAGGGAGAGAAAAGAGGGGAGTCACTGTCAGTCACAAACAGTTATCCTCAACTGTTCTGTCAACAACCCAAAGACCTGCCCGTTCCCTTTTCCTGAAGTTTAAGAAATGCTTTCTGAATCGAATTCATTGCCAATCTGTCCAGCATGACCCTGCCTCTCCTCCGCTTTCAGGCTGACTTACAGTAGGTTCTATCTTCCTGCAACCCTCGTAGAATATGTCCATCCATCCAGCGAATATCCGAACCCCCTTATCTTTACAAGGGTTGCGGGTCATATTATATTTTAAAGCTTTTATCATTTTCTAAATATCATGTCAATTCGTACTGTCCTAAATGTTCAACAACGGTGGTTAAAACAGATCATGATTGTGACATACACTACAGATTTCTACCTTTAAAGTCACATTAAATCTTGAAGGTTGAATTGTCACTGCGTGTGGTATCGAACCAGGGTAATAGCAGGGGTGGATTTTTCAATTCGGTTAGTTTTTAATTCGGTTTGAGTTTTATTTTTTAAATATACCGGTACTTATGTTTGATGACTTTGTAAAACATTTTTTTTTTTTTTTAGGTGTAATAATTTTTAAACTACTTTTGGTTTGAGGTTTTCTTAGTTTTAGTATTAGTTTTATTTTTTTCTATGTAGAATATGTGTTTAGTGCAACATAATTTTAAACAACATTGTGTAATAAACTACAAAACTACAAAACATAACTGAACTTCCTTCTGTAAGCGATGAACAGCAAGACCAAAATGAATACATTTAAAATCAACTTAAATTGTCGTTTCTGTTAACTTTCACTTCTCTAAAAGCATTTTCATTCTCATTTTATTTCATTCATTTTGTTAGTTTTCATCAACTTCAATAATCTTGCATCACGCCAGATGAAACAAAAAGCAGAGCTCTGTTTAGCCAGAAACAAAGGATTAACTCTGTGCATGCATTGCCTTATTTCTGTGGCTTTTTTACACGTATTCTAGAGGGAAAACCTGCAAAAGGAGTTTTGAGCTTTAGAAGAAATTACGAGTAGGCCTTCACGAGGGAACAAATTATCTTTGACATTTAATGTTACACTGTTAGTGTGAATTTATGTATAAATTCACAACTAAAATAAGTATAGCACATAGTGCTAATGAGGAAAGGTGTGATGGAATCCAGTAAGTACCAACCTTTTCATAGTATTTGATCTCGTAGTCGAGAATAATGCCGTTCGGCCTCTCTGGCTCCAGCCAAGACAAGGAAACACTATTCCGTGATGTCTTCTCCTTTTTGATCACTATTACTGGAGAGGGAGCTGGGTAGGAAAACCAGAGAGAGAAAAATAGAGCATGTGAGACAGTGAGTTATCCTATATGGAGGTTCAGTTGAAGTTCAGTTGCATCCTGGCAATTGTCTAGCATTTCTGTTAGGCTAATTCAGTTTTCTGTACAGTGGGGCCACATTAAAGGATATAGGCTTAGATTGGGGGTTGTATACAGATGATTTACACAAAGTAGCAAGTGCAAACAACACACACACACAGTTCTCATGTAAGGGCATATAGGCAGTCACTAGAGGAAAGTGTTCTGATATCATAATTCAGTCTAACGTGTCTATATAACTAACATATCCACCCATGTAAATACATATCTCCTCCAATCCCCAAATAATTCCTGTCTCCTCATCACACGAGAGGACCATGGGTTAGAGAAGGATTACAACTTTTGAAGCATCTCGTAGCTGCGAATAGAAGTTGGCAGTGGCCCTCAAGATTTCTGTTACTATGGTTAATATTCCAAGACTTACAAAAACAGAATAGCAAAGCAAACAGGCATTCATTCATGTTCCTGAAGGGCTCCTTCTAAATCATGGTCCTCTGAGGCTCCCCTTGCACTTCTGCGTTTCTTCAGTCGATACAAATGTGACATCTCTTATTTGAGAAGTCCAATGTATAAGACCATATTGGAAAAAAAATATTCTTAGCACTAAAACATGAGCAAATACAGCCGACTCGGTGTTGAAGGACTCTCTGTCAAGACACAACATAGAAAAATGTATTTGAGGCACCTGGACAACACAGAGACGGATCATATAAAATGTTGTAGAGTTACCGGATTTTTCAGACTATAAGCCGCCACATATTTCCCCACGATTTCAACCCTGTGGCTTTTAATGTGACGTGGTTTATCTATGAGGTTTTACTGACTAGCTTCAAGCCATCAATAGATTTACCCAAAGTATCATCCCCGCTTATCAATGAAATTACCAAACATGTCACAGTGGAAAAATGAAACAGTCCCGATAAATGTAAAAGTGTTCGTGCATTGTGGTACGCTGCTGTTTAGGATGGAATATAAAGGTTAAAGTAGATAGCAGCGCGAAAATAAGTAGCTCAAGTTGAGTTTAATGAGCATAGGGAACGAGTGCCATAAATACATCCAACTTGCACGCCCCCCCCATCTCTCTGTTGTTTGTTTGACTACCAACTCCCATCAATGCTAGCAATGGACGGAATGTTCTAGCGGCTAGCCACAGAGAATAGCATGTTTGGCCATGGGCGACATCCCCTGCATCTCCCGTAACACGCGCAACAACTGGGTTCCCAAAGGCTGCACTATACCTGACAAAAAGACAATGGGTCAGCTAAATTTCTGGGTAGTTGACCCTTCCATTTTCTGGGGTTTGCTCCTTACTCTCCAGTTTTCCTCAGCAATCATTCACTTCAAGATGTTCACATGGTCCCACTCTAGTAATTTTCTGCGCCCCACATGTTCTTTTTGGTCTTTCTTCACTCGGATTCTCATTTCCCTTTTTTTTTTAACTGCTCTCTAATTGCCAGGGAGCTCTGGGGTTTGCTCTCCATCTGAGGCATTGACTTTTAATTTTATTAGACCACAGGAAAAAACATGTTTGTCTTTGAAATGTTCAAGCTTTGGTTGATTGCTATTGTAAAGCCACAGAGTGTGCCTTTGTGGGTATGGGTGTTTTTTTGTCTTCCCATGCATATACCCAAGTGTAATTCTGTTGGGATTTTTTTTTTTTCTATAACGAATCCAGATGGGAAGAATCTGTTTCCATACCGCCTACCCTTCCTCTCCCCTTGGTTGTGATAGTGGGGCAAGGCAGTGCCTTTTATTGGCGCTGTGGTTTATGGTGGTAATGATTTTGTGTGTCTAAGTAGCTTAAAGGCAACTTCAAGTTCCTCGCATCTTCATTTTAGGTTTCCTTTCTTTCTCTTTCAGCTTGTCTACTGCAAAATACTTAATTTGTTGTCTCTTGTTTTTTTTCCAAGGTGTAATTTTGTGACATAGTTGCCACAGAGAGTCAGACTGGCCTGTGGTGCCATTATTAAGTGTTTTAAATGGCACTTACAGGAATACGTAAGCACAATTGGTCAGGGAGCACATAACTCATACAGACTTAATGCGCTGAAATAATTACTAAACAGTAAGTTCAAGCCTTGTAAGAATACTGACACAATAATTCATATATAGAATCCCCTGTAATTATTTAACTATTATATAATGAAGAATAATAATAATAACAGTGTTGTGAGGTATTTCCGGTAAAATCTCATAAGTCGTCGGTTCGAGTTTGAATTTCCATCACTTGTCAACATTTTAGGATACTTTTTTTCAACATCATTTGCATGTGTGTGTGGTTGCGTGTATTCATCAGGAGAAAGAAGAAGAGAGGACAGTACAGAGTTCAAGGATTATTATCTGATCGTAAAATATTGATTATTAGATGTGGTAGAGGAGACAACAGGCTCTGTATGGAGCTCATCTCCTTTGCTTGCACCCATTTACCTGAAAGTGGGAAGGACAGTACTAAGTGAACTTTGTGGGTATGGGTGTTTTTTTTGTCTTCCCATGCATATACCCAAGTGTAATTCTGTTGAATCAAGCAAAGAAGTGTATCTATCAAAGGTGTTAATCTGTGGAATAATCTCGAAACGGACCTGAAAATGAGTAAATCGCTTGCTGAGTTCAAAAACAAATTCAAAAAAATAGTACAAACAACCTACATCAATCAGAGTTAAAATGATAAGTTCTAAACGTTAAATATAATGATAAATTAGAACTAAGTTGATAAATAGGGAAATATCCATTATGAATACAAGAGAAAATTGACACAAGAGTGCCAGGGTGTGTATGTATAAAATCCGATACACACCAAAAGTTGTAAAATATCATGGTTAAGGGTAAAGCATGAGCCTTAATAGAGACTTCTATCTTCTTATTCACTTTCTCTTCTGATTGATATAAAAACTATTTATTAGATATAAACACATAACACGGGGTAGGACTAGATAAGTTCTTTACTTCTTCCTATTCCCTTGAACATAACTGTTTTAATGATGACTGTGCTGAATGATGACTGATTTCTCTTACCTTATTATTACTGTATATGTTTTATGTTATGTTCAAATAAAACCAAAACCAAACTCTTGCGGTCTCGGCAGAGGAGCTACATTGCAAAATCTACATTAAAAGATACTCACAACAGACTTGGATGATGCTCCTCCCATAAAACGAAAGCTTTGGTACCTTGCAACATCAAACGCGGAAGTGCTGCGTGCATTCAGTCCATTTAAATCAAAACTTGACTCTTTTGATAGACAACTCCCAAGGTGACAAGCTACACTGTTCCAATAAAGCCCTACTTGTACAGCTCTATCAATTGGATCTGATTGGTGGCTGCTGCCCTACTTGGCCTCAATTCCAGTGGACTGTGCAATGAAAAGTGAAAACACATGATTGTATCCTCAACTTTATTAGGGTCCTTATCAAACCATAATGGGTTCTCACTCAGCACCATGTGTCACCACTCACAAAGGAAATCAGTTTAGTTTTTTGTGTAATCCTTCTATGATGTATCATCATCCTCACACATTAGCAATAACTGGATGTAAGATCATTTAAATTTCTATCAGAGACTAATTCCCTTATCAAATCAAGAGATTAACATGTGACTAAAGTCACTTATACATATTATGTCCGACTTAAATGTATGTCCATGGAAAATGGGTGAAAATGGCGAGTGGCCACTCTATTTAGGATCAGTGCAATACTGTATGCACAAGTGTTTTTCCCCTCTATTAGACTCAGGAGCAGTTCAAAGGGTTAGTGTTGGAATAAACTGCTTTAAATATAGATCACAGACTTAGTCAACATGACCATGAGTTGGAGGGCAAAGAGATGAGAGGAGGAATTGTATCTGACATAACTGCCCGGACACACTGCTACTACCCAGGGAAACACTTAATCCATCTTTTAACTGCTTTGGCATCTCTACGTGTGAGTAGATCAGGTAGGGCTGGCACACCGACATACTTAATCCTTGTAAACTCCCAGGGCCAAAGGAGAGTGTACAGCTGCAGGGGGAGATATTCTTTGGACTGAGACATGCTAATACAGTATGTCAGGTGGAGTGCGTAGTGTCTTTCAGCTTCAAAGTGTGTGTGCCTGCATCTTTGTGCGATTATCAACAAGGTATAAAGCTAAGATCCATCTCTTCTGACGATCACTCAAACAGACAGTTGTTAGTATTCAGCGCACACGTAGCCCTTAGGATTGATAAGTGCACTCCAAGTCATATGCTGTATATGTTCAGAAAACAAAAACAACTCCCTTTGACTATCCCTGCAGATTATATTTACGATAATCCCCCCCAAAAAGTTCTGCTCAAACACACAGACATAAATATGTTGTTGCAAAATTCGGTGGCCCTCTCCACTTCAGTCAAGTCACACATACAGGAATACACATAAACAAAAACAGAATATTTATGTGCCACGAATCCATGTCCTGTCACTTAAAGTAGGTCTGGTTCTTATCTATATAAGCAAACTGTGAGTCTGGGACCATGCAATGTAATTACAGCCAACATTCATCATAAATGCTTTGCAACTTTATGAGTTCACACGATCTGACTGTTGCCACACAATTCAATAGACCATAGTCTTCCCATGTGTTTGCCGCATGTGGGTCGCTAAAGGCAGGGCGAAGCGATTTGATCTGTATAGCACATTTCATATACCAGGCAACTCAATGTGCTTCACAGAAAAAAAGACAACACACAAAAAAATAAAATAAACGTATTCCATTTATGTGCAGCATAACGGCTAAATGCAGCTTCACTATATTTACTTTGAACTCTGGGGTCCACTAACTGACACAAGTTGGCAGATCTACTGGGTTTACATTCCATCAGCATTTCTTTAATGTATTCAGGACCCAAACCATTGAGTGATTTATACTAGTGTAGTAGCAGAACTTTAAAATCTATTCTACAGGCAAATTGGTGCCAGGGTTCAGCCCTAAGGACTGGAGTAATATGTTCTGATCTCTTTGCTGTGGTCAGCTGCAGCTATTTGATGCTCATTTGAGGGAGTCCAGGAAGAAGACTGTTACAATAATCAATTCTGGATATGTCTCCTAGTCTGTTTGGATGGTACAAATCCTTCAGTCTAATGTGGACTCCTCCAACAATGTGTTACAGAGAGAAGTCAATTAACTGTGTATTTTATTTAGAAACTTTCCAAAAACATGTGTGTTCATTTTACCTAAGACTTAAAATTGTTTTTTTGTGTGTGCCTTCTGATTGCTTGGTGACCAGTCAAGGGTCTTCCACAACTCTTGCTTACGGTCATGCTGTCACGGAAAAGAGTCCAACTCCAAAGAAGCATGACTGGATGACTTTGGTGTGGAAGAGTTAGCGCTAACTTCACCCCTTGAAAACACATTTAGGATGAACTAGAACTGAGATTGTGAGCCAGGCTCCAATTTTCCACACCAGTGACCTCTGACCACACAAAAATTCCCATGGATACATTGTGAAATCTTGGGTTGAGCATTGAAATGTTATTATCAACCCAACTCTACAGTATATCTCATTCTATCTGTATTTCCTGTAGGTGAAATGGCCAACTGTCACAACCCTTTTGTCAAAATAGAGTGCATACGAAAAATATTGCGAGTAGCCACTTTCTTGACATAAATGAGACACAATAGCTTTGAGAGATAAAATTAATGAAAAAAAATGGCAGCTATCAGAAAAAGACAAAGAATGAAACAATCTAACGACACCTGATTAAAACAAGCACCAACTACGTAGATGAAAAGCAAAATTCAGCTTTTACATTGACTTTAGTACATTTTACAGCTATAATGTGGAAGTACTACTTTTGTTTGTCTTCTTGTTCTTCTGAGAGCCGCTGCAGATCTCACATTAGATGTCTTTTTTTTTTTTAAGTGTGGCAGTTTTAAGAGCCCATGGTTACTCTAAGGTTGCCTATAAAATGGATGACATTTTCATTTCTGAGATGTCAGGCTCCAGTCATTGACCATGATTATGCTGCACCCCAGGTTTGACTTCTAAATATCAAGCATTTATGATTAGTGTCTGTACATTTGAGCGTGAACATTAAATTGAAGGCTAAAGCATTAAATATAAAAGGGGAGAGAAATATTATCTTGTGGAAGAGTAGTGATGATAATATGTTTGGGTATTTTTCTTTCAGCCTCTTCTAAGAGTTATCACTTCAAATGTCATTCAGGTCATGCTATATCCAGAAGGGTTGAGTCGAGACAGTGTTCAGTCCTCACGCTATTTAGATAGCGTGCAGTTTGTGTCTCGTGACTCCGTGCTGTCTCCCTCCTCTGTCCTGCTGCTCGTGACCCAGATATCTATCCTAGTGTGTCATCACAAAGTACAAGTAGGAGACAATTGCTGGAGGACGATAGAAAGGTATATTCTTTTTGGCACCTGTGATATTTGTAAGAGGCGTGCCGCACAGCTGTAAATATACAATACAGTACTTGTTTAGACAGGACATCCTGGAGCCCCTGAGACTGCTTGGTCTCACAATTGAAACAATAACAAAAAAATGGCAATACCAACAATAAATAAGAAAAGCTACAGACGCCTTCCCATATCGATAACAACCACAGCAAAAAGTAAATAAGGTCTTGCAAAATAAATTAAACTGGGCCTGTAATGTCTAAGCAATATTACCTCTTCAGTAGTTGGAGCCACAATTACAAATATTAAAGCAACGTGTGGGCCACATGCCCCACCAAACACAGCAGGTCTTTTATTGCTATTCATTCTGTAAGACCACGATTTTACCAAAATAACTTCAGTGATGTATTGCTTCCCTGTTTCTGCCCCTTATAAGCATTGGACTAAAAAAGCTTCCACGTTTGAGAAACAATTAAATACATAAACAGCCATCTTCCCTTCTTTGACATGTTCCATTTGATGCAGATGGATGTCACACAACTTTAAAACATTTAATACAGTGTTTTCTGAGTGCATACTATATTTCAGTTAGAGACCCGGTAAGTTGTTCCACCCGTGCATTGTTTGTCTTGTATCCTGCAACCACTGAATTGCTTTCTCGACTCAATGGTGAATGAGTCTTAATGGTTGTATCAATTGGGCAGCTATTGTTCCAAGTAGGTACTTCCTGCATACATCAATGGGAGGTTTGCAAACCATTTCCTCCCAAATCATTCAAACTCATGTCCTTATACGTGCTTATACGTGACAGCCTGGCTGACAGAAAGGCTGCAACACCCACCTGCAACAGTGGCGTTGATGTGGGTGTTTTAGGTGAGTTGAGGGATAAGTCACATTCTTGACCGAGGGTCTTGGCTGGATGTAATTGAAATACAGACATTTGACTGTTTTGACCACTGAGAAAAACCTTTATGCTCCCAATGAGTATGTTAAAACAATTGTTTTGGCGAAACGCAGCTTCTCTTGCCCCAAACTTTCACTCCAGACAAACCTTCAAGAATAATTGCCAGATTGTGAATCCTCTGAAAACTTGTACAAATGTTTGCTTTGTCATTGTTTTCATTGGTGGTTATGTTTCTCTTTTGTGAAAGGATGACTTGTCATTTCTTTCATGTGTTTTCTTTGTGTTCGCAGTGGATTACTTTCTTTCCACCAAGAGTTTCCTTCATTGCTTTTATTTTTGGTTTCAAGGGCTTTGATCATAGCCTTATTTGGAATGTGACTGTTAGCAAAGCTGAATTTTGTTGTTGGCCTTACTGTACGATATATGTTAACATACATTATAAGAGAAATAATTTTTAACAGTCAAATGTGTGCAAAATGGTACAGTGGGCGGCTGGTGAGCACGTCCGCCTCACAATGCAGAGGCGCAGGGTTCGATTCCAGCTCCGGCCTTTCTATGTGAAGTTTGCATGTTCTCCCTGTGCCTGTATAGGTTTTCTCCGGGTATTCCGGTTTCCTCCCACATTCCAAAAAATTGCATGTCCTCCCACGTTCCAAAAAAATGCATGTCAGGTGGATTGAACGATCAAAATTTTCCGTAGGTGCGAATGGTTGTTCGTCTCTGTATGCCCTGCGATTGGCTGGCAACCAGTTCAGGGTGTTCCCCGCCTACTGCCCAAAGACACCTGGGATAGGCTCCAGCACGCACACGACCCTCATGAGGATAAGCGGATCAAAATATTGGTGGATGGATGTAGTGTGTGCAAAACTGTCAGTACATCAGCACTCTAAAGTTAAGTAGTCACAAGTTTCATATGTTACTACTTTTGGGGTTTTGAAAAACAATAAAGCCTTGCAATGTGTTTTGGAAAAAACAATAACCTAGTTTAAAATTGATAGAGAAATACATTTTGGCATGCTTGTGGAATGCACCCCAGCACACATTGCTAATGTGGAAGCAGAATATTTGACTGGTATTATCTACCATCTGTTGCAACATCTCACCGGCTTGATTGGTGGTAATGGTGACAGCGGCATACTGCCTCATCTTGGGCGCCAGTGACGAGACTCCATTCTGTGCCTCAATCTCAAACGTGTAGTTGGTGTGAGCTAGCAGGTCTCCGACTGTCACGGTAGTGTTTTGGAGGCCCGTGGCCCTTGGAATAAAGCGGACATTGCTTCGGCAGGGCTCACATCGCGGGCTGCCACCATTACTTCCGTTTGCGGCTCCGGCCCGGCATCGTTTGCAGAGGACAGTAAAGGTGAGGTCCCTGCGGCCACCTGTGTCCTCTGGCCAGCTCCAGTCTAGGATAACGGAGGTCTCGTTGATGGAGGAGATAACGTTACGAGGAGCGGAGGGAGGGCCTGGTGGTCAGAGGAGAGGACATGAAGTGGAAGTGAGAAGACCAGGAGGCCATTGGATACACAGGATGAGAAAAGGAAGCAAAAGCAGAAGGAAAGTGAAGTCATGAGATTGGCAGCACAAAGAAAATGGCATTTAATGGCAAATGGCAAATCCACTAACCGCCATTTTATGAGTGCGATGTAAGCCAATACATCAGCTCAGCAGCTCTGAATTCCACTTTTACAAGGCCTGGCTTTTTACAGTTTGTGTTGGCAACAACTGAAAAGGTCATAATCTGTAATCTTTATTCCTGGTGTAAAAGTAGACCGTGGATTGTAAAGCAGTGTTATGCACAAAATGATTATTCTGACTGATAGTTTGTAATTGTCAATTATTGTATTTCATCGTTGCACTGTAATTCATCCGTTCAGGTTCATGATCACTAAAAACAACAATGTGGCGTACGGTTAAATGTCACAGGCACCAATTGCTTTTCTGTTTTGGCTGATGATGCTTTTAAATGTCAAGGCCAACTCTAAAGATCCTCACCCGCACCTCTTTAAATGATTAATCATTTTTAGTTGCAGCCCTTGTACCACTCTGTCTGCCCAAAAGAGAGAAAAGCTGGCCAGCTGACCAGATGGTGTTTAAATAATAACAGCCTGTAATGACAGGTCCTCTAATTAGAATTCTGTCCATTACTAAGAGCGTCCTTTTATATGTTCAACTGTGTTCCTGCAATTGATGAAACATGATAAATTACTTTTCTCTCTCAGTACTTTGGTCATAAATTAATACGTAATCAGACATCAGCGAATCGGCTGATTTATAGTTTCTTGGGGAACAGCTTTTGGAAAGCTTGTAAGATGAATCTGCAATCAATGTGCATCAGAGGAGGACAAACAGAATCATGCCGGCAGGAGAAAGGGTGATTCAGACCAATAAACATTTGCATCTTGAATGACCCATGAATTAATTACCGCTGCCTTCGACGTTGAATTGATGTGGTTTCCCGTCAACAGCTTTGAACCAGTCTACTTGGGTTTTCGTTTTTATGATAGGTCAATATTTTCCAAGATATGGTCTCAATAAATTTGGAGATGATTTACACTTAAATGAAACTAAATTCCCCCCCAAACTGGGCAAAAAAAAAAAAAAATCTAATTTGACCACAAAGTGTGGTTTTGCAAAATCACACTTAAAAAAAAGGTTCAGAAGCTGTTTGGCCAATATCGCTGCAAATTGAACTGCAATGCGAAGTTCACATTGCAAATCACAACGTGTTTACACACTAATATCTTCAATGCGATAACGTAATAATAATGGCCCTAACAGATATTCTTAAACGTGTCCATAGTTTTGTCGATTTTTTAATTTTCCCAAATTACACAAATTACACTTCATTGTACAATTTGATGTAGAAAAATTGTGCATGATAACACAGAGTGAGAAACATCTGAAAGCATTCAGTTCGTCAAAGAACACTACCGTGTATTGACAGTCAAAATAACAAGGAATTAACTCCTCAAGGCAGGGTGAAGATGTGTTTTATTGAATGTTTTTATTGCTGCTGAAAAAAAAATCCTCCCACCCATATCATAATTTTTCTACTATGAGAGATTGGGAGGCACCGGTTGATAGTGAGATGATCACAACCAGCATCCCATCAGTTTGATGTGCAAACGTTCCTACTTACGTGTACAGGCCATGGAGGCTGGGTCTCCCTCGGCACGGAAGTAGTTTTTCTCACATCCGCAATGCAGTGACCCTTCATGGTGAGCGTAACTATGAGGCGGACACTTGGAGCACTCCACGTTTCCCAGTGTGGACTTGTAAAAGCCACCCCTGCACACTGGGGAGAAAACAAAGAGACAGAGACATTACTGTCATGCAGAAGGAGCCCATCAGCAACAACGTCAGAGATAAGCTCTCCTCCACAACAGGAATGAAAACACATCTCTAAAACACGTACATGCACAATGTATAATTTCCTTCAATGTAGCAATAACCCTACAGCTCCTTCTAAGTAATACTTCACTCAATTGTCTCAATTCATTCCATCTTTGCTTTTTAGAAAACATTGCATCAAGTAGGCAAACTGTCCACTCATTAAAATAAGACTGTTTGTATTTTTTTTTGTATAGATCATCACAAATGCTATAAGTGACAGTGCAACTTGGGTACTAAGTACTGCTTGTTTCTATCCGAGTGATCTAGTGTGTTTAAAGCTACACGATATACAAATAAATACCAAATTGAGTTAAAAGTGCATGCATGCTGTACTTTCAAGTGCTGCCAAAATCCCATGCCATACAATGATATCAAATGCAAAACAAACCAAAAAAATGTGAGACCCGCAAACAATATTAAAACAAATTAAAAGAGATTGAAACTGACATGACTGAACATGTTCAAACACCTAGTCAGAAATACAACAGTACCAGCAACCGCAGGAAAGCTAGCAGAATATGTTGGCTCAGCAGAACAACACTCTCCTGCAAAAGCCGGTGACACTGCCCATACCACGACTACCTTATCCATCACTGACACTGGCACGCCAAGGTCCCAATGCTGCAGTAAACACTCCACTACATCCAGCCGGGTGTGTAATTCTGTGTGTGGGTGGGTGTGTTTAGGTCTGTGTGTTGAATGCAGGTTTGAATGACCAAATATGATCCTGCCCCTAGAATGACAACCACAATTCTTGCTGACACACCCAGAAAACAGACCCTTCCCATCCCCTCCAGGATGATATGGCAGGAAATTAAACTTGACAGCCAGAACCACCAACCATTCACACAAAAGAAGCAACAGTATAATTGCTGGGTCAGCAGAAACCTGCAAGGAACACGAACCAGAAATGTAGACCAGAGGTAAAATGAATTAATCTCATCATGGTGCCAATGACCCTTGATCTGATCCTGTTATCAATAAATTGACCTTTGACAGAGCACCTCCGCTCCACACACTTAATCTCTCGACACCAAAGGCAAGATTATTTTATTACATTTATTGGGCAGTTGAACATTTGGCTTAAGTCCAAGTTGAACACTTGGCTTGAGTCCAGTTGGATCAGTTGCCATTACTGCACATACATACTTGTAGCAAAATGCTACCAGTGGGGATGAGAACCACGTGCAAGTGTACACATTGTATCCTCGAGCAAAAGTCATCAAAGTCTTTATACAAGGGTTCCCCAACATTTATTGAGCCAAGGCACCCATTTTATACCCACCAAAGGAATAGACTGCAATAATGATGATTTTGTCTCAATTTCCAAACAAACTGACTTCCTCAGTGAGAAATCTGAGCCGCTTATAATTGAACATAAAGCTGCTATACTTGCAGCAAGCCAAGACTCATTCTGTTGTAGGAATGGCAACAGGTTGACACACAAGTTTATTGTGCCTCCTGTCATATAACGGAAGGGCATTTAATTGTTGCTCTCAACTCTTAAATTGCTGGCATTGACAGAATTACACTTAGAATAGTGTATTTGTAGATTTGTAATTAATAATTTTGACGAATAAAATGAAACGGGATAATTTTATTGCTGATGTTTGGGAATCACTCACTTGTATATTCCGGCATTGAATTAGAAATGAAAATTCTCATTTTGGAACCATAAAAGAGAAATTGTCTCACAGACATATTGAATACAGATCAATTAATTATGTTATGCTGTAGTGGGATCGGTCATATTGTAATATTGTAACATATGGTGAATATTATGCTGCTTGTGTTTTTGGGGGGTTTTTTTGCGCCTGTGGTGGGCATCTTTGTTTTGTTCAGCGAAGATGTCAATACCGTTGGACAGTCTGCATTGGTGTGGCTGGATGGGTGGCTGTTGGAGCTGAGGGTGAGGAGAGGATTGCACAGAACATGGATGTATATTTGGAATTGAGTGCCGCCGCTTGGAAATGAAGTGGATCTCGGTGGGGCGTCAATGGACGCTGCAGCTGCTTGTTTGCTTTCAAACTTAGCTTGTAGCAGACGCGTGTCATTTCATGCATGCTGTGATCAGGACATCTCTAAACCACTAGTGAAAGGAGACTTGAATTCTCTCCTCTTTCATCTATAACCGCTTCTAACAATAAGACACATGTAGGAATAGTTATTACGATTGTATTATTGTTGTGTTCTGTTGTTATTTTTTGTTAAATGTTCTGGAAAGCGCTTAGTTACAGCAGCAGCTGTTATGAAAGTGCTATAGCAATAAAGATGTATTGAATACTATTATTAAAATTGAGATTTTGTTAATAAACAAAAAAAAACCTGGACTTTCAGTCCTCACCTAAAACACGTCATCACAAAAGTATACTTGAGAGATTACCATGAGAACTTTGTACAACAGTGAGGCTCTCATAACTTCTTTTCAGTGTGAGAATTCATATCTCCACATACACTAAAGAAGTTTTCATACGACGGTGGTGATTTGTTGTGTTTTCCTCACCACAACCGGAGAAACATTTTCCTAACAGCTGGAATCGGATAGTAAAAGTCCTGTTTTTTAGTGGGTCTGGCAAGAAAGTAAATGGGGGTGGATTCTGAAACAGGGCAATGGCAAATTCAGATTCCACTCAAAAGAGCTCACTCCTCATTGAGAATAGAACCAACATGTGTTCCACTGACATTCACCAGCAGTGTGTGCAGGGGCGTGCGCAGAGAGTGTGATAGCATATGTGTAGTTAGACAGAAACTCAGGAGCTCTTCAACTCCCAGCAGACTCCATTCTAAATTGTATGTACCAACTCTGAAAGAGGGAGGCAAAAGTTGTTCCACTATTATGCTGACCACCGGAATGGCCACGAAGCCAAAAGATTGATGAGTGTGCATGGTTACAGCTTTTCTGAGCATGGTTAGCAACACAGTCTGGACCAACACGTCATTGAAAAAACAGTTTGATTGTCTTTATTACGCTCAGTCCGAGATTCAGAGCAGAGCTTCTTATACTCATTCAGTACCAGCCGTTTTCAGACCTTTTTTTTTACCCAAAGTCTTGAAAAAATGTGTTGGGAGTGATTCACTCTTCAGAGCATTTCTTTGAAAAGTCTTGAATGTCTCCTGTGTATAATATATGACATACAGTAACAGATGAATCATCAAATTAATAACGTGTTTTCACAGTGAAACCAATTGAATTGCCACCCTCACGTGGGTATATCACTGTGCCTCGACAAAATGTCGCCTGAAACAAAATCCTATCATTCACTTGTGAGGAGCATCATAGACATACAAGCACACATGCACGTACAAGGGCAGCTGCCGTGCGATATGTCGGTTTTGTGAATAACTAAGGTTGCAAATTGCTCAATCAATAGCCTAGGTCATGGGTCACCCTCATCAATAATTAACATGGCCTTTGGAAGGGGGTCCGTTAAGTCCACGATTGACAAGTCTGAAAGAAATGACACCTTAGTAGAAATCTGACAAAATGTGAATCGTATGTCCTGAATAAATTGGCCATAATGTGTTGATATTACAAATAGCGTTCGATAGATTTATTTAAAAAATGTATGTCACTGTCAGGTCATACAATCTTGTTTTGAATGTCATTATTTCAATCATATTTTCTTGTAAATGTTTCAATTAAAGCTTTGTGATACTGTGTTTAAAAAAATATATATTTCAATGCTATTATGCTGCCATGCCCATGACAACTACACAAATGAGTTTTGCGTTATTATTTGGATGTGCCAAATAAAAATGCAAAGCTCAAGTAAGCCCAGGTAAATCACCATTGCCGTTTTCATTATCATGACTCAAATATCAGAGTCTTGTGTGCCCACTGCATAATAAACTGAATCATGGTAACAGGTTAACTTTTCATGCAGCTCCCTTGGGATATATTCCTGCTCAATAACATTGGATGTGAGCGTGTATTTCTACATGCCCTGTGATTGACCATCGGCTAATCCAGGGAGTAGTCTGATTTTGGCCCATCGTCAGATCTATCTTTGCTATGAGAGTATATGTAGCATGAAATTAGATGGAGGGGTGTATGGATGATGGTGGGCATAATTGATTTTTTAACATTTGGATTTTTTGTCACATTGGAGTATGATTTTAGCATTTAATTGAACATGGCTTTTTCGCACTGTGCACGAGTGTGTACGTGCATGTGTTTGTATGCATGCGTGTGATCAGACTAATTTCCTTATTTTCAGTTGATTATGCACACACTGTTGATAGATCCAACCAAAGCATACGTCCTAATTATGATAATAGAAGCAAATTTTGACTGCATACTGATATTTATGACCAGAGATCATTCTGAAATTAACCTTCTTTTTTGTTTTTGTCTTTGTCTATACTCAAAATAATTTTACAAATGTAACTTTGAAATGTAAATGAATCAAAATCAAAATAAGAGACTAAAGTTTGTTTGTTTTTTGTTTTTTCAGTTTTCACCTCGAAACACAGAAAATAACAATCGACAAGCATTCACAGTCACACCATCACCGAGTGGAAAGTGAACCAAAGTAACCGCATTTTGAATACATTTTTGCGAAGACAAAAATGTTGGGTGGCAAGTGACCCAGTTGCACAGTCAAAAATCCTTTGCTCAAATCTGGGTGCCTTTCTCTGTGAATTTCACATGTTCACTCCGGTTACTCTCGTTTCCTCCTCGGTTCCAAAAACATCTGCTCTTGTATTAAATCTTCTCAATTGTGTGTGTGTGTGTGTGTGTGTGTGCTGGTGTAAACTGCTACTGTTGTTTGAAGGACAATAAAGTGGGCCAAAACAAGGGAGCGAGTCCTATAAACCACACACACACACACACACACACACACACGCACGCACACACAGCGAAGCATAGATCAACTCCCCGCTGTATCCATCAAGGACGCAATAACCGTTTCATACGCAGTCCACACTCCGGAGATTAACCGGGTCAGTGAGGAAATCCAGGACAACTAGCACACAGGAGTAAGTCAACGCTTGTAAACCCATACCCAAAAACACACACGTTGTGTCCCAGCGTGGTTTATGTGTGAATACTGTGTGACACTGAACCTTTAATGCCCTCACACTTGCCCACACGCACACTCACGCATTCCACGTTCCATTCCCTGGAAACGAATGTCTCCCAACCAAACATTGAAAGCCATTTGCCTTCATTCATCCTTGATACAACTTTTGTACCGCTTTGAACAGCGATAACCGTCCTTGTACACCAAAGCCACACAAACACAAACACACTGGCTGCCGTCATCTCGGTGAGTCAGAGCGACACTAAAATTCACAAGGATTGCAATGCTATCCAATAGCAACCGTGTCACAATTTCCAGTCTCGTACGAGATTTAAACTTCCCGGTGTATGAATACCAACGACGGGATATATTCGTCTTCAAAACTGAACCAAAGACATTCATGAACAATCAACGTGGTTCAAGTCATTGCATACATGAAAAAGGTTCGTTTACAGATGATGATTGGATGCGGTTACATTTTACCAATATGCTTCTAACGCTCTCCTTAACGCATCATTGAATGAAATTAGAGTTCAACACCTCCACAGTCGTTATCATACTTCAGATAAATAGAGGTCCAGCTGGCTGCTGACATCGAGTCCCAGAGAGGGAGAAGCTCCTCTGCCGACACCAACTTTAGAAAATTCCAACGGGGAATACCACTTTCACTTCTGGAGCACCTGAGGACGAGTGAAGGACACACACACACACGCTCACGTGTGTACAAAAAGACACACTGATAGACGTCTACACACACTCCTCAGTAAGGGGCCAACACCATATGCTAAAGAGCCCCTCGACTCGCCTTACTTCAGACAACCTGACAGTATTCCCCACAGTGGTACTCTGCACACACCAGTCTTTAGAATGGATGTCAGGACCAATGAAAGAAACTAAGCAGTTTGTCACTATGGTGCACTCGTGCAGTTGAGAAGTAAGCAAAAGATGAAAATGTTTTTCCAAGTTTATGAATCCTCAATGTTTTGATTCTCCGGCTATATCATACATTACGGTAGCCGATGTATATTATGTGTATAAACGCCTTATGACTACTCTTTGAAAACATAACTGCTTCCCTCATTCCTTCTCGGCCTCAGATTTGTCGCCACGGTTTTTGTTATATAAAATACAAAGAAGACTGAAACTACTTACTGTGCTTTCCAGATCTTTCATGGCTTTCATTCATATTTTTTTAGTTTAGATTTTTTTTTTTTTTTTAACAAAGATTTATTTTGCTTGATCCTCTCTTGTCCTAAATGTACTATTGGCTGATTTGACATTTTTACACATTTCACAACAGGTCTAATATTTCACCATCTGGTTTGCATCTGTTATTGGCAAATAACAAAAACAGCCATTCAATCCATATTAACTTTGTCCAGTTCCACCCCCCCCAGCCCCCCACTGTCCCATTTTATGTTGTTTGTCTCTTCAACATAATTCTATTCACTGCAGATGCTTTACAATATGCAGATAATACCATGTTGTATACAGAAGAGGGCATTGCGGAAGTAAAATACTGTATTAATTTACTTCAGACTAAATATAATGTACAGACACTCCCCGAGTTACGAACATCCGAGTTATGAACAAACGGTACATACGAACATTTTCACGGGTCTGTTGAAAAAAAAAAAAAAAGTTAGATTTTGTATTGCGCGCCTTTTCCGAGTGCGAGCGGGCGGAGGAGGACGGCGGAGGTGACATTCGAAGGCGGCCGCAGGGAGAGGGTGGGGGGCGGGCGTGTGACGGTGGAACGGGCGGGGAGGCGTCCAGCGCGCCGGTCGACGACCGGTCGTCTACTCTCCCCCGCTGAAGCTGCTGCTAGTTTAGCGGGCAGCTAACCCTCAAGCCCTGAAGAACGTGACGAAAAGCTCTCTCCCCGTTATATGGATGTCAAACATATAAGCCTTAAACATACATTCCAGACAAAATATAGCACTGAAGCAACTTACGAACGAATTCACCTTATGAACAAACGTCCGGAACGTAACTCGTTCGTAACCTGGGGAGCGTCTGTATAACGTTCATTAGCTCTAATCTAAACCTTCATAATTCCAACATGTCTTCAGTTTTGAGAGGCAAATAATATCGGAAAACTCAACAGGGTGTAAAAATGTTATGTTATGTTAAAAATAAGACTTATGTAGATTTTGTGGCCCTCCTCCTTTTCTGTCTGTTTTTTGTTAGAATGAATCCCATTACAGTGAGTTCCTAATGTTCACCACTAATGCTGTCAAAACTGAACACAGACCAAAAAAAGACTGAATTGAAACAAGACCACACACCCAATGGGGCTATCATGAAATGATATAGCCCTAGGTCTGTGCTGTACTCATTATCTTTGATGGAATATCACATTTGGCGGCATGGTGCTCAACTGGGTTAGCACGTCGGCCTGACAGTGCAGAGGGGCACGATTCGATTCCGGCTCCGGCCTCCCTGTGTGGACTTTGCATATTCTCCCCGTGCCTGGCTGGGTTTTCTCCGGGTAGTCCAGTTTCCTCCCACATTCCAAAAACATGTGTAACAGGCTGATTGAACACTCAAAATTGTCCCGAGGTGTGAATGTGAGCGTGGATGGTTGTTCGTCTCTGTGTGCCCTGCTGGCAACCAATTCAAGGTGTACCCCGCCTGGTGCTCGAAGACAGCTGGGATAGGCACCCCCGTGACCCATGTGAGGATAAGCAGATCGGAAAATGGATGGGTGGATGGAATACTACATTTGTTAAATCATTACAATTACAAGAAAACCTGGAATTGTCCAAAAAAAATAAATCACTCAAGTTCACACTCTTGCGAAAATCACTTTTTTGTTTTTGTTTTGGAATTACAGTAATCATTTAACTATTTTATGGCACATCTGTTGAGTAAAATATATGTCCATCTCATATTTTGCATAAACATATGTGTATCCTTTTTACACATTCAAACTGATGTCTGGTTATCCATAAAATAAATGCGCATGTGTGTGTGTGTCCAGTTGGAATGCACGGAGGCAGGTGTGTCAGCTGGTTTGGGCAGAGTAACGCTAAATCACTGCTCCACTGACACACCTCACCACAGGGTGCACCGCCATGTGTTGGCGCACACAGACAGCGAGAGAAAGACCCGGGGGCAGCGGTTATTGGGTCACGGAGAGAAGGATAAACCTTTCTAAAAATCAACATCTTGTGGTCCGAGTGGGTCTTACACACTCATGTGTGAGGGTGGGGAGGGAGGGAGAGAGAGAGAGAAACACAGACAGTGACTAACACATTGCCCTTGAATGTGTGTTCTTTCTGCACATGTGGACTCAGTCTTTACAATGGCATGGCTAATGTATTTAGACTCCCCTGTGACGCCCTATCAATTCCAATTTTTAATAACCGCCTGCACTCAAAAGGAATTCCTCCATTCTATTCCAATGCTTTGCAGTGCATCAAATTATGAACTGTAAACGTATTGAAGATGTCAATAGTTTTTTTTGCTATTTGTTTTGGAGTAGTAAACTTTTTTTATAGGAGTATTTATGGTGAATCCCAATTTGCTCTCGTTTTCTCTCTAGCAGATCAGGGTTTAATGATAACAATAATAATCATAATAATCATAGATCAAGAAAATCATATGTAATATAGTAACATATTTAGTAATATTTATCCACTAAGGGCTGTGTTCTGCAACAGGTGGATTTTTTTTTTTTCTGTAACGGTCATGAAACAATCTGAAATGGTCAAGTCCGTTTCCTTTATTGGTCAACCTTAAAAACAACAAACAAATAAAATATCAAAACAATTTGGTGCTACAAAAAAGCAAATACATTTACATAGACATAAAGACATCAGCGATTAAAATTGCTGATGACCAGTGGTACAAGAGCCTCAACAGAAATCCCTCTAGCTTCTGTTCAGCCCTCCTAGCAATTTTTTTTTTTTAAATTTAAAAACATTTTTAAAAGAATCACAAGTAGCCATTTTGTTCAAACACAAACTTGTATCTCTGTGTACAAAACAGACCCATGGTAACATTAATGATTTTATGATTATGTATTTTTATTTTTTTTTGTCAAATAAAAATGGAATCTTGGCTGCCTATGGAGGTACTTCATCCGCTAATACTGTGATGTGCTGATGGCGGCTTTCTTGCCCTGTGCCAAAGATCGCACAATCACAGCATTGTGATCAGGGGGGCAAAATGCAGTATGGTGCAATACACTCATACAACGTGCGAGTGACAGATCGCAGCAGTTGAGTGACATCTTGGCACAATCCCAGCCCGCATCAAGATTCTCCCCTTATCCCTGCTCCTGCGGCTCATCACCTGTACATTTAGTTCCACTTCACGCAGCATATTTCATGCACCCAGACATCATCATTGACACGCACGCACACACCAAAGTTGATGAAAATCATAAATATCATTTGAGTGTTTTATATTACAGAACAAATTTGAGTTTCACGCTGACTTTTAGTTGTTTTTGCGCATACGCTCGCAAAAATGCACACCTGCCATAAGTAAATCAAACACACGTGCAAACCCGGGCGCACACATGCAAAGGCCCACAATCTTGCCAACGCTGCGGACACAAGAATGATGAGCATTTGCAAGGGTCTTCTCCAAACACTATCCACGGACTAAACTTGGATCGCACATAAACACAAATCACACTGTCAAAGAATTCTGTCGTGATTCATTAGAGCTCAGTGAAACAACTCTCCAGGGCCCAATTAAGATCCAAAGACTTTTCTACCATGATGGACACTCCTGAGCATAATATACAGATGAAAGAAAGCAAGGCATGAAATATTGCCGGTGCCTGTCTTTCTGGCGCTCTCCCTGTGCTGGCATAGGTTTCCTCCAGGTGCTCTTGTTTCCTCTCATAAAAGGAACGCATTCAGAGAAGATCGGGCAACACTTACTTAAACTTCCTTCTAAGTGTCATTTTGAGTGGGAGTGGATTGTCTATCTGTACATGAAAGCCATGTGAGCTACTGGTGACCTGTCCACAGGTGCCCCGCCTCTTGTGTGATGTCATTTGAGATTGCAGCCTACCGAAAGAGCAATTTGACTGGACGGAAGGATGGTTGCAACATTCGGGCTCCATATGCTTTGGATATCATATAACTTTGCCATTGCGTGTTGCACTTTTCAACATTGGTTCCAGGACACATTGAAGACTCATATGAAGCTAACTTTCGGTGGGCGCGATCAAACTATTGTCAGTGTAAAAATTACACGTGAAGGAAGCCTATTTACAGCTATTTTATGAAATGTGATTGTGCCTAAAAGAAGAATAAATTTTCCAGAGAAACGGTTGGTGTTGAATTTAGAGAGACTGACTACTTCTTCCCTGGTGATCGGTTGTTCCCAATGTGCTGGCCGTCAGTTCCACTAAAAATGAGTTCAACATTGTTATTTCATGGTGCTTTTCATTGACAACATTTCTGCATTACATTCTGAATGGTTTCATTTCAGGAGACAGCCATTTGTAATAATCTTAGTTAATCACATTCATGAATTACATTTGCACGGTTCCTGACTTCCAAACTTCTATCTTTGTATGTCTGTGTCCAAAGGACTGTGGTGCAGCGTGTGGTTTGTGGCAGCAGGATTACGACGCTCGGAAAAAGAGCAAGTTCAGCAGGAAAGATTTTCACCAATACAGCACCCTGCAGTGTAACAAGTAGTGCGTGTACGGAGCCCAAAGTGAATTTGTTCTAATGCCTAAACAGTGTCACCAGAATCGCTGTATTATCTTACACTAGTATTGCTATGATATTTCTAAGCAGAAAGTTGGCCGGCGACTGTTTGGTACTCAACCATAATGACACACAACTTACGCCTGTATGGACAAAATCCCAACCCACTATTCTGTCTTTGGGCTGCAAAAACCAAGGTTGACTCATGTTATGGAATCGATTTGGGCTTGTTAATTGAAATCAGACAGTGGTCTGTCTGTCATACAGTTTCCCCCTGCACACCCAAGTTAGTGAGCTGTAACTCAACACAGTATAAAACCTGCAATGAAATTCATTCATGTGTTTCAACGTCTCCTGATGGTTGAAATGCGGTTTCAGGGTGGGAAGAACACAACTAATGGAAAGGTGTCAGTAAAATCATCAGACATGTCTTGTGCTTTCTGTTGACATCATCGTTTAGTTTCGAATGAGTGATCATGATTTTTTTTAATGATAATGATAGTTCATTTTATATTGTGTCTATTTTGTCCACTTCCTCATCATAACCCTTAGGATAACAAACCTATTGGTTCTCATTGTGAGGAACCAAATATGGTTTCTTACCTAATAAAGGCCTTCTAATGAAAAGTAAGGCAGGGAGAGGGGGGGGTAGCCTTTCACTTGCAGAATGGGAACATCAATCATTTGATTTGCGAAAGCGTTAGAATGTCTTACAACAATGGGCCGCTACGGCCCATTTGGGTAATTCCAATCCCCTTGTTTATGATGTTAATATTATGCAGTTTTAGTTTATCTGGCTTTCTGTTAAAAAAAAAAAAAAACTTTCAAGTTGAAGTCATAGTGCAATTTTAAACGACATAGTTGTCTAAACAGTCATTCTTTCTGTACTGAACACACACACACACAACATAAACATCAACATAAACACAATAGTTTCCTCCTTAATTCAGGACCTGTGACAGGCTGAAAAGCGGGAGTGATGGATGGGCAGGGCTTAATCACCTTTAATCAGCTTCTTCCTTAAATGATGACATACAGCCGCCTTTTACGCTGGCAGAATGCGGTAAGAGCAAGGGAAGGAAAGAGTGAGGGTCCAATAAAGAAAAGCTGAATGCCCTTTGTGGCGTTAATAAGTAGAGGCAGATGCCCTCTGTCCCGCTTTCTGCTTTCATTGCATACCTCCATTTTGTTTGTGTCGCTGACTGACTTACAGAAAGCACGTTGTTCTTGGTTCACACAGCCGCATTCACATGTTTTTTATCAATGGCCAAGAGGGAAAGAAGGGTAGAACTCTATTAACGTTTTGTAAGCGCGAGGTTTTTTTTTTTTGTCTTTTGTTTTTCGGCTAGGTGTATGTTGTGTGACTGTCACGTCACTGTCGACATTTCATGGACAACTTTTAAAACCTTTTAGGACATTCTCTCAGCCTCCGAAAGATACCGTCTGTACTTTCAAATATTAGAAAAAACATGCACTTTATTTGAGAAAGCAAGCAGAATAAAATTTCCCGTTTATTACTTTCAAACAAACAACAAAAAAAAGCTATTGAGGAAAAACAAATAAAACCAGTGAAATTTTGGGGGGCCACCAAGTCATAGGATTAGCCTCAAGAAAGGGCTCATCTCCGTCAGCGCTCACTGTCCCATCACGCGTTTCAGCGTCAACGTGGTTGACGCGAAGCCGAAAAGCAGTGCTGTCAGGGTGGCCAAAGACTGAAGTGTGGGGGGGCCTGTCAGGGCGGCTGAGCCCCAAGACAATACCGTTACAGTGGGGATGAAGACCGCATGAATGACCAGAGGAAATCATGGGGCTAGCAGGAATGTCCCCCCGCTGGGCTCACACATGGTATTTCGCTTTGCGGAAGGGTGATAACCTCCACCCAGAACAGTCTGTCATTAAAAACAAATCTGGCAAACAGTTCTGATTACAGACAAATACATCATGTTGGCAAACGGAGGAGATGCTCCAGTTTATGATCTTTAGCCACATTTCCAATGAGCGCTGCAATTCCGCTAAACTCTCCACGCTACGATTTAAAGCGGCAATCCGGTAAGGAGTACGACATCGAACCATCTTGGCACACTGTACAATGAAAAAAAAAATCAGTTGCACATGTTTCAAATGTGTTAAACTTATACGTATCATTTATTTCTTTTGAAGGAAAAGACGGGAAAAGTAAATGTACTTGTTCGAATTAAGTAAATCCAAAGGATCTTTTTTTTTCACCAATAAATTAAACAGAAACAAGTGAGACATCCGTGTACTTGTTCTGTCTTCTTGTTCAAAAAAGAATACGAGGCGCATTCATTGTTCTTACCGCCTCGCTTTTTTATCCCAGTGGATGCTCAACGTGTTATGCAGCTTTAATTTTAGTAACTTTTACAGAGCCTTAGACAATGGACACGCCCACATTTTTAACTGCATCTGCAACAAACTGTACTGCTGAGATCAAAATGTTTATCCTGTAAAATACCGCTCAGCTATTGTAGCGGCCAATATAATATCATTTGGACTCTAGCAAACCCAATCCCAGTGAATGAATTGGAAGGATTTTTTCAAAAATGCTCAACTCCAAAACTAGCCAAGGATTATGTTCGGTGAATCTCCGTATGCCATTTTCAACTGCAAAAAGGATCATCTCAAGCTGCTGAAAAACACACAGTCGTATCCCCCAGTGCACTTGAGTACCACTTTAAACTCCACGCAGCCTCCTTTTCAAGCCACACAGGGAGGCAAAAGGCACGTTACAGCCTCATGGAGATTATCCAGTCGTGTGTTACTTACTCCATCCTGGCTTCCACAACGGCATATTAAGCGCACCTTTTACGGCAGAGAGTCTGTTGTCATAAGAAACTCAGTGCTCGGCAAATGCGAGTATTAGAACTCAAAGCAAGATCCAAGTAAAATGCTTGTGGCTGTTACACACTCAGATGGGGTTTTTTTCCCCTTCTTTTAGTCAAGCCACAATCACAATTAGCACCCTGAGAGCAAAGGCAACCACAACTTAATTTCCTGTCTGTGATTCTGATTTATATCACATTGCATTTCCCTTCACTGTCAGCCAGATTGCTGTGACTGACATACAGTACTGGATACGCTTGTAAGGTTCAGATAGCGACGAACCACACGGACTGCTTGTTGTTTGATTGTTTTGGGCTTTTTTTCTTCTTTTTTTTTTAAACCTAGGTAACGTTCAATTGGTCCCGCATCTCTTAGAGGTCGGGTAGATATCAGCATCTGCTCCATAGCGTCTTTCTTATCTTTTTCCATATGTCTCCTGGAATCACCGATCAGCTTAAGATATACGCGATCCTATAAAGACCTAAGTATTGATGTAAGGCAAAAGTGGGTGAATAAAAACAGTGATCTTTCCCACAAAAGATATTAAACTGATGAATTCTGGTTTGAAGGACTGCAGTGGGAGACGGTTAGCAATATTTCCTGTGTGGAACCACCGAATTTCATTTTTCCAAGTTGACAGTTTATTTTAGAGACCACGATAACAAACATTTCAAGCCAAACAGTGATTTTCCCCCTGAAAGTTAACCAGATATTTCTTTGTGAAAAAAATATGATATTGGCCATTTTCAGAACTTGTGGAATATATCTCATCATTTGTAGTTCACATACCACAAATGGACTTGAAACAATAGCTTTTCCTGAGCGGACACCTCTTAATGGTCTTGTTAATTGGACGCAATATAAAGCTGGTAATATAAAGCTATGAGACATATATCATATTTATTATTTTTACAAAAATTTTAAATGGAAAAAAAACATGAATTATAGCGTTTCATTTAGATAGTTTGATGACGAGAGGTAAGTCACTGCCTCCTGCTGTGGAAATAAACCATAAGTTTGAATCAGTCCGTATTTGAGAAAACAGACATTCTGTATTTTGTTTCCTTCATTCCTAATTACCAGGAAGCATGACTCGGCTTAATTTCTCCTCTGATCTTAATTACCGAGCAGACGAGCTGTGATATGTCCACAAACACACTGCGTATGTGAAAACATATTCCAATGTTAAGCAGATGTTAAAAATCGAGGGCAATTAATTCAAAGTGATGTGGTGTGCTGCATGGAACTTAACAGACCTCATCATTCCCATGCACTGCGAGCGTCTGCTGTGCCTTCTTCATCGCCCCCCACTGTTTTTTTAGGCTCTTATACGGTAAAGCTAAATTAACGAGGCCACAGAAATGGAACGGAATGAAGACACGGACGGAGGCTATGATTGATGGCATTATTATAGAGTGGCAGATCTTGCTTAAATGAACTTCTGGCCAAGTTACAATTTGAATGTTTTAGCTTACTTGTGCACAAGCGAAACAAAACAGAGATGGAAACATACCATGAGATTTTTGGACCTATACTACATTAACACAATGCACACCATTAAATCACATTCAGAACTCCAAGAGAATGCAACCAACTGCACAACAAATGCATATCCTCTCCAACGACACACAAAGTATTAGCTGATTCTCACAAAAATGTGTTGAAGCCGATTCTTTCCCCCACCTGGGGACAATTTCACTGTGAAAAAAAACTAAAGCATGTTAGTAATTAACACTGAACCTCAGTAATTTAACGGGCCAACCGTAGAATCCTGTAATGTTGCATTTTCCAAGTTTACAGACTCCATGATGCCCAGAAGCAATAGGATAATGGTTGCAACCAGTTTCTTGAGAAACTGGGTTTTGAGTGGACCTACACAGAAAGGATTTAACCCACTGCAAGCGTGATTGACGGAGATGCAAGAGGTTCACCTGATCATCAAAATTTGTGCATTCTCTGTTCGTAGGTGGGCGTCGTAATTAACACCTTATTTTGCTGATAATTGGATGCAGTGCAATTTACAAGGCCCCAAGCAGCCATGTCTCCCTTCATCTCACATACACCTCATCTGTCAAACTCTAAATCACCTGTGGGTGTGAGTGAGTGCGTGTGCGCGTGCGCGTGAGTGAGTGCATGTGTCACTACGCACAGCATTAGCATGGTAAGTACATGCAGATGGCAGTCAGAGAGTAACCTTTTAGGAACCATTTACATGTAAATCGATGTATTAATTGTCCAGAGCTCATTAGCAGTGGGGTCTCATCAATAACGCAAATCAGTGACATCAGAGACCTGGAACTCATGATGATCATCATCGTTTTAGTAAATGCCTTTAAATGCTTTAAATGCTTTAATCCAAAACAGATATTGACTGGCAACCTACAAGGCTACAAAAAAAATAAAAAAATACAGCTCAAGTGAGCGAATGCCAATAAAGGTTGCCCATAAAAGGTGATAAACAAATCAGTATGTTTTCTAACAAAAGGCAAGTAAGGAACACACAAGTCCTTAAGGTGTTCTTTATTAATCAAAGACATTACTTCTAAATCCGGTTAGAATTTTCACTTTGGTAAAACCTTCCTGTACTGAAATAGGACATTTAACGGGGAAACAAACAGCCTAGCCAAGTGGAAGGAATGGAAAAAACTGGTCACGTGTATCGCAGGTGTGGGTCATGCTACCTTCACCATGACAAATACCTGCTGCCATGTATCTGAACAAGCGGAGACGAGGGGAAATGAATTGGAGGTGGGACATCTGTGGATGATGAGTAAAGTAATTTTGTTGGACGTTGCTGTCTGCCTCTTTTTTTTTCTTTCCTCTCCAGACTGCCACCGAGTGTGTGTGTGTGAGAGAGAGAGAGAAATATGTGCATGAGTTGTATGTAATTTCTAAGAAAGGTCAGTGCTCATCTGCACTGTGTCCCAGAACCTTTAAAGGTTAGATCTTTTGTCCTGCTTTAAGTAACCCATTAATATCCCTCCAGGAAGAGCAATTCAGAAGACGACAGAACGTTGTTTGTAGCTTCCCTGTATACACTGAAAAAGAAATGTTATTTCATTTCGTCAAGTGGTTACACAAAATAAAATTAACTGAATTAAACCGCTTGATGAAATAAAACAGAGTAAATCTATAGTGTTGCATGTCTATATTTCCTTGTGAGAAACAATTAACACGATAAATGTGTTCATGCAAAAGCGTATTAAATATTATGAATTCTTTATTTTTTTTCCGCTGACCGAGTCCTCCAATGTGAAACAATGGAGTCCCATGACAGTCTCTTGCGGACTATCTTTATTCATTCAGAGCACACTGTAGGAAAGTTTGATTTCGAGCATATATCAATTTGACCTGGTTTTAAATCTCATCTCAAAAGTCATTTGTATTCGTTGGCATTTGACACGGCATGACTCAGACTTGATCTTAGTTTTACTGTTTGATGCTTTCTACTGTCTTTGTTATTGTGTTGTTGATGGTTGTTTTAAAGTGCTCTATAAATACAGTTGAGTTGAGTTGGTTTTGAAAAAGTTTATTTTTGGGCTCTCGTGTCTTTCTCCTGGACCACATGTTCTGAGAACCACCCATAAACAAGTACACACACACACACACACACACACACACACACACACACACACACACACACACACACACACACACACACACACACACACAATAGATAGATAGATATTCTGTCCATAAAGTCTTTAGCATGAATACTGTACTATATGTTGAATAAAAGCATAAAACTTTGGCAGGTTTTGCAGCAAACAAATCGAAGGTTAAATTTATTAAGGATTGCGTACGTGCATTAGGTAATCAGGAATGAGGAATTCAAACGGCTGCTCAAGACTGGTGCTTGGTCATAGGGTAAAGGCCAAGCCAGAGATGAGGAAAGACACACACCCAAACATCCACACAGCTGCAGGCCTTTAAGGTCGTCCGTGTTCCAGTCACCATGCTTGGCTGCACTGAGCATGCTCAGTTGTGTTTGGCATTCAGAGTGCAGGGCAGTTAAAGGCCTGATCACTGAGGCCTGACCGCTTTTAATCAGCACACACAAACTCACATGTACTTATATGCATACAGAGCACGATGTAGCTTGCACGCAAATGACCCACTGCACACACTCAGGCACATCACTTCGTCTGACACCATTTCTAAGTCAAGCGCTACGGCTGAGGGTAAATGTCACCGTTCTGCCTCTTGCAAGTGGACAGAGAAGTGTGGACTGTGCAATAAATGAGCGTGCAGGGAGCTTTTCGTTTATCTCGATTAGCTAGCAGGCTCGTGGGTGCATGGAAAGTGAGCATATGGACCGCTTGGACACTTGTCGGCTTGAGTAGAAGTTCTCTGTGTGTACACCAGGGTTGTTATGGTTTGGGAATTTAACTTAATGTTTATTTTGTTTTGAGGTGTATTTTTTAAAAATTAATGTTAATTTAGTTCGTTTTCATTAGTTTTCAGGGCAGCTTTGTTTGTTTTCGTTTTTTAGCTTTGTTTTACTTGCAGCAAATTGTAGTCTTTTTTTATGTGTTTAACAAGATTAAAAAAAAATCATGGTGAAATGTGTTGTTGCTGGTGGTGCTTCTCTCCAATAGAAGACGATTCGATATGTATCTTGGAAAAAAAAGAAGAAAAACATGACATGAGATTAACATAATTGCTAACGATCTATTTATCTTGCCCAACATCTTGAAGATTTAAGGAGCATCAGTTTTCTAAATCACTGTTTGTATTTTTGGAGACATTGCGAGCCGCAGGATCCACTCGGGTCAGTTGCCAGTCAGTGATGCCAAACCAGACAGCTTAACTGAGCCCAAATGTTCTCCCGTCACTGAGAAATTTCTCCGACACAGAGTCTAAAGAGAATTCATGATGACTCATCTCCAGAGTGTCAGTTTTCAGTCAACTTTAACTCAGCGGTATTTAACTCCAAACTTCGAATCCCATTTCAAACCAATTCAAACCTGCACATATCATTTCATCAGTTTGTAAAGTCGAGTGTAGCTCTGTTTTCAATCAATAACTAGCAAATATCATAAATCGGAAGGGCAACGTGCACAACCCCCTGATTTGTATACCGCACAACAGCAGGATGTGTGAGCGTTTGTGTGTACGTGGGTGTTGAGAATGCTTTTGTGCAGTGGTAAGCACATCGTCTTCTTGTCCTCACCGCCACTACTTTACTAATGACTTGTATGCAGCATATTGACAGATGTGTCTCTCCCACTTCAATTGTGCATTTATTTTCTCTCCCTCTCTTTCTCATTCCTTGGCTTTATCACACACAAAAGTGGAACATTTTGCTTCCAGCAGTTCTATTTTGTCTTTTCAGAGGTGGAAAAGGGATACATGAAACTGAACAAATTATACTGTCCAGTTTAGGAATAACCGTGCTGAAGCATTATTTATTTATTATTATTTTTTTAAGATCATAAACTTCAAAGATATACCAAATCGAGACTTCAATTTTATTTGATACTGTGCAGGCTCAGTTTTAGGTCAATCTTCAGTCTTTTGGAGGTTATAAAGAAAGATCAGCATTGGGAGAAAAAAAATAAAGATCAGCATCCTGAAAGATCAAAACCTTCATTTTAGACCTCAAATGGAAACTATGCTGACATAAAGAACACCACAAGTAAGTTAGATAGAATGTTGATGTTAAATTGAACTCTGTTCTGTCAACTGAGAAGGTATTCTTCCAGGAATTACAGAAAAAGTCCATAAAATAAGGAACATGTGCACAATCCCTCCTGGGAGCAAATCAAAACTGAGTGTCATCTTTACAAAAGCAAGACTTTTGATACATCTCTTGTATGGGACTCAATTACATCCACACACCTACGAAATTTATCCCCGAGGACATGCTGTTTCCACAAATTAATTCAGTTGAAGGAAAAAAAATAAGACCAAAGTCGACTTATCAGGTATAGCAACAAACACATAAGTTAAAGTGTAACCAAAGATTCATTTATCTGTTAATTTACTGTTCATTAGAATATTTTTTCACATTTTGCAGACAACATGTATTACATACTGTATACAATACAATATTATATATAGACATGACAATATGATTCAATTGTTTCCGTCATAACTGCTTCAATACCATCAGAAAGAATGTCCCATACAATCTTTTAAGACAATTTTTGGTCTGTGATTAAAGCATTTCATGCTATAATTATACATTGTGATAAAACAAATGTCAAAGACAAGAAACTTTACATCATCCATCCATCCATCCATCCTACTTATCCTCAGTAGAGTTGCGGATGTGCTAGACCCAAATCCCAACCAGCCAATTGCAGGGCACAAACAACCATTCACACTCACATTCACACCTGAGGATAGTTTAGAGCAGTGGTTCTTAACCTGGGTTCGATCGAACCCGAGGAGTTCGGTGATTCGGTCTCAGGGGTTCGATGGAGCCTCTGCCCTAGAGGTTAAGACACACCCGACTCAACATGTCAATTAGTTATGACACGCCCGCTTGGCCATCGCTGACTGCAGATTATCACATTACATTGCTTGTCCAATCGGTGCTGTCGGAAATTTAGTTCGCTCAGTAGTCAACATGTGACTGTCGTGATAGTACGTTATGTCTTGAAATTGTATTTACTTCTTTTCAGTTTTTAATAAATGTGTTTTTTATGTCTTGAATTTGTAAAAAGTCATATTTTTGTTTTTCACTAATGAAGGATTTGGTTAATGTGCCTATGAACTGGTTGGGTTCGGTACCTCTAACAAGGTTAAGAACTACTGGTTTAGAGTTTTCAATGAACTGAACATATGTCCAAAAATTGTCAAACAAAAAGCCAGCCAGACCAAACACTCTTCCGCTCCTCTTAGCATCCCAGAATGAAAATCTCCTACTTGGGCCAGACAAGTGACATGCTGTGGCAGTGTGATAGCAAGAGGGTGTGTTACAACATGGGATATCATAAAGAATTGTATTCAAACTGTTTGTGTGATTCATCGGGTATAAAATTTTAATCCGGGCAGATGAAGAGAGCCGTTGTCATTTGCTTTTCTTTAATATGGGGGAAAAAAGAGAATGAGACGAAGCTGAGCTATAGCAATTATTTCCAGTGAAAACAGATGTTGTTTCGCCGTCATTGGAGAGTTGGTGGAAATTCTTGTTACGCTCGCGTCTGTGACAAAGCAGTGCACTGAGATTAGACGGCTGCTGCAAGACAGACATTTATGCGGCTGGAAGCTTCTTTAACAAAATTGCAGCTGTACAGTGACATGATGCTCCTGACAACGACTCAAAATGTTGCCATATATGCCTACAGGAGCTGTTTAGATAAGTGAGACACTTGACAGATGCAGTGCCCAGATGAGTCTGAAGGACAAGCACGCTTCACACATGACGGGGTTTTAGTAATGGGCCTTTTCAACACATTTGCCACTGCATCGGATACACCTGCAATTTAATAAAATCTAGTACAAAAACTCTGAAAAATGTGCTCTGAGGAAGACATTGCTCGGATTTGACACAGTCAGAATGCTATTATTTGAGAAAAAAGTAGTTTATTATTGTGGCCGCACTGTATCGCACAGAAAGCTCTTTCGAATACATCAGCCCAAAATATTGAAGTGAATGGTGTAAAATATCGCCATGAAAACATTTATATTGTGAAACGTAAGTCATAGTACAAAACGGTATAAATAACATACTGCTCGTGTTGCAAAGGTAATATTTGTTATACAGCCCCTGTGCTTACTGGGTACCAAATGAAGTGCACGTTGTCCGTTTGTCAAGTGAACAAACATGGCAACATGAAATAATTTTGGGGATTTATGCAATGGCAATCTAGATTTAAAAAAAAACACTTATTTTTAATCTAACAAGTGGACAATCTCATCTCACCGTATTTCTCTTCAGGCAACGCTATATTTAATTTTATTTTTTTTATTCATCCAAAAGCAATGTACAGTGGAACTTGATCTGCAGTCTATCCGTTCTGATCTAGTGGGGCAAATATGATGGGCCTTTATTTTATTGTATTTTATTACCGATACATCTTAAAGCAATATATGCTGGGAACAACCACTGAACAATCGTACCGCAAGGCGCGATCTGCTGATCTAACAACAGACATCTTCGAATATTAATTTGAGAGTTTCAGAAGCAGTCTTGAAACCACTGACAGCACGTTAAGTGTGACACCCTCTCAGTTGTACCGCATCTCCCTTAATTGTTGTTCCTTTTCAGTTCACTTTTACGTGCCAATCAAGCAGTGATGGCTTGACCTCCCTGTTACATTCCATGTGTTTCCAAACATCCCCAGTGTCAGTAAACACGGCATTTCCCACAATGTCCATCCTGCTGTCACTGTAAGGCCACTCACACACACACACACACACACACACACACACACACACACACACACACACACACACACACACACACACACACACCATAAAATCCATCTCAGGGAAAGTTCCACACCCATCAATTGCGAATGTGGTTTGCATGCAAACATGCACATACAAAATATTGCTCTGTATTTGTATCTTTTCCTTCCTGTGGAAAGACACACAATCACACGCACGGAGTCCTTATGCGCACACGCTCACACACAAAGACTGACCACTGGGAAGTGGTGCTGTCAACTAGCCAGGCCTCTTCAACAAATAAACACCCTATCTATCTATCCATTCAATGAATGTCTGTGAGCGTGTGTGTGTGTGTGTGAGCGTGTGTGTGTGTCCATTTGGGGCGTGTTTGTTTCTGTGTGTTAAGTTGAATTCCTGAGCCTGTGGTTACCAACAGCTTTGAAGTTCCAACATTACTAGGGCCCCAAAGTGACAGGCTTACACGCCATCCCCCAGTTTGCAGTGGAAGGCCCATAAAGAGGAGCACAACAGGCAATGATGCCACAATTAACAAACCCCGCTTGCATCCTTAGCTATGGGCTGCTCACTTGCCGACTACAATGCGAAACACAAAAATTCGATTCATTCGTAATTTTGAACCCAAGTTTTTTGTTTTTTTTCCTGAGGGATACACCTGCAATCGGTGAAAATCCACAATATTGATACGCCAAATAAACTCTCTGTATTTTTGGTGTTTTAATTCCATCACACACACACACACACACACACACACACACACACACACACACACTCTACTCTAAAGACATTAAATCTTATTAAAACACACGTAAACTTATTAAGAATGCACTATTCCTCAGTGTGTGTTCTCAATTGAAATGAGCTGTAAAACTGACACATAAAACAAAAGAATCAAACCAATCCAAATCAACCAAACAATACAATTTCAAAGTCTGCTATCTTAATGTGATCATGCAGTAGAACGTGAAATGCCAGAGAGGCTAACAGAAAGTAGCATAAAATTTGCGGTATACGTGAACCGTTACACTCGTGTTACTTTAACACACGGAGCAGCAACACACACAAAGAGAGTATACAACACTACTCACAGGCAAATATTCTCTCTGCTCTGTGGGAAACAACGGTGACGATATAGCCGAACGTTAAACATTGCCTGTGTGCATTTCACATGCAGTATTATAAGAACACTTATAACCCTGCAATGTGTCACTTTGCAAAGGATGACCATGTTAGTGTGTGTTTTATTTTAACTGTCTGGCTCTCTCTTTCTTTTCCACACACAAACACGCAGGCACGCCTACACACACACACAGACACACACACACGCACGCACGGATCAGTATATGCTCCAGCGGTCAGAATTTTTGCTGAGTTGCCTTGCATTGTCAATTTTAGTCATTGAATTAATGTTGTCTCTAATTAACTAAACGCTCATCCTCTTGCCTCTCTCTTTTCACTTTTCCACACTCCCTTCTTTTTTTTTTTGCTCCCCTTCCCCAGTCAGACTTTCCTCCAGGCTGCTGTGTAGTGGAGTGGTATGATTACTGCAGGCCCCTCACTAAGCTTTTTAATTAGCTTTGTGTACACATCAAGGCTATGGAGGGTGCCCCAAAAAGTCAAATAATACAGGATGGGTTCTCATCTTCTGGAGTGGGGACTGTGTGCTAGTAAGAATTTACGTTACCATACTTTGCTTTGCGTTTGTGAAAAATAACCCGCAATCTATTCCATAGCTACTTCAATGTGTTTGAGTTTAAAAAAAGAATAAAAATAATGATTAGCAATAAGTTCATAAGACCACCACACGAGACCTCTCTAACTGGAGCCCTAAATCCTAACCATGTCCTTTTTTCTTGCCTCGTCTTCTCTTTTTCTTTCTTAGCTTTTAAATGGCTACATTCCAGGGAGCACCCAGCCAAAAGACTAGAGCAGAGAAAGCCTTCACGCTAAACTAAAGTGACAGGGGAGGAGAGGACGGATGCAATGGAACACTAGCCTACAACACATAGCCATATACAGTATAACACTTCATATACCAAAAACAAAAAAAAAGAAAATTGCATCCATACACCGGACAATGCAATTTGATGATTTGATATGAATGGCTGTGTTTAAAATATGCGTGCATTCTGCTGGATGTCTCTGTGTAGTATTAAATAACTCCACACTCAACCACAAAGTGCAATATAGCCTGAATCTGGTCAGCAAACAGTAAAAGACATTATCTTGGGTAAAACTATCATGTGTAGCTGAGTGCTGCTGGAACGGAGAACAATCGCTCAGTTTACTCGGGGAAGATAAAACTATAAAGGCTTACAACACAGAGACGTACAGTATATTATACAGATGCACGCTCATGGGTAAGCAGAGATGACATGTTCTCGAGAGGCCAGTGGTTATATAACGGTCAACACAAACAAAGCCAGAATTTCTGGGGGAGTAAAGTGGAGCCAATAAATGTGATTTTATAGAGGCGAGCCGAAAATGTCTCGTTTGGAAGCTGTTTGGGAAAATCGCAGAAATATTCTTCCATTTGTTCTTCTTATTTTTCATATTATTATTATTACATAAACAAAAGCTGATCTGCTAACTGGGCACATGCAAGGTTGTTTCTGGCAAAAGTGCAAAAATGCCAATGATTTCAGGTTGCATATTTTGGAAGTACTATATGCAAATGGAATAATCTGTGACAAACAATGATTTTTAAAATGTAAAACAGTATATGATTTAGGATCTTTAAAAGGAAGGTGAGAACAGCAATACTGTGCAGAAGCATTATGAGGAGACACAGGAAAAATTCAGGACTGTACAGTTATTTAAAAAAAAATATAGCTGTATGCAGATGATTGGCTCAGCAGAAGAGTGTACGGCAGGAAAGATTGCTGACAAACTGGCAATGGGTGGCCCTTCAGACTGGCTTTTATGCTGCCAGTGGCTGACGAGATAAAGATTGACAGGTGAGTAGGTGAGGCAGGTGTACTGATTAGGGAGACACCCAAAAGGTAACACAACAAAAGGGAGGGGCAATCCCTTGACCAAATAAAATGAAGTAAATTCAGCATACCATTTTTTTCAGTGTAACAAAAAAAAAAAAACACACACACACCCTATTTTTTTTTCAGTGTAAGAAAAAGAACATATAAATTGGGTCAAAATAATTTCCCATTTTTGAAATGCGAGAAGGAAAAATTGTCACCACATTACAACATCATTTTATTTACCTCTCAGAGAGTATGTCACTTTCAGATTAGAGTGAATAAACATGTCAGATCTTCCTTAAACATCGCAATCGTAGTGAATAGTGTGCCAATGGGCTCACGAGAGGCAACCACCTCTCTGTCAGAGTGAACACGTAATTTTGCTCCCGTTATTTTGGATCTCAGTCCTGGACACAAAATCAAGTCCTACATATTTAATGTAGATTTCTCTGATGTCATTGCTACTCACATGCCCCCAAATATGCATCATATTTGGCAAATTTAATCAATTCAATTGTATTACATCCCTGCTCAGGTTGATCTCAGCAATTCTCAACATTTAGAAGAGAATACATAAAGACAGCAATATTATTGCAATGACCTAGTGGAATAAAATAACCGACTGTATATATGGAGCACGTTCCATAATGCTTGGTTTTCCTTAAAATTACAAAGTGGGGGAGGGGGAGACATTAATCAAGGTGATTGTGGTCATTTATATTTAGTGGCACAATATTTACCAAAAATAATCCCTTTACCCTAGTCAAACAGATGTGACAAGAAAATGGAGTTTCGGGGAAAATATTTTTTTATTTTTTTATTTACTGTATCAATGTGTTATCGTTTAAAGCATTAACAACAGGGATGGCCGGTTAAGGGATTGGGTGTCTTGATACATCAAGTGAGAAGGTAAACTTTGGCCTCTCATCAACATGCGACTGGACAGCTGCTTGCGTTTGCAAAATGCACATACAGGGGCACACACATATGCACACAAACACATTTATACACACACACACACACACACAGACATCCATACTCTCCTTACAGACATCCGTTTGCTGTTTTAGGATCAAATTATGGTCGGAGGAATTTCACACTGATGGTAGACAGGAGTCGCTTCACCTGCTGCAGTTTGTTCTAATGACAGATGAAAGACTGACTTAGCTTGATTAGATCTGGCCCCACATTCTCTGCGCAAAGGCTACTCTCAAAGCATACAGTAATCTCGGCCACCACTGTCACAACCGCTCACACACTGAGACCTCACGCCGTCCGCTGTGACACAGATGATGAAATATCCAAATGCGCTCGCAGCATTTAGCCTCCATTCGGTGCCACTCGGCACACACCTTCGGAGCATTACAAATTGCCCATAGTGTTCCGTTTCGAACAACAGACATGCTTACTTTTGATGGTACCACTGAAAAAAAAAAACAACAACCTTGTTTACATAAACAGTTCACAGTATGGATGGGGACACTTCACACACAGACACACATACACGATTATAACGTAGTGTACTCTGTAGAGGCCCTTTAAACACACTTTGTGTCTGTATAAACAGAAAACTGCTCTAATGTTCTCTCTTGGCCCCTCTCTCATCACGCCAGAGGTGTCGGTTAATGGAAGATCCTGCATTAATGCAACGGCCGTGATGAAAAACAAAACATGAAATATTCAACAAAGAGCAGTTTGAATCACTAACATACAAAAACACCAACGGCTAGCTGATCACATTCCATGGCAAAATTTTCTTCAACTCAGGAATGACCTGATTACTCAAATGTGATCTGAGATGAACTTTTATGTGCGTAACAGTATATAGTTGCAGAAGTAATTGAGCGATGACATTGATTAGAATTAGAACTTTATAAAACACCACGATGGATTTAAAATATTCTAATCAAGATGTCAGTAAATTGTGGACTTTCAGCTTTGATTTGAGACGCTCCAGAAAAATATGCCATTTACTAATTAAAAATGACACATTTGACAGAAAATATCAATTTCTCAAAGTTAGAAAAAGTAATGCAAATATAAGTATCAACTAATTATCAGTACTGTAGTTGCATTTAAAAAAAATAGTGATTGGTCGATCATCACCCAAATCAGATGCTTTGCCAGTACTGAAGAGCAGTTGCCTTCAGTTGCTGCTTGTTTTTGGGTGTCCTTGCCTTCGTTTTTGATACTGCCACTGATACTGTCTGTGGAGACGATATGGGTTACACATGCCATTATTTATCCGTTTTAGCCGTGTACTGCATTGTAAATAAGTGTTCAGCTTCCCTGCTATCGGTCTGTAATGTAAGGTGACCTAACTGCATACACTCATCCGTCTGTTAACACAGACGGCCTGGGCAGCGAGCTATGCTCTGGGGCCCGTGGTGGCTGCATGTGGGGGATGCAGGGGCCTGTTGATGCAGCTGTCCCACTCCAGAGTAACATAAGACCTTATTAGAGTCCATTAGAGCACTTTGAATTCAATAAGAGATTGTCCAGTACATCCAAACATTCGCACAATTCACATGGCGTTAGGAAGGGAAAAAAGGCTGATTGGCTAAAGGGCTTGCTGTTGGCTCCAAGGTGTTGTTTGCTAACATTATGCATTCGCATATACACAATAAAAGTCGAAGCATTCTGACATGACATCAATCTCGTACTATGGATATTTGACATGACAGCTATTTGCGTCATTATAGCGGACATGCTTTTTGAATTATTCTAACGATATTTCAGCCATCGCAGGTCATAACCTCGGTCAGAGGTGGATGTCTTCGTCTGGTCAATGTCTGTTTCTAAGCATTATCAGAACACCCAAAACTCATGATAATCCTCATTTATCAGTGCAAAACAAGTATACATTTGTTTCCTCTATCTTTTGATGTTTTGTTAGGACAGGATGCCTGCATGATAACAAAGCATGAGGACAGTGAGTCTACCAGACGTCCACCATCCCAGAAAAGACGTTCCCTTGGCCCCACCAGCAGGGGTTTTAACCCGTGACATTCTCTTTGATCTTTAATTCACAATGAGCCGAGGTCTGGAAAGTGCATCAACATGGCAGCATTTGCAACCAGATATGATTTTAAAAATGCAGATATTGCCTCCTATACTGCACAAGAAGAACATTACAGTCATTGTGGACAGTGAGGGAAGAAATGTCTGCTTGGAACATATTTTCATATTCCGGAGCAGAACATATAGAATAACATAAACCACTGCTGCCAGCCACATTGAAGACAGCTTTGGGTTTTATAGCACATGCTGTGTCTGCAAGCACTTTTGGCTTTGATTTGAAAAAAAAATGTAAACACATGCATAAACCAGAAGAGCATGAATTAAACAGGAAGTTGCCAGAAACCACTGATATGTGTAATCTTAGAGTTTCCATAACAATTTTAGAAAAAGCAGAGGTTGTCATGTTTATATATGGAATAGTGAGAAAAGAGGCAATGGGGAAGAATGGGGGCAGCATGATGTTTGAGTTCTGTTCAAAGACTCTGTGTTAGCTCCGGAAAATGATTGCTATCAATTGCTACGACGCTCCAATTTTGTTTCAGGGTGTCACACTATGCTGTATCTGATTTTTAAATTATGCATTTGACTCGGAATAATAAGAAATGCATGCATTGTGGTAGCTAGTTGGAACATTATGAAACAGAAACTTTCTGTAGGTAACCTAGGTCATGTGGTTCATGATTATGTTTTTCAGAATTCATTGTTTTCGAACCCGTGTACCTGAATTCTGTATTTTAAATGTGAAAGTTTTGAAGTGCCAAGGCTCACTTGATGCAAAATCATCACCGTTACGTCACAAATCCTCTGAACCCACTTAGTCGCTTGTTCCCGATGGCAATATCACAGTTAAAAATCATAGACAGATTTCCTACAATGCATTCAAAATAAATTAAGAAATAAATGAAATCATGGTTGGCACGTCTCGTTCATTATAAAGAGACTCTAGTCTTGAATCTCAAGCATTTCCCCATGCTGAAGTGAGTTTTTTAGAATGACTTCAGCTTCCTCTCACATCCGCGTGAATGAAGGTGAATGTTTTTTTTTTCTGTGTGCCCTCTAATTGATTGATGAGTTTGTACCCCAATTACAAGTGGCTCTATCTCACCTGAGGCCATAATGAAGCCAAATGGCCATCTAAATGGATGGATAATTAAAACGAATATATCCAACAGTGATTGGCTGGCAACCGATTCAGCAACCGCTCCAGCACCACCCGCGACCCTGGTGAGGATCAAGCGTTTCGGAAAATGGATGGATGGATATCTAACAGTGGGAGGCATGGTGTTGAACTGGTTAGCATGTCCGCCTCACAGTCCCGTGGGTTCGATTATGGCTCCAGTGGGATTTTTATTTTCTGCCTGTGCCTGCGTGGGTTTTCTCCGGGTACTCGGGTTTTCTCCCGCATTCCAAAAACATGCATTACAGATTAAGAGCACACTCTAAATTGTCCCTTGGTGTGAGTGTGAGCGTGAAGAGTTGTTTGTCTATGTGTCCCCTGCAACTGGCTGGCAATCCGTTCAAGGTGTAACCCGCCTACTGCCTGAAGACAGTTGGGAGAGGCTCCAAGACAACCGCGAGGATAAGCAGTTCGGATAATGGATGAATGGATATTTAACAATACAGTATATTTGAAAATGACATGTAAAATGAAATGCAAGAACAAGTTGAAAAAAATAGAAGTACTGCGGAGAACTTAGAATACTTTTTACTCACATTGGTAAAAACTCAAGTTGAGGTCAAGTAGAAGTAAATCATCCCATCCACTCATTGCGTACTTTTACTCCTGCAACCGACTGACAACTCACATCAGCCTTCTGCATATCATGCTTGATAATGACGTAAGCAGACCATAGACCAAAATTAGACCAGGATAGCTGGAAACCGCCTCCAGGGTATCAATACACATTCAGGGTGAAATTGAGTATCTCCAGACTTGATTTAATGCCGACTCACTCATGTCTCCTCCAACACCCACAACCACCACCACAGTTATTTCGTATTTTAGCATCCGTTCTCCAACCCTCTTCTTTCTTCTATGTTATCACTTCCATTCTTGCTCTTCTGGTTCTGATCCCCCCCAAGTTAATGATGTGACACAGAGCGGCTTACTCTCAAACTACCGTGTGCTGAACACCACAGCCAAGACCTGGATAACACATTATGCATGAATGGAAAAATAAATGTGTGACTGCTGATTCATCCACCCCCACTATGGTTTTCTTTGGTTCTTTTGAACTACACACACAGAACACACACGCATCAACTTAAAACAAAAATTGGACATTTTATGTTAGAAAGGTTCTGGGTTGACAGATATGGGGTGTGAAAGTATGTTTGGTAAATGTGCATTTTAAGACATCCAATATTTCAATGACAAAAGGCAATGTGTGATTCAGGGAGGCCGGTTCAAGAATGCATAAAAGAAAATAAATGTTACATGGGAAAGTGACAGACACAATAAAACAGCAAATGATGAATGCACGCAAGAGGAAAAAAAACTGTCTTACTTTGGCAGGTGCTGCTCCTTTCTTCGTAGCCTGCGTTGCACAGACACTTTCCAATGGGCACGAGCCACTCGCCCTCTGTGCTGCAGTACATTCGCGGCGGTTCCTCCTCTTTTGAGTTATTGACGCATAAACCTTTCACCTCAACCAGTGACTGGGAGTCCACTGGCACCGTGTCAGGGAAGGAGGCCAGATTCTTCACTGTGTTTGGGCACTTTTTAAAGTAAACCCTCACAGAGACTAAAGCGACGCAGGCACCCACGTCCTGGAATGCCAGGTAGAAGCCTTTCTTGGTCAGGGGACCCACTTCACGCACTTCAGTGTTGAGTTTGAGGATGCGGTCGCCAAGGTCCATTTGAGTGAAACTTTCATCCGCAGCTATAGTGTCAATCTTGGAGAATTGGTGTTCTCGGAAGTGACTACCTTGGTCGTCATCGGTCTCCAAGTAGAGAAGGTTGAAGGTCTCCTTGCATGTGCCCAGAACTAATGGGATGGAGTTGCAGTCCCTCAGTGTGAATTTCAGTTCAACGTAAATCTTCTGGGCTGACTGACGAGGGATCCAGTTGGTGCGAAGCCAGTTGTTCTGGCTGTACTCCATTACGTTGCACACCTGGAAAGTCCGGATGGGTGTATAATGCTCATCCACCCCACTGATTTCCTCCCACTGCAAAAAAAAAAGAAATGGATGGAAAGGGACAAGGGACAAAAGTAGGGAAAGACGAAGAGAAGCAAAGGATAGGAAAGTCGCAGAGGTAAATGCAGCAGAAAATTTGCAGGAAGGAAAGAGAAAGTAAGGAGAAGAAAGTATTTAAAGATAGAAACCATCCAAGTAAAAGATCAGGAAAGAGAAGCAGGCAGAAGTTAAAGAATGAGAAAGTGCCAGAAAAGTATTTGGGGTGAGCGGAAGAAGAAAGAAGGAAAGCATCAGAGAAGCAGAAATAAGGAAAAATAGGGAAGGATAATAGAGAGAAAAAAGAACGTTATTGCCATTCTGCAAGATTCACAGTTACGTTATTTAGATTCAGACACATCCATGCTAAAATCTAAACACTTAAGGGCGGAAAAATACCACTACCAGATCTATTATATAAAAGTGAATTGTAAACAAATTGGTCAATTGTTCTAGAGATGAAAAAAAAACATGATTAAAATCAGTACAAATTACGGGATCATCATTTAAAAAAAATCTTGTAATGTTTTTTTTCCGCCCCTTTTACTAACAGTTGATCTACAAGTGAGGACTGCAGTTTTTGGCTATCTACGTAACAGTAATGCCACTAATAGAAACGTGCGGTAACTACTACGAAAATAAAGAAGCTAGAAAGTATGGAGAGATTTCAGTGTATACCAGGAACGTTCATGGCTATCTTACATTTTCCCTCCACTGGAAGAAAGCGATGAGAGAGGAAAGGAGACAAGAAAGCGGGGTCATTCCTTTTGAATTCAGCACAGTGGGAAGACTCATTGATCATACGCTTTGGCTTCGCAGTTCAGGAAAACCAAAAGTGAATCAGAGAGATGACGAACGAGAAAACACCTGAAACACTGGGTTCATTGTGGTTACATGGACAGTCATTGGAACGATTGGGTCTAAAGGGGGGCTTTGTTCTCTTCTGGCGGAATAAAGAATGGATGGGAGCCTGGATGGGCAGTACTTTTGAGAAACAAAGAGAGAGACACACTTGATAAGTGGAAACAAAACTACCACTTTTGGACAAGTGTTACTTAAACCCTTCACGCATTCACATATAGTTCATGTGGCATGCTGAGGTCCACGCAGACGCAGCGGGCGCTTTAATGCGTGGACACAGTATGGCAAGGTTTGAATGCTTCTGTTTGTTGCCACCGTGTGTGCCAATCATATCTTTAGAGTATTCAAGGACCTCTCAGGCTGAAGTATAGCCACTTTCTTTTCATCTCTTAGTAAAAGACCTCAAGTGAAAGTCTGGAGAGCTGATGAGGGGACGCAAGCTCAAGTAGAGATTGCACCAAAGAGCAGAGCGACGGATGAAGGAGAGAGCACCACAAGCTACAAATAATGGCCCTTGAAATTCCACTGGTGTTTATCCTCCACTGTCGCAGTTTCACAGCATCACCTCATTCATCAGTGTAGTCTAAGTGCTCTATAGGTTGAACAAAAACAGGCAGAAGGAGGCATGCTTGAGTGTTCTGGCTAAATAAAGGGAACATTTCATTGTTGTTGTTGTTTTTTTTTTTTTACTTCAGGGAAACTTTAAGTAAAACAGTGTTTTTTGAGATGTTGTCAGACACTCGCCTGAAGTCAGCTAGAACAGGCTTCAACTCATTTGTGACTCTGAAGAGTATAAGACATCATAAATGGATACTTGGGACTATGGCTCGATTTTGGTCATGTTTATTTTTCGTTTTCAGTTTTTTTTTGGTTTTGTTTTTTTTTAAATAATGAAGGTGAGTGGTGCAGAAAATGGAAGCGTGAATGTTTAAATCCAAGTATCGGTGTTATTAGTTTTACTGCCTCATCTGTCCCACCTTGCTCGTTCTGTTTCAGCCAATCAGTCACCAGCCTCCTGCAGTGTTCTACCCCCCGAGGTATCTTTTCTGTATGGTAACTAATTAAATCTATTTAGTGCCCCATTTGTAATTCAGTGGGTTTGGATCATTGATGTTTTGTGGCGCATCCCCTGCCTTTGTTAATGTTGTTGCTGTTGCTGTTGAGCAACCTCCAACTGGGTCCCAAAGCGGCTCCTAAAGCCGCAGCGACCCAAGTACCTGCAGACCCATTTGTCAGCCGTTGACTGGGAACCGTTCGTAGCCCAACACCGCTTTGAGGTCGTTCGCGAGTTGGGCTATTACTGTTGTTGTTTATGTGTGAGAAAGTTCATTTCATTTTGCTTGGCGCTGCTTGCATCGTGACAGATACCCTGTCTTTCTCATTTAAAGACTTTCTGCTCATTGAGATAATTTCCAGTTTAGTTCAAACATTCATTCATTCATCTTCCAAACCGCTTTATCCTCACAAGGGTCACGGGGGGTGCTGGAGCCTATCCCAGCTGTCTTCGGGCAGTAGGCGGGGGACACCCCGAATTGGTTGCCAACCAATCGCAGGGCACACAGAGACGAACAACCATCCACGCTCACACTCACACCTAGGGACAATTTAGAGTGATCAATCATGCCATGCATGTTTTTGGAATGTGGAAGGAAAACGGAGTACCCAGAGAAAACCCACGCAGGCCCGGGGAGAACATGCAAACTCCACACAGGGAGGCCGGAGCTGGAATGGAACCCGGTACCTCTGCACTGTGAAGTCGACGTGCTAACCACTAATTTGTCAATTCCTAGAAAAGATCTGTCATACCGATTTACACGTAAATGGGCAGCTGATACAAAGCCAAGCGTGTAGGACTTGTGCCTTTATCACCCTAACACAATTAAATCAAAACAAACAAATGAAAACTAAATTGCTTGCCTTGTCTATTTTTTTCTTCATTCATTATAAGAAAAGGGTACGCTATCAGGAATCCCTGAGGTCACGTGCCAAGTATCGCACCGCGCCACACCATTTGAGAAGTGAAGTAGGAGAACACTATTACTAATTTAGTGTTTAAATGGCTGTAAAACACAAAAAGGTTATTTCATAAGACCCATTCGGTGCCCAGGGTCTTTTCATTGACAGCTAAATGACATGTACGTAGGTATTAACTGTTCATCAACTGAATTGGTAAAAATGAAGGTTTAGAAGGTCAATAAGAAGCTCATCCAACAGCTGAGGAATCTCCAACCGTGGATACGGAGATGCTCTTTTCCCAAACTTGTCTCAATAATTAAAAGCAACAAGCGGACAAGTCTTTTGTTTATCACCTGGTGTGTAAAACTCCCCCTCCCTTTGGCTCCTAATTGACATACAACAACACGAGGACCCTACACCGGTCCTTGTGACCTCTGCCCCCTGCCCCACATGGTCACAGCTGGGCCACTGTTTGGTGTGATCTTGTCCTAGGTTTCTCTGATCTTTGCTGTAGGTGAAGCAACTTAAGGGACAGTAAAACGAGAGTGCAGTAACATGAGCTGTTAAAAGAAATTACAAGTACGGCAACAGGCACGTCTCAGCAGTTCACCAGTTCACCCGCTTCAAAGAAAGGTCAACGCGAGTTAACGGGCCAGTATGAGGGCCACTATAGGGTAACAATGCTTTTAGACCAAGACTTGAGGAAACAAGATGGACATTACGCATCCTGAATGAATTCAACAAGAATCATTGATGAAATTAAGTAATGACCATAAACCTTGTGATGTTTATCATATTTGTATGTGAAGCCTATACTATAAACTTCACCCTATAAATAAAAGAATGCTTGTATAAAACATGCGTTGGACTAATGGTGATTCCTGAGCAGTTAATGGTTTGATCATGGAATGTTTTTTTTCCCTCCACAGTAGGACAGGGCTGTCCACAACAAGTGTGGAGCCATCTTAAACTCTGGCCTCTGTAGGGGACACGGGGGTCACAGACACGACAACTGCTGCATATCAGTCAAAGGACATTTCTTCAGACTATGTTTTCCAAAAGGAGCACACATTGCATGCTTCCTCTATTTGACTTTGCTGCCAATCTGATTTGGGGTGAATTTTAAATGAGGAAAGATGTGAATGTGTGTCATGTTCACAACACAGATGAGGTGGTGTAAATAAAGCCATGTTAGCGTCCGTTCGGGAAAGATTGTGTACAAGTTGTGATTATTACCGTATGAGACTTCTATGATGTGATGGGAAAAGACAGTTTTTGGCAGTCTTGTGGAGCTACAGAAACAATTACAAGGACGTCTTTTGTATTTAGCAGTCAGACTGACTCGACACTCCTTTTTACTGATGCCAATATACCAAATGGCTTGCAGAGGAAGGAAAATATTGAGGAAAACTTTGATGAGACAGTTTATAATTGTTTTCCTGCAATAGGTGAAATCCGCACTGTAGAGAATCAATTTTTTAAATGGTTTTAATAGTTTTGTCCCCACCTAACACATTCGAATCAATTTTGAAAGCATATTTGAATGCAAAAATTACAAATTGCAAACAAATGTCTGTGTCCCTGCAAGTGCCTTTTAGAGGCAGAGCCTGGTGAGGTGACACGTGATCCGAGTGTGCGTCCGAGTGTTTGGACATGAGCTGTGGGATAAAAGTGTTCATTGTCTTTATTTGTTTTACTGTTTACCTGGCCTTTAACAGATGACTTAAAAGTGCATCAGCGAATGTGGTTCATCTTTGCTGCTTGAGCATTACAGTGAGTAAGTACATTGTAAAAACTCATTAAAAAAAAAATTAAAAATCATTGAGAAAAATGAAATAATGGGGGTCAAAATGGAACATCATATAGTGAGGGAACACTGTTTTGTTTTTCATATAATCTATTAATCATTTTCATCTGAACTGAACAACTTTCCAATTGCTGATTTTGTTGGGCTGAAGCAGTAAATTAGCAGGAGAGAAAATTTTGATATTACATACGGTGTAACGGCTACCCTTTATTTAAGGACTTTTTTTTAATGTCATATTTTTCAAGTAAAATGTGTCTGATCCATCCACTTATCCTGCTCCAGGTCACGGGGAATCTCCATCCTAACCCAGCTAGACTGCGGACTTAACGCAGAATACATCCAGGATTGTTTGCAATCGCACATCAAGAGACGTACAATTCAATCTAGCCTTCACTCAAAGTGGGAATTTATCTCACGCTGGGTGCACAAAAGTCAACCATGTGTACCAGTACGTTCGGCGTTTGCAGTTTAATGGCATGAATTTCAACTCCATTCATAAACTTCAACTTTTGCTCAAGTTTATGATCACGGGATATGCAAAGTTGTTGGCCACAACGTAGTTGTATTCTCCACTGCTTTCCACGAAAAACAGACTTCACACTGTGTGTACCCATTAATTCTATTTGCATGTCCACAGAGTGTCTGGGGTGTTGGTTTGTTGCTGAAGAATGCTTTCAGAGCACTCAAGAATGTAATCTGTAACTCTCTTTAGTCTTGTGGACGACTAAGCTCCCAGGACACCGCTCCGCCATCAGCCTGCCTCCCAAACAGATAAGAGTATATCTGGATCACACACATTGGCATATACTAACACACAGACCCTCATCACTTCAGCCTGTCTACACTGTGAACATCCTGGGAGGCTGAACTCTTTAATTTGCTCTGACCGGAGCATGTTGTGTCTCAGTGGACCAATAGCCACCGCCTCACCGTCAATGTGAAGGAGTGTGCGTGTGTGTCAGGGCTCTGTGCCACATTATGAGAAATCATTTGTGCGCAGCAGTGTCCCAGGGCAGGCTGCTTATCGGAGCAAGTCACTAGATGACGTGAGTAATTACAGATGATTCACCTTGAGGACTTCATCATCAGCATTCTTTCCCTCCTTGTCTGTCTCTCATCCTGACTTTCTCTGTCTCTTCTCTTATCTTTTTTGTCCCTCATATCGATCAAACCCTGTCTTTTCGATAAAACTCACATTCAATAAGGACATTGCAGCAGTGGTACCCCTGCCCACGTTATTTATTTTCTAGAACATCTCCCTCCCAGTCTTGCAATGTAACAGAGTACAAATACTGTATGACATTACGGTATTTAAGTAGAATTTTCACATAATGTCGCTGACATTATATATGCATATATTATGGACACATAGTATCTATTATAGTCAATAATTCTTTGTTGTTGAGCATATTAGTACTTTAAAGTACCGTTTTTGTGTTGCTGTCTTTTTAAAAATCATACAGTTACGTGTGGACTGTTGCTACTTCTAGACCCGTACAACTAAGGTGCTTGCCAGGCTATCGTGTGCAAGCTCATTTATTAACATGCAAAGCTGCACCACTGACGAAAACTAAACATGTTGACAATTTAACAACATAAAAAACAATCAAGGCGGCCCGGTGTTTCAGTGGTTAGCGCGTCAACCTCACAGTGCAGAGGTACCGGGTTCAATTCCAGCTTCGGCCTCACTGTGTGGAGTTTGCATGTTCTCCCCGGGCCTGCGTGGGTTTTCTCCGGGTACTCCAGTTTCCTCCCATATTCCAGAAACATGCATGGCAGGCATGATTGAACACTCTAAATTGTCCCGAGGTGTGAGTGTGAGCGTGCGATTGGCTGGCAATCGATTCCGGGTGTCCCCTGCCTACTGCTCGAAGACAGCTGGGATCGGCTCCAGCACCCCCGCGACCCTAGTGAGGATCATGCGGTTCGGAAAATGGATGGATGAATGGATAAAACGATCAATATTCTATCCATTCACTCTTAGAAATGTTTTCACTTCCGATAGTTGTCCAAGAATAGGACAAATTACTTTAAACATAAACTACCCAAGTCAGGGCCAAACTATTACCATCATCGAATATATTAAAATTAACGTAGTACTTTAGTTTTACATCATCTCCAGCTGGCATGACATTGAAGAACCCGGTCCTACAGCTGCTCAAATGTCAAACAGCAGCAATTGTACCCTCTCTCACGTTGCTCTGCCTTAAAACATGCAGAGTGCGGTGAGATGCGTCCACAGAACTTCTGCTCTACATACAATCCAAAAAAAGCAAAACATAGGAGCAAATCTTTGATGCTCAGTGAATTGAGGTATAGCAAAATTGTGGACATCATGCACGTTGCAATATGACCTCTAATTTTTTTGGTTGTTATTTAGGATTATTTTCAAAATTTCTGACTTGACAATTTTAACCCTATTCTAAAATATATGTTTTATTTTTGCATGCGTATAATTGTGGAATGTACTTTACTTTTCTTACTTCAACTAGTGTTTACATACCTCGTTTTGGCCGACACCTTTCAAGCTTTTGCACCGTTTGACAATACGGTAAGTATATTTTCAATATCCACTTAATAAATAATCAAATTAGAAGCTTTTACAGGGTGCCAGTCCCATATGCGACTGAGGAAAAACTTCTGGCAGCTCCTCTGAGCAAATGAGAATTATTTTAAGTCACAGCCAAAAACACTTAATCAAGGAAAAATGAGAAAATGTGCTCCTAAGTGTGTGTGTGCGTGTGTGTGTGTGTGTGTGTGTGTGCGCGCGTGATTATGCGAGTGCGCGGGCCAACCCTGAGGCACAGTAGTCTAACCAGTTAGACAAATAAACTGAGCGAGAACCCAGTGCCGAGACTTTGTAGTGGAGAAAGGCTGACAGATGAGCCTGCAAATTCTTTTTAAACCCCAAAAATAGTGGTGCAAATTCATTTTTAAAAGCACACTTTCGTGTGAAATTTGCATAATGCAATACCAACATTTTTGCTGCGGTTTGAAAAAAAACAAACTTTTCTGTGGATGCATGCACTGATTATTGTTTAGTATCCCAGCAAAGCTACAGTATATCACCATGCAGGTACGAGTCAGTTTTGTTTCTTACAATCCAAGCATTTCTGTCAAAACTTTATCAGCTAAGCAAGATTCAGTAAAATTGATCACATTCTGAATTTTTTTTTTAACAAAGAAAATGTGTCAAAGGGCATTATTTTATAACTAAAAGGTAAAATCTGTTAATGGTGCCTTTTCTTTTAATTCTGGATACTATGTAGGTATATGAATACATTGTATTATGACAATAATGATTTAAAATGTAACTGAGATTTTTTTTAAATCACGCTGCAACAAAAATAGGTCCGCTGCCAGAAGTCATTGTGGAATGTATTGATTTATTCAATATAACACTTCAATTGCAGTGTTTTCATAAAAATAAATAAATATATAAAGGGGGTGTAAAATACCAGGTCAGTTTTGAATGCATATCGTGCCAGAAAGAGGTTAAGCATATTGCAAATTCCAGCAAAGATGCTTTTGTCCAAACAATCCAAAATCTCTTAATACCATAATCTTTCTTTTAATGAGCACACACACACACACACACACACACACACACACACACACACACACACACACACACACACATAATTACAGTAAACACCAATACAAACATATTCTCTTAAGCATCTCGACCATATGGCGAGTGCTGAATGTTTATACCCTTCAACCTGTGAGATGATGAATGGACCAAAACGTCGAAACAAAAGTGGGTTAATCTACACTTGTCTTATTCGTCTGACATAAAATAGAGAGAGAGAGAGAGAGAGAGAGAGAGAGAGAGAGAGAGAGAGAGAGAGAGAGAGAGAGAGAGAGAGAGAGAGAGAGAGAGCCTGTGGACATCAAGAAAAGAATCCTAGTCTGCATGCCGACATATCCCACACGAAATATCGTAATAGTGGAAATAACAGTAGCTCGTCAATGTCAGGAGGATCACATGTCTAAGTTGACTGGAGACAGAGAATACTCACCCCGTGTGACGGGTAGGAAATCCATCCTAACTCTCCTTGGCTTGCTTTAGAATCTAACAGGTTCACTGTCGGGGTGAAGAGAGAAAACAAAGAACATATGAGTGTCTAGTCCTTGTTAGCCCCAATTAGCCCTTATCTAATCCCGCAGGACAGATCCCCGACCTCAAGCACTCTAGCGCTGATCATGCCACTGTTTACTCAGCTGCGACACAATACACATATTCTGTGCTTGGCAACAGTAAAGGCAGAGTTCCTAGTGTCACGCAAGCATACAAGCAGAAGTTGCTAGGCACAGATATCAGAAAAGAAAACATGCGCCAATGGGGGGGAAAAGGGTCGTTTATGCTCATGTGAGTTTCTGACCCTATTGTGCCCGTTGTCAACCCCGACACCATTTTATGCATTGGGGGGGGGGTGAGGCCACATGCAACAAACAAATAAAACAGATTGAAGTGCAATTCAGACATCTTGCTAGTACATTTTTCTGTATTGAGAAGACAGGTCTTCCTAATTCATGTTCAGATGCAAAATATACGAAAAGCTCTATCTTGACAAATAACATGAATGTGGTGGTAATCAAATGAACTGGCATCGCTACCCGCACCATTTGAAGAAAAGAATGCTTAGGAAGGACAGAGGTGCTTGAAATCAGCAAGATTCTGTTTTCAAAACAAAACAAAAAAAGACACATTTTCTCAAAGTGAAAAAGTCGGCGTTCAGTATTCTTTTCCCAGAAGGACACTACAAAACATATGTGAGAAAACTAGTGTGGGTGAGTTACAGTTCCAGAATTTGGGTTCTGATTATTCATCCCAGGTTGACAGTGAGATGTGACGAGCAGTTTCTTGGCTGGAAAACACTCCGTTCTGTCAGCACTATTGGCAAGTGGGGGGGATCAAACTTGACTGCAGACCAATTTTAATTTGCAATGATTATGTAGCAAGCATTTTATTTCTAATTTGTATTTACATAAATGGAAATATGTTCAAGTGAGCCAAGGAAAGAAATTTGCATTGACTCTGTCCGTGTTTTTTTTTTCCCCCCAAGTTTCTAAGACATGACTTGAATAAAGGAGACCATCTGATCTAAATGCCGTTTCAGGGGTCTGCATTTTAAAATGTGTTAGCAACAGGCATCCCGACAAAACTGACACACGTTCTATACACAAGCTGTCAACGTAGTGTGCCATGTAATTTCCACCCCAGGATTGCTGAGATGCAGGAAAAAGCCACGCATACTGTGTCAGGAATATCCACACACTGCGCCTGGGATCTTAGCGACATCCACAAATAACTATTTAGTTGAACTTTGTAAACACGAGATACATTTATTTGTTCCATTTTGATGCCTCCCCTCCCCAAAAAAAGAAAGTTACGTGACTATTCTGCACTGTGGAGGGATTCACATTGGCCTCCTCTATGAGTTTTTTTTTAATAAAAGAAAATAATTGATAACGATATGGGAACTAAAGCAAGGAAATAATGTATGAATAAGTAAAATATTGGATTGCCCTCAATAAGTCCAAACATAAAAGTGTAGGGAAATGTCCCTAATGAGATTTTAATACAGACTAAACATTTTCTTATGAATATCTAACCATTATTCCCTGATTGCAACCCTTTCAAAAATATGGCAAAATGTGATTTTTTTTTTTTTTTTTGCTCCAAGCTATATTTTCAGCCCAGCACGTCTGCCGCGTTGCAAGCTCAAATTTACAAAGTCATGTAAAAGTATTTGTTGACATTAAAATTAGAAGTTGAACACATTAAGCATGGGACAGATTTTGTGGCGGTGTCTCGTAGGTTTTTGTCCAAATTCATGGACCTCACATTGGCACGTGAACAAGTTTCTCGCGTTACAGGAAAATCGTCCAATCTGAATATAACATTGAATTTGCTTACCTACAGTTTCACATTACATTACAGTGAGACGATCTCAATTTGTGTCATCACACACCAGCAAATGCTATCTGTGCACAAATGTATCAGTAAGTGAAGCCAGATCCAAACGATACCAAACTTCTGTATGCATATGCATAATATACTGATGCTGAAAATGGTACAGTTTTGTCACAGTCCACACTCTGGTTTGTCTAACAAGATTTAGCCCACACAAGCAGTATTATAAAAGACGACTCTCCACTCTCGATGGGGCATCTGGTGGTTTCACACAAGAAGAAAGCTCCGTGTATCTCGTGGTGTACAAAACTGAATTTGGATCCACCTGAACTGTCGCCTCTTTGGGCCGCTCCATCAGTTGAGTGGCAGCAGACGCATTCTTATTGGAGTCTAATGAAGCTATCTGTTCATGTCAGATAATAGCAGCTCAGCATCCAGGGCCATTGCTTCCAATTTACATTTCTCAATGAGGCGAACCCACCACTCAAATTGAGCCAGGCGGGGGGAATTTGAGAGCAGAAAATTAAACAGCTCTTATATCGCATGCGAAGGGGGAAAAAAAACGCTCCATCCAGCTGCACCCGGCCGAGAATTCAGCACCAATAGTGGCTCAAATATAAACACTCAATTGGAGCACAGTTCCAGAAAAATACACACATTCACATCAAAATCCTCATCAAAGTATGCCCTCTTGAAAACATGTTTGTTTATATTATATGCACATAGTCCACATACAAAACACACGAAACATTTTAAAAAGACAAACAAAGACCTGGACGTGCCCACGAGCAGACAGAGGCAGGCCCCTCATTCATGTCTGCACATTTAGCATGTTAGCATTACACAGCTAGCCCATACCCGTGTGAGGGAGTGCCTCAAACCGGGAAACGGGAGCATTTTTAGAAAACTGAGACAGACTGTATGTGAAATTTTTCAGAAGTTGAAACAGGTATTGATATATCGTACACGCCTTGGCTGTGATCATAAAATTACCGGTCTGTTGGTCAAACTGTTATTAGCAATCAAAAATATATCATATCCCCCTTTGTTTTAAATTTTTCTTCAACAGTAAGTCAGAAAACAATAATCATTGACACCACTTGTTGACGCCTTGAGAAATATTTGTAATATGCACTTCGCTACGTGCGCATTGTCAAGTTAATGATCTTAGCATTGATGTATTCGTCATGGAATTTCCTCTCATTATGTGGCACATAATAACAAAATAACAGGAACTATTGGTGGACTCAGCTCAAAAGACATGAGTAATAATATCGAATAGAATAGACAGATGCTCGAATATATGCGCTATAGGCTAACGCAGAGAGCTTCGTCTTGCTATGGCAGCGTGCATGTGCAGGTTGGCAGGCTGCAGTGCAGGCAAAGCAAGGCGACTTGTGTCTGTGTTAAAGGATGAAATGTTCACCTCCCATTATGAATAATTCAAGTGCAGAGTCGCTCTGTCTGATGTTACTGCTGCGTGCCCAACCCCTCTGGCCCCATTCTTCTTTCTTTCTTTTTCTTTTATCGTCACACGCCCTATACTTGTCATACACCTATACGTTCACAATAATAATGAAATAGAAATATACGGAGTACATGCACTACATAACTGTGGTTACCCACAAAAGGACTTATCTGTTATCTACAGCACGTCCAATGTTCAACACTGTTTCTTGTCAGCGTCACTCGTGATTGGTTGTAACACATGGGATTGCGTGTTTTGGGTGAATGGATATTTTTGAAGGTGTCTGTTTTTTAGCATCTCCCCCCCAAAAAAGGTACCATAGCTGATAGATGATGAACTCGCGAGACCAAAGCTGCCCATTGGCCGCCTAAAAATTTCTTATCCCAGGCCTCGCGACATCCAGCAGCAGGGGCCAAATTCACACCAGCCGATACACTCAGACTCAACAGTAAAACTCAATGTTCAACAGAGGAGGGTACGTGTATGTGTGTGTGTGTTCGTGTGGGTGGAGGGGTCATAGTTGCTTCACGTTAAGGCAATACAAGGTGATATCCTCTAAATTACCCTCAATTACAATACATTTTAATCAGGAATAAAACTAGACCTGCATTACAGATTATGTTTTAAAAGTGTCGGATAATGTGATATTATTAAAGAAGATCAAATTAAATTAATATTTCAGGACATAATTAGGTATCACAATTCTAATGAATAAATAGGTTAAATGCATAACGATGGCAAGCTCAAATTTACAAAGTCATGTAAAAGTATTTGTTGACATTAAAATTAGAAGTTGAACACATTAAGCATGGGACAGTTGCAAATTCACATGGCCTTCAATCAATTTTCATAATGATACTATCATCACATGACTGGAAAAAACGTAGGTTAAACTGGCTGTTGCAATTTTTTAATAAAGTCACTGCAAACTTTTTTCTGCAACTTAAAAGCCGTACAAACACACCCACACACACTCACGTATACACACAAACAACACACACACGTACACACACACATACACACACTCAGCACTTGCAATGCTGAGTGGTAAACAAACAAAAACAAACAAACAAAAATGGAGAACGTGACAATCGTGAAACAGGGGACTCCCTCTTTTCGATTCATCCATTGATTATTTTCAACTCATGTGAAAACATGCACGCTCGCACGGGCGCACCCACACGCCCGCACAGCAACACGCGCGCGCACACAAGCACACACCAGCGCACACGCACACGTTGAATATACAAGAAAACACTAATGGAGAAATTTGCTTTCGAATATGTTCTTCATCGAGTGATTCTAATTCAGCTCGAATCTTGTAGCATAAAAAAAAAAATCTATAAAACATCGTTTTGAGAACTCCCCGCCCCAACCCAGATGTAATTATTTATTTATTTAAACTTTTTGGGGGTTTGTTTGGTAAACTCACACAATAGGTTAGTTTTATTTGAAAACTAAGCTAAAACCATTCAGGCCTAAAAAGTCAATAAAAGTAAATAAATAAATAACTTGAGTTGCACCTCCCAAAAAAGTTAACAAGAGTTAAACTGTGTACTGGCAATAAAATTAAACGATTCTCGCAGTGAAATGATTTGCTGTCTCAGTCACGATGCAAACTCATCACACAACGTTTAGGTCTGTTTTTTTTCCCTGATTGTTGATGTCCCACGTGAATAAAGGACAACATTAATTATATGTCAAACTTTTTTTAAAAGCCCAAGTAAGTCACAGTTTAGCCTGATGATCGAAACTCTCCAGATCCATTTTTAAAACATCTTTTGCGGTGTCCGAAACCACATTCAGATATTACATTGACGGCATCACAGCTGTCACTATCTTTCCAAACCAAATGGGTTCCAATATATTTCCAATATTTTTTTTTAAAGTGCGTACACATACATAAAGTAACATTGTTGTGGTTGCTCAAAGTAAATATATTGACTGTAATCATTGTAGAATGGACAATATCACACGGTTGCACGTTAATTTATGCACGGCAACACTTGCAATTTATCCAGCAAGCGCGCACTCGTCTGCTTGTTGTTTGGATCTCTCTATAAAATACAGTTCCAAATAATATCTGCATGGCGTTAACGATGAAACCCAACAACTTTTTTTAAAAGTTAGTATACAAAGGAGAACGTGTGCGACTTTCACTTGTTTGCAGAGCAATATCAAGTGTTTAAACAGGTGACTACGTCCAGTGGACCACATACTTCTCCTTCTGTCGTCTTTTACACAGCCCCCGCATACTATGGAATAGTGACAAAGATGGGGGAAATAGGAGTGACTCATTTCGAGTCATATGTACCGTTATTTGGTTTCGTGTGATGAGTTAGAACGCTTTGGGACTATAGGCTATAAACTTCAGACGCGCGTTACAAAAGCACCAAACATAAATGACAGATAATTTGGGCGAAAACACAAAGGACAGAGATTTGCGAGCATTTACGCAAATGTGGCTTTCATATTGTTTACTTCTTAAAAATAGGAGCGCCCAGACTGCAATTTTTTACGTGGCTCGTTGAACAGAACAGATCAGCGAACCATGTAGTTTCTTTTGAGCTTTTTTTTTTTTTTTTTTTTTTTTCCACCGCCGCTGTATAACTGCGATGTCTTGGCGACGTGTCTGGTCGGCAATCCGTACATTCTCCCCCATTCAAGCACTTAATCCTTATTGGAGCGATAATCCGAAATTACGGAACTCTGTCGTGTTTGTGTCTATTGTCACGTTTCAGTGTGTACAGTGTTCAGCGAGAATACAGATGGATACTAACATTCCATATGACACACAGTAAATACATCAGCTATTCCATTGTGGTGTTTTTGTTTTGAATTACAACAATTTGGACAAATCGGGCACGAGCGCAAAACACCAGGCAAAGAAGTGAAGCACGCACGCACGCACGCACACTAAAGAGCACATGGACAAAGAAAAAGAAGGCAGACTTTTTGCTTACCTTCATTTGGAGGGTAAACGATGGTGAAAGCTGGAAGCACGAGAGACAGTAAAAGAGGTAACGTGAAAAACTGCGATCGCGAATTGCAATCCATGGCGGTGCATCAGAGGTGCATAACTCCATGAAGCCACTGACTGGTCTGAGAGCTTCTAGTACACGCGCGGCTCTCTCCCACTCTACAAACCCATGCCGACGCTTTTCCGCAGGGTCCTACAGAGTCGGCAAGTGAACGCAGTAGAAAAAGAGAGGGAGAGAGAGAGAGCAGATACTGGTCAATTTCAACGTACCGGGTCAGTCTAGATCAGGTTACTGCAACATGCAGAAGAGTTGACTGAATAAACAAAATTGGCAAATCTGTTTGACTCACAAATTAAGGTCGACACTCATTAAAACTGCAGTTTGCATTCATGAAACCATTAAACTGTAATAAATAAAATTGTTGGCATTTTATTGCAAAGGACGAATTTGACAGTTTCTGAACAAAGAGAAGGAAAAAAAAAGACATTTACACCAGTTCATTGAAACACAGACGTATGATGATACAGTATGCAGTGAAAGCAAAGGAAAATTTATCGACAGACAGAATTAACCATTGTCCTTCAATGCTATTCCTATTTTCTAGGTTCAGCCTGCCTATGTTGCACCACAATTTTACAAGTGTTGTTTTTTTTTTTCATTTCTAATTTACTCTGCACAAATTAATTGGATTAAAGTCAATGATTGATGGTATATACTTGACTGCTGCCGTTCAAGCACTGGTGCTATTTCACAAGTCCTACAAATGGCAGTAATGCACGTTTCAAAATTTCTTTTCACAGAGTTCAACAGAAACCCGAAAAAGCTGAAGAAGTTGCAGCCACCCCTCTCGGGCTCGGAACTACAATACAGTGTGGCACCCCAATTCAAAAATGTAACTCGTTTCTTGACTCTGTTCACGAACCAAATGGTATGTGAATCGATGTTCCATTGAATGAAAGAAAATGCAATTAATTGGTTCCATCCCTATAAATAAGTTGTATTCACTTTGTATTTGTCTGTGTGTAGCTAAAAATAAGTATAGTATATAAAAAGTTAAAACACACTTTGTTGAAGAAATAACATTGTGTATATGGTTCACTAGCAAATTGTGCCAAGTCTTAGCCTTTTCGCACATGGCATTGTATGCTTGGGCAACAGTAATGCAATGAGGGATCTAATGGCCATTTTGGTCTAATGGCATCCATGATAAATGGAAAAAAAAAGTTGTGTAGCTGCACACTGAAAGGCGTCTTAAAATGTAAGAAAGGGGAGGGGATTTTTACAATAAAACATTGGACCAGGAAGCTCTGCTAACGCTATCATTTTGACAGACTTTCACAGACAAACTGGCAACCGTTTCAGGGCGTACCCCGCCTACTGCCCGAAGACAGCTGAGATAGGCTCCAGCACCCCCGCGACCTCTCGTGAGGATAAGCGGATTTTACAGTGGATGGTGGAGGAAATCGTTGAAACCCTTGCGCTGAAGAAAACCCAACAATGGTCAATGAAGTTGCTTGTAATTAACAAGAGTGGAATTTGTCGAAAGCTCTTGTAAGAATGTCACTTGGACAAATGAGACAATAGCTGATCTTTTTTTGCAAGTCACACAAGCTCTTCAAAATTAAGCATACAAAGAAAATAAGACTGAAAGTCCGGTGAATACATGGAGGAAGCTTGGATACATTCTGGGGCTGCTTTGTTGCATCTGATACAGAGGATCTTGAATCTGTGCATGGTACAATAAAAAGTCAAGACCATCAAGGAGTCCTGGAGCTAAATGTGCTGCCCAGTGTCAGAAAGCCCATGCCTCCATCAATATCTTAAAACAACCAAAAGTGGCCTTCGATAAGCCTTGATCTAAAGCCTACTAAACTCTGTGGAGGGAGGCGAAACATACACTTTGGAGAAGTCTGAAAAGGTGGAAGAATGCAGGTGCGTAAGTGTGATTGAGTTGCTGTGATCGCCTCAAAACAAAACACGAAGTTAATGAAAATGTTGTTCCAGTCTGGGTTTATATGTTATTGTTTTTTAGTTGCTGTTGTTTCTTTTTTTTTTTTTAACAAATCTATGAGACCCAAAAACGGTTCTGGTGTTCATTTGTTAATTTACTGTATTTTTAAAGAGTTTTTATGAAATTATAAGGTTTCAAATGATCTCTGAGTGCTTTTTTTTGGGGGGTTCCCCTCGACAAGAGCATCACCAAGAGTATACACATAACACCCACTATAATGTAGTGTGTTTGAGTGTGTGTGTGTGTGTGTGTGTGTGTGTGTGTGTGTGTGTGTGTGTGTGTGTGTGTGTGTGTGTACAGGCATTCCACTCACTGTGAAAATCCCCATTTTTTTCCCTCAGTCCTAAAGTCAAGGTTTTCAGTCTGGCTGGAGTTTTCCCAAAAGCGTGTTTTATTGTCTGACACTTTTAGTGACCAAAGTTACTTGTCGACAGCAGAAAAAACCACAGAGAAAAAAAAAAACATGGAAAAGGAAAATACATTTTTGTGAAAATGGGTTAACATGCTTGTTTCATGAGTAAACTAAATGTATGACAAAACAGATGGCGGTGCACACATCACGCACTCCAATCCAACTGGGAGCAAAAAATAAATAATATAAATACACAATAACCATTGCCATTAAAAGCACAAGTAAAAACAAGAGTTACTTAAGAAATATTTAGAAGTGACTAGGTGGAAAGATTAGCAAATAATCAACAACAATCCAAAATTAAACTGGTTTATTGATGAACATATGAAGCTAAAAGAAAAAGTACCCATCTTTTTGTCTACAGTCCGTGAAAACTCCTGTATTTGACAGCTTTCTTTTTGAAGTTCAAATGTTCAGAATTAAGCTTAATTGGGTGGAAAATGAGTAAGCTAAGCATTGACCTTGAGTGATTTGGACTTGAAGCAATAAACAAAACATACCAAAAAGATTAAGGAAAAGCCCTGCAAGTTTTCGATGTTGCGGTATCGTCCAATTTGTCTTCGTCTTAAGTCTTCCTTTGGCCGAACAAAATGTTCTTGTGTTTCTAAAAGGCACTTTATAGAAAGACCTTTGGGGACTGACGGGGATATTTAAAAAATTCTACGGTTATAATATATTGTAAATCAAATGTAGAGAGTAGGACCAAACGTTGGTGGTTTGAAGAGGATACATCCAATCTACACAACCGTGCAGGCGAAATCTTTTGGCATTGAGGGATATTATATCCTACTGTGTGCATGTTTCTGTGAGGGCCATTAGGGGCCCCTGACACCACTAGACTTGATCCGCAGCAAAAGCCTGCACGGACAGTGTAACGTCAGGGTCCGTGCAGGGACACCAGCTGTTGTGGTGGGGGGTTGACGGCTGCAAAGGCATTTGACGTATGGGCAAAGTTAGAGGAGACAGCAACTAACAACGCAGTTACTCGCCCAGATTCTTGGAAACAGCGTCTGAATTTAAATGGCCTTATTTCTCTAGCTGGAACTCATGCGTGGTCACAAAGGCAGCAACTGACAGGAACTTGGTTTAAATCGTTACAAACATGCTCCACATTATCTTGTGATTGGGATTTTTCACACAAGAGGTACTTGTTGATTTTATGCTGATTACATGTGTATGTCAACTAAATTCTTGACATTTCTGGCATGGGCTGGAATGCCTTGTGTATAAATGGGATGTTAATATTTTTGGGTCAGATTTTTAATTTCATATTTTTGTTCTTCTTACACAGTCTTTTGTATATGTCATTTTCTGTCTATGCATATGTATGCTATTATAGGGCCTCCTCGCATTTCATTTCTTTTTCAGAAAGGCCCTGGTTTGCCTCTCCTGATGGTGTGACTCTGCTAACAGTGGGCTTGGATGCGTCTACAGTTCAATCCCTGTTTTCATCAGCATGTCAAGACCGATTTTGAGTCACGTAATTAAGACAGATGGGATACTGTTCATTTCCACTTCGGAATAGTGAGTGAAGCTTCCTTCAAATCGAGTGTTTTCCATTTAGCATTGTTCTTCTCTATTTCTCTCTCACTCTCTCGTTCATATATCTCCTGCCATCAACAGGAGGCTCAGCCTACCATACTTGCAGGTCATATGAACCACTTATATGAGCTATTGGGTTGTAATATGTATTTTTGATAGAGACATAGTAGTGCAGTATACTGGGCTCCGTAAAGGTAATTATGAGTTCTGGCGTGAGGTTTCTTGCCACATTGTATCTTACAGCAAATTACAGCAAATTTGAATCTGTGTGTCAGATATCATCTTAGAGTTAAGCATCCCGGTAATTAACTTCTTAAACTTTAAATGACATTAATAAAGAAATGCCTTTGTCACGTCGCGTGGTGGACCCCAAAAAGCAGGCACGAGAGAGGAGTAGGTTGTACTTGACGAATTGTATTAAAACAGAGAAAATGTATTAAATCCTAAACAAAGTCCAAAGTATCAAACAAAAACCATGACTGAAACAAAAATAACCAAAACATGACCAGAACAAACATGACAGCAGCAAACACACAAACACAACAAACAAACAACGACCCAACAATGAGTGGTCGGGAAGGAGTCCTTTTAAAGGGCTAACGACATAACGACCAACAGGTGTGCAGCTGCAGGGGGAGCCCTACAATGCCACCTGTTGGTCACAAACCGAAACATGACGGCCCTTTTGCTTTCATCCAATTCAACTCAACTCGGGTTTGGTTTTTGGATTAAAATTCACCGACATGGGGTCATGTCACGGGGTCGCTCCATGCCTGCTGAGCTTGTGCTAAGCTAAAGCATGTGCTAAGCTAAATAATGTGCTAGGACGAGGCAACACTGACTGGTCTTTGTTGGAAGTCTATGCCCAGGAGTGCAACATCAACTAACCGTTTAGTCCAAACCATGTTTTAATATCTCCATGGGATGAACAAAAAAACAAGGTTTCCTTTGCCTCACAGGGACAGGCATGTTGATGTGGAGTTTTCAGCCACAACCTACAAGCAAGTAATGGGAAAAGTAACAAAAGGTTTTTCATAATAAATGTGACCACGGATTAACGTGTTTATATAAGGTATGGGGTCTTTTGCTTTTGGGGATAATGTCAAAGATTTTGGAACTTTGGTGCATCATGACTGAAATATGTTTGAATGTTTCACTGTGTGTAGTTCTTTGTGTGGATTTTTTTTTTTTGGTCTTTCTAATTTGTTCCTTTATCAGGGACCTCCTTATAAACAGGTGGAGGAGGATAGTGAGTAGTTAGGAATGATGGTCTAGATTCTAGACCATAGGTGTCAAACTCAGGTCCTGGAGGGCCAATGCCCTGCATGTTTTCAACTCTCTGTTGCAACACACCTGATTCAAATGAACAGGTTCAATGTCAGGCTTCCTAAGAGCTTGCTGATGATCTGATCATTTGAATCAGGTGTGTTGCAACAGGAGAGTTGGAAAACATGCAGGGCATTGGCCCTCCAGGACCTGAGTTTGACACCTATGGTCTAGAAGGACAGCACATGCTGAAGCCCTTAGAGGTGGTGATTTATTGTACTCTAATATAGACATGTCATTATTGTTCATTTTTTCATCCCTCGTTACAGCGTTACAGTATTTCTGTTTTGTTTCATTCTGACAATTGTCTGGCGTCCATTTTGGGGTGAACATTACCTTGCCTCCACCCAAAGTCATCTTGGATAAGCTAAAACCTCACGTTTGCCCTAATGTGTGAAAATTACTCATTTTAGCATTACTGGTGGTTAGCATATATATATATATATATATACAGTATATCCTTGAATGCAATAGAAGAATAGCAAGTAAAATTAGCATTTTTGCCTGGCTATAGTGTCCTGTCCTACCACAGGCAATGCTAAGTACCGTAGCACAATATGAAGCCCGGCCGGCTCATTGAAGGCTTTCATCTCATTAGTGTTGACTACAAACATTTTTTTGGTCCTTCCACCCCTTTACCTCCAATAAGCTGTAGCACGACCCAGAATAATATGCAAAGCATAAACTGGCTAGAAGGAAGATGATGACTAAATTTTCTTGGACAACTATCTGTGTGTACTTATAAGTCCTAATGTTCACTTTCACTGAAGAGATGACTCACACCAGTCTGAAGTAAAATGGCAACCACAATGATTTGTCATTTCATTCGGTCTGGTGAATTCCATTTTCCCCACCCTTTCTCGACAAATACTGACCATTCTTGAACCTCTGCCACTAAAACGGTCCCATATGAAATGGAAACAAATATTGATTCGGCGCCGCAATGTAAATTTCAATGTATCTTCTGCGGCAATAGGGAGAGCTTCAAACAGCTTTGAAGCTGCCAAGGCCTGACAGTGTTACACAGTAACACACCAACAAACAAAGACTGGCTGGCTGCGTTTCCTGCTTGCTGTCAGTACCTTCTTCCCTGTGGTTGTTGGGCAGCACATTCCTTCATACTCCCAGTCTACTAAGGGAGGAGAGCCGAGCAGGCCGCTGGCGTGGAACACAATCCCACCATACTAAACATCTCACGAGTGGTGCTGTTCATGGCTTTTTACCATACTCTGTCCTTTCATTTGCTTGCAGAAGTCCACTGCAAGTCTAGATTACATTTGCCGATTACCTCACCATTCAGTGAAAACAGCCATTCACTTGGAGTGTCTTAAAAATAAATTGAAAGACATGGCCTGATACACGGCATCATTATGGATCTTCAGGCGAATACGAATATTCAGGATATATATAATATTTGTGTAATCCTCATCTAACAAAAAACATAGACGGCTATGTTGGATTTTTCATAGAAGCAGGAAGAAAAAAATAAAACCACTTCGATACATTTGGAAGCTGTCATGTGTATTACAGACAATAGAACTTATTTCCCATGAGACGTTCCAAAGTATAATGACGTGTCAAAGCATTGAAAGTTGGTGCCTGTTATTGAAGTAGCTACTTCTGAACAGAACTTTTACTGCAGGGCATGGGAATTTCGGAGTCGTATGAGGTAAGTTTTCTTATCTCGAAGAGAATGTTTAATTTACTGTCATTTGCACAAATGAACCAAAAGCCCCTCTGGTTGTAGAATTGATTAATGGGTTTATGCTTCATGTGGCATATTCTGCTTGAGGACGAAACTGTCACAACACACAGTGCCAGGCCTTGGTCCCATGACAAACAATTCACTGCCTTCCTACATCCAGTTACCGTCATGTCAATCATCTGGAGCGGTGGCAAGTCGTTGGTTGGTGAGAATAACAATATGAAGGCACTCTTCTGGGAAAGTTGGTTTGCTGTGTGAGGAATAATTGAAATTACGGGAAACGTTAACACTCTTCCGAGTGTGTAATAGTTACTCTTTTAGAGTTTACAGTTTAATTTCACCGAGAAGTGCATAACACATTTGCCTGAAAGGGTATCATTTGGTTGACCATTTATTGTCCATCCATTCATCCATTTTCTAATCCGCGTATCCTCACAAGGGTCGCGTGGCATGCTGGAGCCTATTCCAGCTGTCTTCGGGCAGTAGGCGGGGGACACCCTGAACCGGTTGCCAGCCAATCGCAGGGCACATGTAGACGAAAAACCAGTCGCACTCACACTCACGCCTAGGGATAATTTAGAGTGTTCAATCAGCCTACCAGGCATGTTTTTAGAATGAGGGATGAAACCGGAGTACCCGAAGGAAACCCACGCAGGCAAAGGATTACATAACTGGTCGCTAGGAGTGTCAAATCTCAAAGAATGTTGGCGTAAATCTTGTTTTGAACTATATTTGGACTGTTGTTTTGTTTTGAACGTTCACATTTTTTTCCCATGTTGTGTGTTTTCTTATGGTTTGTCTCTCGTTCGGATTTTGTGTCCACCTGTTCTCGCCAGCCGCCATCCCTTGCGGGTTCCAGTCAGCTCTCTAACCCACTTGTGTATTGTCATTGACCATTGTCAGGTCTTTTCATTGTCTTGTCAGTTGGCTTGTAATTAGCTGACTGCTTTTTCAGTCCATGTCGGTCGGTTCATTGTTTGTTTGTCCAAGTCAAGTCACGCTGTTTGTTATGTTACTATGACTCAGATTTGTTTGGGCTTTCTTTAATTTAGTTTGGAGTGCCTTATTTTCTTTGTTTTATGTTCTTGGATAAAATACTTTTAGGGTGCAGATCAACCTCGCCGTCCTGATTCCTAGCAATTATGCCATCAATTCTGGCTAAGTGAGACAAATCTCGTGTTAAAAAAATAATTTAAAATAGTTTTTCTAGTTTTGTCATTTTGGTCGGGGATGCAACTGTTGTGTGATGAGCAGAATTGAATTGCATCTGTTTAATACAGAAGTGTTGCCTCTTCATGAACAAGGGAATTGCTTAATAATTGTCATGTCATAAACATATCGAAAATTGTCACTTTAGACTTTTTTGGGGGAACGTTGCTATTACTTGAGGGGCTCTATAAGGTGGCCAGGCATCAATAGTCCCAAACATAACCATCGTAAGAGCGCTTATTTTGTGGAGAGTGACTAAACAAAAAAGTAAACCACAAGAATGTTTAATTGGAGAGGAGGAAAAAAACATTTGGTCTTTTTGATGCTTTGGTTTTGTCTCGGAGAGCTGCACAAGAAAGGCAAACGAGCAGTCGCAGTCGGCTCCCTCCTCTCCGTTTCTGCCTCCTAATTCAATTTGACTTCAAAGTTACGCCCAACCTGTCAAAGTCAAATTTAATATTATTGGATAATTGCATACGGACACATTAGGAGCAAATACCCAGCAAATGATTTGGGTATTAAGGGCTCATAAGTCAGTGTGATAAGATCGGCGTGCATGCCGAGATACATGTTTAAAGCTGAGCTTTCGCTCTTTGCAGTTCTTTCGGCTCTGTTGCTACACTGCTGCTGACACTTTGAAGGAAAATATCCAGGAGAAAATCACCTTAATTATACAGATTACGTTGAGTAGGCCCTACAGTAGTGTCTTTGTGTGCATGCGTGTGAGAATCTTCCCAAATGAGTCTCATGGGAACAGCAATGTTGTCCATACTGCTGCTTTGCATTTTTTATCATCAGGTGCAGACGTTCATTACACCTACACTTACAATTACATTGCACATTCACACTATAATATATTTCCTTGCGTGACAGACTATTATTGGCGCACGCTCACGTTCACACGCTTATTAAAATCTGCTCGCAAACTCAGTATGGCAAATGGATTAGGATTTTTGTGTTGGAGAAAAGCACTCACAAACACACACTTGTTGCCTGCTCTCTGACAAAGCTATTAATGGGCAGTCCCTTATTCATTAATCATGGCTGTTACCTGAGCAACATACGGCCGAGCAGTCATGCAAAGAAAAGGCAGCTGAGGCATCAAGTAACGCCAAACTCAGGAGCAAATACCCAGCGCTTTTTATTAATTTGATTATTTCAACACCTACCCATGTAATTGTGCTTTGCGGACCTACACTGAGTTCTCAGTAGGGGTATTGAGTTGATTTATTTGTGAATGGGCAATGTATGAATTTGATGCAAACACACTACGCGAAGATTAATGTGCTCTGCAGACGGATGATGTGAAACAAGTGAGAACATGTTAAAACAACCCTCACCCTCAAACGTAATACTGATGATTGCTTAAGAAACGGATATCGGGAACAGAGCAGGAACAAAAATAAACATTTTGATGGTAATATACTTTTTCTTCAGTTGTAAACCTTTCCCTCTGGTCTCGCCTGTGTAACTATGAATAGTTTGGCATGTCTGTTACAAGCCAAGGTCATGGGTGTGCCACATCGATTTAGGATCTGGTCTGCTGGAAAATGCTTTTTTGCAAATGTGTGTGATATATAATGAATGAAGGCAAGATGATTATTAAGTACTTGAAAATGTGCAATAAAAAGTGTTTGAACCATAAAATATTGCTGGAGTGCATAGATTCTATTACATAAAATGAAGCATAAAATGTAACGAGAACAAGGAATATTATAAGAGCACATGATACAGTATGTAACCTAACTAGAGGAAAGTCTTTTATTTAAAAAAAAATGAAAGTAGCCTTGCTAATCTCCTATACATGAGCATCATTCACAAATGCAGCTTGTTCAAAACATCATGTGAAAAGTATACGCCATGAAAAATCTTCATAACCCTGAGAACTCACTTTTTTTTTTTTTGTAAATCACAGTAAGAATTGTGCTCAATCTCAGAGGTTACACAGTCGGAAGAAACTTCAAGCGTCCTGTTATTTTTTTGTGTTTCTTCAAAAATATTAACTCTGCCTTATATCCATCATTCCCAGGCTCTACAAAGACAATACTAAAAATGCTCTTCATTGCAGCAGTGATCAGTCCGTTAAGGGAAAAACATTTTTGGGATGGTTTTCAGAATACAGGATTGACTATAAATTATGTTGTACGACTGAAAGGTATTTTTCTTTTTAGCTGTGAGTGTCCCTTGTCACTTGTTCATTTCAAGTAGTTTGCAGAGGGACTCTCCAAAGTGCTTGCAGGCAAATATGCAAATTAAAAACCCACAGTGAAAACAGGTAAACATTGTCTTACATTATAGATTTCATAAATAAAACCTCCTGGGATATCATAGCTTCTAGTTACTTCCAGGCATTATGTTCATTGATCAGTAGTGTTTAATATAAGCAATATTAAATTAGATCAGTCATTAAAATCCACTTTTCAGATCAGTAAAATGTGTCTAGGCTTTGTTGTCTGTTGTTGTCTAAGTACACCCCCCTCACCCCCCCCCTCCTGCCAAGAATCACACTGCTCTAAAGTGAAAAAAAGAAACATTTATTTCATATAAGGAGTACTGAGAGGTTTGAGTGCATTGAGAAACTTTTACAGTGCGCAAAATGAGAAATCGAAATATTTATAGAGACCGACATTTCATTTGTGTTGGCACATGCCAGGCAGAATGTGCTTGAGCGATGGACTCAAATATCAAATTGGCGAGAATACTGAGCAGAGCTAAGAAGAGAGCAACCAAATAATAATGCATTTCTTGGAAGACGCATTTTGTTTACACAGTTGCAAATAACTGCATCAACTCGAAATAAAATGCCGTCTACTCAAAGCAGGAGGCAAGAGAATATACTATGGTTGCTTGCATGGCTTGATGTGCTTCACAATTAATGCGGACAAAAAAACTGTAGAAGAATAAGCAATCAAACAGAATAGATAAATCATTAAAGTACACATTTATCATACTGTATTTTATGCCTCTTGCCTCCCAAAAAAATGTTCAGACAAAATTATTTTTCAATCGCTGCTCTTGTCTTGAAGAATTCTACTGTCATTGAGTTGACGTCATCTTTTAGTGACTCCAATTTTCTCTAATTTTAAAGTATGCAAAGGGCCTGGAACCTTTTTTTTTCTTCATTTTTTGAAAACTTAGGACATGTTTGCATCGCATTGAAACTGAAACTGAGCACTCAGAAGCCTTTTCAGTCATCACATCTTTCATGTCAGGAATGTCTGGCTCATGCTCTTCCTGCCTTGTTCCACAGTTATTAAATGCAAGGGGATTAAACGTCGGCACGGGGAGGTAGCATCACAAGCTGTGATCTTTTCTGTTGCTGTTTGGCCTTGATGTTGTAGGTTGGTGGGAAACGTGTGTTGGATGGTTGAAAAATAAATGCGCCGATAGACCCGTAATTGTCTTTAATCAACATTTCCATTATCCTCTGTCTGTCTTTGCTTCTGGAATCATCCTGCACACAGGGAAATAACCTCCATTAGTCTTCATTAGCATACTAGCTAACAGTCTTGTTGCTGGAGCCAGCGTGGGAAAATGCTGTAATGCGAAGATATCTTAGAACGAAATCACTGAGGGAATCTATAGAGTGATGCATGTGTGTGGTTCAGTAATAAAGGGATTCCGGAGGTCAACTTCACCTTGACTCTTACGGTGCCTACTGTTATCTCTTGCGTGCACACAGTATGTGAAAACACAGAGGAAACAACTCTCATCAAAAAGACTGTGGAATGCCAGTTGCTTGTGTATTGAGAATGATTCAGACATCAAGATATTGCAATATGAGACTGGAGTGTATATATATATATATATATATATATATATATATATATATATATATTGCTTATTCAACCTGCCCGTGAGATGTTTGATGTTTGATCCATTCGAATACAGAGAGGATCGCAATAGACTGTGAGTAAAATTATGAAGCCTGTACTCCTCATAAAACAGTGCAACTGGCAGCAGAAATGTGGCTAATTGCTAGGCACAAACAAACAAACACAATAATCCAGCAACTGGGCCCAATTAGCGGGTATTTTTGCATCACTTTGTTGCGGTTCTGTGGTTGATAAGCCGCCTGCGCTAGGCATCCAGCGATAGAGGAAGAGTTCAGGGAGTTCATTGGATTTTGCCAGTCATAAGTTGTCGATAAACATATGTCCAGTTGGAGCGCTGCCTCTCTAAAATCAATACTGGATTGGTCAGTTTCTGCTGTGCACCAGTTACAATGTGGCCTACTAATACAGCGAATATAACTCGCATTGCATCACTTTTTTTTTTTTAACGTTTAATTAAAGGGATAAAATACAAATGAAAGCTGGGGCTCAGTAGTTGTCGCAGTCAACAGTACATTTGAAAGTGCAGCTTAACCCTATGTTGCATGGCTTCTGCAGGAGTTATTCAATTGTGGTTTGTTTTTAAATTTAGGGTAGATTATGGCCAAATATCATAATAAATTCACAATTTTGGGAAAAAAATACATAATAGGGGGGTACTTGTGTGCATAATGGTCACTACAATTACCTTGCCAAAAAGCATGGCAGTACTGATAGGTAACACATAGAAACTGTTATTTATTGTGTTCTATATGTTCTATATACTCTTCTGCACAAGTACAATAGGGTATTTGGACCTTTTCATCTCACGGATAGAAATTATTCAACATTTTGTGGACCCTCTTTCACCTTTTCCTCCCGCTGTTGCGCACGCTAGTGACATCTCGCGGTGGATTTAAAAACTAAAACTGGTAACTTGAATAACCAATATGAGTTAAAGTTGTGGTTACTGTAAGTAACCCGTATGCAACATAGGGTTAACATGTTGTTTGCACAGAAAACCATGACAGAGAATGAAATGAAAATCATTTTAGCTGTATGCAAACATTATGTTCCATTGCCCTTATGTTGCAGGGCTTGCGTGTACAATAGATCCACCCAACATAGACATGCATGCTTGTTAGACTGTCTGAAGTCTAAAGCGTTGTGACACAGACCCAGTGGCACAATTTCACTGGCATGCATGCTGAACACCACGCCAACCCTTACCTCTAAATGACCGTTTTTTTTGTTGGTTTTTTTTCCCCCTTGGCTTTAGTGTGAATGCAGACATTGGTACCCTGCACCAAAATCTTTCATCTGTCACATTGCTGCAAATGACTAACGTCTTTAAGTTCTGTCGTTGACGGATGCATCTCTTTAGCAAAGCGCTCGTTCTTTTTGGCTATTCTGTGCAAAAATGAAGAAATATATTGTGCCCCTTCTCAAGTGATTATTTCAGGTCAGTGGAGTGTCTAGGAATGGCACTCGCACAGACACATTAACCCCTTTGCTCTGCCGCAGGATAAAAAATAAATAAAAATAAACATGGGTTTAACAGAGGCTTGCAATTGCCAGACCAAATATTCATCATTCACGGAATGTTGCTGAAAGTCTAGCTGGGCATTTAAATTATGCTCAGGAAAACGACAAAGACTTAAATTATTGTGTGTCTTGACAATTAAGCAAAAGATGTCTTTACAAAAGAAAAGTTAAATTGGAACAAAAGACGGCAAGGCCAGAGAGTATATGTACGCGCAAACTAACAATTAAAGAACTGCAGCCTAGTAATTCTTGTTCTGAAATAAATCAAAACTATGTGAACATGTGAAAGCAGTCAAGTGCTCGAACTAGCGGTTTCAAAGCTCAGTGGATATACTGGAATTGATGAAGTACGGTTGTGTTGGCATGCTGAATTTACCAGGGCCAGGAAACCTGCTCGATTCACTTTCCACTAGTAGAGATGTATGGTATTGCAAAATGTACTTACTTTTTTCCATTATGATCAACCTCCGCCAGACTTTTGTCATCATGTTTACGTTTTTTAAATTTCTGCAGTAAACTAAATTTGCCTCCTGCTGGTTGACCCACACAGTGAAATTGCCAATTTTCCCTAGTTTGGGTGCATAGCTGATAATGCTGTTGCAGAAGGCGTCATGACGAAATTTTCACAGATGTGTTTATTTGTTGTTGTTTTTTTGTTTTTGTTTTAGTTAGCGAGAATCACATGGTCCAATCACAATTCATCTGTTTTCTGTATATCAGTAACCCCGTTCAGGCTTGCAGAGAGCTGAAGCCGATCCCATCTGACTTGAGGAGAATGACGGAGCACATCCTGGACCCGTCACCACTTAATGATAGGCACATATCACGACTAACACACTAGCCCACGTTGTGGCCAAAGAGAGAATCCTGGTAGTTTACAATGCCTTTTGGTGCTGTAAATAGGAAATTATTGTTGTGGCGGATGTCGCATGCTAAACTAGCGCGCTAATTGAGGAGACTGTCCCTTTGTTTTTTGTCATGTTGCCAACAACGTGCGTCACATTAGTGGCCTTGAATACTTCTTCTTCTACTTTATTTATTTTCTTTTTCTTCTTTCATTTCTTCGACTTTTTTTTGCGGTTCTCAAACACTTGTAGTGCATTAACTAACTAACTAACTAACTAACTAACTAACTAACTAACTAACTAACTAACTAACTAACCCCTAATCAGAAAAGGCACAATAATCAATAGACCGAGCTCCACTGTTTATAGTCTCCCTTTTTTGAAGAATACATTTTCGAAACAAAATGCAACTTACTATCCAGTGGGACTTATAGTCTAATAAATACAGTACCTTTGGAATTTTTTTGTAAAAGTTCCAGTGTCTTTTGGGTGAACATGTTTAGGAAGCACAAAAGTCTCAATAATTGTCGGGTTCACAGTAAAGTACCGCGTTTCGGAGACCGTTTGGGTTGTCCTTACATTTATTTCACGCAACCAATAGTGTAGTAATAATCCATGATGGTGATGTTGCCTGTAGCAGGCGCTGACTGGTAAAAATAAACTGTAAGGAAAAAGGATCGAAGGTGGGAGACTAGTGTTTAACATTTCTTAGACCTGAATGTTATTGAAGGTGGCACGATGTCTGACAGGATTTTTTTCTCTGTCTATTGACGTGTACGTGGTCTTTACCACACATGTGAATTGTGAGAAGAAAAAAAAATCATCATAACTGAAATACATAGAGAAAAATATTCCATTCAGTTGTCAGTTTGAATAAAAATGGGAAGCCCCTCCTTTTTTTTCTGCAAACATGACCTCTTTCTCTCCCCCCTCTCCCTCTTTAACATCTCTCCCTCACTTCTGTCAACTTCGGAGCCATTCTTGGCCTGCCAGGTCAAAGAACCCAGTCGCGTGTCAGGCATCTCACTCTGACACGCTATCCCTCCCTTTCTTCTTCTCTTGCAACTTAATTCTCTGACACAATGTTGCCATCTGCCGTCATGACAGACACTGCATCCGAACAGCCCTTCATGTTGTAAAAGGGAGGAAATTAATTGCACAGCTGATCATAAAGTGCTGGATGATATTGTTGTTAGCAACTGTCTTAGATAGCTTCGATTGCTGGGAGGCTATTTAAAGACACAATTTTGTTTATTATATTTAACTGACCTCATTTTTTTTTAATCATGTTACAATAACATGATACTTTGTCGCCGATTCTGTTCCTAACATTTATGGACAGAAATTCCAGACGCAGCCGAGGTTTTTAGGGCGTCCGGTTTGGTGGTCTCACTCTTACATCTCTGCCTTTTGCAGATGATGTGGTACTGTTGGCTTGTTCAAGCCACAATCTTCAACTCTCGCTGGAACGGTTCGCAGCCAAGGGTGAAGCGGCTGGGATGGAAATCAGCACCTCCAATTCTGAGACCATGGTCCTCAGTCCGAAAAGGGCAGAGTGCCCTCTCCAGGTGAGGTACAAGATTCTGCCCCAAGTGAAGGAGTTCAATTATCCTGGGGTCTTGCTCACAAGGGGGAGGATGCAGCGGGTGATTCGCAAAGGATCGCTGCAGCTTCTGCAGTAATGTGGACTCTGTATTGGTCCGTCATGGTGAAGATGGAGCTGAGCCGTAGGGCAATGTTCTCGATTTACTCGTCGGGCTCACGTTCCTGTTGTCACCTGTGGTCACAAGCTGTGGATCACGACCAAAAGAATAAAATGCCGGATACAAGTGGCTGAAATGATTGTTTGACGCAGAGTCTCTTAGAAATAAGGTAAGAAGCTCAGTCATCTGGAAGGGGCTCAGATAGGGTTCCCACTCTTCCACTTGCTTTTTATTTATGGACCTTTTGAGGGCTAATTTAGCCATTTTTTTTAAGGACTATTCCTCCATTCATCAGGGGATTCACGGTGGATTTAATGAACAGAAAGCCATATTTCACCGAGCTGGTGTTCAAATGATTGCTGCCAAAAGGAAGGGCACATCTTTATTTTTAGGGGCAATCAGCTCACCCTTTATTTGACACAATGTATGTCAAATTGTCCCGAAATGACCCGAAGTGATCACCTGATCATCATCGGAACTGATTGGAGACGGTGGGAAAAGCAGAGCGGGAACCAGGAAGGCATGTAGACCGACAGCGGAGTTTGAGGGTAAGGGCACCAGGCGCATTTTCCGACAAATCTATTAATTGGAAGGGTGGAGAAAGTGACATACACAAATGAAATGAACACCACCACAGGTTAATTTTTAAGGATTTTTATTTTACAAGCTTTCCCTGAAAATTAAGGGCAGTTCTTTTTTTATTGATTTTTATGAACTTTCAGAACCCGTGGGAACCCTGTCAGAGTCAAGCTGCTGTATTTAGAGGAGCCAGATGACTTGGATCAGGCATATTGTCAGGTTGCCACCTGGATGTCTCCCTGCTGAGGTGTTCCAGGCATGGCCCACTGGGGTGAAGCCCGAGAAGGATCCAGGACATGCTGGAGAGACTATGTCTTCCATCTGGCTTTGGAGCGCCTTGGGATCTCACAGGAAAAGTTGAATGAAGTGGCTGGGCAAGAGGGAATTCTGAGCTTCCCTGCTTAAGCTGCGGCCCCCGCGACCCGACCCTGGATAAGCGCAAAAGAATGGATGGATGGATGGATAATACAATAATATCTATGCAACCACTGCTCAATATTCATCTGGAATCCACTCTTATTCATATTGGATTAAGCTTGCTGAGGTCATCAATTGCATATGTCGAGACTAACAAATGAATTATTTTTCATTAACAGAGTGCATTTAGCATGATTTATGAAGTCCTTATAGCGCAGTCTGTGAAACACACAGATGCACTGCCAGGAATCCGCACAAGGCCCACCCATATTCCTTTCTACTTTGTCGTCATTCTTTATTTATTTATTTTTTAATTCTCTTTGATTTTCTGGGATCGTGTTCAGAAGCAGTCGGGGTGAAACACACACACACACACACACACACACACACACACACACACACACACACACACACACACACACACAAGAACCCTGCAGTTCTCCTGATAGTGAACGTTACGACTGATGTCTCAAGTGAGGAACCAATGTACTTATTCACAGCTGACAATCAATGGCAAGTCAATAGAACAAAAAGCTGACCACACACAAGTCACATGTTGACAGGGAAGCATCAACAGTGCATCCTCTGATTATGACACAACTGTATACATGGTGCCTATTTGAGTCTGTCATGTAAATGTTTACTCTGAGAAGCAGATGATGAACAATGACTTTCATTGGGAACAGATGAACACTGTTTTATTGACGCTGAAAACATTTACGGGACCTATTTGATGATTGCGTTCTGGCTGTGGCTCATTTCCCCCATGACATGATCATAATGCTGAATGTTTAATTTTTGTTAATGTTTTTTGTTAACAGTGTAATATCTATTGGATTTATGATCTATTATGTAAAAAAAAATGTTTTTCACCTGGATGATGCAAACAACTATTGAGACACATCGTATTTGAGGCATCTACTATATCTGAGGACATTTGGAGGTATTGGGCTGGGGAAACACAATGAGAGAGAAATTTAAAAATCCTTGTGTGTGGTAGATTTGTCAAAATTATCTCCAATAGTTTAACTATTAGAGTGAAAACTATTTCATTAAAATTACCCAAATGGCCTCACTGAAAAATGTAGAGCCAATTATTCATGGCCTTCTGGACAATTTCTGCAGGCTTTGCTCAGAAGTGTTGGTTGCCAATCGCACACTTCAATTTGCTCTCCAAATACTGCTACTGGTCACTTTATCTGCACCAACTGCCCAACATGATGAAAAACATTTGTGTTATTTTTGAAAGAATTTTCCAGGCAGATTATGAATCTAGTCTCAGACTGGTTACCCAGACCAGTTTGCGGCCACCCTTCATTGTTGAGTTTCACCATTTTCCCAAAGATCCAAGAAGTCATCAGTCAAGCTCTAGAATTGCATTGCTGAATCAACAATATGACGCGATCATTTTTGTTCATGGCATTTAAAACATTTTTCAATACACCCAGTCTCCTCTCCTTTTGCCTGTGCTACTCTGGCAACAGTGCGTGCTGGTTTGTCACTGCCTTTCCCTTATTTAAAGACACATAATCAACCATTGCAATTTCCTCCAGGTTTGACAAATCACATTGCTTATGCTGAAATGTTCTATTTTACACTGTATTTCTCCCCGAATCTCCCGTTGGCAGATGCACTCCAGGATGCATCCAGTTAGTAAATCAAAATCCACATCTGTTTTGCGTGAGCAATCATGTTTGAGCCCATTTTTGCATGTGTAAACCTCAAGTAAATCTGGACCATTGAGTGTGCATCTATAAACAAAGTTTAAAAAAGGTAGTTGACGGATGATGGCTCTCGCCCACTTTTCCACATAAAACTAGTGGACTTGCTCACAGTGTGGAAGGTGATTCAGCAGTTCAGGCTGTTGCTGCAAAATCAGCATACGCTCAGCATCAATAGCTTAATGCCAGCAAAGAATGTGCTTGCTGCAGATTTCGATCCTCCAGGAAGCTGCTGTGTCTAACATACATAGCACACACACACACACACACACACACACACACACACACACACACACACACACACACACACACACACACACACACACACACACACACACACACACACTCACCATCCTTCAGTGTAGTGTAAATTTGGGTGCAGGGTCAAGAGAAAATGTTCATTTGGGTAAACGTATGAGTTTTCCACACAAAAATATGACATACTCGCTTTTGGTTTTTTTTCTTGAGGAGTTGCAATGGTATATTAATACATTCCAATCCAGAAGTTAGTTTGACACTGAAAATGGGTGTGGGAGAGCTCCTCTTAGACAGATTGGTATTTGGCCTGGGAGGGGAAAAAAAGGCTAATCTTCTGGTATTATTTCCCATTCTAACTTTGTGTCCTTGTCTAGATGCCTCAACAAAACTTACAAGTTCACGCATGTTTTCGATGCGGACATTTTGACGACAGCTGTCTTCTGTCTAAGCCAGTCACTGGTATCGCAAATTACTGGGTACTGACACAGTCATAATAACAACCACCAACTATCTTGGTTGCGGTGAATGATTACCGCAGCACACACACACAGAAACGCACTATGGTGGTGAAGTTACTTAGTCTTCATAAAGCAGTCATGTTTGCTTAAGAAGCCACTGCACAAAGTAAAAATATACAAAGAACATGTCTACAATATACAATGAAAATGTCTATAATTCCTAGTGTAAAAACGTTTTGAAACACCAGCGTATCCTTTGTGTCTGCTATTGCCCTAAATCACATACATTCTTTATAAATGGGTTAAGTAAGCATTTTTTTATTGCGGTTGCAAAATAATAGTTTTAGAATGACGTCGACAAGGAATTAATAAGTGTTGCGGTGCAGGATAGCATATATCATCGATAGCGTCTATAATTCAGCAGGTGTAAGATTGTCAGCATTGGGAGGAGTGTCTGCAGGTCTGCTCAGCTGGTACTTGCCATGAGAATCAATTATGATTCGATTTAGAAAAGGCCCAGTATGCAGTAGAGTTGCATGGTGGCTGGCGATGGCCATGGTCATTTTGAGAAAAGGCCTACGAGTACACAAAAGTAAAGCAAATGCAAATTAAAACGCAATTTCACCATAGCAAAGTGTTGCTTTTTATTTAGACTTGGTCCTGTTTTTATTATGATTGTGTTGGGCAAGGTTCTGGATATGCGTGCATTTGATTTCATCAAACCCTGAATGTGGACGGTATGATAAACAATGACTTCTCAGTTTCAGAGGGTTTGAGGAGCATGCGAGAGTAAATTATGGCCACCACTCAGTGAGATTTTATGGCTACCTTATTGAAATATTTCTCGCTGAATCCTTGCAAATATGCAACCAATGTGATAACCTTTACCTTGTTACAAAATAAAGGTAATTGGAGTCGATAAACTGGTTCCAAAGTAAGTAATCACGGAACCTGAATTGTGATGATTCTATTGTTCAGACATGCATTCAGTCTTTGCTGCTGACTACAGCGTCACAAGTGAGCTTTGGCCTATCAGGGAGGTGGGGTACAACCTGGATTTGACACCCATCAGTATTTTCTGTACACTGATAGAGATTTGATTGTTTTTTTTGACAGCCGTCTCTTCCACTGAAGTTTGTAAGCCAAAGCCATTACTCTGTGTGAGGACAATAAGGTCTTCCTTGGAGGTGGTTCAGAGCTAAATTGGAAATGAAGTGAGGGGTTCTATGTCCTGTGTCGAGTACAGGGGCCTGAAGAACCCTGCGGTCTTTGGTCTCCTCATTAGCAACCCGGCCTACATGTTTTCATTTGCAAGCAGACTGCAGGAGGTCAATTGCTGTTAAATTACCAGCACTGGCTGGGAAAACAGCATGCAGATAATTAGTTCACTCTGCCTGTCCACACAATTAGGTTTTCTGAAAAACAGTCCAGGAGTACCACCGTTGCAATTAGACCAACATTAGTCCAGCATTTGTGTCAATATGCAGCTCTGGACCGAAGAGGCAACGCTAAGAAGTGCACTTTTATGATCAAAGAAAAAAGATCTAAGTTTAAAAACACTGAAATGGAGAGGTATAACACCATCACCCCCCAAAAATGGCACATTTAGTCCAGATACGCTATATTGCTTTCACTGAAATTGATTGAAGATTAATACATGAGATGTTAAGTTCTATGTCATTTTTTTTTTCTTCAGGGATGGTTTCCTTCATCCAGATGAACATTTGAAAGGTCAGACATTTCAGGTTCTTCCACACCAAACTAACTCAGTCATGCCTATATAGATCTTGTTTCGTGCACTGTGGACAGCAGAAATTGTAACCACAAATGCACCCTCTCATTATTTTTCATGTGCCATTTTTATTATACTGGTGTCTTCAAGTTTTGTTTGTTTTTGTTTTATTGCATTTAAATACATTTACTGAATGTCTTTGAATTATGTAAAAGTGAATACATTGTATTCTGCTCTTTATATGAATCTCAAAATAAATAAATATTAACTGATCTTTTTGATGGGGGTGGGGGGGAGTTTATCTATAATGATGTAGAAGATGGACAGCAGGTGTAAACAACACGATAGGCTCTCTAAGCTCCTTTGTTATCTCCAAGTACCAGTTTTAATCTATAGGGAAAATACAAAGTAATATTTGGGCTGTGGACTCTAAGATGCAAACACAGTTATCTCCAGCTCCTGCATGTGGCCAGCGGCAAACTGCTCAGGATTTAATGCAGCACTGACCAATCACACAAGCCAACAGACGGGAGACCTCATCAGCACATGTGCACTTAGTGCATGAATGTATGTGCAAATGAATGTGCAACGCATATTGTTATTCCATCCTGTTATCTTCACTCCTTTATGCTATCTCCATCATCCAGGCCTCCAGTGACCCTGTGGGTCAAAAAAAAAAAAAGCAGGTATACTCCCCCAACAGTGACGTTCAAGGCTTGCATTGGAGTACCCCAATGATCTTCACTTGGGATAGAATCATCCATCCATCCATTTTGCAATCCGCTTTATCCTGAGAAGAGTCGCGGTGCTTGCTGGAGCCTATCCCAGCTCTCTTCGGGCAATAGGCCAGGGACACCCTGAACTGGTTGCCAGTCAATCGCAGGGCACACAGAGACAAACAACCATCCACGCTCACACTCACACCTCGGGACAATTTTGAGTGTTCAATCAGCCCGTCACACGTTTTTTGGAATGTGGGAGGAAAACCGGAACACCCAGAGAAAACGCAGGGAGAACATACAAACTCCACACAGGGATGTCGGAGCTGGAATTCAACCCAGTACCCCTGCACTGTGAGCTCCACGCGCTAACCACTGGACCACTGCAGCAGAAGCTTTCAGTTACAGAAACTCAATTATTGTCATATACTAACTCATAAACGTTCATTTTAAAACCAATGGAATCAGTTAATGATAAATAAGTACACCATACCATTTTAAAACTCACTTTTATGAGGTTATACTTAAGTGATGTTTTTAAGTTATACATACCCAAAGCTAGTATAGTTCAATTGAATCAAATAATATTACTACACATTACTCATTGAAAGCATACGTTTCACCATAGGACATGGTTAAGTTAGTTGTACTTCTTGTCAAACTTTGAGAATCGTGTACTTAATTTAATTAATGATTTTGAACATTTGGGTTTATAGTGTACACATATAGGTCTTACTTTAATGAGTAATCAACACTGAAAGTATGAAAGATATTGCTTGAACATCATAACAGAAAATGACCTTAGCGAAGAATTTAATGTTTCGCGATTGCTGGATGGTATGCGTAAAATTAGAAATGTTAGTTTTCTTCCATATTTTATACTTAATTAATAGTTTTATACTTCGTTATTTCCTTTGGCAAAGTTGATATTTTGTGTATTGCTCTGACTGTGGGAACCCTGGGAATGTGTCATTCAATTACTTGTTCTGTGTTGTCTGAAAAGGACATCCCCCTAGTTTTTGGAGAGAGAGGTGGGTCATCTCAAGTTTGCATTTGAAGTTTGCTGTAACTTTTGGTGGTGCATGAGGGCTAAAGGAAAAGTCAAAAATGTTATATAAGCAACGTTTATAGCTCCCAGAACCTTGGCAACATTTCAGCTAAACGAATGAAATATATCCAAGACAGTTGGTGATAACATTTCAACTCTCAGACGTTCCAACTTGGAACAGATTGTTCCACTACAGGAAGGCAGACAGACTAACAGCCTTCAGGTGTATGCCTTCCTTTCAGAGGGCCTGCAAAGAAAACCGAGGAGTCAGTGAACATGGTTTCCTCTGCCATCAAAGGTCCAGTGAAAAGTGGAGGAAACGAGCAGGAAGAGGTCTGTCAAATCGAAAACCACAACATAATCGCAGGACGGGTTTCTGACAGTCGACCCAAAGGCGAACACCTTCAAGTAGCTTAAGAATCAGTTTTGAGTCTGAAGAAAAGACTTGGCCGCAAACTGCAGGTTTGCCAAAGAGAGTGGCAGCAGGAAGGGTATTGATAAAATGCCTCTTAAGAAAAATAGGCTTGTCTGGGCTTGGGGATATAAGGGGCCCCTCCGATGGCGCATGCCGGTTGGTGTGCAGATGGTGGGGGTGGCGTAACATCAACTGTGATTATGAAAGTAACCCATATCAAAATACATGTGACGACACGATGGCCCACTTTTGTGTAGGATTACAATATAAGACCTTAATTGATTTCCAGCACTTTATAGTGAGCACAAGCACACACTCCTGCAATTTGGGTAACTAAAACATTATTTCTGGATCCAAGCCGCCATCTGGATTTGCACCAAAATGGTGCACATCTCTCTCTCTCCGACACACACACACACACACACACACACACACACACACACACACACACACACACACACACACACACACACACACACACACACACACACAATACATACAGTACATACACACATGCACGCACACACACACACACACACATATATATATATATATATATATATATATATATATATATATCAATGGTGGATGCTAGTCTGTCAAGGAGGGGAAGCTCAATTTCGGCCTCCATCATAAAATGTGTCCGTTTATTTATACGTGAATTCTACTGTCCGTTCCTTTTAAAAAAGAATGAAAGGGATGCCTTCACCATAACATCGGTGATTGGCTCATTTCACTGTCAATCAAAGAGATTCAGCCTCAGACAGATCAAAAGCTGAGCCAGCCCATAAACGCCCACTGTCCATAGACTCCCAGAGACGCTGAGTGTCCGATGGGCGGGACAAAACCAGCATTTTATCCAATGACTCGTCTCATTTCAATGCATTGGGACAACCTACACTGAACTCTCTAGACGCCCAGCGTCCGCGCGGCCGACACTCAGCGTCCACACAGTTTAAAGCACAGTGAAGCTGAATGAGAAGAGAGTCACGTCGTAACCAGTAATAAGAAGCTGATTCGGAACAAAAGTTGAGCGCGTTGTAGCGCATATTTAGTCGACGACATTTCCACACGTTGTACGTACACACATATATTTGATCACTTACTTTTTGACATTTTAGGGGAAGCAGAGCTTCACTTGCAGTGTTAGAGCAATCGCCTCTGAGATATATATATACTGTATAAAAAAATCATAGTTGATTGTTCCTAAGCACCTTTGAAATGTTTCTCTATTGTTTCCCTTTTTGTTTATTTATTTATTTATTTCACCAGCTGTATTCACATTGATATATAAGTCTTTCAGGTGCATTGGACACAATTGCTTTTATCTCTAATATGAAATTTGTTGGGTATCATTGGTCAAACATCCTCACTAACTAGGTTTGGCATCTAGTTAATCCATTGATTGCTATTCATTAGCTGTGTCTCTTATCGCAGCTTCATCTACGACCTTTGACTCCTGTGTCGAGATGAATTAGCTCACTGACTCAGATTCAGACATCATCTGCCCCACCTCTCAGGGTCAAGGTCATGAAGTAGCATTTTAATTCTAATTAGAGATTCTACGCCATTTGGTGATGGATTTACATAAAACACGCACAAATGTGCAAAGCATTTTCACAAATGTATTTTTTTTTTAATCTGGTCCCATCTTGGTGGGTCAATTCAGCTTCAGCACCCCCATAGAGATACTTTGGTTAAATTACTGTCATGGTGAAACATCTCGCAGCACCAATCAGAAAAATAATTTCATCCTTTCATTAAAGAGTTTCACCCTGTTTCTCTCAACCATTTCCTATCCCGGCTCCCTTTATCTGCTGGTCGTGGGTGCGAATGGTGGTGATAACTCACAGAGATGGAGTGAGAGCGAGAGAGAAAAAAAGAAAGGGCCCCAGCCTGTGCATGAATTGTAAAGTGAAATATACACCTGATGTTCAGAGAACCATTTGGTTTTTGAATTAAGCTGATAGAAATGGAATATATAATGAGGTTATATTTAGAGCCTAATAACACGACTGGCCAGAGTAATGAAAAAGTAAAAGTGGATATTCATTACCAGCTGTATTATGATTTATTCAAGCTGCTCAAAATTAAATAGTTTTTCTCCGAGACAAAGGATTCCTTCATATCAGGTATTTTCCAGTTGACCATTCATATGGCCTCTTGTGTGACAAAGCAACTCGTAGAGGGAGGGTGCAGTCCTGAATGAAGAACCATCTTCAAGCTGATCTGGTAGCGAAGACACAAGCATGACATCAAAATGAACTGGTAGGATCCAGATCACATATACAGCATGATTTATTTTTAGATATCTTTTTTGTGAATAAAAAGAATATGATGCACTTTCAAAACAGCTGGTGGCACATTGTGTTGTGTGACTGTTCACAAGTCACATTCTCCCATTCTAAAATGAATTTTCAAGCATTTATTTTCACAAAAGATTCATGGAATACATCTGGTGACAGATACGTCAAAAGTGCATGCATCATACAATATTTTTAAAAAGCAGAAGACCCAAACATGTTTGTTATTATTCTTATGGTGGGTAGTATCCTTGGAAATGACCAACAGTCATGCACCCGGCATCTAACAATCACTCCTATGAAATGTGTGAAGCAGGATGGTGCCACAGGACATCGAGACTGCAGGAAAATGCAAAGTAGTAGTCGTAATTATAGTCAAAAAGTACTTGTAAAAGCAGTGGAGAGCTATGCTAGCTGTTAGCTTCACTGGTAACAGCATTGTAGTCGCCAACTTTTTTCTTTCTATTTGGGTGATTCACTTGTTATTTTTATACAATAACCACTCAACAAGTTTGTCCGCCACTTATCAAATCTGACTACATTGTGAAGCTTCCTGCTTGGCTTTTCCTGCTTTCCTGCTTGTGCACGTCGGCCATCTTGTAGTTTATCATTTCTACAATATTATGAGCCAAACGTATGAATGAATCTTACGTTGGTTTGAGAACATCATAGTTTGTATCATCTTGTCAATGTATGCCGACTTCTCTGTGAAATTGGGTAGTTAATGGCAATGACCCTGATATGCTTGCTGCCACAGCAATACTTCATTTAAGATGTGCACTTTGCAAGGTAAACAGAGTTTTTAAGGGATCTTAAATGAGGTAATCCCACCGAGGCCTCCTCTTGCTCCAGGCTGGGTTTTGAATACGAAAACTGTTACACACCCTCTTTTATGTTAATCTGCTCCTCCGGCTTTCGAAATAAGAACCACATGTCTGCAAGAAAGTGCTTCAGAGCGCATTGACAGACTGGTCTTTCATTGAATGGATGCTGCGTGTCCTGGCAGGGATACTATCACATTTAAAGGGAGCAATAGTAACTGGAATTTGGTTAAGCAGATACTTTATTGATCCAGAAAGACATTCTGGAATGACGAGAGGGATTGAAACTAGATTTCGATAGAGTTGGTATTGTACAGATTACAAATGTCAATAACATTAGAAATGATCTTAATGAGAAGATCTGCACAAATGTGGGTGCTCACCGGCTGTGACGCAAGTATATGGCTCAATTTTTGGGGCATGGATAGAGAACAAAATGAGGTTAATGCGGGTAGCAGACAGAAGAGCATGATTACCAAATATTAATCACTACACGGATGACTGTTTCCAACACTGCTCATTGAAGCATTTCCTGATTTGACTCAAAGCAACCAAAACGGCACTAGGTCAGAGTTGCAGAAATGCTAAGACTTTATGGTCTCAGTTATATAACAGGAAGAGAAATTTATCATGAGGCCCATGTTCAGACATATAGCCCACCTTTCGACTAAACCACTCACTCGAAGGCACATATAATCACCATCCAATGAAGAAAAGTAAACATGTCAGTGACTATTTCAGCAGAGTATTTGAAAAACATGTTATTTCCTGGTTGTAGTGTGCAAGCCAAATGTGAGGATCGGGAAGCCGTCAAACTGATTTTAAGTTGTTGAGGTCATCTGTTGGTACAGGCAATTGGTGTTGTTTTCATGCTTTTAAATGTAATTTAATTGGGCAATTCTCAAAAGTGGTGCTGCTACTGCCAGTCCGACATAACCACCAACATATGACAAAATAACGTTTCTCTATGCGTAGACTAGCAAGCACCAGGCTTTGTCCGCAGGCCCACAGTTAAAATCGTGCTGCCCCTTGAAAAAAATCTAAAAATAAATTGCTACTAGTAGTAGCTGTTATCGTGGTCCAAGTCGGTATTGTGACAAATTAAAGTACCATTGAGCAAGGTACCCCAAAACGCTGTTGAACGGCGCAATGCCTTTTGTTGACACCAATACTGTGGAATCTCTGCTTTTATGCAGCATGTGGGTGATCTAGTTATCCACATGTGGTAATAATGAATATACGGCAAGGTGAACAATATCCGATTGATCCAATTGATGTAAAAAGTGCATACAACTTAGCTGTTTACTTGTTGTGTATGAGATATGTGCCACCATCAAAATGTCCCTTGAGGAAATCTAATACAATGCAATGCATGTACAACTATGTCACTGACATGTTTCTGATGATAGCTTGCACTTTTGAACCAATTGTACTTCTAAAGAGAGAAAAAAATGCAACGCTACATGATTTTCTGATGCTGATGGGCAAACTTTAAATTTGTTAGGAAATGATCATTTGGCAGAGATTTATCAGCACGGAGCAGCATGCTTTGTTTACTCCTCTATCTTGGATGCTATGAGGCCCGCCGATAAGAGAGGAAACGTTGTCTACCGCCCCTCTCTGAGACGGGCAATTCTAAAACAAACAGCTGAATTGAAGACAAACACAATTGCCAGTTCATCTTCATTTTACAGAACTATTTGAAACTGCATCACCACATTATTATTCCATCGCATTGCTGAAGTAGCTCTCGTTTTATGAGCTTCATTGCGAACTGATCTTGATTTGAAAAATGCTCAGTGTTTGGTTTGGCTTCATTTAGTACAGCCTATTTATCTTTGAGATTTTGGTAGTTCATCAATTTACTCCAGCTTATCGCGTGCTATGTCTGGAGCCTGTCCAAGCTGACATTTGGGGAAAAGTTCACATCAAATGATCATGGTTATCAGTATTAACGCCATGTAACTATTTCACAACCCACAAATCACATATACATGCATCAATAGCAGCAAGTTTATTTTTAATAGCAAAAACAATATTGACTCATCTACTGTGTGTACCTTTTACACGTTACATGTTTTAAACGGAAGCCGCCAGAATAAAGTAGCATGCTTTCAAGACATCGTAAATATGTACAGTATTTAAAATGACAACCTTACTTCTTCCTTTCCTCCCATTATCTATTTATCACTAAAATGCATGGTGTGTTTTTTTTTCTTGAACGGACAGTTCTCTTTAGTTAATAAACTCCTCCCTCTTATCCCTCTCATTTCATCTCAATCCCCCATCGCCTTGCCAAGCTTCGCCCGTCACGCAGCGGCTCTTCCTTCCGCTGAAGTTATCGATTTCCCGTCTAGCTTAAGACGTACCCCTGTTCAACAATCTCTAAGCTCTTAAATGTGTTATTGTGATTAAATCCATTGTGCTGTTTACTATGTCGACAGCCCATTCTCGAAGTTATCCATCTTCCGCTAGAAAACAAAGAGAAATTCACTTGGTAGAATTGAAAGAGTGCTATAAGTGCTCCAGGATTCTTACGTGTCTGCTATTTGCAACTCAGGGCCATTAGGCTATTTCCTTTGCACATTTATTTCATGTAATAACTGTGTAAAAAGTCATTTGTATGCATTACATAGCAGGAAACATATTTCAAAAGCGAAACAATAGGCCATTATAGTCCGTAATGCTGTCTTGTAATCTTAGGGGCTTTTCACACAACACTTGGTTTTCTTGGAGTTTTCCGAGGAGAAGCGAGCAAGGATCATAGCGGCACCAGTGCAAGCTTGCCCATATTTGGAAGTGCTTGTGTAGCAGCTTACCAGGAAGTAAAAGGGAGGTTTTTCGCTCCGGTAAATCTATTTAGTTGTTAGCACTTTGAAATCATTCTGCCAGCCCTTCTCCTATTACGTGATGCCAATCTTGAGTTAAGCATTTTTCAACTCGAGGTCCACCTCAAGCCCAAAGACATTGAACGGGTTTGTGGATAGTTCACTGCATTTTGCTAAGCATGACAAAGGCCTTTCATCAGAACGATTCTTCATGTCACAACCAATATTGTTTGTATGATGGAATTGTGTAAGATGCTTTACTCAATTTTGATCCATTATAGGGTGACATTTCTTGGCTTCCTTGAGCAACTTGTACTAATCCTTATTTCAATTTATGGAACATTTGCGCCAAACATGAATTTCTTTTCAGATAAGGTTAGTCCTTGGAAAAAAAATGGCACTAACTTCATCTGCGCGCAAAAACAGAATGCAGATTTTGACGCACTTCATTTTTACAATGTAGGGGGAGTACATGCAAACTGATTAATTTAGCTTGCGGAATGTGATTTATCAAACTCGAAAGAAATTGCTGACTGACGTGACTTGTTTAAAACCAGCGGTTTCAGTGGAGCGAAGGTCAAATTACTGGTGGCAAGGTAAACTTGTCTGCCTGTGTAAATATTTGTTTAAACTAATAATGAATAATTTGTCAGTTCGATAATGCAATTCTGGAGCTTGTGAATGGTCTAAGGACTGTCTTGAAACCAGTCACAAGAAGGAGTCGTGGCATATCGCCGATCAAATCTCCTCTCACCTCAATATTTATCTGCATTTGCTGCATTTCAGCATGCTCAGTGAATTAGACCTATCCTCTCTCAGCGGGAGGTTTACATTCACTGCGGGCAATTTAATTAAACTAAAACATGACTTTTCTGCAATTGCTGGCTTCCCCAAAATTATCAGAGCAATCAATTAATTTGCTCTAAGTCAGTAATGTACTTGTTTTCTCTTCCACGAACACTTCTAATTCCAACACCTCAAACATTGTTTCGTGTTTGAGGTGCTATCCCATTTTCTCCATGGCAAAAACCATCAAAGCTACCGAAAGCACAAAACCCTTTTTTGACTACGGCAGTCTTCACCATTTTTACACCTGTTGCCAACAGCACACGCGATCTGCTACACCTTATTTAGCATCCACTAATTGGGAGGTGAGTAAATGATCACGGAATTAAATATATTGTAAATAGTCATTTTTATCACATGCAACACATCCCCCTTTACAATGCCTGCAATCTGTTAGACTAGAGCGAACACGCAATTTAGCTCCCACTTTTTGGGACCTTAGTAAATGAGGCCCTAAGTGGGCAGCGTACATATGAAAACTATTTCACAGAAGCAGTACCTTGGGAAATATCTACCATTCCAAACCACACTCTGGTCCAGTTTCCAGCAGATTCATTCAAGGAGAAATGAAAACAAAACTGCTACCACTGCTAATTGGGTCATATTTCATCTCACATGCAAGGCTGACCTAATGATATTGAAACACATGCACGACTGTAATGTTTTTACTGTAACCTAGTCCTCTAAGCACCAAAAAAAAAAAGGGTTTTAGTTAAATATACTCCAAAACAGCTTCATTTAAAATAAATAATATATTTTCCGAAGTCTGTGCAACAGTTGGTGGGAAAGTTACATTTAAGCTTCAGATTGCTTATTCCCTCAACCAGCTTCTGTCCATCATTTATATCTGTTTATATATTTACATAAAGTGTGTGTGAGAGCCTGGACAGTGGATCAACAGGTCATTGAATGGCTTACTGTTGGTTTTCCATCCTAATGCCCGCATTTACCTTTTTGAGCCTGTAATTTCAACCCGGCCCTGCACGCATGCACACACACATACACACACAGAAAACTGCTTGCATGAGAATGGTAGCAAACAGAGACAAGTTTATTGGTCAAAGGTCTGACAAGTTAATTTGCAATAATTTGAATGAGCCATTCAATCCAGACAAAAAGAGGGACAATTAAGAGTGACAACTATCAGAATAATTTATCATGCACAAAGATACACATACACTTGAGGCACGATAGAGTCTGCAGGTTTTATCAGAATGCCTTTTGCGTCTACAAGAGCCCCAAATTCCCATTAACCATGCAAATCCAACGTGAGGGTTTTGTTTGTCTAAATGAAAGAAAGAAGCTTGAAGTCTGGGTGGATTGAGGCAACAATTGCCCTCACTGCTGCCACGACTAACCAGTATAATTTTATTCGTGAGTTTACTTGTCTCAGTACAGTACAGTGCACCCATAACATACTGTACATCTTTGGCAAGATGCTGTTATACTGCCACACAATGTGAAAGAGGAATTTGGCAATTATGCACTTAACAATATCTCATTCACTCTCACACACACACACACACACACACACACACACACACACACACGCACGCACGCACAAAATGAAAGCACACGGTGCCGACAAAATCGTTGGATTTGCATCTCATTTTAGTGTGTGTGTGTGTGTGTGTGTGTGTGTGTGTGTGTGTGTGTGTGTGTGTGTGTGTGTGCGCCTACAAGTGTGCACTACTTTTAGTGTGTGGGATTTTTTTTTTTTTTTTTACATACTTGTGTGAATACCTTGGCATCACACAATGGGGTCCCTTGCTCTCTGCAAACGCTCGCACCATTGCAATAGGGAGCAGATTTAGATGCGCGGTGACAGCTTAATAAACTGGATGTCTTTGGCCGCCTCCATCTGCAAGGGGAGGTGCGTGGGTGAGATGCTCACGATGCATCAATAGGAGGAGGATCTTTCTCTGGTGGGGCTCCGGGCTGCACAATGCCCACAGTGGCTGACCTACAAAATGGTAGTCAAAATAGGGCCTTATGTTTTAGGGCTGAAAGGGAGGAGAGGTCTGATTAGTGGGTTAGGAAGAGTTCAGTGGCTCTGTAAGGCTCCGTAAGAACTGCTCACTGCAGTTTGAATAGGCCTGCTGGTATGGTAAACAAGCTGAATAGCAACCCAAAGCAACGGGCGAGGGGCGATAGCTCAAAGTGGGAGGGGAAACACTTGTTCGGGTTCAGGGAACCCTCACAGGCGTGATGTAAGGGCCACGGGTCTTGATTCAAAGCCTCACTGAGCAGGACGCTCTGCATCCCTGCAAAGATATTAAACTCTTTCTAATCCACAGATGACCTCCTATTCAATGGTGTTTGAAGTAGTACGATAATTTAAATCCGGCACTAACTAAACTGAGTTTGTATTTTTAATTCTTGTGTGTCATAACAACAATAACACTCACGACAAAAACTTGAAACTGTGATTTCACTTTAAGTCAATTTGTGAGTAAATTGAAACAAGATCATCATCATTTTAATAGTCATACTTTTGAGATTTTTTGGGGGGTAGTGTGCTGTGAGACCTTTCAAAAGTAAAAAGGTCTCTTGGCTCAGTAAGGTTGGGGGAAACACTGAAAAATGCCATCACTTTGTATATTCCACATAATATGACCTCTTTCCTCTTCTCATTCCATACCTTGCTCTGTGAATTGTATCTCGTTCTGGCATAGCAATTGACCAACTAAAAATGAGACTTTCTCACTTCCCACCCCGTTTTTTTTTTTTTCTTAGCAGAGTCTGAAAATTACTCGTGGAAAGTCGTGTATGCCCCAACACGCATGACAAAGTTGTTGCCTCCTAAGGTCATTTTATCTCATCAAGGACTGCTGTGCTTTCTTTTGAAAAAAAAAAAAAAGTATTTTTTGGCTTAATTACAAGCAGTCACATGATTGTTTTCTCTGCAGCTGCCCTGCTTTTTCTTTCCTGCACTACCTCTCCCCTTTAGCAAAGAATCTAAGTGATCATTCACTGCAGTCTAAACAGTGTTGCTTCATCCATGCTGTTTTATATCCCCTCTAACCATTTTACCAGATCTTCTTTTCCCATCCAAGAGCCATTCTTCGAGTTCAGTGCTAGTCCTCTGAGCTCAATCACTGTGCTGTGCTCCGGTGTCCAGCAATTATGCTAATGCACAGCGGCGTCCCTGTATGTTTAGCCACAGGCTAGAGGTAACGGACCATTCCCCATTCATCCGCTTAACCCCAATCTAATGCCCCATTAGTGCCACGTTGCTATAGTTTGAATGCTAAGGGGGGCTTCTTTTCCTCCAGTCAGCTTGCAATGTTCTCTGTTCCTGTGGAAAAAAAAATACATTATTTTCCCCAAAAACTAGCATTGAAACTATCTTATCGTTCTGTTTTGTGTTCCCCCAGGATGCCAATGCAATTTACAAACGACATAAAGAAGAGGTACATTTCAGTTTTCAATATGTAGAGTTTATGCATAAGTTATGAAAATGTCGTATTTCATTGTTATACTGTGCAGTTTGACAAAAGTGGAAAACGGACATTTTGATCCCCGTTCTCAGTAAACAGCGGTTTGAAGAGCCACAGAAGTACGCCCAGTGTGTTTAGTAGCCAGGAAAATTAAGGAGTCACCGTTACCTCTGACTTTCTAGGCCATCGGGCTCAAAAGTAAGCAAAATGACTGGGGTGGGTCCAGTGCCACATGTCCCGAGTAGAAGGCGCACTGACTGCATAGTTGACTGATTTGTATTTGGGTCAGTCAATAGAAGAGTTAGGTTTAGGGGTCGAGAATCCACCCAGAGTTTCTGTGGTTGAGGTTAGGTTTCAGGGTTAGGGGAGAGCAACAGAAACCATTTTTTGGGTCAGGGCTCACGGTAGAAGTGATGTGTCATACAACTTTGTACGTGGCTAGACAAGACCCACCCACATAAATCTCCAGCATCAACATGTGTTACTCAGAGCTGGATGTCCAACACCCTCCCCATAGGAATGAATGGGATTTTCACGGGGCTGGGGGTAATTTTTTGCAGTGTAATTAACAAAAAAACAAAAAAAACAAAAAAACATGAACCATATTGCCGGACCGCTTCTGTACAGATATCCATTGCTTTAGGGGTGATACGTCAATGGTGTTTTACATCGTGTGTTAGCATTACGGTAGCTGACATTCATGAGTTATGTCGTATGATTAAAAACATGGCCTGTAATTAATTATCTTTCTTTTGTTTAAATTTAAACCAGGAACATCAATAAACAGGGTGAAGCAAGTTCCTGGCCTCTCTTTTGAAGAATTGTTTGCCATATGCTGCCCGTTGAGAAGTTCATTGCGACCATTTAGTACTCCTGATCTAAAAAAAAAAAATGTCCAATCTACAGCTGAAAAAATTGGTAATATTGGTCTAGGTACCATTGTATTCATATTCTGTAGAGCCAAGACAAGTTCATATATCTTGCAGAAGTCTCCACTGATACATTCTGGGAACATTTACCAAACAATTTGGGGAATGATTTAAGTCTTTTGGGAGGATGACATGGCCGTCTTTTAATGAGACCGTCAGGGTCTGTTTTTGCTTAATATCCTTGAAGGCTACCTAACACTGTGACAACAATCTTGCGAAGCCTTGGATTTTTTTTTCTCTCCCCCCAATGTTCATTATTATTAGATTCCTACAGATTTTCTCATTCTGAGAAAGTCTTGGCTCATTAAATGAAAATGATGATGATCTTTGTTTGCTACAGCAACAGAATAGCCTGGTAATTGCCTTGCTGTTATGAGAAGCACTCAACTTCAAAATAAATCAGGCCATCTTTTTATTAACCATATGCTCTGTGCATACAGTGTGAATGCGCAAACAACTAAAGGAAATATAAAATAAGCACTATTAAATTTTTATCTTAATCTGTTACAATGATAAAGGTTCTGATGTTTATATTATTATTACAACTGTCATTATCCAGAAAAGTAAACAAATGCAGCCTTGTGCCATGAAAGAATCCCAGTCACAATTTATTTTTTTTTAAAGAAAGGGCTGAAACTTTGAGATAATTAAAACTTGGTCATTGATCTGGGCCGACAAGCGTAAACGGCAAAGCAAGATATTGACAAGCTCTTGGTAAATATAATTATGAGATGATAGAACACATTGCTATAGTTTGAATGCCGAAAAGGTTCAGTTTTTCTTCTTTTAGAAATAGGGTTTAGTTCATTCCGATTGGCACCCCGAGACCCTTGTGAGGATAAACGGATCAGAAAATGGATGGAGGGATGTTTAATTCGGATAAAACTGCCTCTACTGCAGCCTTTAATGTGGTCTTTAGGGGCCATAGTTGTCGCTTCCTAAATACACCCGCAGCTGCAACTTCCATCTGCTGAACGAATGCATTTAACAAAATATTTGCTATATCCTCTTTGATGCTGAGGCCAGGTATCGTTTTAAAGTTTTGCGAGATAGAGAGATGAAGGAATTAAGTGTATTTTTCTTCTTTTTTCAAATCCAGCTATGTAGCGCGTTTATGCAACTCTGCGTGGCCTCGCTTCTGCAGAGTTCATTGGGGTAAAGCTGATCTTACTCAAATGAGCGGAGGTGTTTGTGCATACTTGAAACACGATGTATTTAACACGATTTATTTAGCATGCCATACACAGAACTGTGGTGGGTGGCAATCTGGATGTAAGCGCTTGGAAAGCGAAATTCACAATACGGAGTAAACTTTCTCTCTGTGTATTCAAAAACTGGAACTTGCAAGGCGGAAAAAAAGATCACACCGAGCCGGAGATTCAAGGCAATCCTTTTTGCTTTGTGTTTGGCATTAGATTCCCAGACCCACACACAAAGAAGAAGCCAAGGCACACTTTAGTCATTGAAACATTGGATGACTGTCTAGACACACATATGCAATACAGATATACCACAAGCACACGACAGAAAAACTGGCCCAGCGTCCAATAGCTTTGATTTCAAACTATGATTTAAAAAATGTGGCGTTAGAGTGAGATTTTGACAAATGCAGCTGTTTTGCGATGCATAATGAGAATTATAATTATTCCAAGAACAGTGGAACCCTAAATTGGACATTAATCCATCTATTTTCCGATTCGTTTATCCTCACATGGGTCGCGGAGGGTGGTGGGGCCGATGCCAGCTGCCTTCGGGTAGTAGGCGGAGGACACCCTCAACCGGTTGCCAGCCAATTGCAGGGCACACAGAGACAAACAACCATCCGCGCTCACACTCACACCAAGGGACAATTTTGAGTGTTCAATCAGCCTGCCATGCATGTTTTTTGGAATGTGGGAGGAAACCGGAGTACCGGTACCTGGAGAAAACCCGCACAGGCCCGGAGAACATGCAAACTCCACACAGGAAGGCCGGAGCCAGGATCAAGCCCCGACCTCTGCACTGTGAGATCAACGCACGAACCACTGGCCATTATATATTAAATTAAACAGAAATACAGTGTTAGAACATATCATCATCATAAAAGCATTATTAACTGGACAGTTTGTTCTTCCAAACACCATTTTTTCAGCACTATAAGGCGGACCTAAAATAATTCAATTTTCTCAAAAGCCGACAGTGCACCTTATAATCCGATGCGCCTTTCATATATATATATATATATGCATCAATATTCTGATTTCTTGGACGTAGTATTTCAAATGTTCTGTCAAGCGCTTTGTTACAGCCGCAATGGTAGTGAAAGTAGTATACCTTATAAATAAAGCTCTATTGTATTCCCTTTAGCGTAGCTAAATCTAGTGGATGCATAACACAACCACAGCCGCTATTATAGCTTCTCCTCTATGTGCCTTGTAATGCGGTGCAACATCCATCCATCCATCCATTTTCCGAACCGCTTGATCCTCACTAGGGTCGCGGGGGGTGCTGGAGCCTATCCCAGCCATCTTCGGGCAGTAGGCGGGGGACACCCTGAATCGGTTGCTAGCCAATCGCAGGGCACACAGAGATGAACAACCATCCACGCTCACATTCACACCTAGGGACAATTTAGAGTGTTCAATCAGCCTGCCATGCATGTTTTTGGAATGTGGGAGGAAACCGGAGTGCCCGGAGAAAACCCACGCAAGCCCGGGGAGAACATGCAAACTCCACACAGGGAGGCCGGAGCTGGAATTGAACCCGGTACCTATGCACTGTGAAGTCGACGTGCTAACCACTGGACTACCGGGCCGCCCGCGGTGCAACATATATATGAAAATAACCTTAGGCCAGTCATTGATACTATTATTATGATGAAATTAGTGCTGCCTGTACTTCTGGAGACACATTCCTTGTGTGGTCTACATACTTGGCCAATAAAGATAATTCTCATTCTGATTCTGATTGACGGTGCACCTTATACTTTGAAGCGCATTATAGTGCAGAAAAAACGTTAAAAAATTTAAATTCATTTAATCTCTGTATAAGGAAACATTCAACCAAACAAAAAGTTTTTGCCTTTGTTAAAAACACAAACAAAACAAAAAAAGTATAAATACATGAACCATTGTAAAAATAAAACTGCCAGTTGCATGTCATAGTGGCTGAGTATAATTATATAATTTGTCACAGTTTGAAATAACGATCGGATACATTCATATTCCAGTGACGCCCCACCCCATTAGTATTTGTGTATGAGAGCTACATTTTAGATGCAGAGGAAATGTGAAAAGAGCGTCTGGTCCTATAACTTTATTTTGTGAATTAAAACCCTTTGCTTTTAGACCCAGCATTTCAATCTGTAATACAATCTTTGATTCCTATGTATTTTTTATATCTGTTATATTGCTCAGAGATTCCCCTCCTGCCTGATATCGCAATATTTCAACTAAAGAATCACTTGGCAGCTGTGTGGAAACATTCTGTCTCTTTGCTGCCTTCTGTTCTGCTTGCCAAAATATAAGCTGTGTTTATAAGAGCAGCTTAAACATACACTCATCAATTAACCACTTCAGACTCCCATATCACCCTGGCTGTCTGCTTCAGCACACGCACACATACATGCATGTGCGCATGGACCTTACACACTCATGCACACTAACGCAAGCGTGAATGCATCTCCTCACAAGGACGAAGAAATTGTTTTTGACCATTCCCTGTCCTTGTCAGGAGGGGAAAATGAATATGCTCTCTTGTCAAAATACCCTTGAGGAAGAGACGATATAGGGCTTTTTCCAGCTTTGACATGAAACATTTGACTTGCTATGACTACCGGTCCACTTAGAATATGCGTTTATATGTAAATGTCAGTATATTTTGCCACTGATAGTAAATGTGTCACGATAGTGCGATAAGCAATAGATTGAGTATTATAGGCACTATATTTGTTGATGGCACAGCTGCACTCAAGCATAAGAACTGTTTCATCTTGATTCATGTGGCGGTACAAGCCGCATTTTGCGTTTTAGGTGATTTTGGCAAATTGTCCTGTGCCATTGTGGGCATCATGTCGTATGGGCGGGCATATCCTTTGACGTGCATCTCCCCCGCACAAGAATTTGGTTACTTAAAGCCGACTAAACTACACCTTCTGGAACTACACTATTGACAAAAGTAGTGTAAAGCAGTTTTAGTCAATCTGATTGTGGACACCGCAGAGATCATATTTCATTCATATATATGGCAACGCTGTGCTTAACCTGTGGCACTCCAATGAGTGGTGAGAAGGGTTCACGCATGGACACAGGCAATCGGGGTGAAAGGCGGTCACCGAGTATCCAGTTCACAGAACTGTGATTTCCCTGGCAGACTTGACATAATCTGCCTATGGAGGTCTGCATGCAGTTCATTATAAACGTACTTTTCACCGCCTTCTGCGTGGATTCAATCAGATCGGTTTTGTCATCACATGCTAAGGAGGGCGCTTCCCACACGGTGATTCAAAGGAGAGGAGATGCTCAGATTGGCAGCAAATCAAGTTGACTGTGTTGACGCCCACAATGGCGCAAAATGCCCATTTTTAAATGCAGGCCTGCGAAAAAAAAAAAAAAAAGACAAATCCCGCCCGTCCGTCCCTGCGCCATCTAGACTGTGACTTTGGCTTGAATTGTACAGGGCACAAATAGAGAATTTAGCATTAGGTATGTTTTCTCAAGAACATTCCACAGAATACACTCGTTACATTTTTCATGAATTTGGATTCATAACCCCCCCCCCCATGCAGTTGAGTGAATCAATGCTACCAGTCACTATCCATCCATTCTCTTTATTGTTTATCCACGGAAAGCTGGAGTTTAGGACTGCTTACTCCTAGCAAAAGGCAGGCTACACCTCAGTCTGGTCACGAGTCAATCACAGGGCACATATACTGTCGAGATACACAGCAATTCACGCTCACATATATGCTGTCCTTGAGATGAACCAACACTACCTGCACAGAAGTGAGGTGAGTGCGCCATCAGTGTTTCCGCCACCAGCCACTATATGAAGAAATACAATGGGGTTTGCATTGATTCGTCACTGGTTATTGGGTTAGGTTAGGAAATAGGGGAATATCCATGAACTTTGAACATGGAAACTCTTCGGTGAAAAGCACATCAAAATGTTGAGCTAAATGGAGGCCTGTGTTTATGCTGCAATACCGTGGCATCGAAAGTGATTCATGAATGGAGAAAGTAAGATTTATGCCCGAAACGGCTAGGAGCAATTTGCATCTGTACAACACAATTCAAAGTGAATCATGTCTGCAGTGCCCCATCATTCCCCACCACCCCCAGCCAATATAAAGAGCACAGCACGGAGAACCGAAGACATTTGTCTTTCTCTGTTTCTCTACCTCCATTTGTTCCTCCCCGCCCTCATTCTTGAAAGCGACCACTACAAGTGTCTTGGTGACAGGTGGGAACTATCCATCACTCCCGATAGTCGGCAGTGAAGCCACCCAGTTTACAACACAGCTAAAATGCGGGTGGGCTAAACGATCAGCACAATTAGTCTTGTACTGGTGAAAGGATCACAAATGTGTCCAAACAGAGGTAAGGCTACAATTCATGCACCAATCTTGATACGACAGTCTGGATTCACTTTCCTTTAATAACCTATAAAAAATATATAATTTACTAGGTCATGGTTGGAAAAGTATCCTAAATACTCTCGCAGCAGTATTTTGGTGTGAGTGGATCACAAAGGAAAAGGCTAATGAAATTCTTCAGTTACAGTGGTTGGGGGGGGTTGCGGTCAGCAAGAAAAGATCTCTATGTTATATTTATGAGCTGTCAAAAATTGCAGTCATTTACATAAGTACACAGTTTCCCGTATAAAACTTGGGCTGCCTTCATTTGCCTTGTTGATAAAGTGTGGCATTTTGTCCACCTCATCTTTCTTGTGTTTGTGTGTACTTAGCAAAGTCAAGAAATGAAATGATCTTGCGGGTACACCAAAACCAACCGCGTACTCCTATAGACTGGAACACAAGCCATTCAGTGAAGGTGAACGGCCTACCGATTTGCTGATATTACACATACAGTTTCCCTTTGGAAGTAATTGAATCAGCAAAAGTAAAATCACATTAGAGGCAATCTAAAAATTCTCTCTTTAACAAATATGACAATGATGCTTGGAATCCAACTGCTTTAAATATGATTCTGCTAACTTCAGGTATCTTCCGGTGTTTACAACTTCTCATGTTCTTCTTTTTTTTTCTGTTGAGAGTGACAAAAATGGAAAGAAAAGGCAAAATGTAAATTATTTGATGCTTGCTGAGCTGAGCAGCCGTCCAGTAAATGCACAATGGTGGTTTGAACTTCAAAGATTTAGCTTTAGTCACTTCCATTTGTTCTGTGGCCAAGAAAAAAAAACATCTCGGGGATTCAAGCTAACAGCCTGAACTGGAGAGTATGCCATGTTTTAAATGGGCAGTGTGTGAATTCCCATGGAAACATTGAAAATACTTCAATTGGGTTTTCATTTTTTTTTTTAAGAACATGCATACTACTAATCGTGCTTTCCCTGGTAACATTCAAATTAAAGAGCAAGGATAGTCAAAGACATATTTTGGTGGCTGTAAATGAGGTAATCAGAAATATCGATGTGTGACATGCACTCAAATTTTCCTCTTGGTTGTCGTGGTTCCAATAACAGGGTCTTGTGGATGTGCTTCAGAAAAATGTACATTTGGATGACAGTAGGCCTACATAAATAAGTACATGAGATGTTTTTGTGTGACTAGTGAAGTGAAGGCCTGGAAGAAAACTTAGTTCTGCTATTTCTTTCGAACTATGATGTCACGCAAAATATAAACCACATCGCACGTACACCCTGCGGTAGAAATGCGAGCCTGATCAGAATTTATAGATCACTTGGTGGAAACACGCTCTATGCATTGAGTCAGATTACGTACTAGGCTATGTTATAGATTAAAATGTTCTGGTGAAGGGCAGCACATTGGTTGACTGGTTCGCGCATCAGCCTCAAAGTGCAGCGGTGCAGGGTTCGATTCCGGCTCTGGCCTTCCCGTGTGGAGTTTGCATGCTCTGCCCCTGCCTGCGTGGGTTTTCTCCGGGTGCTCCGGTTTCCGGTTTCCTCCCACAAAAACATGCTTGGTACTTTAATGGAACATTCTAAATGGTCCCTTGATGTGATTGTGAGCACGAGTGGTTATTTATCTATGTGTGCCCTGCGATTGGGTGTACCTCACCTACTGCCCGAAGACCGCTGGGATAGGCTCCAGCACGCCCGCGACCCTCGTGAAGATAAGCGGATTAGAAAATGGATGGATGGATGTTATAATGATCAAGTTATTATTTGGCATTTTAGGTTTTTTAATGAAAAAAGAAATGAATTGATATATTCCCAGCTTACTACCCGAAGACGGCGGGGATAGACTCCAGCAGCCCCCGCGACCCTTGTGAGAATAAAGCGGAACAGAATATAGATGGATGGATGGATATTCTCGGCTATGTTTACTGCCAATCTTGTTCACCGAGGTATTAAGGTTTCACCTTCGATCCTCTATTCCACTGTCTCTCGTGTTCTCAGCTGGCAAAGATGGGAACAATCCAGGTACTTACTTCCAGGGAGGTGACCCAGTACAAAGACACAAGAGCCACTAAGCTTCTCTCTGGAGACTATGACAAAAGAATGGAAGGCAACGAGTGTATTAATTAAACATTTTTAAAATCAGCTGTACCCCTGGTCTCCATGCACTTGCACACAAATTACAGTCCCAATAGGTTTTCTGATTAAAAAAACAAAACACACCCACACACACCAGACTGGTCAATTACTGCTGTCCTTTACTCATGAACGATCAGATTGGCGACCTCTGATTTAAATGAGGTGCATTAAATGATTCTTATTCATGACATGGGGGGGAAAAAAAATCATGATTGTAGCAGGGGTTATATCAAATGACGGATGGAATCACGGGGTCCTGCACCACATCAGCACTTCGATTATAATGCTCATCTGCGCATAAGCCTTATTAGGTGTACGACCTCAGTATGGTCGCCAGTGGTTACAAAGCTGCCCATCTGCTTGCCACGGCCCGTCAAGATTCACAGACTTAACAGAAATGACCTGTCATTTCCAGTTCTTCTCCACTTGTTAAGCATCCGAACAACGGGCTTCATTTTATCTGCCATACACAGGTAAGTGTGTGTTTGTGTGTGTTTGCCTGGCTTTTAGTCAGAACAGACAGCTAGGCCCCAAAGTCATTGATCCGGGCCAGGCAGACCTGACCTTCTCATATCTTACAAGTCAAATCAGCAGAATGGCTCCACTGATCTTAGAGACACAATCTCTCTCTCTCTCTCTCTCTCTCTCTCTCTCTCACACACACACACACACACACACACACACACAATCCATAGATCATCGCTCTCAAGATGACAGATATATTGAACAGTTATCAGCATTGAAGTGAAGATAGACCTTCTGAGGAGCAAACCGATTTATGACTCGCGATATCTGTGTGATAGACAGGGTCATGATGCATGACGGCAAGTGAAAACACTTGAAAAGAAGTTCACTAAAAAAACCGATAAAATAAAATAAAAATCAAAGGACCCAAATTGGAACATGGCGAGTGCCAGCAAAGTAAGAAGAAAAGAGTGAGAAAGATGATGCATGTTGGAAGCCAGACAGTGTTTTCCCCTCTTGGCAGGTCCTGACTGTGGTTTTGGGTTACACATCGTATATAGAAACAAAAAGAGTTATATTGGATTGGTCAAGTAATATTTTTTGAAGTACAGCTACAAGAAATTCTTATGGGCTAGAGTTTACAAATAACATTGCTATGGTAAAATAAAAACAGCAACGACGTACTGGTGTTATTACTGTATTGCCTTTTCTCCATCCCAAATGCAGACATTCTTGTAGAATAAGGCAGATAAAGATGTTGAAACCAGGCAACAGGAGGTCTCCATTTGAACATTTCAAGGTGATTAAGACTTCAATATGGTTACTTTCCCATGAAGGGGCCTTAGTGGCTCGACCAAGGACTTGTTGCCTTTTTGCTCCCAATTTGTCCCAATTTGTCTGGAATCTTAGAAATAACCAAAGCACACTAATAGTGTGTTTTTTTGGTGTTTTTTTTTACTGAGTTTCAGCATGCACCAGGGAATTTTCAGTCCTCGAAATCTTCATTTTTAATTTCATCGCCTTTTTTTTTTTTTTTTTTAATCAGCTTGTAATATAATTTGGTCCGTGTCAGCAAAGTCAACAGTCTGTGTCTCTGTCATTTCTTTTAGCCCGGAGCTGTCCTCTTAACCTTTATCGGTTAACCTTGACGTGGTATCATGCTTCAGCCATCACCAAGCAAAAACAGACAAAGGCAATTCATCACAGTTTAATAATCATCAATATCCTTTTCAATCCCTTTAATGTACGTCCATCAAGCTTGTTATTGACATTGCCGAGTGAACACAAAAAAGGGCACTCAACAAAAAGATAGAGAGGAATCGAACATGCATTCCCGTGTTGAGAACCCGGCAGATCTGCACAAACATGCTCCATGTGGTCGGAATGATCAACCTATGAGGGGTCACTGTTTGCCTGCTATCACCCTGTTTGGACAGGATTCTAACAATCACATTGATCTCAGCCTCACCGGGACAGTTAAATAAGCGGACTGTCTGACTGAGCTGCAACTCACATTTGTTCGGTATTACCTCTTCATGCAGAGATTACCCATTCCATGCTGTCCAAATATTTAGGTGAGCTTTAACATAGCGGCTGATCTCAAACAACACGCTGGTCTGAGTTGAAGAGTGTGTATTTTATTTAGTAGTAGCTGCATTGACCAGAGATCATGAAAAGGCTAATACTGACATCATGCACCAGAGTCAAATGAAGTGTTTCTGCGATGGTGTGACTAAGATCTAAGATGGACATGTTGGACTGAATGTTGCCTACTTTATATCCATAGTAATTGACGTGGTAGCTAACATTGACTGGTTTTAGACATTTGCTTACTCTACATATTATTGTGACGGACTTTTCTTTTTTGCAAGCACTCTAATTAACCTTTATGAATCCCAGCAGAACTTTTACCCCCACTCCTCCCACCGACCCCTTTGGATGCTATATGATTTTTGCTTTTTAAGAGAATGGTTAAAATCGTGGTATCCGAGAAAAACGGTTCTATTTTTTCCCCTGCAACAACGGGTTGTATAAAAATAAAAACGTTCTGTTTGCCGTGCCTACAGACTCACTAAAACAGCATATATTGGAAATGGCTGAATAATAAGCGTTAAGGTTTATAACTAGTAAATAGGGATATGATTGTTTTTGGTAGAATGTTCATTAATCTATTTATATGTATTCTGCATGTTCCGAGCTAAATCAGCCTATGTGACTCTAACTTTACATTTATATATTACGATAAATTGTATTCTGTTGCCATTTGTGGCAATACAATAAATGAATCAGAACAGCAGGGGGAAATCCCAACATGTGATACAATTTGTGATTTGTGAAAAGCTACATCAATATCGATCATCACATATCAAAGACAGTCACTGCAACGGTAATCGCATAAACCTTGCTTTCATCACCAGTGGTGTGAGAGTAGATGTGTCCAAGGCCACATTTTGCCTGGATGAGACTGTAGTATAAACACCAATTTGACATCTCTGCCGCGAATAAGGAATAACACACTTTAGACAAAGTGCTTATGGAGCATTTGGGATTGTGACAACTTCAAAAATCTTCCAGCACAAGCTCTCTCTTTCCAGACAAGACAAAGACATGATTTATTTTGTTGTTGATATTCAGACTTGATTTGCACGCTTGTATGAGATGTGTGTGGTGGGTTTGTCTGTCTGCTGTCTGCCAATGTTTGTCCTCCATTACTGCCAAGGCACTACCACGATGTCAGCCAAGGTATTGGAAACAAAATCTCATAAATCTATTTCAGTGGTCTCATCCAGAGGCGGGGAGAAAAAAGGAGGTTGCAGCGGTATGTGGAAATCTAAGTGTCTCCTTAATCAACTATGGCCTTGTCAAGCTCATCATCCTCAGCCTTGAGAACGATCATCGTCATCTTGCAAACGAGCAGACATATCAACGATAACTTTCTACTACCTATAAATGAAAACACATAACAGAAAAAGCGTAAAAAGGCGGGATGCAGCCATTTTGGGTGTGAGTGTAGTTAGGAATCACTAATTAGAATGTGTTGAGAGATCCTTGTTTCCCTTCGAGCTATCGGGCCTTTTCATGTTTGTATAATGCATATGCATGGGGGGGGGGGTGCAATCATCGCCATATACCTACTGGAAAAGTTCACGTGTACCCCAAAAGGCTGAGGAATATGCAGTGGCTTGTTCACGCCTGTTGTGTCCTCTGGATGATGAGCAAACACGGTGGCACTGGTGTGAAAGCATGTCATCTCTGGGCCCCGAGCCTGCAAGTGTTGACGTCTGCCAACATCATCAGAATCAGAGCAGATCCCTGAAGACTATCTGGCAGCAATCGTAGTGAATAACCCCCTCTATAAACCCACCCTCTTTCCTCATCTGAACCAGCAATAATATGATGCCGGATTAATTTTTTGTTCCACTCTGTCAAGCTATGAAGGAGAAGGAAAAAAATGCTTAGTGTTCAAAAATAAAGAAACGTTCCATGACACGTTCTTATCGGCCAAAACGAATAGGGGGGAGAAAAAAATCACATTATCTTCAAAAGGGGTTTAAATGTCTGCCCGCTGGTTTGCTCCCCACCTCGAGCCGCACAGGGAATTTCAACTGAGAGACAGTAATTCGCTGAAGCGCTTAATATTCCGTTCTCAGCTATGTAATATGCAAATTTATGGGGGTCATTCAGAAGTCATAGGAAAAAAAACCTTAAACTTAATTTAAGAGGCAGTTTGAGATTTTTCCAAGAAAATCGGTCGGTTATGGATCGGGTTGAATAGAAGTCAAAGTGACAGACTCCTTAAAGGGCACACAGGTCCCTGTTGTCCTCACTCAAGAAGACCTCCGCACATTTAGTAGGCCTGGATCCGATGAAACTCTATACCTGCCACATTTACACTGGGTAAATGCATCTCTGCTCTCATTAATTTAATGCAGCTCAACCTACAAAAGGGGTGGTGGGCCGTGGCATCTGAAGACAATAAAAACGCGGCATGCTTGATCTCCCACTGAAGAAAATCCGCACATGCATCAATTCTTTTTGTTTTTTGCTCTGTGTCAGCCAACGCAAAACCTGTTGAGAAATGATCAGTCACAGCATTCTGATCTATGTCAACATACAATAAATCCATGCAACTGAACACGTTTCACGTGCCAGCTGTATAAAGTCCCATCTCGCTACCAAGCTGTCAGCAACAGAAATGCAATTATATGCTGCCTTTGTATGCGTGATCTGTGGCCTATTAAAAAAGGATAGGCCTGTTAGAGACCCCGGTGCCTCTGAGAATGGGATATTGATCGGTCTCCATTGGCTCCAGATGTGCCATTGTGTTGTGGCTGCATGCTGTATAAAATCTATTCCGATATCACATGTCCGGTAACAACCTGGGATTGTTGTCCCGACGAAGGCTCGACTTTTGCTGAAAAGGCAGCAATGAAGGCTGCGCTCTGGGCCATGCTAATCACCACCAAAGTGGAAGACTTAACCATTTGAAGATGGACAGGACTGAGAGAGAGATCATGAAGCTATTAACCTCCAAACAAGCTGCAGAGAGCCCAGCAGATGGCAGGGCTGATGGTTAGCATGCTGCCAGGCTGCGTTGTGAGCGGAGCAGAATGCCAGCACAGTTAGGGCAGTTGGTGTTAGCACAGTATGTGTGCAATGATGGCAAATAAACCATGTAAACATGTAAATGTCATAATTTTCCATTCACTTTGTAGGACTGAATAAACTTCGGTAGCTTAGCAGATACTGACCGTGTTAATTAAATGGTTTCATAGTTGCCGCCATATTTAAATCATTATTTCAGTGTACAGGAATTGTATCGGGTGACTTTAACTCCTTTGCATATCTCCGTGTTTTAGTAGAAGGTGGTCCAAAGGATATTGTTTTAAACATTTATAGACTTTCAAGAGAAGATTGAGGGTTAATTTATGGGTGAGTTTTGAAGAACGGTTGGCAGTTATCAATACTGACGACCACGTTTCGGTCAGAACATGAGACTAAAATATTCATGTTTACAGTAACATAAATTTGGGCAACCTCTGACTGTTTTTTTAAACACAGGACTAAATTTATGGAAATCATCGCTGAAAAAAATGCATTCCAAATTCACTTTGACCTTGGAAAAAAATTGTCAATATTCAGTGGCATCTTTGGAAGATCCGCTGCCATTGGTCACCCTTTGTGATCTGTACATGAATCAACCACGTGCACAGACAGTCCGGCTACATTCGGATGGCTGTGCTTTTGGCAATGGATGCTATTCATCTCCAGGATTCCGAGATATATAGGCTGGAATTTTCTAATGCGTTCCAGATTTTAGAATAAACCCAAGTGGAAATTCTAGCAGACAAACAGGGATAGGGAAGATTTAATTTGAAGAACAACATTGTGGTTTATCCCTAATCCTGATTCGACTTGTATTGCTGACTTCTCAACAGTAGATCACTGTTTGTAGGGGTTTACTTTACACTATCATAATATGTCCTGAATTCGGCAATGCATGTGTGCTTCACGAGATACTCTTGTAAAAAAAACCCAAGCAGACATGCCAAACAAAGTGAAGTTCAATCATTTTTTTAATGCCATTTTAGATTTTGTTGTGCCGTTGTTTTATGTGCAAGCGAAGATCCAAGTGAGGTTACAGGGATAGTTACGTGTGAGAAAGTTCAAAAGTCGAATGACTTTTATTTTTCCAAGAGTTATTTTTACAGGTTGATTTGATTGATTTAGTCAGAATGGGGCATACTTTGACTTTGACTGACTTGACTTAAGGCCTTTGCTCTTCTTGGGTGCATAAGGCTATTGACAACTATCATCCATTTCACTAGCGGTTTCTTTGGGAGCTCGCTCTTAGACATTTCTGCCTCAATACTTCTTGTCCAGCTCTTTCTGAAGTGATCACGTTTCCTTTTCCCATTGGGGATTCCATTTCAGGGCTTGCTGGGTGATTTGTGGCAGATTTTGCAAGGGTGTGACCAATTCACTTCGGCATTCTCTTTCAAATGTATATGTGTTTGACGTCCTGTCGGATGACGGATGTCGGACCTGCAAAATTTAGCACTTATTTAGCCTTTAGGAGATGTACTTATGAGACTAGCGTCTCCTTCATTTGGGGGAGTACATTCAATCACCAGTGATGACCGAGTCATCACATATGAATGTAAACTGTCACATTTTTGCTCTGTGATACTTGTGACATCATTCGTCACCCAAAACCTCGCAACTTGGGTGGGCATGATTTAAACAGTGACGCCATTTTCTAATCTCTGAAAACCACATTTTTCAAAAAACACAATGTGTCAATTGTGTTACCAGACAAGCCTCGTAATCTTCCTTTCATTTCTGCGTTCTGTATCATGGAATCTGCTAATTGCAGTTCAGTACTGATTGGTCTGCGTGGGCTCTGTCTGCAGCTGATTTTGCTATTCTTCTAGTGCTTCTGCTTACTCTGCCTTTTTATTTCAATCCAGGAAATTAGATTTTGAGTTCATCATGAAGTCTGCACTGAAATGCAGACAATGGAAGAGAATGGAGTATGTTAAAAATATACAAATTCTCATTGAATGCCACACATTCCCGTGGTGGAAAATCCTTCAAGGCAGTTAAGTAGGTTTGCCCCCTCGAGTGTCAGGTGGTCGTACACTACGCATTTTTAGGCTTAAATCAGATCAAAGTTGTGGCCAGTGGTTCGCTAAACAACAGCATGTTGAAGCCCTCAAATTGTAACATTTCAAAACAAATCATTAAGTTCTTGAAAATGATATCATTGTTGTTTCCATACAAACCCTGGAAATCGAATGCATGTGTCTTTGTGAACATCATTGCTAGCCCAACCATGACTGACAACAGAACCGCTTTTCCTGTCAAGTCTCACAGTTGTCATATGTGTTCTCTACTTAACGCCATCAATAGATTCATTGTCTTCCAATCCCCACCCCCGCATCATCCAATCTCTCATTCACTCTTTCCTGTCCTCTTTCTTTACTGTCAAGCAAAACGATGCAAACATCATAATAAGTTTGGACTAGCTGCTCTGAGTTCGTTCGTTTTTTTGTGAGGTATTTCTACCGATGGCCTCAAATATTTAATTACAAACTCAGTATTTGTCTGACAGTAATTGTCTTCTTCAAACGCAGACATTTGTGTCTCTGCGCTCGTGCAGGGTAAACACACACAAATGGAATGTGCAAAGGTAATAAGAGGTAATGAGTTTTGGGGTCCAGCATGCTGTGGGTCATTGTCGAGGGATTGTGGCAAGCAAATATGATATTGACTTCCGCAAGGAGATTAAGACTGAGGAAGAGGAGTGGGTGCGAGAGATAAAGCAAGCTGGCGGCAGCAGATGAGTTTGCTTGAACTTGGAGGTTAATCTTAAAAGGCAGATACAAAGCACTGAAGGGTGATTAGGGGGAGAATAAAAAAAAGCATGTAGGAAGCTGCCTGATTGTTCTTACGCTGCAAGCACACAATCCGTGTTTTAATAAAAAGTTGACCGCCTATTTTGTGAATAGTCAGCTTGGCTAGCCTATTAAATCTGCCAGGTTAAGTCAGACTTGTTTTGTTTGGAGAACAATTATTGAGGTGTGTTGGAGTCCACAGCCAGTGACTGTTGTGAGGCAGGATGTGTTTGATTGCCACTTCTCTGTTTGTACTTGTTATATAACACTGATTACTGTTTTATTCCTCGGTCTGACTGGCAGGAAACAACTCGATGTTGTTTCATCACATTTATGTAACTCAGACGTCTGTAGCTCGAAACCAAGAAAAGATGGGTAGGTCCAAGCAAACTTAAAAAAACACTTATGTAAATAATATCTTGAATTATCTGATCTCCAATTGCCTTTGGGTTTAAGTATAAAATCAGGAAGTTGCCAACTGAGGTTTACGTTCAGTGCACAGATTCATATGTTTAAGCCAGTGAGGTAAGAGAGCTACAGTAAGTTGATGGTGACTGTTGATGAATGAATGCAGCAACCAGTCTTTGGGCATCCACAGCAGGTGGAGAGGAGCAGGAGAGGTTTTCGGCCATAACCAAGAGAAAAAAAACAGGACACAGATGTTTTGTTGGAGTGAGAAGTATAATCCGGTAAAGAAGGGTTGATTTATGTAACTGGGGTACACAAAGGCATATATGAAGTCTAAAGTTAAAATAAAGTGGTGACTTTACCTTTTACAAAACTGAGTTCTTTGGGGTTTTTTTTGGGGGGGGGGAAATGACCTAAAATGTCTTCATGACTACATAAGAGCCCCCCCACCCCCCAAAAAAAACATTCCGCCCAGAAAATAAATAAATAATGATTGTGTCTCAAGAGAAAAGCATTGCGTTTTCAAAAATAACTCCCCTTTCTCTCACACGTAACCAAAATCACCCAGTTCCGCAATTTTTCTGGAACGTAGGTGAAAGAGTATTTCTGCTTGTCACTGGGATGATGGCCTGTTCATGCAAACGCTGACTATGGCAGCAAGACATATGTGTGCTATTCACAAGTATTTTGCAAGAAAGAGGGAAAAGACTGTGACTAAACTGGTCAAAAAAACAAACCAAAATGAGTCCAAATACTTTCCACCGTTTATTTATGATTTAGCTTGATTACTTTGATGCCATTTTCCATCACTGCTTTCGGAGATTGGCCCTCCTCCTTTTCATCTTAATTTTTCTCTTCCTCCTCGTTTGCGTGCAGTCAAATGCGAGCAATATCTCAAAGATAGAATTCTGACAGTTAGCATATGTACGGCACAGGAAAAGGGTCCCCGAGTTTGATTTTGGCCATGGGCCAGGCGCAAGAGAAGTGTGTATGTGTGTGTGTGTTTCCTTTACAAGGTAAGAGACTGAAAGAACACCTTCAACGATTAAAGCCGATGTGCGTGCATATTTCACCGCTCACTGTATTTGAGATAGTAATCTTGTAAAAGTTTGTGCGCACAGAAGTAAAGTCAGAAGTCACCGATGTTGGAAGAAAGGGAGTGGCTGATGATCTCTGTTCTAATTCACTCCACGGTTGTTTGTCGGGATAAGAGTCAGGGATCGGTCAAGTTTTACTTCATCAGGCTCATTCAAGTTTAGCTTTAGGGACCTTCATTTCCTTTTATTTCATTTTATTTTGCAGGAGTAGTTCTGGTTCATTAAAAGATTCTGCCGTGCTTCAAATTTCCATGCCGTCACGGATCTGGCATGAATAAACACCACTTTCTAAGTACAATGAATATCCAAAAGTACATGATGGGTCCGCAACTAGACTCAGTTCAGAATCAGCGATGAAAATGGATGTAACTGTGACATAACCACAGCTGCTTTGTCAACTGAAAGTAGCATCATATGGACATACCATTAGATGGCACCTCAAATACTGTCATGATGACATGACAGTGAACTGTGCCACATCTTCTCACAGCTCATAATTGCTCCCCACTTGCCTTTAATTAAAATACATAATCCCATTAACAAGCAGAAATAGGATTAATCCCGCCTCTGACTCCAGCTGCTGCTCTGTGATGAGGGTGCATGCGGGAGCGTGTAAGAGGTCTATTGAGAACTCAAACATGTCTGCTCCCCCGACTCCGAGATATCAGCAGCACCAGAGGCTTGATGCGGGTGAGAGGAAGAGAGCGCACGGAGATCGTAAAGGACGCAGACGCAGGAAGTGCAAATGACATGTAGAGGAGGACAGGTAATTAGATCAATAACGCAGCACTATTTACTGAGCCGGAACATCTTTCTCCAGTTGTTTTGAATAGTATCACAGTAATTTATGAGCATTCTTTCAAAAAAAGAGTTCTTCTGTAACACTGTGAAGTCATAAAGTATTGTACAACACTGAAGTTTAGCAAGTGTTCCAATAAGTGCCCTATGGATTATTTAAAGATAATGATTGGTCACTATATTCTTCCAAAAACAACTGCATGAAACTCTAAAATGTAACACTTGCATCCAACCATGCAGCCACATCCTTTTAAGCTTATAATAGCGCCGTGTACAAGGTTTTTTTTTAAACTATGGCCTAACATCAAAAAGTCTTGCACACATCTCGCTTTGGGGCCTTTCCGTTAGTCTGTACTTGGCTGAATTCCAACTTTCTCCTTTGACTAAAGCATTGATTCAATGTGTGGAGTTTTGGTCGCTCCGCTGCATTGTCGAGAACTTCTTTTCAAGGGTTGGTTGAATGCAGTCACCAAATGTGCATGTGTATAAAAATATACAGGTACATACATACGTATTATAACGTATTATAACGTATTACAAGAGTAGCGCAGCTTTCCAGCACTGAAGGGAGTTTGGTGCCTTGCTCAAGGGCATTTTAACTACATGCATCTGTATGTTTATGTTGGTGGGACACATCTCACCTTGGTCATATTCTGAAATAATCAGGCATGCAAACACGCCTTTATTAATCATGTGCACCTTAAGCAGTTGGTTCTCCCCACCTTGCTCAATTTAAGGACATTTTTGTTGATGCGGAATGAACCAGTCACAATTTCCAACTAGCTTTCCCCAGGCCATTCAAGGCCTGAAATACTGTTGCCCACACTGAGACATATAATGAGAGACGTGGGCAAAAAAGGGGGAGTGATTAAACAGGAAATACAGTACCGTTTCTTTTCCCCAGAGGCATACTCCCTCACTGCCAAGCTAAAGGTGAGAAACAATGACCGTGAAAGGATGACATGCCAACACAACACCTCTATTGTAGCAGCAACAAAAGGTGCCGCTGAGCCGCAAGGATAAGAGAACACGGCAACCGAGGAGCGTTCAATGTTCCAGAGTCGATTATGTTGTTGTTGACTCACAGCGGAGACTCCCAACATCTGTTTTTGTCCTCTAACACACCTCGCACAAGCCACCATTCAGCCGTGTCGCCATCTCTGCTTTGTCATTGTCAAATTAGCTACCTGGACATCGTCTCCATTCGCCGCTGCTGTCACTTGCAAAAATAATGACATGCAGTCTGAGCTGTGTCTTGCGCTGCTTGTATCCCGATCAATTATTGTTTTTGTTCATTATGGTTTGGAGTTGCAAAGTTTTGCGGTGACGAATGGTGAACTGTGTGCAAGCCAACAACCGAAGAAAAGGTAAGGTTTCATTTGGATATTGTAGATTTACGTTCTAGAATTGTTTAGGGATTGGAGACTCAGACCCAGAATTGATGTGTAGGAACTGAACTCTGACATATAGCGAGGGCAGAATTGACTGAATGTCTGATGTTTCTTTAAGCCATCGCAATACATCGAGTACAATAACAAGAATTCTTTTGAGCTCAAGCTTGGCATTGCCCTACGTGTCATCCCTGCTAATCGAGCATGAAATGGAGAATTTGGTAGAATTTATGCCAAGATTCCCGAAAGGCAGAATAGATTGGAGCTATATCCAAGTGACCTCTTGTGGCACTTTTACTGGTCAGTATTCCAGCCGTGCACTCGAGCTGTCTGTCGTGTGTGTATTCGTGTCTGCGCACACGTGTGCGCGTGAGTGTGTTTGTGTGTGCACGTTAATGTGTGCGTATGCGCTGTCTGTGTCAGGGTTTGAACCAGTGAGTGTTGGGTGCAAAGGACTTGTCTGCGTGCTCTCTGTTGGCTTCCCACTGACAAGAGAGTGAAGTGACAAGGCCAAAGCATGGAGACACACACACACACACACACACACACACACACACACACACACACACACACACACACACAATTACACATTTTTTTTGTTTTAATTTGAAAACAGGATGTACAGGCTTTTCCCCATCAATATTGTAATTGCATTTATTTGTTTTTAATTCAAGGGACCTGCATGCATCATACTGCGGTGGTTCACAAAGCTGACTTCCATGCAGTTCAATTCAATCACTGCTTATCTCCCCATTCAAAATCTTCCACATTTGACTGCCAATCAGTCCAAGGTGTGGTCTGCCTTTTGCCCAAGACAGCGGTGATAGTCTCAAGCTCCTGCTAAGATCCTGAAAAGGATCATCTGTTCTGAAAATTAATCCATGTACTTTGTATTCAGTTTTTCCCTTTTCAGCTTTCAATTTACCCACACTTGAGATGTGTGCATTACTAATGCCCAACATAATTTATCCCAATATAATGAATAGAAAACTACACATTTTTTTGGCGGGGTTGTCTGAAGTTTTAGTTTTCCAGTTTATTTTAGAAATAATAATGCTAAAATTACACGTACGCTTAACGGGTTACTCTGTTTGGAGAGTTTGGCGAAATATTGTATTTTGGTTTCAAAACATTTTTCGTAAAGTATCTCCACAGGATGTCTGGAAAAGTGTGTTGCAACAAGACTCCATTACTTTTTCGAAAGCTTGCTTTGGAAGGAACTGACACAAATGTTGCCGTAAGGGGAAAAAAGTCGACTAATGATGTAATTTGTGCTTGACTTTTTGTCTAAAATACCAGTCAGTTCTCCAGAGACTCATTGAAATTGCATTAGTAGTGTGCTCCCTCCATTTACAGATGTGGAATCAAGATAAATCAAATGTTTTTTTTTTCACTGTAATAATGTTCACCAAAGCCATTCATTAATTATTCTTTAAGTGTATAAAGATTGACCTCCCCCATAAAATGGATAGCAAACAGACCTGTGTTTTTTTTCACTCCCTAAACTTGCACTTCAACAGCTCCAGTCCAGGACATTTTAGCTAACCCTATCTCTCTGCTGTGAAGGAGATAATGGACATAATGCAAAGGTATGGATGTGAAGTAGAAAATTAAATGCACAAGGTGACAGCATAGAAATACGCCCGGCAAAGCCTTGCTACAGACTGCAACAGCTCATGCATAACACATACCACAAGTTTTGCATATGCACAGTGCACACAATCAGACAAGCACATATGGTGCAGCCTCCCATTTCCTTTTTTCCTTGACAAGAACTACAAGCAGCGTATACTGTATATGCTATATGTGTGGCTATGCTCTTATGATCACAAAATGTTTGTGTCAGAAAGCGTGCCCTACACGATGACAAGCTTAATTTCAGCCATCTCGTCTCTTGATGGACCAAAGCGCAAGTCCACGGATTCACTCCAACACATGCTTGTCAAGTTGACGCATGCCGAAGTGTCATCAGAGGGAGGATTAGGATTTGTGGACTCAAGCCTGAGGGTTATTGCAGGATGGCAAAGAGACACTTAGAGCGCATCATATGGGAGTTGATTAAAAAAGATGGGGCACGGTTAATCATTTAAAAAAAAGGCTATGTTAAAGTATTTTTCTGAGTCACTTGGCGGTGTCTTTAAGGAACACCGATAACGATGACACACATAGAGGCCATAAAAAGGACACGTGTGCCCAGTAGAGTTGAGGTTTGGGTGAGAGGACGCAGAAACTGCTTGCCAGTCATTAAAAGTGAAGAAACTTCAAAGAGAAACTTGAAAAAAAAGGATAATTATGAAACTTTGAGCTGAAATTCGTCCCATTTTTCCGTGCAACTGAGATCCAGAACCGTCCTCCCCCGCCTCCCTGTCCTCGGGTTCACCTCGGCGGCTTGTTTTTGCCAAGCTGTCCTCCTCGTTACCTAGCTAATCCCAACCACTGTCAAGATTTAAATGCTGCTTTCAGCGTGTGCCATATTTTCTGCATTCAGCATCATTTCCCTGAGCCTGAGAGACAAGGAGAGAGTGGGAGGAACATCAGACGAGATAAAGAGACACACTCCACGGATTACACACACATACACACATACATATGCCAATACAAATGCGGGAACACATTGTATTAGCCTCTGTTTAATTAGCCTGGTGATTTTTATCAGGGTGATCGAGAGTTCAACACTGTAAAGTTTCTCGAAGATAAAACAGAGTTTGTGTACACGAGAACTCATGAATGCTGAGTAGCGCTAACGGAGGAGGAGGAAGAAGAACTGAAGGAGAGGAAAGGAGGACGACAAGAGGGTGCTCTCGTTTAATTGCTCACCTGATACTTTGACCTTCTTCCTTATCATTCTCTTTCATCTATTACAGCAGATGAGAAAATTGCCTCTCACAGATGCATCCTACCGAGACAGACTTTATTTGCTAGAATCAGGGTGAGTGTTGATAGCTTGGAGTCTAAGAACTACATCCGAGAGTTTGATCGACTAGTCGCAACTTTTGGTGATGCAGCAGAGCACCGACCTAACTCATGAATTTGGTTGACTTTAGACCACATTTTGACCATATCGTATTTTTCGGATTATACGTCGCTCCGGATTATAAATCGCACCAGACAAAAAATGCATAATAAGAAGGAAAACACATATGTAAGTCGCACTGGAGTATAAGTCGCATTTTTGGGGGAAATTTATTTGATAAAATCCAACACGAAAAACATACATGTCATCTTGAAAGGCAATTTAAAATTAAAATAAAAGAGAGAACAACAGGCTGAATAAGTGTACGGTATACTAACGTTACATGACTGACATGCCTGGTAATGTCAGTAACGACGTAACATATTAAGAGTTATTCAGATAACTCTAGCATAAAGAACATGCTAACAAGTTGACCAAACTATCAGTTTCACTCCAAATCACGAAAATCCACTGAAATCTTCTTCCTCTGTGTCATTTTTAAACAACTCCCCCAAGTCGGGAGGTAGACGATGCGCCGCTTCCTCTTCTACGTCGCTTACGTCAGACTCATCGTCGATTTATCAACACAGGCCAAGAGTGCCCTCTTGTGAAAATAACATGTGAAATGACATAATTATGTGTTAATAATTTCACACATAAATCGCTCCAGAGTATAAATCGCACCCGCGGCCAAACTATGAAAAAAACTGCGACTTATAGTCCGGAAAATACAGTACTTTTGGAATTATCATTTCAGAAACTGCTTCGTTTTCAAGTCACAATTCAGATCCAAGTGATGTAACTTCTGATATTGACAACCACATGATGGAAGACCTTAAGGAATAAAACAAATAAAAATAAAAAAGAACAGGACAGATTATTTTGGGAAAACTGCTCAGTGTTGGCAGAGGAAGATGAGTGATGCCACGAAGACACTATGAATTCATCGATTCACATCGCCTTTGTCTCGGCGGTGCAAACTCCTTCTGAAAAACTGGACTTAATTTACAAAAAACATCAAATCGATGACGCCACTTGCAATAATGTCACCCATTAAGTATCTATGCGATTAGTCTGATGTCATTGCAGCAATGCTCAGGGCCAATATCTGGGGATTTTTACACGGCAGAATTTCAGCGACCATATGCGTTAACAAAAGCATTTGGGTCTGTTGCAAAACAAACTTCAGTTCACTGTGTATTAGTCAAACAAAGGAAATTCATCTTCATGACAGTTGTGCGTTTATATCTGTACATAAAGAGCTGACCAGTATCTTTTCCCCTACAGTGTCCAGTTAATAACAAATAATGCCGAACAGCGCACAAGCCATGATTCATTTCAAAAGAAATGCTGGAATAACCTGATCATGAAGCGTTTATTCTGTGTCAGACTTTGGTGCTTCTACGTCATTATTAATCTTGCTCTCAAAAGCAACCAAAGCTTTACCGGACAGTGTGTTCATTGTTACATCGCTTTGGCTCCAAGAGCACTGCAATGTAACCCAGACGTTGCGCAGTGTACCTGCTGAATGTCAGGCATTGGTAAAAGTGCAAGACACTGCACTGTACTGCAGTGGTAAAGAAGAAGTCAAGCCAGAAAAAGCTCTTAATTAAGCAATCAATCTGCTTCTGAACCCATCATCAAGCTACGATTGCAGGCTTTGGGTGGAGACCAAAAGAATGAGCTCAGAGCTACAAGAAGCCTAAATCCTTCATGAGCTGACACATCTGGAGGCACTGGAGTCCTTTTTCTTCCACACTGCGAGGAACCAGCCGCCATATAGTTAGTTACATGTTAGATCAGGATGCTGCCCCGCTTTGTCCAATTGATACACTCGGTAGCTGCCAATTTTTACTGAATCGAAATAAATTCCTCTCCTGGTTATTTATGGTACAATGGAACACCCTGATTGGCCCCCGTCAGCGAGTTAGATAATTTTGTATCGTCTAATCCTATCCAGTTAGGGCAATGACAAGGGAGTGTCCAGTATCTCGGTGAAAGTTTCTTTTTATGACAAGCAAGCATGCGGATAAAACAGTTGTATTGTTCCAACTTTTAGCCCTTAAAATGCATTGCTGTCCCTGAGGATTTGATCAGCAGACATTCCATGTGAAGACAGCAAGAGTATTGATCAGTCAGCGATTGTATTTTGATCAAAGGAATTTTCATGGATCATATTTTGAAGGAGCAGAGGATGTTTCGAGAAATATTTTGGACTCGGTGGTGCTATTGGCTTCAACCCAGATCGTGACAGAGGTTCAGAGACGACGGGTATAGATCAGGTTTGGAAGTGAGAAGTAAGTGAAATCTTGACAGCAATGGCCCTGCCTTCGAGATTACCCAGTTAGTTGATGACGTATCCTCCCTTTTAGATGAACAAGACGAAACATTTCTTCTTTCAGTAAGAGCAAGGACTGATCCATCTCACAGTATCAATTTCCCACCATAAAATTTCACCATTCTTTTTCTTGGCCTGTTCCAATCAGCTCTTTTCCAGAGGGATTTGTGAAATGCACTATGTGGCGCATAAAGTTAGTTTCGTTGGAAAGTTAAATGATTCAGGGTTTTTTTTGTTTTGTTTTTGTAGTCCTCGACTAGGATTATTGCAATTGCCCAGTGAGAATTTCCGTAATGCGAATCAGTTTGGTCTATATACGACGGTAATAGAACGTCAGCAAAATTGAAGCATTAGAGGAACAAAAGAGTTGCCAATCAGAGTATTTTCACAATAACCTAATTTACATTGGAAACTGTGCATATGTGTCTTTTAATTACTAAAAGAAATTGCCATAGAGTGTAGAGAGAGGCTGAGAGATGGTTTGAAGTAAAAAAAAAAATCAACAGCAGCGAGGAAACTTTGATGCATAGTTCACAAAAAGCATCTTGAAAACTTGAGATTCCTTTCAGAGGGAGAACTGGCACAAAGAGAGATGGGAGAGGTAGCAGAGATGCAGCCAATATGCGCCATCTGCTTCCAGCATTCATGCGGTACACACGCACACATACACATACTCAATATGTGGTTCACTCTTAAGTTTCCAACAATTTAGGTTTAAATATGACAATCCCTACAAGCGCATGCCATTTTCTGCTATGATTTGTCTTTTTACTCTTCTGTTTTGTACAAGCCAAGCCAGCGGTTGTGTGTGATACCACCTATCTGGCACATGATTGGTTGAAACTGTGAAGCAAGGGGAGAGACCACCCACTGACAACAAAAGCACTGATTGGATACGGTCCAGTTGTTTGTCATATTCCCGAATCAGCGACGTCAGCTTTTGTTCTTGAAGGGTGCCTGGGCTCGCAAAGAAATTGAAACTGATATTGGACAGTCGTGAGAATGTTTTGCTTCATCACAAACTTATTTTTACTACATTTTTTTTCTTTACATTTGTGATGTGGCTTTGAGCTTTTGTTGAATGTCACATCATCCAAGCCTACTAGCTGTACATGTGCGGAGCTCCGTTTACACGTATGGATGAGTGGCGTGGCCAGTTTGCTGAGACCAGGACTCTGCTTTGTGTCAAGAAAGGTTGTGTGAAGGTGGAGGACAGATTAAAGCACTTCAAAGGAACACTCATTTCTAAGCTGTCTCATGCAAAAGCCGCTTTGTAAAAATGGACAGCAAGCACTCAAAAAAATACATAAATAAAAATATGAACCCAATTGACTGCATGCTCACTTGTTAGTTCTACAGAACATTTCGGAGAGAGGTGGATTCCACAAGTGAAGACACAGATAAGGCTTTGACAAAAAATAAATAAATACAAAAACGCAAGACCGACAAAATCTAACAGAAGACACTCATAACAAAGAACCAGGAAATAATGAAACAAAACAAAAACACTTGCAAAAGTCAAGGATGAATATGAACATAAAAAGCTTGTCACAATAGGAAATCCAATGCATAACAATACTTTTAACCTGAGGAAATAAGAATAAGGAAATGCTTACAAGAAAATACAAGAAACGCAGCGAGAAGTTATGAGGCAAAAATTATGAACGTCTAGAAAATTCAGGCACTTGGAGGCTACAGTCGAAAGCAAGGCTGTGATAATCTGACAACCAGTTGTCGGCCTGGCAGAGCATTTAAAGGCAGCTGGTAATGAGGCATGATTAGAGACAGGTGCGGCTCATGCGGGAACACCCACTCTCCAGCTGGAGACTGGAAAAACAAAGCAAACAGGACAGGATCATGACATCAGTCTGCTGACTTTAGCTAGAGAGACTTTAGCATCAACACATCCGATGCAGCCAAGCATGACCTTGTGATATGTATATGGATATGTCGGTGTGTGTGTGTGTGTGTGTGTGTGTGTGTGTGTGTGTATTAGTTGTGTTCGTTTTCTTGCTTGGATTCAAGTCTTTTCTGAAGTAGACAGAAAACATTTAATTCAATTTAAATAAAATACATTCCGGGTGGTCGACTGGCTAGCACACCAGCCTCACAGTGCAGAGGTGCAGGCCTTCCTGTGTGGAGTTTGCATTCTTTCCCCATGCCTGTGTGGGATTTTTCTGGGTACTCCGGTTTCCTCCCACATTCCAAAAACATGCCTGGCACACTCTAAATGGTCCCTAGGTGTGAGTGTGGATGGTTATATGTCTACGTGTGCCCTGGCAACCAGTTCAGGGTGTACCCCGCCTACTGCCCGAAGACAGCTGGGATAGGCTCCAGCACACCTGCGACCCTTGTGAGGGTAAAGTGGTTCAGAAAATGGAAGGATACATTCCCAACCCTTTTATAAATCATTAAAATGCTGACACTCATAATTGGATATGCTATCATCACCTTCATGTGAATTGTGCATTATCAATCATTTGTTGAATGTGGATTTAAAAAGTGTTGAACTTTAATGGGACGGACGGGAAGTTTTCCATCTCATTTTTATTCTATTTAAAGTACCTTTACTAAGGTTAAAAGCACAGTTTGTGTGTCAGTTAGCAGTATATTTTCCGAAACTGCTTTCAATGCTTTCCCATGGTTAATAGGTGGCACATTTGCATACTAAGAACCAATTTCCTTCAATAACTGCTGCCAAAGACAGCTGGGAGAGACTCAGCATGCCTGTGACTCTGGTGAGGATAAGCGGATGGGATAATGGGTGGATGGATCTAATCGACCTTTCAACAACGGCCTCTCATGCCTTTTAAACGAACATTATTTATCATTCACAGTATTTATTATATATGTGATTATATGTTGCCCACTCAGTATCCATCTGAGATGGGAGGTTCCTCAATGTAGGATCCCTTCTTCCCAAATGATTTACCTGGGAGTTCTTCCGTGCCTGGTTGGTGGATTTGGACAAGGGGATTGAGTGGAATTCGGGTGAACTTTGGGCTTGTGAAGCCCTTTGTGACTTTCTTGTGATTAAGGGCTGTGTAAACAAACTTGACATAAACTACATGTCCACAGTTGTGTATGAGTGCCTTTCTTGTTTTCTCTCAATTTTCCATTCTCCTTTCATCCTCATTTTTACTTTATTATTGTGAAAATTCAAGATTTGCCCTCTCATATCAGAGAGTGCCCACAAGTGATGGTGTTTAATCCTGATCCAGGTTTTCTTCTGCTTGCTAAGAAACATGTAATAAGAACCTACACGTGGATTAAAACATTACAACCTGATCTGATGAGATTTGTCATAGATATGAGTGTCTAAGCGTGTTCAATGCACGTTTCCATGTTACATTTAAATTGCTGCCAAATGCTCAATCTGGATCAAATCAGAGTGAAACTTGGCTTAACATCACAGCTTCTGACCCAGCATACAAAAAGCACATTCTGTTCAAAACTCAATTGACAGCATGTCTTCTTCGTCCATCGTAAAAGACAGCTTTATTTTTTCTTTTTATTTATTTAAATACACATTCAAAAGTTTTCTTTGCCTCATTAATTTGTGGATTTTCTGTAAAGTTTGACGGGGCACATTTGGCCTGCATGTTGTCATTACGATTAACATTAGCATTAATTACTTGGAAATAAATAGCACTGCAGTGAGCGATTGAAATATCCTTTCGATATACAGTAATGTTAATAAAGACCCAATAGACAGTGAAACCAAAAGGTCTACACACCCAAGGGTGATTCTAGGATGACAGGTTTATGGGTGCTGATCTCTCGACCAAGCATGCTAAATTTCACTGCTCTGTAAATTTTTAATTCAATTTCATTCCCACATTTATGAAGGAAAGAAGAGAAATAAAAATAAATTAAGAAAAATTCAGAAAAGTCTGACTAAACCATTGAATATGATCGAGAGGAATGATTTGGAATCACAACAGAAACATTTTGCAATTCATTTTTGGGGGATGACACTTTCATGCCTTTTCCCCGCTTGAAACGATTTATTCTTTTTAAAAAAATATTGGATATGTTTATAAATTATTCAGTTTGGTCTCATTTTTATGTCTCAAAAACCTGGCAACAAGGGTGTGTCCATTTTTTTGTCCGATAGGTGGATTGTAACGTGTTTATCTATCAAACATCACAGTGTTTTTTATGACAAAATAAAAAGTTATTTGGGGCATTTGTTTGTTCAGTTATATAAAAGCCATGAGTTGATAGGTTGATGCAGCAGTTTGGGTCAGAAATAATGCAATGCCTATCTCACATACAGGGAGATCCAATTGATGCTGTGATGTGTGTGTGTGTGTGTGTGTGTGTGTGTGTGTGTGTGTGTGTGTGGGTGGGTGTGTCACACTATGGACCAGGAAACCTTTGTCTGTTTGCTTAAATATGGACGGAACTGGGGGATTAATTTAAAATATTACTTAAGAGCTGAGAAATCCATCTAGATGAACATGGCACACAGAACTGCACTCATATACTTGTATAAAAAAAAAAGCCAGTAGTCTGATTAGTGTGAGGAGGTGCTGCGGTCAGGTGACTGATTCGCTTCCAAGGTGGGCCACAGCTGTAATTTCAGTAGCCAAGACAAACGTTCAGAAATCATCTGCGAAAGTAGGTTTTTATGTAAATGAGAAATAACTTAAAGAGATGTGGCGATATGTTGCATATGTGCTCAGCAAAAGCAAACACTCAACTGCAGAGCCCCAAATTACACTGTGTGCAAGACTGACTATTAAAAAGATCTTTCACTGATCGTACGACCACTTGCATCTACATTCAACTTTGCATGATACCGATGCACAGGTGACATGACATATAGCATGATTTTAACTGAGCTATGATCCACTTACTCTGAGACTTCCGAGTATTGTTTTGCATTCTTTTTTAAATGTGACCTTAACATGAAGTCAGATGTTACAAAATGGCAAAGTTGAAGCAAGCTTGATGTTGACCAGAACCTTGGAATTCTGTGTTTTTGCATATGGATTCCATTGGAGGGCTTCTTGACATTCATGTTGTGTTTATCCAAATAGATTCAATTTCTGCCAGCTCCTCTCTTCCTGTTTCATGCTTTGCCTTTTTGGCCGCAATAACTGGAAACTTCTTAGTGGGGTAACCTATCCCGTCTAACTTAGGAAAGCTCCTATAATGACTGCTAAGGCCACAAAAAAAAAAAAAACCCTCTCCACAGGACCAGAAAATTATTCTTTCAGTCTGCTCTAAAAGTGAATCAAACGAAGGAAGTGAACCCTTAAACCTATTTTGGTGCTGAATAGATTCTTGAACGGAAAGCTCGGAAACCAAAAGAAATTGAAGCCGCATCCAGATCTATAGGACATTTTTTTGTTTTTGTTTTCAGCATTCTAAAGTAATTTGTCCCAGAAAATAACAAAACAATTTACGGTACTCTGGAAACATAGCCACAATGACTCAGCATTGTAGAAATGTATAAACACAGTACCGCCGTCTTCTTCGTATTCAATAATTTAGTTTTTTACTCCAGTATGCATGCATGTGTGTATGAATGCACAAGTGTGTTTGCATGTGCATGTGTATACATTTCAAAGTGAAGTGGTGCTTCCCCGTCCCGTATTCGGGATGTACGATGCTGTAAATGGCTTTTTACCGTCGCTGCCTCAGCACTACTATCTGCTCAGATGATTACAGAGTGAATAAGCGTAACGCATAGCTCATTCGGAGCACACAGATTAGCACAAATATAGAACTGCACAGAGATTCACTATTTCCAAAAGGCGCACAGATCCTACCATGAGTTTGATCATATGCTTGCAGAGTAGTTTAATCCTTTCAAGCTGCACCTGTCTTTTTATTAAACAAAAAAAAAAACACATGTATTACACTTACTGATCAAATTAAACAATTATTTTATTCAGGTATCTTTTGTGGAGTGACTCATATGCGGAATTCATGCTGAGGACACGTTCCAAATAGATTAAAAGACAGGCAACGTCATCGATGGCAATGTACCCACAGTAGTTTTACAATCCATATGTTCAATTCTACATATCTAGGTTTTGTCATGGTAAATGTACCACAGGGTGGAACCTAGAATTTTTGTTGCAGCAGTAAAACTACTGCGCTTTTAATTAAGCACTTTATGTAGTCTATTTTTAACAAGGCAGAACTGACAAACTGCTCTGTCAACGATCAAGTAATAAAAAAGGAAAACATACATTTAAAGTTAAATAAACAAATGAAATCTAAAATAAATCAGTGAATAAAATTAGTAATTGCTCCAAAAGGTTGTCTAATAATCCTTATTTTTTTAGGAGATTTTGTATTATTCACTGACTCTGTGGATCTGATTTCCTTGGGCAGCTCATTTCCAAAGGTCGGGGCTGTGACTGCAAACGTTTTGACACCTCTTGTTTTCAGCCGCGCCTCTGGAAAAGACCTTCAGTGTGGGTCACTTGTGACAAAGAAGTCAGAATTATATCTTCGAGGGAGGCCACGGATGGAGTGCCTGAGAAGTCAGCAACTGATCACGGAATCACTTCTAAAGACTTCTGGGAGAAAATACAAAGGGTTTGTTTCCACAAGACCGATTTTAAATAACAACACACATGCTGTCGTTTTGTCCCACTTGTTTAGTCGATGCAGGCATGTAAATGTATTTCCTTTAGCGGCGACATTCACCCTAGAACGGTGTTTCTTAACCTTCTTATAGGTACCGAACCCAACCAGTTAATATGCACATTCACCGAACCCTTAGTGAAAAATAAATATGTATTATTTTTTTACAAATTCAAGATATTTAAAAAAATGCATTTATGAAAAACAAAAAGGAAATAAGAGCTAAGTATATATATATATATATATATATATATATATATATATATATATATATATATATTATTATTATTATTATTTTTAATTGTACGACGTACTATCACGACAGTCACACGATGACTACTCATCGAACTAAATTTCCCACAGCACTGATTGGACAAGCAATGTCATGTGATCATCTGCAGCCAGTGATGGCCAAGCGGGCGTGTCATTACTAATTGACATGTTGAGTCGGGTGTGTCTTAACCTCCATGGCAGAGGCTCCGTCGAACCCCTGAGACCGATTCACCGAACTCCTCGGGTTCGATCGAACCCAGGTTAAGAACCACTGCCCTAGAATGTCCGTACACAAGATTCACAAAAAATGAGCTTGCTCATGCAACTCCAGCGAAGCGGACATTTAATGTGAGTCTCATTACACACTTTCTAAACCTACAGAGTAGCGTCTTAAAACAATCATAAGAACATTTTCAATGAATCCTTAAGTTTTGGTTTTGAACATTTCTTTTATTTAAATAATCTTCATGTGCATTGCATTTCATTTGAATCACGAGCATAGTGCTTATGTTCAAACGGCATATATGTCACAATGACTCAGTGAATCTAATTCTTAGAGGAAAATATCTGCCCCGTTTTTTTCGTGAACAGGTATGTTCATTATGTTTTTTTTTCAAGTGTTACTTGGTGTAAAAAGTTTGAGAACCACCGCTCTCAGTCTTTTATTATTTTTGTCATATGTCCTCTGTTTTTAAAGGATTCTGCAGCACTTTCATCAACTCTGTTGTTTTTAATTGTGCTCTATAAATTGGATTGGGTTGCATTGGATTGAAAAATGATTCACAACCAGATCATATCCCGGTACATACACCACTAAGTAACCAATCTTCAACATAAATAAAAACACATCCTGAAATGAGTTTCATCTCTATGAATATCGGTATTTGATGTATTAACTGTAGGGATTTGATGACATAGTTGTTTTCTTTGGCCTCTTACGCACTAGCATGATACTCTTAATTTCAAGAAAGTAATTGTAAAACTCACATCAAGTTTCATAAATTTAGTTCCCACAAGTGTAAGTAATGCACATATTGGAGTTGGTAATTATTAGTAGCTAAAATCCCCAGAGTGGAAGTCACTTAAAAGACATTTTTGAGATGCCCCTTGTCACGTTGATGACAACATATCAAAGAATAATTATCCAAAATGTGATTTCAAATGGTTGCAGATGTCACTTTGTATGAAACTGATCCATGGGCCTGCATGGTGTCCACCGTCTGGACCAGCAGGTAAGCAGCACCGGGCTTCTCCTCAGTTAGCGTGTGCATGGCTGGACTGATTCGGTGTGACTGCACGGGTCAAGGGCCAATTCGGGGTCAACCTAGTGTCAAGCGTGTTGTCCAATAAAACAGCGGGACTTCAGAACTGGATCCGGCCAGTATCCTGGCAACAGACAGTGCCCCCCCACCCCACCCACTCCCCGCCCGCAACCCAGTTCCATGAGAGCCCTGGGCTGGTGTTGATTGAGACTGCAGGGCTCCGTTCTCTTGATCAGCTTCCATTCATGTGCTCTTCTAACTTGGCCCAGATGAATTAACTTGGACAATAGAAGCAGGGGGTACTAAAGCATTCACAATGTCCACACAATGGGCAATTAAACAAGATGTTCAGTTTGCACCATTTTGCCTGCAAACAATTCTAATGGCAATTTAATTTTACAGCCCTTCCGTCAAGATCAAGGAAAAAATAGCTTAGGCTCAATAGTATGTGATCATTATAAACGTTTTTACCATTGTTTTTACCATTTTCTTCGAACCGACTCCACATAGAACGCCTCATGAAGGAGAAGTCATCTATTACTAAAGAATGTTTTTTTAAATGTATGTATTTATTTATTTATTATTATTATTTTTTGCAAATGAGGAATCAGCACACCAAAAATGTTAATGCCAAATGTTAAGGGGGAAAAAATCAATTTGAATGATCATTTTATATATATGACCTTACTGGATCTCAATTTAACAAGCACGAGTTTTCCTTTTTTTTCTGGCTTTTATGTAACTGTTCAAAAATATTCCATAATACAGAGCGCCTAAGTGAGCAAAAATACAGATGTGTCTTGCTGCCCCATTACATTCATTATTCAAAGTGAATATCTATGTCCAGTTTTAAGAGTCAGACTTTTCCTTTGCAGACCGTAGAAGTAGAACCAACATGAAAAGCAGAGCACCGTCTCCGGGTGTGAAAAACAAGTAATTCAAGAATTCAACTGTTCCTGTTGTGAAGAAAAATAAATAAATAAATAAATAAATAAAACACAAGTGTACTAGCAGCTGACATTACGTGACGTCTACACTAAGAGATCCCAACCATTACAATTGGAAGGCCAGGCTGGCTTCAAAAAATGATAAAATGTTATGAGACAAAGAGTCACCTTCACCAGAGTGATGGAAAGGCAAAATCTTGGAGAACATTCATTACAAACTCATCTGTGATACTCAGTGGAGGTCATTTAATAGCTTGGGTTGACATCAAGAAAGGGCCTGTTAATTGTCATTGATAAACAACATGACGGTCGAAGCAACAGGAACTTTGTCTACTGATTTAAAGAAAAATCCAACTAAACTGATCCAAGGTAATAAATGAAAGATTTTTAAATGCCACTCTCCAGACTTCAACCCAGAAACCCAGGCAATGCGTAAATTAAGCAGTCCCATTGAACCAATTGATAGAAAGGGCCTTCACTGATAGCCTGGATAAGCATTGCTGCAAAACACGAATCCAAACTTTGGTGTTGTCAATGGCTCACAGGGTTGTATTTGCAGTACTTTCACTTGCCTAAAAATGTAATTTCATATCAAAAAAATAATCATCCCAACTAAATAAAATCTAAATTGCATGTCAGATCCAGATTGAAATATTGTACCTTTAAATAAAAGCTGAATTGTCTATCTCTTGTCCCATATTTGTGTTTTGATGTCAAATCCAAATGTTTTCAGTGTACAGCAAACAGAAATAAATATTTTGGGAGAAGGCTGTATACAAGCTATACGAAAGTGCGATAATAGTATCAGTAAATAATGCGCTAAAATAAATAAAATGCTGCACAACCATCTCATCATTAAGTAACTGTATTATAATAATATACAGTATGACTTGTTCGCCAGCTGAAAAACAAAGTGATCTGAAATGATGAAGGCTCCGCGACTGAGCAGGATTACATGCATAGTTTAATTTAATAAAGCTGTGTGAACGGTAATAGGACCCCAGTGGAAAATCCACACCTACAGCATCATCGGATAGAAATGTCTGCTTGCAGCATGGTGGGCTCTGTGAAATATTTTAAAATACTTGATTCCACTCCAAATTGAAAAAAAAAGCCTTGATAATTAGAAAAGAAGAAGGCTAAAGTGTCTTGTATTTATCAAAGCTATATCATTGCATATTATGGGCATTTAAATACATCCAATGACTGAGGATTGTCTTACATAAATGTTCCATTTTTAATATGTGACTTAGGTGATTAATATCATTTTAAACTCATGAAAGAAGGCATCCATCTATTCATCCATCCATCCATCTTCGGACAGTAGGCGGGGGACACCCTGAACTGGTTGTGAGCCGATCGCAGGACACACAGAGACAAACAACCATTCACACTCACAGTCACACTTAGGGACACTTTAGAGTGTTCCATCAAACTGCCAACCATGTTTGTGGAATGTGGGAGGAAACTGGAGGACCCGCAGAAAACCCACACAGGCACGGGGTGAACATGCAAACTCCACACGGGAAGGCCGGAGCCGCAATCAAACCCTGCACCGTGAGGCCGAAATGACCACCGTGCCACCTACAAAAAAAAAAACAATGTGACAATAGTTCAAAAGTGACTTCACGGATTTATGCTATTGGGCTATGGATGTATGATGTATATTAACATATTTTCAATTAGTCAATCAATAGGACTACAAATGATTATCTGAAAACATAATTAAGTGTGATATTAGACTACGTAGATGAAATGTTTAGTTGAAGATTTAAAAAATGAATACTAAACAAGAGTACAAGGGTGGATGTAAAGCTTGTAGTGTAGCTCTGAATAGTCAACGTTCAGGTTTTTTTTTCCCTCATTGGTCGCATATCGCAATAGTGATGCATTGACAATAGTTTAAAGTAAAGTCATTTGAAACTAAATCTGGCAGCATGGTGACACATTCATGCATCGTTGTTTTTACTACGTTATAGTCGGCCGCTTAACAGACAGTCTACACTTGAAAGATACGTATCCCCAGAAGCCCCAAAGAAGCCCCCTGAGCATTGCACTCTGCCTGGATGGCTACACTCATCCATCATGTGGACAATGACCCAAATGACTGTCAAGCACGTGAGCTTTAAGGTACAAGTACAAAGTACAGGTTTAATCAAATATATACGGTATGTGCAGTATGTATAGCGACATTGCTGGTCTCTACGTGCCATGTGATTGTCTGGCGATCAGGACGTGTGCACCATCTATCGCTAATGGGATAGCTTGCAGCTCACCATCAACACTCATGAGCACAAATGTGCTGAAAAATTAATGGATACACGTCATGAACAAACTTTAATAATATTTAAACACATAATGATACAGGACCAAAAAGTGCATCAACAACACAATGCTTTTCTTCACTGGAGAAGAGTGTGATTAGCTGTGCACAAGTATTTGCCCCCATGTGGCTTGTAATCCTGACACGGAATTGTCTGGCGTTCGAAACATACCGTGAACTATGAACTCTGGTTATTGGACAAGTTTGACATCTCTCTAAATGTATGTGCGTCCTCTTCCTCACCCTTTTCTTTACATTCATCATTCATCCTCCCCTCCATGCGTTTGCACCAGACTGAGAATTGCGAACATGGGAATGCACGTGCATGTTCGAGTGATGAACATGCAGGCATTTTTTTCATACAAGTGAGTGCGCGCATCTTTGAATGTGTCCATGTGTGTGTGTGTGTGTCATAATGAAGCCATATGGCCTGTCTGTTAGGCTGCCAGCATTGGGAGCTGCGACGCTGGCAGAGAGTTGTGATGAGACGTGGATGGCATACTTCTTTCTTCTTTTTTGTTGTCTCCTAACCTTCTTTCATTTAGTCTTCTCCTCCTCCTTATTCTCTCCGCTCCTCTTTATTCTTTTCCTATTCCCACCTCCACACTCCTCAACTTCCCCTTCTCTTTGTACCGCATAAAAGCCCAATATTTCACTCCATTTCCCATTATGCTCTGTTTTTCCCTTCAAACTTCACACCGCTTTCCTTTTTTTTTAATTCACTTGCTCCTTGTCGTCCATGAGTCCTTGTTATTTTCACATTTCTCTCTATCCCTCCCAATAAGATTAACGAGTGTGAAGCGATCCATTTCCACATTTTCCAGCGAAGCCTGGAGAGAAGACTGTGGCCTGACCTAAATTTACATGTTAGGGAGGGAATCTAGATGACAGCGCACGGAGGAGGAAGAGAGACAGAGCCAGGGATGAGGAGGGGGGCCTCTGAGTCCATCGGGGGGCTGTCTACAGAGAGTAAGAACAAATAAACTGTATTTATGTTCAGTGAAAGTTATATGTCACTGTCGTACATTGCTGGATACACCTGCGCAATTTGAAAGATGCAATGACATGGGAATTTTCTTTTCTTTACAAAAATGATCGGAATGGTCACTTTTTGTTGACGTATTCAAGTACATTTACTGCCTTGCAGTTGCAGTTTGCAATCATGTAGAACTGAAATGCATCATTTCTAATATTTTGCTCCCTTCACATAAAATATTTGGAAATATACGTCAGGATGCGGTGCAGTTGCGTTGTCGTGGGCAAAATATTGGCAGTGGTCATTTAAAAATGTTTTTAAAAGTATTTATTTACAAGCCTCTCTCTCTCTCTCTCTCTCTCTCTCTGTATGTATGTGTATATATATATATATATATATATATATATATATATATATATATATACACACACACACACACACACATTCATTAGGAAAAAATCGAAATGAGTTTTTGAATAGTAAGGGGAAAGCGAATTAATAATATTTTTCATTTTTATCATTTGAAATGCGAGAGAATAATGATTCAGTTTTAAAAATACAATTTCAATTATAAGGTCAAGCACGCAAGTACAAATACACGTGAATAAAACAATAAAAAAATCTAATTAAGTTAGAAATGCAATTTTCATTATTCTGTTTTCAGAAGAAACCAAAGCTGTTTGCCCAATCGTAATTATTATCCTCACTTTAAGGTACACGTTGTAATATCTTAAAAATCTTATGTTCATGCATAAATCTTTTTATCTGTACATTCCCCCACTGTGGGATTGATAAAATATACTCCTCTCACCGGTCACAAAATTCCTTTTAGCATCTTTTACAGGCTTGTGATTGGCGGATTTCACATCCGGTTCCCGTTATATAATGACGTTAACCAATGTTGAAACTCCATATGACCTGTTTGTGATTTTCCCCTCCTGCTAATGACATCAACACATCTACGACTGACATGATGACTTCCTTTCGGTTTTATTTATTTGTTAATGTTAGCAAGCTTTGGTCAGGGCAAGGAACGAATTTATGTATTTATTGAATTATTTATGTATGTATTTCTTTATTACTTTTATAAAATTGAATGGAATTGGCCACATAGCAACAACAACTTCTACCGAAAACTAGATGTTGACGATTTATTTCAAATTCAGCACTACGTTAGGAGACAGGATGTGATATTTTATTGACGCCTGGAAAGTGTTTTTCTTGGACAGAAAAAAAAATTAAGTAATTGGTTTCCTGTGTTTGCTTTCAAAAAGAAATGAATTTTCCACTGCGGGATTAAAAGGCATTTTAGCTAGCCAACACCCGAGATTGGACAATTTTGGAAATCCGAGATAAGTGTTTGAAATGTGACCTAAAAGTCGAGGATCCGTTTAACAATTGCCATCATATATGATGGTGTGTTATTGTGCGCAAGATGAGAATAAATTAGCAATTTTTTTAATGTTATCTCAGAATTTTCTCCGATTTTGTTTTTAATCTTCACGTGAGTCTTTCCCTAGTTGTCTATTTTTGCCTGCCATGTGTCCTCCGCAGGGAGCATACCAAGTCAACTCCTTCCGCATGCATGGGCGTGTGAGAAAGACTCGATATTCCTTCACTTGCTGAGACACACGAGGGCTACTCAGTTTTGGGCGTGTTTGTGTGAAAACACTCACGCAAGTGCAGCCTCCTCGCTCGCCGAGACCCACGCGAATGACGCCATTTTGGCTGTGCGATGCGTCCGGTACACACGCAACTGTCGAGATCGTCTCTGTCTGAGCCGAAGGAGTGCGTCGATTCCACTTAGTGTTTCCGTTAATGTGACACATGCCAACGACATCTGCGTGTCCAGGCATGGAGGTTGTAGTGGTGGAGATGGCAGGAGTTACGGGCCTCTATGTTTGCCAGTGTTCCCGTTTGTGGGATGGCAGCAGCTTGCGTGATCGGAACAAAGCAAGAGAGCATGACAGAAAATCCCTCAATACCCGGCCTTTAAAAATGCAGGAGGCCAACGCACGCAGAAGCAAGTAAGGTAAATGTATAAATTATGGACCAAAAAAGTCTGCTTCAAAAAAGGAGAGATCCCACACATGAGGCAGCAAACTTTATCGCACGACAAGAGCTGCTTGCTGGAGTTGCTTTGCTTTGGCTAAATAATGAGGCAGCAGCTTTTTTTTATAGGTGGATCATGTAAAGCGATGCTGGAACACAAAAATGACATTAGGCCTCTTGAGTGTCCACATGGCTGTAGCCAACCAAATTGACTGAGCGATGTACTTTTAAATGTTTCATGCCGTGCCTTGTAAACATCAATTACTATTGATTTTAGTAATTGGTATTGTGTAAATACAATATTCTACTTAAAATTGGATTTATATTTTCTTTACATCCTGCGACTGAAAATAAAACTTGATGTGATCGATTATTTTACGATAAATTGACATGGCAGGCAGAAATTAATAAATATAGATTGTCATGAGGAATCACAGTATAGCAATAGATTGAATTTGACTAAATTAGTTTTTGATCAGGCCAGCACAAAAATCACATTTTTCTGACAAATCAAACATTTACACAAACGGAAAAAAGGACAAAAAAGAAAAAAAGGAAAGATGTGAAACTATATGTAATAAAGTATTGTATTTGAACAAATGTGCCCATTGTTTTATTTTCACAATATGTATTTTCTTCGCATAATTTTTCTCGTCAATTTAAAAACTGTTGTATAAAATTCATAAATGATCTATGAAGTTTGGCTTCAGTTAAAAGATGATCCAAGAATATTTTGAGCACATTTCTTTTGTTTCTGACAATAGAGCCAAGATGAGCATAGTTGTAATTAAAGACTATATTTTAAAAATCTCATTTGAAAACGTCGTAGAATCCTTTGAACAATAATATTCCAATTTATACTCCAAACAATCATTCAACCTCACTCTCTTCAACTTCCAAATCTATCTTTTGGGTAATGACATCCACCAATTGCTTAATTTGTTCTAGTTGCTATGATATCCATACAACTATGCAGAATGTAAATTACTCATAAATTTCGATATCTTTCTTAATGAATTTCAAGTTTAAAACTGTTCAGATTATCATGAGCCTTTGGAGTGTTTTTTGGATTCATTGATTTCTTGAATGATAATCTCAAATTACCGGTAAGTAAATAAGAGTTAGCGTTACAAAAGTGTGGTGTAATAAAATCTCAATTATTGATATAAAACAGAATATAATTTAAATTATTTATTTATGTTTAGGTCTATATGATAAATTGATGTTTATTGCTCCGATTTGCCGTGGTTTACATGCATTTTTCAATTTTATAACTTGTGTTAAAAAAATAAATAAAAAGACTATTCTGAAGTTACTCCACATATCACACAAAGCTCCGTCAGACTACCAAATGATGCAGCTGCTTTCCTTTTTAGGCACTCAACAGTAATGTGTTCTTTTGCGTACGTGTGCAGAAGGAGCGTGTGTTTATGGGTGTGTGCGTGATGGTGTGCGCGCAGTGCGCATGCGCAATCAAAAACTTCCTGGAGTCCTTTTTAAAATGTGCACCAAAGCAGGACTAACACGTCGGCGCACGCTCTGGTCCTTGCCGCGTCATCTCTGGGATTTAGTTGTCGCCTGTCAGTGCTCAGGCAGCATATGAGCATGATAACGCACAATTTGCATGGGAAGACGGTAACATCTAGCAGAGGGATAAAACATTTAACTGCCTTTTGAGTGAATGAAAGGGAAGTATGTGATACAAAAAATCAAATATGTTACAGGACGTGATAGAGATTATAATATATGTAAAAAGTGTTGATGGATAAAAGCAGGAAATACTTTATTCATCCTCTGAGAGCTGTAGTTAATTTATTTACGCTTGCAGGCCCGTAGGCTGCCGTGCAAAAACTTTGACGGGTTCTTTGATGTATGGTAACTACAGATTCTTTCCAAGAAGAGCGTGGATGGAGCGGCACGTGTCATGACAAAGGGGACGAGATCCATTGATTCCAACAAGACAGACATTAAAACTTGAGTTTGGGGTAAATACACAATAGTGGCTCCGGCCGACCCTTTTTACAGGTGCAAGTTGCAAAATATTTGTTTGCTGTATGAAAGGTGGTGAATTATTCAGGGATTATTTAATAATGCAGAGAAGTGAAGGCGAGACTCAAAAGCATGGTGCTGAAAACTGCTAACTCTGCCTGCCTGGAGCGCTCGGCGCAGAGACACAACACGCCATATGTATCAGCCTGATTGTTTCTAATTGGCAGGCAAACCGTTTCTTCCCGGTCTTACCGCCTTCATCTGCTCATCGTTCTGAGTTTACATCACCCTGTGTATTTTGTGCATTGCTTTGCAGGGAGGAAAATGCATGCCGTGTTTTTTTTTTACGGTACTTTTGAACAGGAGCAAGCTCCCACGACGCACAAATAAACATAAATAACTCGGTAACTGTCGTTATCTAATTATCTTAAATCGCGGATACAGCAATCTTGTTCATGTCAGTTTGATGCCTATCACCCAAACTAAGAAAGCCCAATCGATATATTACAGCGCACGTCACCACTTCTTAAAGCAGCAGTGGGTGGAGATGGCGCCTTTAAATAGACAGTATGCAGAGTGTGTCTATCTTTAGAGCTTCGAAGCCCCTGACAGAAAGTGAGAGGTGAAGAAAACGACGGGGAACACGGGAAAATGAGAACGAAATTGAGCGGGTTTATTTGTGTTGTGCTGAGTAGGGCGTACTAAGCTGCAGGGTTTGAATCATCCCGCATCCGTCATGGAAGCTGGTTGAGAGGGTCAAACTCAGTACTGTGGCGAATGGTTCCGTTATCGCACAGCTTAAAATTCGCCGCGCTGCTCTTTGTCAAAGACGGTGCAAAACAAGGGCTGGAGGACGACCAAAAATAGAGATGCCCAATTAGAAGCGATCCCAAACCTTTGATGAAATTAGCGGGGAAAGGGGCTTGCATAACCGACCCTCTCAGACAACGACAACATGTGCAGACAGCATATGTGAGGCTTGTCCTATTTACAGGAAATGAGTCCTAGCTCAATTTTCTGGTGCTGTGAGAAGAAAGAAAGAAAGAAAAAAATATACATAAACAAACTGCAGAAAGTACCTTCCTCAAACAACTTGTCTCCTTCAGCTATGAACTGCATTAAAGTTGGCCTTTTTTAGGATTTGTCAACAAATCTGCTTTGTGCTATTTATTCCTACATCATAGCCTGTCTGCTGCTGCTGCTTGCCAGACATATCTGTAAAAGTCGGTATTTTATAAGTAATGGAAAATATAGAATGGCCCCGCTTTGTTGGGATTTCAACTTCCGCTGTTCTGTTGTGACTTTGTACAATCCTTTCAATGTCAACATTTTAGGCTGTCTATCCCGAAGTATGTTCGAAGTCATTATTCCAAATGATTTGTTGGGGCTAAGGTCAGGGCTTTGTCAGTCAAGTTCTGACAAGTCATCCAACCATGCTTTTAGGGGCCTTGCTTTGTGCAATTAAAACAAAGCCATGATGGAATAGAAAACAGCCCTGCCCATTTTCTCAATGATTGATCAAGAGAAATGTCTCAAGACCAAGTGGTAACATGTATTGTGATATGTACCTGTGATTTCCAGGTGGGCAGGGCTGACATACATTCACCGCTTGAGCCGCTAAACCATAGCCTTCAAATTAATTTTTTTTGGTATGTGGATCGGTTTTGAAATCATCAAATAAAAGGCTCGTGCAGTATACAAATCAAGTATCACCTTTTGACCTTCTCATACAAACCCTAGGCTGGCATTCATGTGAAATATCGCACTGACTGCACTGCCTTCACGAGTAAGGGTGTAACCAAGTCGCAATAACCCCAAAAGTAGCAATAAATGACTACACGACTAGAAACAACACCACTGTGACTAGATTATACCTTGTCTGTACAAATAACACATGAAAGAGTCACAGCATAGTCACTGTTACTTCAACTAGCAACAACGCATGTAGCTGAATAATCTGTAGCCGTGTTAGCCATCCATTGTTATGTACACTTGTTCAGATGAAAACTAAGCATAATCTTGTATGCACATTCAATTGTAATTTTGATTAAATACAATATGAATATTGTTGGGAGGAATGGTAAACTATTGAAACTGAGTAAATTAAAGTACATTTAAGAGTAAAAAAAATATTGTATATATCTTCCTGAAAACGTTTTTAAACTAAAGTGGGCTGTCTGAGTCATGAAACTCCAGGGCTGAGCTAGAGTCTTGTTTGTTCATTTGACTAGAAAATGGTGACTATTTTTTACCCTATTGAATCAATTGTGTTTACTGTCCTCATAGACTGCTACCTAAACTCACCATATAGCACACGGCAACTATGTCCTCACCTAAAAATATATATTAACAAATAATCCCAATAAAACACGAGTCCAGGAAAATATCCAACAAGAACTACATCGGTGTTCTCCTCTTGTATGCCTCGTCCGTCGGCAGCCACAGCTATAAAAGAAACAACGCGGATAAGAGAAGAAGACTGCAGCAATTAAAGGCTTTAGTCGACAGGGCAGCTCCCCTCCTGCCCCCATGCAGACAGAGGGATTGGGACATAGAGCCTGGGGATTCTTTGGAGCCTCTTCTCATTCTCACCGCATAAGTATGATGGGGGCAGCGGGGGTCTGGCAAGTTGGGGAGAGGGGTGGAGGCCTTTTGAGGGCTCTGTGGAGCCTGCCTAATCAGACAGGACAGTTCCTGCTTATTATAGAACCAAGCCTGGATTATAAAATCAGAATCAAACTGCCGTATGAGAGGCAGAAGAAAACTTCACTCTCTTCAATTAATAAACTTCAAGAGGCGTGGCGGTGGATCAAATGACATCAGTTTGCATGCAAATATCTGGTGTGTTCTGGTGGATTGTGAAATACTGTATATTCAAATGCTGCGAACACAGCACCCCCCGCCCACACACACACAAAAAAAAGAACCCTGCAGGCCATCAACTGGCTTCATTTAGTTACAAGAGACAACCTTACCAATCTGGTCGTTTAGGAGAATTGTGCATGTAACCTCCAGTATCAATATGGGAGCACAATTTAATCATCCATGCACGCAAATGAGCTTTTTTTCCACTCCATGTCACCTGCAGGTGGCGGTTGCATTCATACACCTTGTATTTGTCTGTCAACCTGCACCTGGAGTATAGGTGCACCATCTGTGCCTAACGCCCCCATCTGTCGTGTTTATTTACACCTAAACCATATGCTTGGTCACTGTCCTGTTGCTTTTTTCATGAGTGTACACTAGACAACGCTAGCATAGTTAGTTGGTTGGTCGCTTGGCTGCTTGAGTTGGTCATCCATCTGTCAGTTAGTTGGCCGTTTAAAAAAAAATCATTATTCAAGCAACAGTTTCAATTGTTTATGTTTAAATCATTATTATTTGCAGTTGGCAGATTGCAGCACTACACTGTTTTTTTTCCATTGCTTTTAAATTGCCAATTTTAAGTAGTGACAGCAAAGATAATTATCAAGTAATTAAGGATTTTAGAAACAAAGATTTATTTTCATTAATTTCAAAACGTTATTCTACAGTACAAAAAATGCAGAATATCATTAAACAAAGAACGATTAAGAAATGGACCAATCAGGAATAATAATGATGCCTTATAATGTCAACACAATAATTTTCATGCTCACTTTTTCATGCTTTCCACTTGATCACTTGGGTGCTACTTGTTGAAATGATTCAACAGGTTTCCTGCATTGTCTTGTTTTTGACAATATACCACACATAACAGCTTCCTCCTCCTCCTCCTGGAGATACCGCTGGGAGAGGAACTTCCCCTGCTAAAATAGCTTCACCTTCGGATGTCATGGCTGCCCATCAGCTGCACAGATACCTGTACCCGCGTATACCTGTACGCTTGGCCAATTTGTTGCTATTACTTTCTGTTTACTGCTTCTTCTTTCATTTATCGGCGAATTCTGTTTACTTCAACTTGCAAACCAATGTTAGAAGAGGGGCCCAAATGGACGGAGGCCCGGTACCGATCTGCGGACCGGTGGTTGGGAACCCCTGCAAGAGACAATACATTGACTTAAAAATGTATCAGAATCCAGATGATTCTATTTTGTGTAGCAACTTGAAAAAATACTATTGAGTAAAGTCAACGTATCATTTTTTTCTCCAGTGTACAAGACGCCTTTCATGCAGTGTAAACAGCGTCCCATCTGCTCTCACCAGTAATTTATGTCTCAAGTCTGATCTGACAAAGTCACCCTGACAGTGTGATGAGTGCATACCAAGCGTAAGCAGGTCAACAAAATAAACAGGGTTAAAAAAACTAAAAAAACTGTCATCTCTTCAGACAATCCTGTGTGCACTATGGCATTCAGAATAGGTTTTTTTACACCTGTGTACTTTGTCTCAAAGTGATGCTGATGGACAAGAAAGTAAATCGTCATTTGTCATGTTCAGTCTTTCAAATATCCGGATGTGTTGAAAAGATATATCTATGTGTTGTGACATTCTTTGTGCCATAACCAGATTCACAACACATCAGCCTCATGAAGCATCGACAGGCTGTCCCACATGTAACATTCAGGGCCCTCGAACAACAGGAACGGTGCCGAGCAGGCAAAATAATATGAAACGAGGAGACATATGGATGACTTTAATAAGTTCTGTAACTAGTGCAAAATAAACTGAGGGTTTGTTGAAACTTTATACAAAAGAAAAGAAAGACAAGATTAAATGGGATGAAATATGATTGAGAGAAAAAGAACAATAACACAACTGTCTGTCGGGGTCCCATTTCCCAAAAGCATTCCAATCACTCCTGAATTGAAAAATACGGCATACGTCTAAAAGGGACCAAAGCAAAAATATAATGAATCAAGATGAGGATAGACACTTTAGTCTATTGTGTGTCTCAAAGAAGTGCAATGAAACAGTATAACACAGCAAAAAGACTATATAATAACAACAACGAACCCCTGTATGAATAATATGAAAGTGCAAAAAGTGGGATGATAAAAATGAAAGCAGACATGTCAAGGTGATGTCCTCAAAAATTAGATGACACCACCAGAAAAAAAAGTTTCTCAATAACAAACTGAACCTCCAAGAAGCCTGCAAATTCTTATCAGCAAACAATGTCCTGTCGCCCTAATCACAGCAGATGTGATAACTGAATTATCTGTCTCCTCTGATCTCTTCATCTGATAGGAAAGCTACACTTCCTCCTCTCCGGGGCACAATCCAACTCCAGTGGAGCGCTGCGATTTCCCAGCCTCACATTTGAACCCTGGCAATGATCGTATCTTTACAGTTCAGCTGGAGGAACAAAAAAGATCACACAAGAGTCAATTGGCCGGCGTGATCCATTGGTTGAGAGCCAGACGTCAAGGGCTACGGCTGTAATCTTTGTCACGGCTCATAAGAGGCTCGTATTTCAACCTAGCTAAACAGTGGTAAATGGTCAGCGGAGATCTAAGAGGAGTGTGCGTAGAAAGAATTTTAAACTATGCAAACAGAGGAACCAGATGCCCGGACCTGGAGTGTTACTGTACATCAAATCTTGTGGTTTGGTCTGTTGAAAGTAAGTATTGAAACAGATTCGTTATCGTGGTTCAGTGAACCACATTAGGTGAAAATGTGATATAGAAAGATGCATAGCGAAACAGTAAAAATATTTCTTTTCATAATTTTATACCTCCCACACACATGTTCAAACTTATCAAAACAAAAACCTCTAATTGAATATGGATGGCTAGATGAATGGACGTGTGGCCACCTGTTCTCACCTTCTCTTCAAGAAACGAGAGTCGTGAACGTCACTTGAAGGAAACGAAAACTAGACTCACTCGCACAGCTATCCTAATAACAGGTACAGTGTACTTGCTTCAAGCTGCTCATTGCTCACTCCGAGTTGACGGTTACTGTAGAAGTGACACCTAAAACAAAAGCCGAATTGTAAATGTAAACCTAAAAGTGGTCTACCAGACTAGATTATTTAGTTTGATCAAAAGTATTTTTCGCTAAATGCTAACGTATAATTTGAAACCCTGGCTAACATGTATTAGCATAGAGGTTACGGTGATCGTAAACTTTCAAACAACTGCTACTTTAAGACACACAGAGCAGCAAAACACACACAGAGCCTACAACGATATTTGCAGGCATGGATTCTCTCTGCTCTGTGGGATCAATGACTATTACAGGAGATTAGGTGGGGGCCCTCTTTGCCTCATCTTCTTGCTCTTAATTACGTGCGGCACATCCCCCAGTAGACTAACAACATGGCACAACACCGAAGGCGTGCAACTCTAAGTTATGACCCGCACGAACAATGAACCGTGACAAACGTGGGGTTCACGCTACCTTGAAGTAAGAATGGCCCAGAAGTTTTACAATTTGGAGTTGGAAATGTGGGTGTGTGAGGTACATACATTCCCCCTCCCAAATTCTCAGTCATCTTGCACTTGATAAGATTTTTTAAATTTTAAATGAACGATGAGATAAAGAGACATCAGACCTTCACTGACTATAGCAACTTCCTGCTTATGTCTTTCTTTGACTGTCACCCCCCATTTGTGTCTGCTCCCTTTGATCGAGAGACATCGGCAAACAGAGGCGGGATTTACGTCAGCGACGTCAAGCTGCTCTCATCACTTTTGCGCCGCTAAAGCGTTTTGAACAGCGAAGCTTTTGAGGCTCCCATCATAGAGGAGCATTACATCAGTTTCTAGGGTACCGCTTTTCTGTCAGCTCGACTATGACTGCGTCTCAGGGGCTTGTAAATAATCCCTGAGTGCTCCTTATATGACCCCAGATTGATACACTGCAAATAAATCTCACTGCTGTGAAAAAGAAAAGTGAAATCCCCTAATGAAAGTGTGAAACTAGTTCGTAGCACCCCAAGTTACGCCTCTTAGCTCATGTCAACAAAGCATAAATTCTCATAACAAAACATTAGTTAAACCTGCAATGTAAGGCATTTACAGGGATGAAGGATGCATTCAAATAACTTTTCACTTTACGTCAAGCTGTAACTCAAACTGTTTTTAAACGGCATGCGTGTGCTTGTAAATTAAAAGCCCTCCATACTACCGTTCTTTATTTGTGTCCGGCATCAGGAGTTTACTGCCCCTAGCCACGCAGATGCTGAGCAATGATGTGAGTTCTGATAAATTATGACTTCAATTTGGGGTACATTATCACCGGCATTTTAGTCCCATTTCTTTGTGTGTTTTGACGAGAAGGAGGCATGTATTATATTACTTTGGTGGTTCCGGGTGATGGGAGGCTCCAGTCACATAACTTGAATTGCGTCAGACTTAAGTCGCTAATGTTTAGGACTTTGGACTTGCTTGGTAAAATATGTAAAAGGCATGACTCGAGTTGGACTGAATATTCACACCATTTAACTTTGACTTGAACTACAGTACATGACAAGTCATGTGACATTTTTGATTTTGTTTTTTGTTTTTTTTTTGCTTCTGGAAGAAATGTGTGTGTGTGTGTGTGTGTGTGTGTGTGTGTGTGTGTGTCATGCTTTTTAAGTGTGTAAAGTTGTTTTTTTGAACGTAACTGAATTATCATTAGGCTATTACAGATTTTGACATGCCTCATTAATTACAATGTTTAAACATCTAACCTAATAGAGTTCTGCTAATATTAATCTAACGGGAACTACAATTAATGAGAATGTTTTGGGGTTGTTTTTTTTTTTCTCAAAGCAAATCCAATTCAGTGGGCTCTAATGAGCACAGAATGATTATGTGGTATGACAACGTTGGTTTTCAGTTGAAAGCTTATCATTAGGCCTTTCATTGAAGTGGTAGGCAGGCTGCTTTCGTTTCCGTTTGCCCGTGGAGAGGGGAGTGGCTCTCGCCCCTTTTCTTTCTGTCACTGCCACAAGGTTTACATGTGTGCCACATGAATCGCCCTTTTCCTTTCGTGTAAAGAGCTTAGCATACACCCGCTCAGCTGCACACACACACACACACTCTCTCTCTCACGCATACACACACAGATGGCAGTGTCTGCTGGGGGCCACTAATGTCACTGTGTGTGGTCGTGTGTCTGGACTAAGTGCATGCCCACTGGCATTTATGAGAGGGATGCCATTGGAAATGGCAAGGGGGAAGCTGAAGAGTTAAAGTCGCCTTTCGCTCATGCTTGGAAACTGGAGCACAGACATTGCACAAGCTCAGTGCAAGTGCAAACAATGCACTAAGCATTATGGTCTAGTACAGTGATAGCTACGATGTTAAATTATCTCTTTGTATTTTAATCGTCAGTGACTGAAGAGGGCAAAAATAACTCATCTCTATTCAACCACTTTCTATTTATGTTTTAATTTTTCGATTTTGGGGGACCAACCACAGAATACTGTGGAACCACGATGGTTGATTTGTATTGAGCTAAAAACAATAAATAATAATAATAATAATAATAATAATAATAATAATAATAATAATAATCGACTGCAAACAGTTGTAATAAATAATGACTGATCTGCCCCATACACATACTTTTTTAAACATTTAAATGTACAGGAATGTGTCAGGAGATTTGTAATAATCCTAAGTGTAAAAAGAAATTAACTGCTAATTGTTATCAAGCACAGATGGCTAGTCGTATTTTATAGCTTCCACTCAATTAAAAAAAAAAAGTATTGTGCTGTGGGCTTTAGCTAAAAATATATGAAATTAAGTCTCATTGGCTACAAATATAATTATCGGCTCCAACATAAGTGACATTGTCAGTCACCCATTGGAAAGCTTTAGAGTGTACTTAAGATACTGCATATGTGAGTGCATTTTAATATTAAAAATGGTCACACTGGCATGGCTTATCTGAAATCTCTCTACTCTAGGTTAAAAAAAAGGATAATTTTAACATAATCACAACTATATATGGGCTGTTCATTTTTGTACAGTGTATCTTATCCAAGATATGCTCTATATACCGTATTTTTCGGATTATACGTCGCTCCGGATTATAAATCGCACCAGCCAAAAAAATGCATAATCAAGAAGGAAAAAACATATATAAGTCGCACTGGAGTATAAGTCGCATTTTTGGGGGAAATTTATTTGATAAAATCCAACACCAAAAACATACATGTCATCTTTAAAGGCAATTTAAAATAAAAATAAAACTAGAGAACAGGCTGAATAAGTGTACAAACGTTACATGACGCTTAAACAACCAACTGTGAATGTGCCTGGGATGTTCACGTAACATATTAAGAGTTATTTAGACAACTATAGTGCAAAGAACATGCTAACAAATTTACCAAACCATCAACGTCACTCCAAATAATGAAATCCAACGAAATCTTTATGCTCTGTGTCACTTTTAAACAACTTCCTCTTCTACGTCGCTTACGTCAGAGTCATCGTCAGTTGTTTTTCTCAGTTACCGCCAACGTGCAAAGTATCAACACAGGCTGAGAGCATCATCTTGCAGTTTAATGTGAAAATAACGTGATGTATACAATGTGCTAACCATTTCACACATAAGTCGCTCCAGAGTATAAATCGCCAACCTATGAAAAAAACTGCGACTTATACTCCAGAAAATACGGTAGTCTCTGATCCACTGGTGAAAGGACGCTTTAATCCTCTCCTCTTTCATCTATAACTGCTTCAAACAACAAAGTGTATGAAGGAAACGTGATTAAGACCGCACGACTGTCTGTGTCGTATGTGTTGTGTTATTTTGTTATTTTGATTTCAAGATGGGGCCGCGAGAGTGGCTGCCTTTCCAGCAGCTCCTATATTTTGTTCTACTTCTTCCTTTCATAACTTTGCTGCTGTGAATTGGGAATTTCTCCATTGTGAGACTAATAAAGGATTTCTTATCTTATCTTATACTACAGGAGGCCTTAAATAGGTAATGGTCTGATAATACTTCTGTCAAGTGTCAGGCTGTATTTAATTCCGAGCTTCAAGCGGGTGTCTCATTTTCTTAAATGCCTATTATCATACCTCTTTTGGGGTTTTTGTGTGTTTTTTCCCCTCCCTGGACTCTGCCTTTAGCTTAGGTAGGAGGGCCTTAAGATGACAGCCGATCATGTGTTTATAATATGATGGGAAAAGGTTGGAAAGTGACTAAGCTAATACAAAAAGTTGTTAAAAGGGAGAAAGAGAATGATGAAACCCAGTATCGGAATGAAAAAAAAATGATATCATCTTAAGAAAATTGCATTTGGGAATGCCTGTCATTTGATTTTGACCTTTCCATTTTCCCTCTCATTTTCTCAGTAATATTGCTGTCTCTTAAACAGCACTTTGGAGGATAGAGGAGACATATTTCTATCCATCGTGTTCAACTGACTGGCATCAGTTGGACTAAACTGCAAAAAATATCAGTCACTGTTCCCGAGAGCAAGGCCATTAACTGCTGCTGGATGAAGTTAATTCGTGTGCTCCTTGACTTGGTGGCCGTCTCGACGTGTGTGGAGGCTATTTTGACCATCCCTGATCAGGAATGAGACTTTTCATTACCATGTTTATATAGCTTGACTAAAAAGAATGTGTTCCACTTTAATAAGGATATTAGTGTAGAATGGCTGATCAGATACAAATAGTAAATGTAAAATCCGTTCTTTGATGACAAAATGGTCATTCTTAAAATCCCCTACTGTGAGGTATACCGGTCAAAATATTTCCACCCTTTACATCAATTAAAGAAAATGACAACATGATGTAAACCCAATCCCTTGTTGAAACAAAGTGTGACGGATGGATGTCGTTTCAGAAATCTTGGGTGGCTTCTCGATGGAGGAACTGAGCTATCCAAACACCTCGAGCTGTGTGAAGTAATGCCGTATTGCATAGCAAACTGTAGGAGAAAATGAAGGTGACTAAGTCAGCTATGAAAAACATTCCACGGTCAAAATACCAGCTACTCACATGGTATATAATTTCCTTTCCTCGACCCATTATCCACAATGGACTCCAATACAAGTACGGTACATAAATGTTCGGGTGTTAAAGCTGACAAGAGCATGATTCCCTCATATTGCCCCGCAAATACACTACAATGAGTCAGTGGATATGAAACGCATTATTTTAGCATAGCACGGAAAGTCAACAAACAAAGTACCTTCCAAGCTTGACATTTTATTGTGTCATCGTATCATAATCCTTCCTGCTGGCACCTTACTACAGTATACTCTGTCCTTCAGAGGCGTCAAGGCAGCACGTGAAGTGGTGTTTTGCTTCCCCGCTTGAAATGCAAAAGTTGCAATTTCCTGTAATTTTGTTGTCCCTCCTTTCTTTCGGCTCGTTTCGCCGTGCCGCTTATTAAATTCAGGCAAGGCGATTACCATCTGATGGTTAATCATATAAAGCACAGCGAGGTTCCCACTGGGTGTGACTCTGCTTTTATGAAATGACTATGTTATTGCTGTGGTTTCCCTGCATTTGGCGATGTGCCTTTCTTTACAGTGTGGGTTCTGCTGGAAAAGAGTAAATATTGTTTTATGGCTTTCTTTATAGCAGGAGTAAAAACAGTTATTGTAAGCTTCAAATGCCCTTTTCGGTTTTACAGTGCAGAAGCAAGAGTCTGATTAAACATTTTCAGCTTTTGAAATTTTAAAAGGCGGCACGGGGGAGAGGGGGTGAACTGGTTAGTACGGCCGCCTCACAGGGCACAGGTTGTGAGTTTGAATCCGGGCTCCGGCCTTCCTGTGCAGAGTTTGCATGTTCTCCCGAGCCTGTGTGGGTTTTCTCCGGGTACTCCGGTTTCCTACCACATTACAAAAACATGCATGTAAGGTTAATGGAACACTCTAAATTGTACCTTGATGAATTAGGTGTACTGTAAGGTGAGTTGACTGAAAGTTGTTTGTCCGAGGTAGACTGTTCCAGAGCATGCCCTGTCCCATGGTGCTCATTGACATGCATATAAGGTTAATGGAACACTCTAAATTGTACCTTGATGTGACTGTAAGTTTGACTGGTTGTTTGTCTACGTGTGCCCTGTGATTGACTGCTACTCCTCTGATTTCCGAAAACAGTAGGGATAGGCTCCAGCACACCCGCGACCTTCGTGAGGATTAGCGGTTCGGTTCATGGATGGATGGGTTAAATCTTACGTTTCATAGTCACTTTTTGTTTTTGGATGCAAACACAAAACAACTGCAGTCACTAAACTGGGTATAATTTGATCACAACAATATTACAGGGGTGGTTTTCCACGTCGTCTGAAATTATGTTAGCAAAGCAAAGTCGGATCAATTGTTATGCGCCAGTGATTCAGCTACATTCATTCTGTTTCCCTAATCCAGTGATCAATTTTGTGAGGAGGCATTACCACAAATATTAAGCGTCATTCAAGGTACAAGCAGTGCAATGGTTGAAAACCAAAAGAAGCGTGCGCATTCAACTGACAATGCACTATAGTGGAACCATTTTTGCTGACCCATCAGTAGAGGTTGCTGCCAGCAGTGATGATAACATATTGACGGCGGCTCAAGAGGGACACACCCAGCACCACTCGTGTGCTTGGCTTGGAAAAAAAAACTGATTTCTGCTTTGGGCGGAGCCTCGACATGCGTGGTTTTTGCCTGCAGGTCTCCTGGATGAGGATGGATGAGGACATTTGGATGTCAGCATTAAGACGGCCTATCTGGCTCTGTCAGGAGTCCACGAGGGAGGGGAAACCCAAAAGGGTCCATGTTTCAGTTGGCAAACATATCATTCCTGGCGCTTCTCACCATCCTTTTGTCACACTGTCTGGAATCGGTTGTATTGTCAGAACTTGTGACTGCACAAAAGAGGAATCTATCCAGGCATTGACTACTGCTTTAGCGCAGACGATCTTCGCCATCGCTCTGTAAACTGTTTCTTTGTTTTGAAATCATGCTTTGTTTTCAGCGGATGCTAGTACAGGTGTCAAGGGAACCCCCACCGATGACTGGATAGGACCTATCAGAGCCTCTATGAGTCAGTCATTGATTTCACTGCTATGCCCGCTGTCTGTTTTCAGGGCCTTCAGGGTGAAAGTCTGGTATCCTACAACTAACAGTGGGTTAGTTGTAGGATACAACCATCCACAGCCCAATCCACGGGATGCTTTCCAAATCAATATGACCTCTAGAGCAATCATTCTTGCTTTCGTCTTTGTCTACCCTTTCCAGCATCTTTGCTCCCTGTGGACTAACAGAGAAATTTAACACCCACGGAGCTCTGGAAAGCTCTCATTATGTGGGCGTCCTTAAAAAAAATGATAGCAGTCGATTGACATCATGATGTGTGCCATCATGTCCTGTCAAAGGGGGAGCGCAGCCGCTAATATGTTTGCAACTTACTGCCTTCGGTTGTTGAGTAAGTTCGTGTGGACCCATTAAATTAACTCCTACAAAACGTGAGCAAGGAGAGAAACAATAAATGGATTTAATAAACGAATACAGGCATCGTGGGACTATAACTCCGGAATGTTTTCATTTTCTCCAACAGGGGCCTGCCACTAATTGGGTTACATGGGCTCAGCAAGGAAGTTGTCAAGCTTCAGGGGTTTTTATTTGTGCCTGGCCTACAAATTAGCGACCAAGCTCTGACCCTCGGGTTGATGCCCCCATGAGGCCCTTTAAGGTACAGCTGTCTGATGAGCCGGTCCAGAAACCTTCCCCTCCCTTGCAAATCCAACACTCTGGAGTGTTAGGGTGACAGAAGGTAAGGGGCCACACAGACTGCGATTACAGGAGGATTTTAGAGCTCTCTTGGAAGGCTTAGATGGTGAGTGGATGAGGTTGTTAGAGAGAGGTAGGATCCTCAAACTAAAAGCTAATGATAGCGTAAGGGTGATAATTAGAATGTGGACACCCATATCATACAAGGGCATCTCCACCGAGCCTCACCACATGTGACAGTATCTCGCTACATCATTATTGGGTTCCGGTGTTCGGCATTGTCATCCAAATTTGGATCGCCTGAAATATTGTGCAACGCGGAGTAAAGCGCACTTGTGATCACACTGATTCCTATACGGCTTTGCTCAGAGCTGCTGACATTTAGCTGAGACAATATTTGTTTAAAGGAAAGTGTTTGCAGTTTAAAAAATGTATTGTGTCAGTGCTAATAGTATGCTCTGACACCGACTTTCCGTGGCAATTTTAAACAAAGTCAATAAAGCACCGCTGCAATTGCAGGGCCACCCTGCCTATCCAGATGTTTGGATTTCACCAGATGTGGCGCCCCTGCTGGGGTGTCCTGACAACAATCTCTGCTGTCCTCTGTCTCGAGGGGAAGAGACCAGCTAAGGCGGAAAGGAGAAACACGCCCGGCAGCTGACGATGACCTACAAATGGTACTGTGTTTGCACGTGGGCAACTGTCAACATCAAGCTAATTACAATCAGCATATGTCCTCTATGTGCTTCGTGACTTCACAGATTCGCAAATTCCGTTTTAGTCAACAAAAGTCAGGAGCATTGTCCTGCAACTTGACGCAGCCAGACAAAAACGTTCTGTTTTGCGCAGGGGGGAAAAAATAGACCAGGTCTTAATCATAACTTCTGCAGATATATGAAATTCCAAATCAGCATGGAAACATTTAGGTCTGGCAAAAAGCTAATGTGCTGTCACACCACTTATTTGGAATCATAATGTGAGCGAAAGAAAGGCTAAATGCTCCCTTTCGCTATAAATACTTGAGGGCAACATTCCTCTTAATATGCAATTATGCCAATATATATTTGTGTGTGTGTGTGTGTGTGCGCATGTGTGTCTAAAAGCAGCTACAGTTATGATGGTATCCTGGGGAATTGAAATTAATGATTGTAATCAGAAGCAAGCAGCAAGCCAGAAAAGGGCAATTAATACAAGCAAAGCAAGCTGAGCTGCTGGTTTTTGCACGGTGAGGCATTGCTGCAGCTGAAGAGATGGAGGATTAAGATGCGGCCACAGACAAACTACGCAGCTATTCCACACACAACAGATGCCCGCAGAGGAGAGGTGCTGGGAGCCTGGCACCGATGAGCATCCGCTAACCGGCCACTCGGTCAGCCTGGCCCAATACAAGCTGACAACCTCCTGGCAGCGTTCAGATAACACCATCTTCTCTGTTTAGTTCTTGAGCCAAAGGAAGGCCCTCACCCCGAGCCTCTGCAGTGAATACAAAAGGGATTTAATGCAAAGCTGCACAGTGGAGCTACTATGTGTGTGAGAGAGAGACAGGGCAACATCAAGCGATAAAGGGGGAGAGAAGTGGGGGAGGCCACTGTGGGCAGGCTCAGCTCAAGTACATCTCAATGTGAGGGACTTTTTGTTTCTCCCTTTTTTCTTAATCAGTGTTTTTACAAGTGAACATTCCTTTCGATACATTCATTTCATTTAACTCAATTTATTTCAGGCGAAATAAAGCCACCAACTGAACTCATCTGTCCTCGCAATAAAATGTTGAGTGTTGTTTTCTTTAATTAAGGCTTTCCTAGTATGTCACCATTCAAGATTGTTTCATTCAGCCCTTGCTGGTTGAATGGTGTGAGCTTGCTCAGCCGGCGAGCGTTTCTGCTGTTTGTATGAGATAATGATGCGAGTGTAAGGATACACCACCTTTGGCTTTAACCTGCAGCTGGAACGGAACTACATAATTGGGTCAGAGATCGAGAAAGTTAATGAGCGGGAATGCAATCGCGGCAATGTGTGATCAAACACAGAAGGACACTTCCAAAAAGATGTTAAAGGTCATGTATGGTCACATATACATTGTATTGTATATTATGTACTTTATATTTTATAAAGAATATTCATACAATAGGGTGGCCCGGTAGTCGAGTGGTTAGCATGTTGACTTTGCAGTGCAGAGGTACCAGGTTCAATTCCAGCTCCGGCCTTCCTGTTTGGAGTTTGCATGTTTTCCCCGTGCTTGCGTGAATTTTTTCCCACATTCCAAAAACATGCATGGCAGGCTAATTGAACACTCAAAAATGTTCCCGAGGTGTGAGTGTCGGCGCAAATGGTTGTTTGTTTCTGTGTGCCCTGCGATTGGCTGGCAACCGGTTCAGGGTGTCCCCCGCCTACTGCCGGAAGACAGCTGGGATCGGCTCCAGCACCCTCCGCGACCGTGATGAGGATCAAGCGGTTCGGAAAATGAATGAATGAATATTCATACAATAGATTCAGTTAAAATTAATACTAACTCAAATCATTACCTCAGATATGGTCAAAGCATAACTACCCACATCATTTTTAACTCATTGTTACAATGTCAATCAAAATCAGCATCGTGATTGCGGAAAATTGTGTTTTTATTTTTGTCTGTGAAGAGTCATCCAGGACATAATCAGTAATCAGAGGCTAAATGGAGGCAACTTGACATCTTGTTCATTAAATGTGTTCTGTTTAGTTCTTGTTTTCCAAAAAGGTTCAAATATAACCAATAAAAATGATCCTAATAGGAATGGAAACGTTTGGTTGTCTGCTTGCTTTTGAATATGACTGGATATAAGTGTCACTTTAATGCGCCCTGTGAAATAATCCTTATGGACCAAATAATAAATACTATTCACCAGCTCCTCTGCAAAGCATATACTATAAAAGGACTAAGGATTCTGACTTCAACACTAATGCTTGTTGGCCTTGTGCCCATCTCATAATTGACTTGCTTCGATGGGTGTTTTAGTGTGAACTAGGTCATAAAACTGTCGGGTTGGAGGGCAGTGTATTGAGAGGGAAATTTGATTGAATTCTCTGCCATATTTTGTTGGTTCGAGAAATACCATCACCTATTGACTGATACCTTACCAATCATAAATCCAGACGGCAGAAAATGTTGAAGCCGTCTGGGACGCCTTCACGGGCGCCGATAAATTAGAGTATCTTCTTCAATTCAACTTCTTCAATTTGTTCTCTCTCTCGCCATGAGAGCAACAGCCTCAGTTAAATGTGCCTCTCTTTAACAAACCCATTACTTTAATGAAGGACAACGCAAACATGAAAAATTTATAGTTTTCCCCATGGCTGTGGCCAGATAGAAAATGCTGGGTAAGACCAGCTCACATTGCCCACAGGAATAGATGAGTTTCCTCACATAATAGTATTAAAAGGATCTTCCACATCTTTTTGCTCAGGCAGCAGAGTGGAGACAGTATTCGTTTTTCTTGTGCTGCTTGCCTGCCCTCTTCTGGATTCATCTCGTCACCAAAACATTATACAGCCATCCATCTTCTACTATTCATCCTGTGCAGGGTCACGGCTGAGCTGTAGCCTATGCCTGCTGGCTTTGGCCGAGAGACAGGATCCACCCTGGATTCATCCCCAGTCAATCACAGGGACCAAGCAAGGATGTGCACACTTGACTTCCACATCCATGGGCAACTAGAGTATTTAGTTAACCTAACACTCAGTCAGATCTACCAGCAATATGGTTGTGCACATTGATAAATCTTATTTGCAATGGCTAACATTTGTGGGGGTATTGTGAAGTAAAATATATACGAAGCACACATATTACTTTCTTCACTGAGTAGTTTAGTATACTGTTGCACCAAAAACCATGTAGGTAATTTCTAATTAGATGATTGTAATAACTCGTGATTCTGTAAAAAGCCAGATATGAACAAGAAGAAAAGCCTTCCCTTCTGACAGCTGTTTTTTACTGTTTTCTCGACCCTTTATTTCTGGAAAACCTTTTGGGGTAATTTCCGAAACACTTTGAAAGCTGGTTTTACTGCGGACATTCACAGCATTGTACCGGCAAGGACTTCAGTATTAACCACACAGACAACAAATGATATTCACAAAATAAAGTTATATGGCCTAATACAATCAAAATTCTTAACCCCATGAGATCTGACATTGAATGATAAATGTTTGGTAGATCTACAAGAAGAATACATCTGATACAGTACATCTTCCAAGTACAAATACTTTGACACATCCAATATGGTGGTGCCGTTGACATAAAGTTCAGTGCCCAAGACGGAGTTGTTGAATGTCTATGGTTTTGAGGCATTGTTATTTTGCATTTACAATGTTTGACCAGTGGGTGGCAATGTAAGGAATGTTTCCGCTTAGCCAACTGATGCACGATTTGGTCACTCATCTGGCAGGCCACTGCAGGGACCACCTTAATTAAATGGAAGTACTTGTTTAGGTTAGATGTATACAATGTTGAACCAATTTTACTATACAGTAAAGGGAGGGCTGTGATCCTCTCATCGAGTCGTATACCGTGGGAGTTTTTTTCAAATTTTTACTCATTATTTCTCCCAATAATTAGCAACAATGGTTTAGCAATGTAAGGATTTATCTCTATGCGTCCCTGTAAAAACTTTCACATTTTCAAATTTTACCCTCTACAATATTCTGGGGAAATTATTTATTTTTAAAACAGGCTCCTTACCCTAGGAGGTCGCCTGATGTCCGTGGGCACTATGTTGGTGATTTCCAGTGTTTCAACTGAAAGCATTTCATTTGATAAGCACAGTTGTCACATTTCCAAACAATTTTTTTGGATGGGTATTTTTATGTTTGCCCTTGCTGTCAACTCATATCTTTGACCTATAAGAAGTTAAAATGTCAAAGGATTTGTGAATCTGAAAAACAATCACTGTAGAAAACCAATACCACAAAGAGACAGTCAACGATGACATGAAAGGGATGCATTAAAAAAAAATGTCTTCATGTAGGCTAGTGGGCGAATATTAATTCATAAGGTGGTGATTGTGGGCAACTCGGTCATCAAGTGGTTAGCACCTTGACTTCACAGTGCAGAGGTACCGGGTTCAATTCCAGCTCCGGCCTTCCTATGTGGAGTTTGCATGTTCTCCCCGTGCTTACGTGGGTTTTCTCCGGGTCCTCTGGTTTCCTCCCACATTCCAAAAACATGCATGGCAGGCTGATTGAACACTCTAAATTGTCCCAAGGTGTGAGTGTGAGCGCGAATGGTTGTTTGTTTCTGTGTGCTCTGCGATTGGCTGGCAACGGGTTCAGGGTGTCCCCCGCCTACTGCCCGAAGACAGCTGGGATAGGCTCCAGCACCCCCCGCGACCCTAGTGAGGATCAAGCGGTTCGGATAATGGATGGATGGATGAATGAATGAAAGGTGGTGATTATGAGGTAACTATGTCAACCAAAGGTACCATTTGTTTTTTCTATTGTATGCCAACATAAACACACATCTGTGCACTACTTCACACTGGCACATCAGATATGTAATATCATGAAAAACAAATATGACTAAAGGGAGCTGTGATGGTGAATTTCCTCTTTGTGGTGACATCACTGCCCCTTTTTCACTGTAGATGGTTGAAAGTCCAGATGTGATGAAGAGGGATGTGGTGTGCCACAAGCTAGTAAACAACACAGAAACATGGCCTTTTAGATCCTGTGGTCAAACTGTTGTGCAGCATTTAATGTTTAAAGAGAAGGGTGGAGCAGTATTCGGAAAGAAAGCATTTTAGATAGACGCCATGGGGCATTGAATGGGATGGGACTGGGGGGGGTTGTCTGAGGGAAAAGTCAGGGACGACAAAGACAAGCAGGTGAGATGTGTCGATATTAGGTGTAAAGCCATGCAGAGCAGGTATGGATAATGAGCTGATGGGAGGATGTGGCCACAAGTGTCACAAACCCAAAGACCCGATGGAGCAGCCTTCGTCACAGCAGCAGCAGTAGTTACTATTCTTTCCTGCCACTAACCTCAAACCAGTTCCCACTACTTCCTGTCTGGACACATGGCAGACAAACACACAGGTGTGTATACACACGCACGACAAACTCCCAATACACGATGGAACAGTTAGTTGACTGTAATTGGTCTAAGATAGTCTTTTAGAATTTTTGGACCATCTTTTATGCACTGATCTCAAATAGGTGTATGTGTGTGACAGCGAGAGGTCTTTGAAAGTGTGCCATGGTACAGAAACTGTTCTTTAAATAAATTCCAGAGCCAACAACAGCAATGAATCATGAAACCTGTGAATATTTTAACTATTTTAAAAAATGTAAATGAGATTAAGGAGCGTGTCTTAAAACGTTTGGGCAGATTAATAATTGTTGTACTGTATTTGTATTTAAATGTTGTTCTTCATTTCTGATTTCTAAACACCAGAGGGCAGCATTGTTCACAGTGTAGAACTTTGCCTGCCTGCTATTCATAAATGGCCATCATTTTGATTTTAAAATGCGGTTTTAATGTGTAGGATTCAAACTTATTCGATTTTACAATACTTTCACCATTAATAAGTATTTGTTACCAGATAACCGATTAAAAAGAGCACAGTGTTTTCAATTGAGGGATCTCTGCACAAGCAGCGGTTCATTCAATTACTGCAATAATTATTAAAATGGATAATATTGTTTTAAATATTTTAAATCATCATTGTGGGTTTTTAACTTTCTAAATCCTCGAAATTTTATGTAAGTGTCCAGCCACTGATTTTCTTCATGTAATTTCTTCATCCAAAACACAAGTTAGAGCAGGGGTGGGCAAATCCGGTCCTCGAGGGCCGCTATCCTGCATTCAATCAGGTGTGTTGGAGTAGGGAAATATACATGACATCAATATGCATGATAGCAGAGCTCAAAGATCGGAGTCGCCCACCCCTGATTTAGTCTTCATTTATCCTACCATGAATGGTTTCGAAATTTGGAAGGAAACCAGAGTACCTGGAGAAAATCCACACAAGCACGGGTGTAGTTAGATAAATCCACACGTGAAGGCCAGGGCCAGGTTTCACAGTCTAGCTTAAGAGGGCATTAAAACCTTGGATGTATTCTATTTGATCGTTTGTAATACGATGGGTTGTCTTTTTGCCACTGATTTTGTCACTCCCTTATTGATTGTGTTTGAAGATTCTGTTTTCTGAATAAATATTAACGACAACAATTCGCTAGCTTGCTTTACATATTGCTTCCATAAATAATTGTGGGTGATTATCTTGTCATAAAGGTTGGTCAGAAGTAACCTTTGCTCAAGGTGGATGAATGTTTGCATTCAGTGAGATGAACTGGAAGTAGAACAGAGTCGTTAGAATTTTACACATGTTCAGGAAAGGTGCTTGAATGCAACCTATCATCCCCCTTTCACTTAGGTTACACCTGACCAACTTTGCTGATACTGTAATAGAATACATCAGCAACCAACAGGACTTTGTCGAAGTTGAGGGAGTACACATCACGAACACGCTCAATGCTTCAAAAATAATGTGGAAAGTTTTTTTGGATCAATTAAAAAAACAAAACAGTAAAAACAGTGGATGGTCAGCGAGGCCAAGAAATCTAGCTTAAAAGCAAGAGGAAAGAGAAAGAACATGAAAAAAAAGCAAAAAAAAAACTTTCCATAATTAACTTGACAAAGGCTAATTCCGAAATCAGTGAAAAACATTATCAGTGATACTTTACACCAACAACAATCAGCATGTGTATCTTTTTCATTTTATGATTGCGCTGATATTGGGCAGATACTTTACCTGTATCAAGTTGCAGACGTCAGCAAAACATGCCGTCCCGCAATGATCTCAGTTAGGAAAATAGGAGTCAAAATTCATTTAAAACCAGACCTGTCTTATCCTATGTTTGAAAGGTAGCACCTTTTCATCTCTCCTTGACCTGATGATGTCATCCAACAGAGGTTGAAAGAAAGGAGGCATAAAGTTGAGGAGATTGGACCTTCCGGAAAGGCCCTTACAGTCTGGTGCATATAAACAAGGAGGAATGGATGCCATATTTCCTCTGTGTTAACTACATAATAAGGTGAGGAAAAAGAAATACATGCCTATTTCTTGAGAATACTGAAACCTCTAAACTCAAAGTGTCGTTCTTCAGCTTCACGGCAGGAGTGCAGTTGACTCTGCTGAAGGTGAACAGCGCAAAAACAAGCAATGTGCAGCGGCCGATATGGCTTGAAATTCGATGTTTGCCGGATGGCTGGCGGGGCGGCTGCCTCCGTCATTGCCCGCGCAGAGCATAATTTGAAGTCGGCTAAAAGTGTTGTCATCCATGTTTACCCGCGGCTGACATGGCTCCAACTCTGAAGGTATACAAGTGTATGCCCAGCTGGTGGTTTGGTATTGGTCTTTAGTGTCAATGTATTTTTAGAAGTACCAGTACCATGATCTGGTACTTTGGATTAGATTGAGTTTGGCTTTGTCATGTTTTTCATCATGTGGTGTTTTTCCTGTCTCGCTTGTTTTATTTTTGTTTCCACCTCTTCTCGTCACCCGTCCGTCTTCCAATCAGCTCCCTCGACTATGCTTCCGTTTCGGTCGTCATCGATCCTTCTCTGAGTCATGTCTGTTTTCCCTTTGTTATGAGTTTGTTCCCAGTTTTGGTTTGTTGCGAAGTGATGGTCATGGTAAAGCCTCATGAATCAAAGAGACATTGTCCCTCATGTATCAGCCAATGGTTCATTACTCGATGGTTTATTCATATTCACTCTTTAAGTACCCCTGCTGCACAGTGAGCAGTCTTGCAGTTTGTATTCGAGATAAAAATGGCACTTCCCACCAAATTCCGTGTATTAATATTTGAATAAAATAATCATAATACTCTGTAAACAATGCATTGCAAATAAACAGAATGACTCAACTATAAATATATAATCCATCTATTCATCCATCCATCCATCCTCAATTTTCTGAACCGCTTTATCCTCACAATGGTCGTGCTGGAGCCTATCCCAGCTGTCTTCGGGCAGGAGGCGGGGCACACCCTGAACCAGTTGCCAGCCACTCGCAGGGCACACAGAGACAAAAACAAATCCGCACTCACACACACATACATATATATCCATCCATTCATCCATTATCCGAACCGCTTTATCCTCACTAGGGTCGCGGGGGGTGCTGGAGCCTATCCCAGCTGTCTCCGGGCAGTAGGTGGGGACACCCTGAATCGGTTGCCAGCCAATCGCAGGGCACACAGAGACGAACAACCATCCACGCCCACACTCATACCTAGGGACATTTTAGAGTGTTCAATCGGCCTGCCATGCATGTTTTTGGAATGTGGGAGGAAACCGGAGTGCCCGGAGAAAACCCACGCAGGCCCGGGTAGAACATGCAAACTCCACACAGGGAGGCCGGAGCTGGAATTGAACCCGGTACCTCTGCACTGTGAAGCCGACGTGCTAACCACTGGACTACCGGGCCGCCATACATATATATATATACATATATATATATATATATATATATATATATATATATGATATATATATATATATATATATATATATAGAGAGAGAGAGAGAGAGAGAGAGAGAGAGAGAGAGAGAGAGAGAGAGAGAGAGAGAGAGAGAGAGAGAGAGAGAGAGAGACAGACTGACAACTGAACTAACTGTGTGACTGACTATGTATGAACGTTCTCTCTGTGGGTCTAAATCAGTGGTGTCCCAAGTCGCTCCTCAAGGCCACTGTCCTGCCTGTTTTCTAGCTCTCCCAGGAGCAACACACCTGATTCAAATAATCAAGATTGTTCGCATGCTGCTTCAGAGCTGGCTGATGAGCTGATCATCTGAATCAGGTGTGTTGCAGCCCAGAGAGCTGGAAAACGGGCAGGACAGTGGCCCCCCCAGGCCCGGAGCTGGACATGCCTGGTCTAAATGAATGAATGGATAACTACATGACTGACAAACTAACTGAATTTAATGACTAACTCGAGATGAATAACTTGCAAACCAATAATCCTCACAATCTCTTTCTGAACAAGATCTACGACTCCCTCTCTCTCACCCCCCAAACGCAAGCTGAAGCGCATCATCACTTTCCTCAACATCAAGTCCCTCTGCCACTCTTCCCTAGCAGCCGGCTCCACTGATAAATTATCCACCCTCGTCCCTCTCAGTAGCACATCCCCCATGGACCTGGTCAACACCACATTGTCCTCTTGCCTGAACCAGCTTGTCCTCCTCAAAACCAGACCTGTCTCCTTCACCCACACTGCTCCATGATACACCCCTGAACTCCGCCTAATGAAAACCAGGAAAGGTCAACTGGAAAGACTAGCCAACAAAACTGGACTCACAATTCACACCATAACATACAAGGACTACATCCAGCAATATAAAGACACCCTTAACAATACATGCTCTCCCTACCAATCCAGCCTCATCCACTCCGACTCCAACAACCCCAAGCCCCTCAAACCCATGGACAACACTTCTCACTACTGCTCACCGGACAAATGTAACTCCTTCCTATCATTCTTCCAGGCAAAAAAATGACACCATCTATAACCAACTGGCCACTTCCACTTCCTCCACACCTGCCCAGAATCTGTCACTCCTCCACTAACTGACCAGTCACTCACCCAGTTCTCTCTGCTCACCTGCCCTCAGAACTCGGTACATTACTTTCTGGCATAAAGACCACAACCTGCACCCTCATCCCTATCCCCTCCACACTCGTCAAAGCCTGTCTCCCTGCCCTTACCCCACAGATTATTTTGTTATTAACTCCTCTATGTCCACTGGGTCTGTCAACCCCTGCCGTCAAATTTGCCACTGTTACATCTGTCCTAAAAAAAAACCCAGCCTTGACCCTGAACTCCCACAAAATTATCATTCCATTTCTGTCAAAAATACTTGAACGAATTATTGCCTCTCGACTCAAAACCACATCGTCTTCAATAACGTCTATGAACCATTTCAATCCAGCTTCAGATCTCATCACAGCACAGAAACAGCCCTTCTTAAAGCCACCAATGACCTCCTCCTCTCCTCTGAAAACCACTCCAACATTCTCATCTTACTTGACCTCAGCACTTATTTTGACACGATAAATCACTCCATCCTCCTCACTCGTCTTGAGTCCTCTCTTAACATCACTGGCACTGCTCTCTCCTGGATAAAATCATACCTCACTGACCGCAACCTGTTCATCAGCATGAATAAATCTTCAACAAAGCCTCTGTCCCCCCAAGGCTCATTGCTTGGCCCCCTCCTTTTTATCCTTTACATGCTTCCCCTTGGTCATATCATATGCCACAATGGTCTCAATTTCCACTACTACGCGAATGACACCCAGCACTACATCTCCACTAAATCCATCATGGCTGCCACTCATTCTACCATCATCAACTGCCTTATAACCATAAAGAACTGATTGCAGACCAACTTCCTCAAACTCAATGGCAACAAATCAGAAATCCTCATCGGCCCAAAATCACACAACCTGCCCTGATTTATCACTCTATTGACGACTCTACCATATTCCGGTTTCCTCCCACATCCCCCCCAAAAATGACAGGTTCATGGAACATTTTGAATTGTCCCTAGGTGTGAATGTGAGCGCGATGGTTCTTCGTCTCTGTGTGCCCTGCAATTGGCTGGCAACCAGTTCAGGGTGTCCCCTGCCTACTGGCCGAAAACAGGATAGGCTCCAGCACGCCACACGACCCTTGTGAGGATAAGCGGATCAGAAAATGGATGGATGGATGTTCTGCAAAGCACTTTTTTACAGCTGCAGCTGTTGTTAAGGTGTTATATCAGTGGTCCTTAACCTTGTTAGAGGTACCGAACCCAACCAGTTCATATACACGTTCACCGAACCCTTCATTAGTCAAAGATAAAAATGTGATTTTTTTTACTAAATCAAGACATTAAAAAACACAGTTTAAAAACAGAAAAAAGTAAATAAAATTACATGGCATAAGTATTGGTTTTTAAAATATATGACATACTATCACGACAGTCACACGGTGACGACTGAGCGAACTAAATTTCCTGCAGTACGAATTGGACAACTACAGCCAACGATGGCCAAGCGGGCATTTCATAACTAATTGACATCTTGAATCGGGTGTGTCTTTATCTCCATGGCAGAGGCTCCATCGAACCCCTGAGAAATATTCACCAAACCCCTAAGGTTCGATCGAACCCAAGTTAAGAACCACTGCGCTATATAAATAAAGATGTATTTAATATTACAATTATACACTTTTTCCCATTATTTTTTAATTTATTGTCTTTTACTGTGCAAAGTGACTGAGTGTTTTTAAAGAAATCTACAAATGTATTATTATTATTATTATTATATGAGTTTGGAAGCGGCGGCCCGGTAGTCTAGTGGTTAGCACGTCGACTTCACAGTGCAGAGGTACCGGGTTCACTTCCAGCTCCGGCCTCCCTGTGTGGAGTTTGCATGTTCTCTTCGGGCCTGCGTGGGTTTTCTCCGGGTACTCCGGTTTCCTCCCACATTCCAAAAACATGCATGGCAGGCTGATTGAACACTCAAAATTGTCCCTAGGTATGAGTGTGAGCGTGGATGGTTGTTCGTCTCTGTGTGCCCTGCGATTGGCTGGCAACCGATTCAGGGTGTCCCCCGCCTACTGCCCGAAGACAGCTAGGATAGGCTCCAGCACCCCCCGCGACCCTAGTGAGGATCAAGCGGTTCAGAAAATGGATGGATGGATGGATGAGTTTGGAAGCAAAATCCCCCCATTTTTGGCCATCTCAGGGAGCGTGTCATATGTCCATGATGGTAGAGGACCCAAAAAAAACAGGGAAACCAGGGAGTACTGAACAAAATGTCTTAACAAAAAACACTTGCAAGGGTACACTGCAAAAAAAAACCAAAATCCTAAACACAAAGTCCTGAAAAACCCCATTAACCAAAGTAACAAACAAACAAAAACCCATGGCAGTAAAACAACATGACAGCATCAAAAAAAAAAAAACCATGACAGCAACACAAAACAACATGACAGTAACAACAACTTGACTGAGACTGACAGAAACCAGGGACCTAAATACAAGGAAACTGACGAGGCAACAAGAAACACCTGGACAGGACACAAAGTGTGGAGGGAGCTGATTGGTTAACACGAGGGACCCGGATGACAAGCACAGTGAACAAAACCAAACAAGGAAGACCAAAGCACATGAGAAAACAAAACTATGATCCAAAACCAAATCTTAATCTTAACAAAAACAGAATCATGACAAGCGGCCACTTTGCCACTTTCTGTTGACGTCACAGTTGCTCAGGGCTCAGATAATGATCAATCATGCATTACCATGTTTTCTGAAGCTGCGCCATGAATGTTCGTGGCAATAAAAAAATAAAAAAGTGGCAAAATGATCAAAGACGGGTAGACTTTACTGCTGAACTCATATTCCACAAACGAAATATTAATTACAATGATGTATTTAGATAGTAGGGCTTCATAGAATTTATTATTATAAGGAACATTATTGGGTTGATTTCCCCATTTACAGTAAGTGATATGATGACATGACTTTGATCCTGATCATTTGAACCCGGGGTGTTGGAGTAGGGACACCTGATTTGGATGCCACCGGTATGGATGAAAACACACCACAGAAAATGCAAACATTTTGGGTCAGAGTGGAGTCACTTATTAGAATGTGGAACTTAACATTTTTTTAATCAGTTGACAGCACTAGAATAAATTACAAAACTAATTGCAATGATGACCCAAAAAAATTAATACCGCAACGCTATTGTTTTGATGATGATGAATATTGTTGAAGGAAATATGAAATAGTGGGAGCTGATATCATTGAAAGGAAGCCACTCTTTGGGGCTACCAGATGATTTTATCTTCATTTCATTGTGATCTTTATTAATAGAAGTCACATGTAATGTACATGGTCAGATACCGTCAAATTCATTGTATTTTTTTAATGTAAATGATGACAACGCACGAATAACCTCCGGTGAAACTACATTCATAAGAAGCATATGCAGTGCCAGTCATCTTGAAACCATCATATTTCTACTAAGTCCGTTTCCTGCAAAATGTTACCCCCTCCTGTCCATCACAGTGGTGTTGACAAATTAAGATGTGCAAGTCTCACTGAGTGCTCTGCATGTCTGACAGATGTTGCTCCTGCACGCGCGCACACACAAACACACACACACACACGCACACACACACACACTCACACACACAACACACACACACACGTGAGCATGCATACAGCATGTGAGCAACACAGTCTAACAAGCAGCACGGCAGTGATGTGGCCAGCTTTGCTTTATGTGCGTTCGTTGAGAAGCCACATGAAGACCTCTGGGTATTAAAGGACAAGCCTCAGTTGGCGAGGAGGGAAATTGTCATGCGAGAAAACTCTGTTCATCCCCCCCCATACCATCCCCTCACCCCATTAGTTATTTTCAATATTTCTTCACAGTACTTTGCTTTGCTTACCAAGTTCTTTCTTTGAACCAATTCTCTTCCTCCACCCTTCGGCCATGTTTCCTCCTCCTTTTCTTTCATTATGTGGCGTATTAGTCTCTTGTATAATACTCTCCATCTTCAAAATCTAAAACCACTGGAATGTTCCATCTAAGAGGTGGGCGGACCTGGGGGCTAGGAGAGGCCAATATACCCAATTAAGGAGGAGATTGAGGTAAGACGGACAGCTTCTAAATGGTGTAATAACAACCTACTAAAATGTAATTACAATGCAATAGCAATAGACACTTCTAATGACAGGATGTGTGCCAATGTAATTTCCTAATTATGGCTTTGGCTTAATGGCTGACTGTTAACATGGCGTGACGATTATAGAGAGGTGTCTGAACGCAGAAATTCAACCACAAGGTCTTGTAAAGAGTGAGGTCATAATGGGCCCTGATGTGTATCAATCAGAGCAGCTAGGCTCAGGGTGACCCAGCAAAAAAAAAAAAACCCAAAAGAACCAATCTGCTGAAGCTGCAGCGCGTAATGTATAGGGCCATTTAAATATTCAAGAAGTCGTTTCCTTTCCACGTCATTCCATCTGTTTTGTTTATTCCTGTAGGTCAGAAGTGCGCGTGTCAGCTGAATCGTGACTGTGCTTATTGTTGGGCCCCCTGCTGTTGGGCCACCCCTCACACACTGTCCACATCCATTCATGCCACTGCCATCCAAGCATATATCCATCCATCGCCATCCCTCCATTCATCATTCCATCTCTAACAAGAGGAATGGATGGTGGCGTCCATTATTACAGAGCATCCCAGAATAGAGTCTCGTTTTATTACAAGTCCCTCTGGTCGCCGTGGCTACCAAAATTACAGGCCAGCCTTCTCACACATAAAAAAAAAAAAAAAAAAAGTTGCCCAGCCGAAAACCAGCCACCTCAATAAAGGACGGATTAGAAAATCCTTTGCTTTTTTTCCCCTCCTTTCCTTTTTGAAAGGTTTTTCTGTACATTTTTCTCCCTCTGGAGTTTTGTTGGAGCACTGCGGTCTCCTCTCCAGTGGTTTTACTCCCCGACCCTGCGGCGGGAAAATGCGCTCACTTGTGGGTTTCTGGGAAGGCAGTGGCGGACGAAACATCTGCTGGGAGTGTGTGTGTGTGTGTGTGTGTGTGTGTGTGTGTGTGTGTGTGTGTGTGTGTGTGTGTGTGTGTGTGTGTGTGTGTGTGTGTGTGTGTGTGTGTGTGTGTGTGTGTGCCAAAACACTCAGTTATCATGTTCTGGTTGACAGATGCGTTTTGGCGATAGCAAAATAGGGCGAGAAAAATATTTCGGATGTCACTTCTGGAGAGTAGTTGTTGAACTGCGATGTTCAGTTCTTTCATGTTAGACTTGGATCGCCTTTCCACATTTTTTTTTTTTTTTTTTTAGAAAAGAAAACTCTGAGAAGCTACAGTACCTCATAATGTTGAAGTTAATAATACATTTCTATGTGTTCCACTAGCATCTACGTAAATATGTGTTTGGAACTGATATTTAAATTATTGCTCTCGGTTTCTTTTTGTCTTGTTGTCGTGACTATAATGTCTGGTCCTATGGTTATCATTACGCTTTTGTTCTTTCACATATGTGTTGTGCTGACATCAGAAAAAGCCATGAAAGAAAGTAAAAAAAAAAAAACAAAAACAAAAAGACACTTGTTGAATTAATCCCTATAAGATGTGCTGGCATTTAGACTTCACACATGAAGCGGATTTGTCTTTGAATGTATATTTTTCCAGAAAACGGTGATTGAAGTCCAAATTGTACAACTTCTAGGGAGTTTAACTTTGGAGGTTCCACTTTATTGTGGTCAATACTAATTTTATGCCTCATCCTGTTTTTAAATCATACACCAGTGTTTTCAATTTAGCCAAGGCATGGAACAATTACTTCCGATGAAGACAATTGTGGTACATTATAAAAGCTGAGCTTGGGCTTTAATACATTTCCCAAGCATTATCAACAATGACATGGTGGAAAAAAACTAAATGATATATTATTTAGTTAATTATTGGCTTTAGTGGGGGTATAAAGTTGTTTTCATGTCTTGCACTTCTCATTTTAAGGCTTTGTTTTTTTTTTTTTTTTTGCTTCACATAACGACATACTTTTGTGATTGCCTGCATAAGTTAAATAACTGAAATCATGTAGCCCAAAGCTTTGTCTCCAGTAACGTTTCTGGATAAAGGATAATCCTGTCACGATAGCAGGTTATAAAAACAATGTCGGAGACTGTCATGTTGCAGCATAGTTGAGGACCCAAGTTCAAGGACGCAGGAAGGTGAGGCGGGATGTATTCAAAAAGCAAAATGTATTTACTCTCCCAAAATACAAGAAGAAGTAAAACAAGCCGTATGTAATCAGAAATACAAAGTAACAAACTAAAACCGGCAATGGATTCAACAAGACGTAACAAGGACGACGAACGGCAACATGGAACGAAATACAAATAAACTGGCGAGACAACAAGGAACACCTTGACAAGTCACAAAGAGTAAACCGGGTGTATCAATAACCTATGAGAAAGGCAGATAAAGGAACACAAGGAAAATATGAAAGTAGAGTAAATTTGAAAGTTGAAATTTGATACCAAACTCAACAAAGACAGACCATGACAGGAGATGGGGTCGGAGACACTCAAAACTGCGACTTAAAATTCCCTGATTGGGGAAAGGAGCAACGTAGCTAAAAATAAAATGGCATATTTTGGGACTTTCACAAAAATGTCACCTATTAAATCCTAAATGAGCGCTACAGCTCAGGACGCTTGCTCATTTAATGATATGAGGACTCTTTATCATGTGGCAGCCCACAAGAAGTAGGCCTGTTACCCATCTTGGTTTCTGAGCCATCATTTAGGAAGCCGGGATTTTACAGGAAGTGTGAATGTGGTGTGCGATGAAAGGAGGAGATGAAGTGTGTGTGTGTGTGTGTGTGTGTGTGTGTGTGTGCAGTGTGTGTGTGTGTGTGTGAGAGTGTCTACAGTGCACTCTATTATTTGGTTGCTGCGGTTGAAATGATGTCAGGCATTCACAAAGGGGTAAACAACAGCAAGCACGCTAGTGACTGACATGAAAACATGTTTCGAAAATGTGTTTTGTAGATTAAAGGTAAAAAACATTAAACGTATAAATTTGGAAGATATTCTTAACATACAGACTGCGACACGCCATCGGTCTGTCTTGAAGACTTCAGACATCCGCAACCTGGAGCCTCTCCCAGCGTTGACTCAGTGTCAATCCTTGTAATGATGGCCAGCCGGAAGCACAGCATCTTGGTGGTTGCCACTAAATTATAATCTTTCAAGATTTACATCCTAGTTTACAGAAATGAAATGACACCAGGTCCATTTGTTTCATTCTTGTCAACCAGTGATCAGAATCAACTACTTGCACAAATACTGGATATTCTATCGGTTATGACATTTACAGGAAAGCTATTTATAAGCGATTGGAGTCATGTAAACAACAGTCATGTACTCCAAAATGTGTACAGTCCAAGCAGCCTTATGTCAAATAGTGGAATGTTATGACTAGCCAAGTTTGTCCAACATTGGCTTTTTCATAACTTGACTCCTGGACATGTGACTGATGAAAACCAGGATTGGTTGACCCGGTTTGTGCGCCTGAGTCAAAGAAACACATTGGAAAGCACTTAAAACTCAAACTGCATCACATCGTGAAGCTTAATGCTTACAGACGGATGTTCTGGCATTTACTGGTAATAATGATAACTATTGTCGGAGCGAAATGCATACTTTTCGTATGAGGATGTATACACATGTAGACATAATTGCTATTACGCCCCTGTTAATAAAAGAAAAAATAAGAAGAAGAAGAAGAAAGAGAATGAAAATTGACATGCTTTCGAAATTGTGGTTCAGCTACATTAATTTAAAAGGATAAACTCAGCAGTGGACGGCAGTGACAAGATTGAAAATAATTTGACTGTTGGGACATGTTCAACCAAGGTCTCATTAGCATCACAGCTGTCTTCATATTTCCAACTTCAAAAACCAGATCCATTTTTTTTTTTCAGTTTGGTGACATGATTTGTAAACACACTAAAAATTGACCACAGGAAGTAAGAAAGAGATGTCTCAAAAGAAATAGAAAGAACATTGGAAAATTATGCAAGGTAAAAGTTACGAGACAATCTGCATGCAGCTGGACATTCCTGTGACAGGGGTTGCAAATAGTCACAAATTTGAAAATGTCGCCAACCTCCTTGGAAAACAGATGACAAATTTTGACTGATAATAGAAATGGTAACAAAAGAGCACAGAACACCCTCCAAAGAAATTCAAAGTGAGCTCCAAGGTCAAGGCATCAGTGTGAGATTGCACCACCGTTGTTTTAGACAAAGTGGAATTCATCATAGATGACCAAGGACAAAAAATGTGCAGGTTAGAAGGGAATCTCAAAAACATCAAGCTATTCCAGAGTGAAATGTGCTGCCCTGTGTTTAGGCTTAGTTTAATGATATTTTCCTTGTGGCCCTTTTTTCATGCCTGTCTCATTAGGTTTTTGTGTCCAACTGCTTTCTCGCTCTCTCTCTCTCTCTCTCTCTCTCTCTCTCTCTCTCTCTCTCTCTCTGTATGGATCCATCCATCCATCCATTCATCCATTTTCTGATACGCTTATCCTCACAAGGGTCGCAGGGTGTGCTGGAGCCTATCCCAGCTGTCTTCAGTAGGCGCAGTACATTGAACTGCCCGCCATTCCAATCGCAGGGCACGCATAGACAAACAACCATCCACGCTCACACACACGCTTAGGGACAATTCAGAGTGCTCCATTAACCTGCCATCCATGTTTTTGGAAAATGGGAGGAAACTGGAGTACCTGGAGAAAACCTACGCAGACACGGGGAGACCATGCAAACTCCACACAGGAAGGCCGTGTATATATATATATATATATATATATATATATATATATATATATATATATATAGATATATATATATATATATATATACAGTATATATATAAAAATAAATCTTCATTCAGACCTCTCTCAGGCAAACTCTCACCAGTGAACCACCGTGCCAATCTACTTTTAATGTATTCAGTCCATTTTGTATAGACATTTTTTTCTTTTTCATCGTTAGACTTCCTGTGTGAATGACTTAATGCTAATTTGGGACATTTTCTTTGAATCGTTATTGTTTTCCCCTCACCAAGGTGTTTTGTTTCTTTTTCAGTGCTCAATAAAAACTATTTACTGCATACCACAAGTAGATCCACCTACAGCTTACTTTTGTTCGAAATGTCTTTTTTTTCATCTTTAATTGAGAATGGCATTAAAGATGCTGTGACTTTTGGGTTGTCCCATTGTCCCATCAGGGGCTGTGAGCCTCTATACCATGAGTATAAAGAAATCATTAATGACCGTGACAAAATCCAAGCAAGGTAGGATGTCGAGATAAGCTTTTTTTCGAACAGGTTTTTGTTTTGTTTTGTTTTTTGTTTTGCTATCCAGTTTTTTTTTGAAAGTGTTTTATGAGGCTAATATTTACGATTGGTTTCACCTAAGGACTACCATGTCCTGTTCCTTCATTCCCATTGTCCAATCAGTTCTTTCAGTATATCAAATCCCGGAAGACCGGTTTCACCTTAGGTTTACTTTGAATAACTATCAATCATTTACAGTAATTCCTGCCAGCCAGCTACTTAGTTTCTGCATTTCCGTCCACCTGCCTTCACTCAACGTCACAAAATCTCTCTTTTTCCCAAATATATAATTACAGTCTGCCTGTATGTAGCTAAATACGCCCCGGCGCACGTCTGGTCTCCCTGGTCATGTTTTTTCCTCCCACCGGTCGTGTTTGAAGCATTTATAATTGGCAGAGGCATCGTGTCAGGATTAGAGGCTGCTTGTTTGAACACTCCAACACCCCTGCCTGCCTATCCCACCCCTCATTCAGACAACCGCGCCTTCAAACCCCAAACTTCCACATGTAAAGGTATGGGAATAAGTCACACAAAATTAAATTCCTACAAATACGCAGAGTTCGAACATTACAATGGGAATTTTCTAAAAAGCCAGATCTCGATTACCGTAGTTCAGCAGTTCATGATCGTTGCGAATGCCCACCCTTCCCTCATTGTGTCATTTTTTTAAAAGGTCCCTTGCAGCTTCCATTTCTAACCATGGCTGAAGCGAAATGATCAACTGTGCTTTAATACTGTACATCTTGTCCACTCTGGAAGGGACATTACAGATCTAATCAACCACAAATTATAGTCTAAGTGTTAATTATATTTTCTGGTCCCTGCAAAACGCCTGTGGCACCTCTCAGCTGTGTCAAGCAGCTCTCCACTATTCAATTTGACAAATCTGTTTTGGGTTTGAGAGAAACAATTCATCAAAGTTTGTAAATAATATCCAGATTAAAGCACATTGTTTTTTGTTTTTTTTTAAATGTAGTAATAATTTGAATCACAACATGTTTTTTGATGGAACCTACCCTCCTAATTGTTCTGGTTTCATGACGCTTCCGCCTCTGGTCTATGTGGGTTTGTACAAATAAAGGTTGTTTGGTGTATCAAAGCATTTCAAGCTCAAACATTGGAGCTGATGGTCGCTGATGTCATCGAACATGTTGACTTTGTCTGAGTCACATCGTTTATGGTCAGCAGAGCCCGTGATTCTTAGTGCGTGTCGCTTTGTCTGTGTTTCCGTTTCTCCCGTAACCTACACACTCCTCCATCCACTTTGTGTCACAGATGACTGAGGTTGGCGACAAAGGGCTGACTTCTGCTACAACTCATGTTTAAAATGATAAGATATTGTTGGGGGTTTTTTAGTGGACTTGCATGTGCTTATATGAGTTCTCTCACTTCTTCACGCAGTCCACTAACATGTACCGTATTTTTCGGATTATACATTGCTCCGGATTCTAAATTGCACCAGCCCAAAAAAAATGCATAATTAAGAAGGAAAAACATATAAGTTGCACTGGAGTATAAGTCGCAATTTATCTGATAAAATCCAACACCAAGAACATACATGCCATCATGAAAGGCAATTTAAAATAAAAATAACATTGAAAAAAAACCGGGCTGAATAAGTGTACAGTATGCTAACGTTACATGATGCATAAACAACGAACTGCGAACGTGCCTGGTATGTTCAAGTAACATATGAAGAGTTATTCAGATAACTATAGCATAAAGAACATGCTAACAAGTTCACCAAACCATCAATGTCACTCCAAATCACTAAATCCAATGAAATCTTCATCCTCTGTGTCACAAAACAACTCCACCAACTCCGGAGGTAAAAGATGCAGCGCTTCCTCTTCTACGTCGCTTACGTCAGACTCATAGTGGTTTTATCAACACTTGTCTAGAGCGGCCTCTTGCGGTTTAATGTGAAAATAACGTGAAATGATATAATCATGTGTTAATAATTTCACCCATAAGTCGCAACCCTAGCCAAACTATAAAAAACTGCGACTTATAGTCCGGAAAATACGGTATGTAACTGATGACTACGAATTCCCCATACGTGAACACGAGAGCGTTATGGGACATCTCCCGATGATGTCACGCATACTTCCAAATGGCAGAGTCCTCAGCTCTTGCCATTGGAATGACGAGGAAAGAAGCCCTTCTATGTTGACCAGCGGTGAGCATTCACGGCCTTCAAGATATTCTCTGATGGCCCAAACACGGTGTGCCTTACATGAAATGAAACTTCATAGCCTCTGTCTAGGCTGTACAGGCTTTTTTTTGTCCAATTACATGTCAGCTTTTATGTGTTGCCATGTGAATGTAATTTTCCCAAGGCCTCCAGAATCCTGAGTGCTGTCTTCAAACACACACACACACACACACACACACACACACACACACACACACACACACACACACACACACACACACACACACACACACACACAGTAGAAATGGCTGTGTCTTCTTCAAACCAACCAGATTTTCGACTCAGCACTCTGAGGAGTCACGAAGGTCAAAGTCGACGACAAACTCCATGACTACAGACTGATTTTGACCATATAGACCTGTATCCCGTAGTCCATTTTGAGTTGTCTTGACGCGCCGTAGTCCGTGTATTGTGACATACACAATGACTGATGGTGAGGCGTCTGGGACACTTCACAACCGCGACGACGAAAGTCTGACAAGTCAGAATTTGTGTTCGTCTTGCCGCATAGTGTGAGATGTCCTATGTCCTCCTTCCATCGGTTCTTCGGCTTGACCAATAGGAAGACAGTGTCCTCATACTTATGATGAGAGCCTGGACATGGCACAGACAATCACAATGTACAGTATTTCAAAAGTGACTTCAACAAAAGGGGACATACAGTATAAGTATACGTATCATTTGAACTCACACTTTGTTTGCAAATTGCAAAGCTAGTAGCTGATTTGCAAATGTGTTCTTAAAAAAATTCGTAATGTCAAGTTCGTTTGGGAGAATAGTTCATACCGCCCTCTCCCCACCATCCAGGAACGGGTCCATACTCTCTTTTTTTTGCTTTTTGCCTTTTGTGAACATAGAAATAACGCAGATGCACTGGATGATGAATTGACTTTTCAGTTATTCCGGTTAATGGCACAGATGTGCTGTTTTGAAGCAGAAATTTGCTCAAGAGTCGCATGGTAGGCTCGCCATTATGTTTTGCTCAATTCCAGAAAGACTTCAACGTCAAGCAAATATTAAACATACCTGTGAGAGTCTTTCCACAAACCAGATTTTGGAGGTTTGATTCGAAGTCTGTCCCGCGAGAAGTGGGTAAGGTAGTGATTTTTTTTCCGTAAATATAGAAAAAAAACATAAAATAAACTTTTTGTGATACATCAGGTGGCACAAATCCAACAGCAAATTTTTTATCACATTTTCAATGAAAGTCAGTCGGAGTGACTCGTCCTCTTCAGATCAATTGTTTGTCTTTCAAAAACAAGAACAGACCTTAATAAGTACACATTCATGTCCAATGAGTGTATGTGCTGGACTGATCATGTTTTTAGAATAAATAATTCCATTTGACTTTAATTATTTCAAGTGTTTTTTCTTGGAGGTCACTTGAGTTTCTTTTTCCAGCAATATTGTTGTGTTACAGTAATCCCATGATAATTATTTCTGTAGTTTCTCAGTGAAATGACTCACAGCGCTTGTGGCCTTTTAATTACTTAAAGCAATAATATGTAGCAATTTACTCTTAAAATAAAAGCTTCAAAGACATAGCTTATAATAAGGAGAATAGTGTCTCTGTCATTGTCATGGCAACCTATTTTGTGGTCTATGCCATTGCCTGGACAGCTCTCACGTAGCGTTAGCACAAATGTTTATGCCAAAGTTACTCTTCAAAATTGTATGTAGTGCTTGTTCAAACAATGCCACACACTAACATGATCAAACAACAAGCAAAATGATCATGTTTATTTCAAGACACGCTGTTACAACGCAGAGAAATTGAGTTACAGCCTTAGCCGCTGTCGGTTAACAAAAGCATCTTTCAGATATTCTCCATGTACTGTTTACCCATATTTATTTCTTGAAATGAAATTCAATGTTACCTGTAGGGGGAGCCTAGGAGCAAAAAACTACCTCCCCCTCCCTCCCCCAAAAAACCCTTCACTATTCCTCAGTGCTTACAAATGTAGTTCATGTTCATGTTTCCCGCCCTCCCCCCAAATTTTACATGGACACGGACCTGAGAGGCCGATGCCCCCTCATCAAACAGCTGTCTCACCACAACACAGATCAATGCTATAAACTTCAGAACGCATTGGCACATCAAATCACTTTAAATAGCATTCCTGTGAAACAGTGCAACTTGAGAAATAGTTTAGAATAAATGTGTAATGAATTTATTGATATGTTGCTCATGCCAGCCGGCATTTCTTGGAGCCACAGAGTGGTGAACCAGTGCGGTGGCATTGAAGTGGCGTTGAGGGATTGTGGCAATGCATGTTCTGAGTTATGCAGTTGACCAATCGCTGGGCTGGAACCTGGCAGCCGCATCACAGAGTGAGCCACTGATCAGTACCAGTCTTTGAGCAGGCCATCTCTCTTATTTGCTCTGTCTCGCCTTTTCTCCACTTTCTTGTGGTCTTTATCGCTGTTTTCTTTTCCGCTGTGTGTCTTTCTTCCTAGCACGTATTTGTCTTGGTAGGAAATGTGAGTCTTCCTCATTTCCATCCTTCTGTCCTTTTGAATTCACACAATGTTTTTTTTTCCCTGAATACTTGCTAGTTCCTTTGTCACAAGATTGAGAGATCTGTTTTTTGACTTTGGTGAAGTGTCCCGAGACATGCTGGAGAGGCTATGTCTACCAGTTGGCCTGGGAACGTCATTGTACCTCCGTGGAAGGAGAGAAAGTGGCTAGAGACCGGAGTCTGGGTGTTTACACTGCAGCCCCTACAAACTGGAGTAGAGGAGCAAAAGAAAATGGAGGTAGAATATCCAGATACAAAACGGTTAATAAAAACTAGACTTTGCTCAGTTGGATTATTTATTTTCTTGTACAGCCACTACTTAACCATGTAGAACCCTCTAATTTGAAGCTCAATCATAACTCAAAGGCAACCACGTCAACTAGGTTTTTAAGTCTTATGTCTCTTCCGAATAACATAAGAACAATGACTGTTCAGAAGTTCCGAGTGTTAGCTATCCGTAGTGTTCGGAAAAAAACATTAAACAAGGAGGGATGTGGTGTCCTTGAATACATTATATTCTCGTGTAGTGTGTTGAACCTCTGGTTCATTGGTAGTGTAGCAGTCCCACGCAGAAAGTATGGGCTCACTTTCCCATTTGACACCCCCCATACACACAGCTGGGGTGAATTATGAACTATGAACTGAACTCGTTAAAATGTGTGAACTGAACGTTGAACTAGTTTGCATGGAAAATAAACTACTGCTAGTAATATTATATCAGGCCCGATTTGACCAGGGTGGTGGTTCAGGTGGTGGCGTGATTGGCTGACAAGCTGTCCAGGGTGTGAATCGCCTCTTGCCCAAATTCAGCTAAGATGTGCTCCAGCTCACAAATGACCCGAATGAGGAAAGGATGGATAGATGGATGAATACCTCCATTTGCTCAAATCTAGAACTGAAATATATTCCTCACCCTCTATAAATTCAGAAATTCTGATCAACTTTTTCACTAAAGTAGATGCAACGACACTTAAAGAAAATAGTCGAGTTCGCACACACTACAATGATCCAGCAATGTTCATTTCAAGGTATGATGTTATAACATCGTCTGATCGTGTCAGCATCTCTATCCAACATATGAGAGCCCGTTGCCTTTTTGTCCACTCTTCTTTAACCTACCTACTCTTGCACCATCACCTAAGCCTCAATGCTTTTGCACGTCAATCTGTCCGGCCGCTATTTTTGTTTTACTTCTTCTTTGCATCCCTCCACTCATCTCCCACTCCTTGTCAATTGTCTACCCCCACTTCTCTCCCTGTTTTCTGACCAAGGTTCCTCAGCCCAGCTGGCATGGCTTTCCTCGCGGTGTAGTAAAATATAAATATAATAAGGACGTTTTTGAGCTGGTGAATCCATTCTGAGCGGAGAAACATCACCACAGAGCCCACAGATGTGGCACACACTCAGGAGAGCGAAAGAGCGAGTTAGAGAGAGCGGGGTGGGAGTGGGGGGGGGGGGGTCAAGAGGAAGAGTGGGAGAATGAAACCTCAATTGACATGAAAAGAACATTGACTACATTATTGTTGGCCTGAACCAACTGTTGCGCTTGTTATTACGGAACCTCATACAAATCTTCATATATGTGTGCAAGTTCGAAGGATTCTTCTCAGACCCAACCCAAAAATCTCCTATTTTGGGACTTTTCGCATGTAATTATTAATATGGGATTCAAGTGCATTAAGAAGTAGCAATTTGTGTGCAGCTGGCTAGTGTTTGTACTCCCAGCAATCACTACAACAACTCCTTGTGTCAATCTGCACAGCCAGACATTTTCTAGGGAATAAGCTTATGACCTGCCGTCTTGACGGCATGCATGAAAGCTTAACCACGGATATATGACTGTGTGTGTGTGCGTGTGCGCATGTTTTCATGTGCTTGGTATCACAGCAGAATGAACTTCAGTCCCTTGGCCCAGCTTTTTTGTTTGCTTTAGCCATGCGGTGGCTAGCCTTACCCGCTAACTCTGAGCCACATTTAGTCTACTTATATATCATCCTGCTTTTATTTTCCCTTTAGCCAACTGCACTACATTGAGCTAGCCTTAACACGAATGGCACTGATGTCTTGCTTTACTGTTGGTAGTACGGTTTTGTGGTTTCTACTGGCTTTCTCAAAAAAAAATGTATGCGCAAATGTCCGACGTTCACCATTCAAGATTTGTGTTTCAGAGTGGACATCCATTCAAACTTTATCCACATGTCTTGGAAGAACAAGACTTTTGAGATCTCTGGCTGGGCCACTCCAAATACTTAGAGGCCCTGTGTATAAAGATGTAGTTTTAGGTGTTTATTGTGGTCAGGGGTTGGGCCTTGGAGTGTGTGGAGGGACAAAAAAGGGAAGGAGGAGGAGGAAGAGGGATGGTGGTTTTAGCCACCAGCTGCTGTTACCTTGAGCATAACGTCCTTTAACCCCCATTACAACAATCTGCCACAAGCCACAAACACGCTAGCTACTACTGCCTGCAAAACAACCCAAACTCACTTGTTTACCAGATAATGTGCCATGTAGTCACTCTCACCCCGAAAAGCTCCACACTTACGCCCTAATTTTTCCGATGTGTCCCACATTGCCCCGTTTAATTTGGTCCCCGCTGCTCTAGTTTTCTTCCGCACTCCGTCTTGTTTACTTTGCTTCTTCCTCAACATTTCCTTTCATTTCTTTTTTTCCTCAGTCAAAACCGGTGTTGGTTACAGCCCTGGGTATGCGTGGGTAACCCTAGTGCCCATGTAAAGGCCCTCTTCACTGTCTCATTGGGCTCCAGCGTCAGTGGATAAAAGTCAAAAGAGATTACGGGCCTGGCACCCATCTTCCTCTGTCCTGCCACTGTGGCCTCTTATTTTCCGGAGAAAATTAATAACTTTAACAAACATCAATGAGAAAGCAGACTGATGCTGGTTGTTATTTTTTTTCCTGTGCGTGTGAGTGTGACCATGTGAATGTGCACTGTGAACACATGCCTTGGATATGCGTGGGTTCGCGTGTGCATTTGTGGGCCTGCATGAGTGCCTGAGCTCATACCTTCAAGGATGTGATCCATAGCAGTAATATTGAAGGAGTCCGTCCAAAGAGGCACACGAAAAGGAAACCAAGCCAGGAAGCGGGGCACAATCTGGTTTTGTCTGGTGGGATTGTTTCCTCCATGAAAGAGCGTGGCGTCTTGAGGCGAAGACGAGTTGGGAGATGGACGGATGAAAGGAAGGAAGGATGGATGAGAAAATGTGACCACTTCTGAAGCATTGTCGACAGCCGCGCTGAATAGGCAGCGTGCCTGGCTGGAGCCACGCCTGTATTTATGATCTTCAAAGGAAGGATGGCACACACACACAAGCGCACACTCACGCACAACCCACTAAATGTGATAGTCGCAGGAAAACATGTGGTCGAGCAAATGTGGATACTCACAAATTTGCATATAGTTGCTGCTGTTGCATGCGTGCGGTTGAACGCATGAGCACACCAGCGCGGGAATGCTCAAGTATCAGTGGCTCTGCAGTTGTGCATGTCATTCGAAATGGCGCATGCGTTTACTGTGGAAGTGGAAATACACTTACAGGATGTGGACAGTGCATATCATGAAACAAAGGTCAACCCAGGGCAGGGAACCGTAGTTGAATGTATGTTATGATATCTGCCCGTGTCTGACCTGTAAACTGACAAATCGGATCAATTGAGCCGGTTGTCATTTAAATACACTGATCAACAATTGATACACATGTTTCGACCCACGCAACACAACCGTGCTGAAAGGCTGAACAAGTTTGACTACACATGAATAGATCAGGTCACTAAAGAACTAACAACAGTCAGTGTGGCAAGTTGGGTGCTTGTCGGCAAAGTATTCACGTGACTCTGCTCAACAGTACAATTGACTATCTTAAAAATGTGCATCCTATTCACAAAGTTACCAAAACAGTAACTTATCACACAATAAGGTCAAACTTTCTCTTCCCTTGTGTTCCCTGTGTCTCGTGAAATCACTCAAAGTATCTTTTTTTTTTTTTTTGTAAGTCTCACTTCCAATAAATCTTTTGGCTACACACAAAGACTAACACCCCCCCACATTTGTTTACAAGTAAGTCCAATACAAACCGAGACAAATCTGAGACATTCAAGGTCTCTTTTAGATTCGGAAATTCCACAATCCAAAACAAACATGTTTTCTTTCTCATGCTATGCCACAAGGAGAACACTCAGTGACCAAACCAATAATCATATTTTAACATTATTCAATCGCACATTGTTGCTAATTATTCATTTTTGCTTTCTTCATAACTCTTGAAATTCTAGTTTACTATTCGGGCATGACGTAACATTTATGCTATCCATTGAAAGGGCTCCTTAAGTGTTGTACTATTTCAACACGATCACCAACTTGGTCTCTGCTTCCCTTTGGTGCAGCTTGAAGCCCACCGTCGTGATTTACAAGCTGTAATCGTAACAACAGCAGGAAAGCAATTAGTCCTCATGGATCACTGATTGAGTGGAGGTGAATGAATTTATGGTTGTGCTTCTTGCATTGGAGCAGCAAAAGTGTATCTTTGTCTGAAGCGACTTCTGTAGCCAGACCCTGGGTCTCCAAAGCAATAATTACTTCTAAGATTATATATGAGAGCCTTTCCCTCACAAAGCTGGAAGCAACTCAAAGGAAACACTAACACCTTTATGACAAAGTTTGATTTCCTCAGCCAGCGTGTATGGGCCTTTGCTGGAAAGTTCTACACAAGTGTCAGTTGATGTTCTATTTCAGCTCAAAAGTAAACACGGTTATGTTTGGCTGTTTGCCGTTTATGTGAATCTCTCTTTGTTGTCTGCCCTCCATCAAGCAACATGAAACGTAGCAGTGCTGCTAAAATACTTTACGGTGTTGACGCTCGCAAATAATAAAACATAAAGTGTGTGCACATTCAGTCTTGTGCACAGTTCAGCTCATTCAAAGGAGGTGGCCAGAGAAACTGGGGGGAGACCACTGAATTTCTGCAGGTAAATATTTGAGGAGCTAATTTCGAGGGGCTGTGTTTGCTGGTGTTAAAAAACAAGTGTGTTAAAACATGTTATTTGTGTTTGCAGGGATGTGTGTGTGTGTGTGTGTGTGTGTGTGTGTGTGTGTGTGTGTGTGTGTGTGTGTGTGTGTGTGTGTGTGTGTGTGCAATTAATCTAGATTACTGTATTACTTCGAATGATTGTCGGGGCTATTTGAGCTAGTTTGTTCAGGAAAAGAGACAACCGAGGTTTCAGTTAGTCAGCCAGTGACCACATGGTATGTTGCACCTAAAATTCTGATAATTTGTCAAGCAAACCTTCAGGCCTGCTGTCTGTTCACGCAACTCACCTTTGACCTTTTGGCACATTATAATGAAATCTTCAAGAATTTGTCAGCATTTCACCCCTCTACGACTTGTGACACACTGGAGCAGGGGCCAACAAAGGGCACCCAGGACCACTTTGAGGTTTGTGTGCCTTGCTCAAGAGGACCATTAGCCCTCTTGGTTTAACGCTGGTTGGGCTTGCCACCTTATTTCTGCCTGAGCCTCAACATTGGACAATTCCATGCTTACCATTTTGGGGAATCAGATTACCTGCAAAATGTAATGCACATGCCATGCACAGATTTCCCCAAATACCTGTTTTGTATGTTCACCTACATTTGATGGGTTTTGGATAATCTTGTGCTTCCAACTTTATGAGAACAATTGGGGGCTGGCCCTTTCTGTCCAAGCATGGTTTTGCCCCAGTCTACAATGCACGGTCCAAAAATGCATGGCTGGAGGAGTTCGGTGGGAGACCTACTGGATGGGCTAGAACATAGAACTCAGGTCTTGCAGGTTCCTGCATGTTTTCATCTCTTCTGTTGTAACACACCTGATTCAAATGAACAGGTTCAATGTCAGGCTTCCTAAGAGCTTGCTGATGATCTGATCATTTGAATCAGGTGTGTTGCAACAGGGAGACTTGGAAAACATGCAGGGCATTGGCCCTCCAGGACCTGAGTTTGACACCTATGGGCTAGAAGAACCTCTTGCAGGTTCAACATTGGTCATCTCTGGCCCCTACAAAAGGTTCTGCCAGATAAACTGACTACAATTCTCACAGAGCCCTCCAACATCGTTTTGATTCTTCCTGGAAGAGAGTAAATTGTTCTGTATTTATTCATAACCAGGGGACATAATTATGGCTTTAGTTGTTGTTTTTGTTGTTTGCCAAATTTTGGCTTGTCCCATCAGGGGTCGCCCCAGAGGGTCACTTTCATGATTTATTTATTTATTTATTTATTTATTTATTTATTTATTTATTTATTTATTTATTTATTTTAATGAGGCCCTTCTTCATGCAACCCACTTGTTTTTTTAATACGTTTTTTTTTTTTAATCCTGAAAATTGGGGGACCTGCCTGGGAATTAAACCCATGCAACCTGCACAAAAGGCAGCAGCTTGTAACACTACAACACCAGTACAATTTCTAACAAATCGTGTATTCCAGGGAAATATATCCACCCAATTTCTACAGCGCATACCCTCATCAGAGATGGAGCTGATCGCTGTCTTTGGGCGAGAGGCAGGGTACACCCGGCAGATTGCTGTAGCCAGTTGCAAGACTCAGGTAGACAACCAACCGGTCCCACTCGCATTTACCCACATGGACAATTTCTCTCACATGCATGGTTTTTGGAACTAACGCATCAAACTGTACACACCAAGATTCAAACTTCGAACCTTGGAACTGTGAAGCAGACAGGCTTACCACTAGTAGACTGTGCTGCTCCTCCGGGAAATAAATTGGTGACAAGACTACAACAAGGGCACAAAAACACCAAAGACAAAGCTGACAGTGATAAGTGGCGGCATTGAAGGACAAAGCTGAAGTTTGTTGCATGCCTGCCAAGGCAGTGCTGTGTGCTTATGTGAGTCCATAAGTGCGTGCGTGTGCGCAGGATTCTCCCGTGCGCACTGTGCCCACGTCGAGAGGCGGGGTGGGTGGCAAAGCGGGGACAGATGAGGGAGAGAGGGAGAAGAGGGCAGGACTGGCAGGGTGCGGTCTGAAATGGCAACAGCTCGTCGTGGATCACTCAAGTGGAGTGGATTCAAGTGGAAAGCTGCAGCCTGTTGCGCGCAGTCGTCTCGCTGGGAGCATCAAAAACCTCACAATCCACGGGGGATGTTGTGACACTTCGCGGAGCAAAAGAAGAGACAGGAAAGACAACCACATTAAAAACGTGGACGCGCAGTTGCTGCTGTTCTCTCTCTCTCTCTCTCTCTCTCTCTCTCTCTCTCTCTCTCTCTCTCTCTCTCTCTCTCTCTGCCCCCCCCTCCACCCACCTCATCGACTTTGAACCTGTTTGTTTAAATCCACGGACTTTATAGCCTGCGCACCCACGAGCCACAGCCAAGCGAACTTTTCCATTCAAGTGGGAATTTATCGGTGCACTGATGCTGAGGTGCCCGCTGGAGTAGAGTGATCTGGGGACACACTGAATGCGGCTGTCCCGGACCATGGACTCGACAGGTGAACCGGAGACGTACTGAAGACACCAATCTCCCTCGGGAGAGTCCTCCCTCCTCCCGGGGCGATGCGGATCCCCTTCCTCCTTCTCACCTCCTCTCTGTGCGCCATGGTTCTCCTCTTCCTCGCACCTGCCTCGGAGGGCTGCGGACCGGGGAGGGGGTACGGAAAGAGGAGACCTCCGAAGAAGCTCATCCCGCTAGCCTACAAGCAATTCAGCCCGAATGTGGCCGAGAAGACGCTGGGTGCGAGCGGGCGGCCCGAGGGCAAAATTACGCGCAACTCGGAGCGCTTCAAAGAGCTGACGCCCAACTACAACACTGATATCATCTTCAAGGATGAAGAGGACACGGGCGCGGATCGGCTCATGACCCAGGTGAGAGAGAAGAAAATGATGAGGAGGAGGAAGATGAGGAGGAGAGCTGGGAACACTTTGCAGTGCTCATGTGCGGACGGAGACGTACATTTATCCCATGCAAGTGATTTAGATCCTGTATGGTTAACCGTGTCTATGAATCACTTCAAAACGAGCAAACCTCACAGTCACATTAAACTCTGTGCTCCATGCTTGCTGTCAGTTGAATACTTAAACCTAAATGATTTATTTCATTGATTCATAGCGTCAACTCCGAAGCTTTGGTTTTGGAGAAAGACTGCTGGGATTATACCTGAATGATGAACAGCTTTTCTGACCTGTCTTAAATGTTTAGGGCACGTGTTGTGTACAAAAAACGATTCCGTGTGATGTAATTTTAGAGGAGCACCAACCATTTAGGCATGGGCAAGAATGGGCACAAAAAATATACATATTTTTTAAACAATATTATATTAAGCCAATAGATAAAAACCTTGGCATATGCAGAAAATCAAATTATTATTTTTGAGGTATGTGCATGTGCCCTGTAATTGGGAAATTTTGGGGAAGAACATTTATCAATGTTTATCTGGGATAAATATTGATTTATTTTTTTACCTTTCTTTGCACGTGTGCTCCCCACTTTGTTTCGGCAATCCGTGACCATCACAATGAACTCATTAACTTTCTCCAACAGATCTTCTGATCTTTACATTAAAAAAACTAAAAAAGCTGCAGCAGCATTGTATCATTATGGGTACAATAGCTTTTCACTGGAGCGGTACTGTCAAATTGCTTTTTAACACGTCCTGGTGCTTTTTCAAATTCTGAATTGTAAAATAATTAGCTTTACGGTGTGCATTGCAGGAGACTGTAAAGACAGAAATTGATTGCTCCTGCAGTGCTTCACTTTGCCTTGTCACACGAACATGCACTCTTTTTAATGACTTTTCTAATCTCTCGTGTCCACCTACTCGCAGCGCTGCAAAGACAAGTTGAACTCCCTGGCTATCTCTGTCATGAACATGTGGCCTGGTGTGAAGCTGAGAGTGACGGAAGGATGGGATGAGGACGGCCATCACTCAGAGGACTCGCTGCACTATGAAGGACGTGCTGTTGACATCACCACCTCAGACAGGTGGGCAATGACAGTAACACAATATGTATTAACAGCCATGAACCAATTTAAATATTAAGTCTTGTGGAATTGATTTGGGGATTTAAACGTGAGCAAATTCTTGTTATTGGAAGTATGGTGTTTCATGAAATGGGGATTTTAATGAGCAGGCCTATATATTCACAAATAAAGATGTTCCATGAATAGACGCTTGGTGAAGAGTGCCACAGTAATAACGATATGTTCATCTTCGCAGAGACAGAAACAAGTATGCCATGTTGGCTCGGCTTGCTGTCGAAGCCGGATTTGACTGGGTCTACTATGAGTCCAAAGCCCATATCCATTGTAGTGTCAAGTCAGGTAAGCAAGCAAACTATTGTGTGTGATTGTATTGAACTGTTTTGTGGTCATCTATCAATATAGCAGTAATGAAGCTTGTAAAATACGTAGTTAACAATTCACTGCAGAGCTGATTTAAAAAGTGTGCGTGTCTGTGTGTGTGCGTGTGTGTGTGTATTGGGGGTTGTCTGTCTGTCTGTCTTCTGGCTGGCTGGCTGGCTATGTCGCCTATTGAGAGCATTAATTGCGGCGGTTCTTGATCTCGCACTAAGAGACATCCGTGTCCTGTCACATTAATCTATGAAAATGTTAGATGCAGTAATTTTGTAGCTAATATTCTTAATATCTCAATTCTGATGATGATGAGGATCATGATGGTGATGAAGAATTGCTGTAGCGGTGCAGTCTGGTGTAGAACAAGGAACATTTGACTACAAAGCGAAGCGCAGGAGTAACATCAATGGTGGCGAGCGTTGCAGCTTTGTAGTTCTCTGGTTCTTTGACTGACCCGAAACTGCTGGCTCCCCGCAGTGACAACATGAATGGCGGTCATAAATACGTTCAGCGATGTTCCGCTGGGCTTTGGTAACAGATTCGCCTGATTTTAATGGTGTTTTTAGTCCTCGTTTGGCGAAACAATCCAGAGCGTGAGCAGAGATGTGCGCGGCCATCAAGTCTGTCCACTCCACCTGACTGTCAATCACACATCTGTTACTGCTCCTGTTAGATTTGTGATTGGAGGAGTGACTCAGGGGCTTTTTGTCATTTTTATGGCTGACAATAACCCGTCATATTTCGAAAAGAAATCCGACCATATGTGTATGTGAATTTGCAAAATCCAAAGTGGGAATGTGCGGGGGTCCATTGTAAAAGTACAACTGTGCCGTTTTTGTTCATAATGTCAGATTCACAAGTAGTGGGTCTCGTACAATAGCACTGCTCCCTTTCATCCGTGTCAGCAGGGGCCTTGCTGCAAGGGGTTTGCATGTTGTGTGGCTTCTCTGTGGGTACTGTGACTTCCTCCCACAATGCAAAACATGCACCACATGTTCGGTCAATGAACCATTCTTAATTTCTCTCCAATGTGTCCAAAAATGGTTTAGGGTTCACTCTAAGCTTAACTCTTTTCAGCTTCTATGTTTGTGATCGGTCCAGGATGCTCCCCCACCTCGCACTTGTCATTTTTGTCCCTGAAAATATATTGCGTTGCACTGTACCGTATTCTAGTATATTCCTTGTCTCTCATTTCAAGGCGGAGCACTTGTAAAATAATCAGCTAACAGATAAGATACCGATTGTAGATTTGAGGCAATTCCCTTTATGAAACACAAATCATCTAGGCGGCTTGAGCGCTAACAATAGTTGAACACATTCCATTGCAAGCTATTCGAACAGTTAAGACATTTTGGAGGCCCATGTCTGGTACCGCCAGTTATTTGATGCCAAGCTACATTCTAACAGTCCATTGAGGTTAGTAGGCTGTGAGATGATTAACTCTCTCTTTGTTTTGCTGTTGCTTTTCCCTCAGTAGGTTTCTTTCAAATCTCTTATCTGAGCCTTATCACCTCCTGGTTGCAGACCTCCTTTTCTGCAAGCCGCATACTTACAGAGATACACACCTTTGACAAATATTTGCCCGCCTTAAGACATACTTAAGACACCCACATGCATCCATCAAATATGCGTGTGGATTCACTTCAAATCAGTCAGGCAAAGTGATTTGATGTGATTCCAGAAAGATGGTGGAAAACGTTGATTTCTATTCTATTCTTTTTTTTTTTCTACCTCAACTGTGCTCACCTTTCACTTGCTTTTTTCCAAACATACTTTCCTGTCGATTTGACCCCAGGCCATGCTTAGATACAATCAGCTGGTTATCCATTACCTCTTGCTGACTACCTCCTCTTGCCACCTCGTCTCACAGTGTCTTAAAGAGCCACCTTACTCAGAAGTATTCAGCCACAACAAAGTAGTTTGACCATCTATGAACGCTTTCAAGAGTCACTCGAGAACGAAAAAAAAAGAAACTTCAATAGTGTTGCCTCATTCATATTGGTTATCCCTAAAGTGAGTCTTCTTGAATTTCAACAATATGTCTTCTGTTTGCTTGTGAGATTTAACATTTGTGTTAGTGTACTAAGCTGTCACTTCAGCAACACTGAAGCATCTCCGTTACCATCCATTATTTTAAATGTGAATGTAATCACTGACGCGCAACCAATTTGAATTGGAAATTGGACATTTTGATGAAGACATCATCCTGCATGTGTGCAAGAATGCTGACTCAAAAGATGTTGAGGATATTTTAAACAGTCTGTCTCTAATCCGCTGAGATAATATTGGCCTTTAGTCAGTGTCAAAGTCTGACTTGATTTATGGAGCACTGAGAGTCTGCATGACCATATGTGGAAGTTCAAGCGTGGCTCCTGCAGAAGTTTCTATGATATTTTTTGTTATGTTTACAGGAACAAAGTAAATGCCTTCATATGATCAAATCCACATCTTGATTTTCTCCCATCTCAATTTTACAGAACATTCTGTCGCTGCCAAAACTGGCGGTTGTTTCCCAGGTGATGCTCAAGTTACCCTTGAGGGCGGAGTCACCAAACAGATGCGTGACCTTCATCTCGGTGACCGTGTTTTGGCTTCCTCGACAACTGACGCTCGTGGTTCGCTTCTCTACAGTCCGGTACTATCCTTTTTGGATCTCCAGACAAACGTCACGAAGATCTTCACCCACATTGGAACGAACACTGGACTTAATATAACGCTCACGGCGGCACATCTCATCTTCGTCACTGACTGCGTGGGTGGACTCAGCCGAGATGGAGTGAGGACAACTTTTGCTAGTGAGGTGAAGCCGGGTCAGTGTATACTGACCTCGCAAGGAACAGAGGCAACTCCAGCCGTCGTGACTTTTGTAAAGGAGAGGCAGAGCACTGGGTTGTATGCCCCACTGACCCAGCACGGGTCTATAGTCGTGAACAGCGTGTTGGCATCCTGTTACGCTGCTGTGGACAATCATCATTTGGCCCACTGGGTTCTAGCCCCACTGCGTTTCGTCCGCACCCTCATGGGTGCTGCGGAACAACAAACTGATGGTGTGCACTGGTACCCCTGGCTTCTACAGAAGGTTGGGGAAATGCTACTGGCCCCCAAACACTTCCACCCTTTGGGAACTGAGCGAGGACTCTGACAGAAGAAAAACAACATCTATTGACATCAGCGTGCACAGTATATCAGAACAGCAAATCACAGAAACAGCTTTCCACTAAAATAGCAACAAAAAATGGTTTAGACACGAAATGTGTTGTTTTACTCACTCCACTTGTCTTGATATGCTGTAAGTCACCAATACAGAAAATGAATTGCGATTTCATCACTGCTTTTGCAAATGTGCATGATTTCATTTTCATGGAGCGAATGCGATTGAGGTGTGCCAGTAAACCACAAATTAGGAAGCACTTGGTTATCAGCCACAATACTGACACACACCATATGGATAAAAGCGCTGGGAGACATCTTGAGCAACTGTAATAATGGGTGTATAGCAGTATAATTGTGATCTAGCATGACTGTGCCTCAGTGGGTTTGTGAAGGCATGATTGAATAAGTTTGATGTGGAAGAACTTCATAGTTGTCAACCCCATCAGAGACTTTGGGGATAAATGGCAACACAAACCGGCAGCCAGGCCCTCTCTCAGCATCTGTGACCGCTGATCTCAAATTGTTGTTGTGGATGAGTGACCAAAACAAAAAAAAATCCAACAGAGGCACTCCAAAATCATACGCTATTAATGCCACCTTCTGGTGTGAGAATCCCCCTTATCGAGTTTTGTCTGTCATTCGGTTTTACCTTGGAGCACCTTAGCCTTTTAGTGACGATGATTTGTTATTTTGATACACTTTGAGAACAGAGCAGAACAGTCAATGATTTGGTGCATCATTCATTTTTACTCTTTTATTCTTCAAAATGAGACATAGTGATGATGGCACTATAAGTTAAAATATGAGTATACATTTTGGGAGGGCTTGTTTGAACTCCAGACATTGAAGAGGACATTAAGGCAAAGATGAATTTGAAGGAATGGAAAAAAGACAGTGGAAATGTTTATTTGAGCAGTTTAGTAAGGAAATTAAGGTAATTACACGTCACGTTTACTCACTTTACTGACTCATTGCTTTCCCTTGTTGTCTGATGTATTTTTTTTTACATAACAGCAAAAATATATTTACGATATTTATTTGAATATTTTTGACTATGTGTTCAGTTTATTGTGAATTTGTCTTGGCTGAGTAGAATTGTTGGACTGCAAAAATGGTTTAAAAATGGTAGGATTGCATTCAGAATCCCAAGAGTGCAAAATGTTCAAATGGTTGGCCAGATTAATTTATTTTATGCGGGTAATCACATAAAACGTATTCTTGATTCATTTGAAGCAGATTCATGACAGCACGGATTTATCCTCACTCCCTTTGCTACTGGTGCACCAAACAATGACGTACCGTCAACTATGGCTCGACTTTCCAAGGAGCAGGCTTGAATATTCTGAACAGGTAGACGCCTAAAAGATCTTGGACTATTCAAACACCGAACCAAACTAAACTGAATTTTATTTTCATAATGATGTCATAATTGAATGCTCATCATTTGTATAATATGTTGTGGCAAAACTATCACACAATCTACACGTGTGATCGTGTGGGTCCAGATTGTCATATTCAATCGAAACCACAAGGGATTGAGGGGTCTTCCAGTGCTTCCATGAGCTGTAATTCTAATGACTAATCAAAGTATTAATTTCTGTGAATGATGGCCTAATAATTTCTTAAATAACTTTAAAGATAATTTTGGAGTACCTATAGTTGGTCTTGTCCAGATGCAGAAGTACTCTGTCCTGGGGATATTCAATTTTGTTTCCATTTGTATCATATACGGTGAAATGATCTTGTAGCCTTATTAAAAATAGGTCGGTGTTAGTCGAACCCCTCCCCCTCTCTCCAAACCATAGGGAGGCTATCGAGTCCCACTGAGATGGCGCATGCTAATGTTTGCAGCCCTATGAGGAATTCTGACTGTCCAATAGGAGGGAATAATCTTGCACTGATGCAAGAAAGTGACTAAAATGGGTTGATCATCTGCTTCCACCATAATTCTATGATTCATTAATGCATCTTCTTTACGATCAGATTTATATCAGGAGTATTTTTTTTTAAACATCCCTGTGCATATGTTTTATATTGAACGTCTCAGTTTTCTGGTCAGTCTACCAAAATATGTTTGACTCAGACTGTATTAAACTACTGTATAACTAGCTTTTTATACATAATGCTCCATTGCGCTTATTTTCTTCTGCGGTTTCTTATATTTAATGACTTTCCATTGCATGAACGTTTTCATTCCATCCATAGATTTCAAACCACGTTTCTAGCGAACTTGTATGAAATCCAAATTTTAAATGAGTGACATTTTCTGCTGGTTTTCTAACCGATTTTCGGGTACAAGTGCTTCATGGAGATGGATGGAGAAACTCGGAAGCACTACGCAAAGATTTGTCAAATATTTATATGAAGCTATTTTCTGAGAAATTATTTAAAGATCTATTTTTAAGAATATAAATGGGGCAATGTTGTGCATTCCTTTTTTTTTAAATATTTAACATAAAGTTGTTTTTATTACAACCAAGAATGTGTTTTCTTGACAAGCAAAATGAGGTTAAGAGATAAAACAGAACGAAAATCACTCTGAATAATTTCATGTAATAACACAAAACAGGTGATATGCTTGTTAATACAATGTCTTGACACTTTAAGCGCAACGAGTGAAGAAACGAGCAGGCAATGATGAGCCTGAGTTAGTATCAGGTGGTGTCAGGGTGGGCTGGTGGTTTGCTTCAGTACCAAGGACAGCAATTCAGATTGTGATTTTTTTTTTCTTCTTCTTTCTCATACATTCTGTACTTTTAGACAGAGTACACCCTGCTGGCGGCAGCGATCATTGCATATATGACAATCTATCAATATGTATCGAAGCAACCAGCAGGGGGTGTTGCAATCTAAATCCCCCAAATCAAAGCTTGCTCCAAATAAAAGACAGAAAGTCAAAACTGATGGAGGTTTAAAGTCCTTTTTTTTTAATATTGGTCGGGTAGGTAGGGAAGATGTTTTAATATTTGAACTTGTTTTATCTCTTACATAATCACAGGAGGCTTGCTTGAAGAGCAATCGAAAATCAAAATGATATAAAATAAATAAACAAATAAACAAACCAAATAGGTGTGGAGCCATTGTTCTCAAAAGTGGAAAGTTGCACATGGAGAGTGAGGCAAACCTCGCACGGTCAAATCACTGAGCTGTGATTTAAAAAAAAAAAAAGTCAGTCTCTATATGTCTTGCCTCCATATTATCACAATTGAATCTTTTTGGACCACAATACACTGGCAATATTTTGAGGCAAGCTTGGTGGATAACCACGAGGGCAAGGAGTGGTGTGTATATATATCCAAGATAAATTTACTCAAAAGCTCCCTTATAAAAAAAATAAATAAATCAATGAACAAAACTTTGGGTGGTGAAAAAAAAAACAACAAACAATTCTTCAAAAGTAATCCCAGTAGCATTAAAAGGTTTTCACACAACAACACACGGGAAGTCAGCATGCTCACATTAACTCACATACACATATCTTTATAGAATATGTAGCTGTCGTCACTTGGCAAATTACATTTATACACAACAAATGCACAATAACGTCTGGAACCTGTTAACACCAGCCCAGCACAAATTTGTTTGTCCTGTCTGGAAAGCTCCCTGTCGATTGGGTGCACTCCTTCCAGGGGGTTTGTCCCGTAACACTAGCCAAGAAATAAAGAATTTCTGTTCCAAAACACACGTACACATACATACACGCACCTCACGCTCACTTTAACACAGTAATAGAAACAAATGTGAATCTCGGTCGAGTCTATGAATGTTTTTGGACGATGTAAGAGCGGAGAACCTGACATAAGTACAAAACGCTCTGTAGCATCCTCAGTTGGCAAATATGGTGACCGCTATATAGGCTATATCATCATTGCTTGGCGCCATACAAAAATAAAACAAGTAGCTCTGGTGCATATTTGGAAACGTTTGCATTTGTCAGCAAGGTTGTCGTTGATGAACGGAGGAGGAGCGGATGTCAACTCACCTTTTAAGAGTGAATGAAGCTGGCTCAGTTTGAATATGTTGGATTAGAGTGTGATTAAGTCTGCCTAACTATTATAGTACCAGTCGCAGCTTCTCATTGGTGCAGATTGCTGGAAAGCTTTGAGGCAAGCATCACTTTGTTGACAGTCAGACTGATACTTGAATGCATAATAACCTGCCTAGCAACACTGTTAAACCACTTTTATCACCATGAAAAAAATATCAAAACAATACAACCAATGGCCCATGTTTAGTGGGAATACGGATTAAAGAACGATTGTTACAGCTGCCCAAGACTAATTGCACTGATTTCTGATTGGTAAACAACAAATGTTAGAATCCGCGACACCTGATCTTAACAGCTCACCCTACCTGAATATTTCTAAATCACTTGCTACATGTGACCAAAACAGATCAAACCAGTCTGTTAAGCAATTATGTGTTGGAGAGTTTCGTGATGAATTCTATCGAAATTTAATGCGTGAGTTATGGTAAGCCATTACAGAGGCAGCCACATCTGCATTAGTCCTGCATGAGATTAAGATCCCCTTATCAGCCCAGTTAACGATAGCACTGTTAGTCTAATATTTGGCGCCCTTGAATGGCTGTCATTTCTCTTCTGCAGGAATTCTGATTCCTCAGTCAGGGAACTGCAACTTCAGTTCTGCGTCTATGGTCAAAGTCCAAGTATTTAGACAGGGCAACAATAGGACAGGGAGTGGGGATGATAGGGGAAAAGGAGTGAAGGAAAAAAGTTGGCCTGACGATGAAACTTTTACAGCCTCTGGGTGAAGTTTTCAGGGAATACTCCTTTGGTGCCATTTTCTTTTTTCTGTTTCCAGTCATCCTCTTTTATTCCCATCAACCAGCCATCATCCTAAAGATAGACACACACACACACACACACACACACACACACAAAGCCAAGCATTACTTGACATATTGTGATGCAAGCATGTGAGAACGAGTGTGCACGTACCTGTTCATCTGGATTGTCAAAGTGTATGACTAGCACCACGTCTCCCGCCGTCATTTCAAGTTCATCCGTGTCATTTGCTGCATAATCATGCATCACTTGGACCTTTACCACACATTAGTAGAAACAGAAAATGAATAGCTTAGAGCAGGGATGGGCAACAGAAATTCTGGAGGGGGCCACAATTTTTATCACTTCTATAGTGGGGCTCACGCACACTTATTACATTTCTCACTGCATGTCCGAAAGATTCACTTTCCTAACCCAACAACGAAGCAAACCACAAAATAATCACAGAGTGTGATTTTTCTTTTCACAATGCAAAGGGTTTTCTTGCATAAAAAAATAAAGAAATAGCATTCAAGGATGGCACAAAACTGCTGAAGAGCAAAACAACATGAAGTGTAAGAACAAATTGTGTGCATTTTTTCCACAAAGATCAACTCACTCAAAATGTTATTACTACTGTGGTACTGAGGTAGCTTTGCTGGATATTTAGCAATAAGTGAAGAAAGGAAAACCATTAATTAAGTATGATAATAAAATTATTTAAAAGAATAGATTCAGAGGCTTATTATACTGATATTTTGTTGAATTCACTTTTAAAATACAGTATAATACATGGCTCTCACTGAAATACATTTCCAAATATTTTTGTCACTGTCGTGGTGCTGGAGGACCCCAGAAAGCAGGGAGGCGCAGGGTGGAGTGACCAAGATGTATTTAACTAAAATGCAAACAGGGGTACACTGGTGAATTACTATCTACAAGTGCTCAAACAAAGTCCTGGAAATCACAAGGAGCTAAAGTAACAACACGCGACAGGAGCAGAGCACACAGACACGCACACACTAACAACTCACAATGACCCAACAAAGACTGAGAGAACTCAGGGAACTAAATAGAAGCAAAGAGACGAGACAACGAGAAACACCTGGACAGGACCCAAAGGGACCTGATTGGTTAAACACAAGTGACACTGATAACGAGAACAGGTGGCGACAAAAAAGGCACATGAGGGAACAAAACCAAATGTAACCAAACAGAAACATAACAATTTTGCTTTCATGGCTCTCTTAGTTAAAAAGGTTCCCGATCCCTGTATTATAGGAGAGTCAACTAAGCCATGTCTACCAAACAGTGGTGTATTTTTTTAAACAGTTTTTTATACTTTGACATGTGTTGAAAGTTAAGCAGTGGGGGTTTTTTTTGTTTAGTTTTTTTGGAGGGGTTGTAAAAATATATTTTTTTCATCAAGGAGCCACTCAGAATTGGATTGCATTCCACCAGTTGCCCATTCCCGGAATATTTGAGGAATATTTCACTCTGTTGAAATTTTCTCATTCAGGCTCAGATGTTACCTTAAATAGGAAGCCAGGTGGCATGTCAGGTGAGTCTGCTTTTGCCTCTACTGATTCTTCATTTACTGCAGGTGTCTAGATAGGAACACACAACATAATTTAATTCAGGTCTGTCCAAACCTTTTTGTTTGAGGGCCGCGTACAGAGAAATGGAAGGGTGAATCCCATCTCCACATTCAGAACCAAAAACATGACAAACTGTTGTTTAGTGACCATTTTTCAAATAGCTACCTGAAGATCATTAATACAATGTCTTCATAAATCAGCCATAGAGCACAAAGTGGGGGAAACCATTTTTTCCTCTAAAATTAAATCGTCTTTATTCACAACAGTGTTTTGAGGATTTGTTATTCTTTAAGTCATAAATGTTTTATTTGTATCTTTGAATATAGAGAAAAGCTCGAGAGTACATAAACAAACGTATAGGTACGAATGACACCTATTTTTCTGACACCCTCCCTTCTCACTCTGCCCACCTTCACCTTTTTTAACAAAGCTTACAGCCCATATCAAATGTCATTTTTGTTTTTTTCCTTTTTTTTTTTTGTCACTGAAAAATGGCTGGCGCCCCGCAAATGCCCTCTGGGCCATAGTTTGGTCAACCATGATGTAATTCCTTTATTAATAGAAGAAAGGACGTGCCATAATGATATTATCAATGCATCATATTTTTACGACTAAAAGTATTTTTCTGCTTGTACTCACATCTTGCGTTGAAGTTTCTTCTGCTGCGTCCACTACTTCTGCTTCAGGAACAGCTTCAGGAGTTGTTTCAGACTCACCCTGAGACCAAATATACACCAGTAGAAAAGATGAGACAGACACTGTACATGATCTAAAACCAGAAATAATTCAGAATGTGTGAGACTGACACACGACAAGTCAGGCAACAACAAAAGCAGCACGATGACAACACAAGCAAGAAGGCTGAATCAATGCCGAAGATATTAGAGCACCATATTCACCTGCAGTTACTCGTATTAATGATGTGAACGGAAATCATCTCTAGGCTCCACAATTTGACTTAAGAGAAAAAAAATGGATGCATCCACTCTCCCGGTCCAGATGCATCATCTCCGTCATAAGAAGTCTCCTTCTTTCAGACTCTTACTCACAATTTTCTTTATCAAGTCGGCATCTTAAGTTCAAATCTCCTACAAAGCTGATGCATCCACCGCTTTCATCCAGATGCATCCTCTTGGTTACCTGATCCTCTTCATCTGCAGCATTAGGAGGAGCTTCTTCATAGGTGTCAACTGAAGCCTCAGCAGGACTTGCAGCGTCCTCTGCGTCCGGCTGGTTGTCGTTCTCGACCGGACCCTCTGGGGCTTCAGCTACGGATTCATCATAAGCCTGTCGGGTTTCGTCGTCCCCCCAATCCTCCTTTGCGTCATAGAGAACTGCTTGGGTATCGTCGTCCCCCCAGCCCTCCGTGGCAGCGGCTATCGGGTCGTAGCGGGCGGGCGGCGTATCGTCATCCCCCCAGGCATCTGCAGCAGCCGCCACAGGGTCATAGTGCTTCTTGGCGGGCTCCTCTTGGGCACCGTCATCCTCTGGCTGAGGGGCAGGTGTTGGATTTCATGGGGTCAGAGTTCAGAAGACATGTTTTACCTCATGACCGGGTTGGCAAATAATCGGGGAAGATGTTGAGGGACACTGAAGTATTGAGGGAAGATATAGCTTACGATTCAGAATTACAAACACAGATATTTCCAGGGATGGGGAGGTATACTGGACTATTGAGGACCGTAATTGGGATTGGATGGGGAAATCACACTTTTGGCTCTTTTCAGAACACATTCAAGGATGCAATTTAACAGATCAAAAAAGTCTGTATTGCACCCTAAAAAGTCTATTGAATCCTAACTATATTATTATAATAACATTTCCATGAGTGTAAGCCACTGTAACATGATGCACGGTTGAAACATCGCCGCTGCTCGGGTGTCAGAAAATGAATCACATACTGAATTAATGATTCAGTTAAATCAAATTAAAATGAACTTATTTATGTAACTTACATACAATTGTATTTAAATTGTTGCTTGAAGACAAATGCAGTGTACTTAAAAGTTAACTCATTCAGTACCAGCCAATTCTAATCCAAGTCTGAAAAGACATATAAAAACGTATTTCGGAGTGTTAAATACAACCAAACTGACATAATTAATGTGCTGAACGAATATATATTTTTTCATATAACACTAAAGGGAGACCGCAAACCACACTATGAGAATCACAAGGGTAGATGGTTGTCAATATATATGAAATATGACAATAAATGTGGATTCTACCATTACCATCACTTAATAGTGATTTCCCTCATCGTGAAGTATCTAATAATTATAGTATCTGTTCAATAAGCTAAGAAGTTGCACACTCATTGTTAGATCATTTTAAAGGGTCACAATAAGGTAAGGGCTTAGGAAATTATGAAAAAGCAACATATTTTCTCAAGTTGAAAGTAAACTGCAACATATTAGCTGGAGCAATGGGCAGACATCAAACAGCCCAGAACCTGATCATCATCTTCATCATCATCAGTGTACAAAGGAACAAAAGGCAGTTTTGGGAAAACAGACATAAACCTTCACCGGGAAGGTTTGATCTAAAATTAAATTAATAAATTGTACATAAAAAAAAAAAAAAAGAGAGAAGAATGGCGGTTGAAGGTTTAAGGGAAGCCATTTCCATCAGAAGATCAACGTGAGCTCTTCTGTGTTTAGTTGGCAAGCATGGGTTCTAATCACAGAGCAATGGTCATGAGGCAGAGGCGGGGTTGGGTGCGTATCGTTGTAAGAGCAGAAGTGTCATTCCATCGTGGAGTATTGTTGTTTGCCTCAAGCTGTAATTGCAGCAAAGAACTGTCTTGTCTCTTAGACACGTCTCTCTTACAGTGATGAATGAAAGGTTAGTTCACAGATGTCCCTGTGCAAGCGAGATTCTGTGAAGTTGCCCAAGTTTTGAAATGTTTCCCTCCCTCCCTGCAGGAGCCTTCACTAAAGGTAAAGACTGACATTATAACTTTCGTCATGTGTCCCTTGTGCTTTAGATGGCATGTAGAGGACACGTGTTCTGTCAGTGTAACATACAGGGATATATGAATCCAAAAAAAAAAAAAACGGAGGTCAATTCAGTTTCAAATATTTATACTGATTATTATTCATTTGCAGTTCAAATGTGAGGAAGGTATATTTTTTAAGCAGCCAAGTGTACTCCATACAATTTAAATGTAGAACATGTTTTTTGAAAAGGAATTGACGGAAGGTCATTCCCGAGTTCCATTTGTGCGATGTAAACATAAACGTACTCAAACATTGCAGACATGAGAACAATGCACAAAGAGATTCGGGACAGACGTACCACCGATGGAGTAATGTGTTTAGATACACAAAGCAGCCGTTAAAGAAGTCTCGCAGACAATGATGCTTATATAATGGCTATGTAACACAATGGAAAACATTTACTCGATGGAATGTAAATGACGGCGATTATCAAAATGATTTGTACATAAATAATGGGGGTTGCTGCGCTTACCCAGGAGTCCCAGTTTGCTGGCTGTTGGGGCAGAAGTAATAGCATCAGACTACTTTACAAAGTTGTGTTTTGGTTTGAATCAAAACGAAAGTATCTGCAACTCTGCAACAGCAAAAGGTATCAAGTGGTGGATATTGATGTGCAGAAATCTATACAGTATGGTAATTAACAAACACTTTGACTTTGCAAATGACACACTGTCAACTCACACTCCCATTGGATAAATGCCAACTTCTACCGTAAATCATTTTAACCGGGACAATTTACCCCGAGTGGTCAATATGCAGTCTGTTATTACAGCTCCCTGTTGATTACAGAACCATGCTGAGCGATCAATATCTCTCCAAAAACAACAATTCAAACAGAGCATAATTATCTCTGAAAAGACTGAGCTGAGATGTTCCGAATGGTGGAGCCATTAAAAAAATAAAAAGGCACAGAGGCAGCATGCCATTCATCCAGATAATTGAATCCTGACAAGCAGCAACGCCAAAGGAAATCTTCATACAATGGAAGCGTTAGTCTCAACAGTACGGACAATAAGGAAAACTCAACTCTTTGCAGTGTTCGCTCTGCACTTTTGTCAAGACCTCGTTGTCAAGCATCATAATTAAAGTATAGAAAACAGTCAATGGAAGGACATATCTACAAGCCACCATGCTACCAGCTTGATATTTTAAAAGAAGGCAGAATCCGCAACACCTCACTCCAAACGTTGTTTTGCCCCCTACAAGCACCTGATCATTATATTTCCTATCAAGACATCCTAATGTGTTATAATATATAATAATCATGTTCCCAACTTTGTGAAATGTGGACAAAAAAATTGTTTGAGAAACCTGGTGTCTCAATGATGTAATAAGGGTGGTTACATTTGCACAACAAAGATCATGAAAGGGAGAAAAAAAACAAAGCCGGTGAGGTAACGCGCTACAGAGAGAGAAATAAAAGTGAAATGAGTATCCACTGTTTGGGAACACCAGTTATCCACACAAACCTCTGTAGGGGAGGTGACACTAATGTCAGGAGTTGCTGCAGAATCAAAGAGGTTGATGATATTTTCCGTTTTCATCTCTTTGGATGGAGTCACCTTGGGTGGAGGAGGCACTGCTGGTCTGAGCTGGAACAAAGACATGAGCAATTTAAAACCGTTTAAAAACAGTGGCAAATAAGAGATGAGCATCTACCTTGGATGGGGATTTTGGAATCGGCGGGGTCCTCCTGGCTTGAGAGTATGGTTGGACTCATCGATGCCACTGAGTCAGTGAGAAATAAAGAAAGGGTGGAAAAATAATCCAGGTTGCGCAAGGTGAGTGTACAACACGTTAAGATGAAGAAAGGTGTGATAGAAAAGTTGCAATTCATGCAGAGTGGTCATGCAAGAAAGTGAGCCTCCTTCCATCCCTGCTCTATCCTTCTTGCATCTCATGCAAGCAGGCTGCGTCTGTGCCTCAATAAAGAGAGCAGTAGTCGTGGCATCATTAGTTCGAGGGAACATACTGGAGAAGCTGACTGAAGCCTCAGAACTGAAGATATCGAAGGAGATGGACAGAAACACGTTGGCGCCAACGTTAAAATGAGGTCGAATCTAATGAGATTCCAGACAAGAGCCGTATTTAAACTATTGCGTTGTTTTACTCATCTAATTGAAGCACACGCAATGGAGTGCAGACCTCTTCCATCTGTAAACTGGCAAATAAAAGTGAAGATAATTGTCAAGTGACATATTTGTGTCTGCTTTTCCATTCATATGTGATCAGAACACTTTTGGGTTAACAAGAGAACCGATTCCGTTGCATTGCGATTCAAAAGCGCGTAGTGCAGCAGTCGTGTTTTTCTAGTTGTGTCATCGGCTTATTTCACCTATGATCTAAAATGTTCTTCGTTAGTGGATGTAAAAATAAATCAATAAATGAAGTCGTAAGTGTGAACGAAATGAAAATGGTTAAATGCCGGGGAGACCAAGACAAATGGTTTCAAAACTTTTTTTCACGATGATCGTTGTCATGATTCGGTTTGGGACGAACAGGTGGCACTGTAGGGCTCTCCCTGCAGCGGCACACCTGTTGGTCGTTAGGCAATTAGTGCTTTAAAAGGACTCCCAGCCCGACCACTCATGGCCGGGTCATTGTTGCTCTTGCTGCTGTCGGGTTGTTTGTTTGTCATGTTTAGGTTATGTTTCTGTTATTGATGGTTTTGAGCTTCAGTCGTGGTTTTTGTTTGATACTTTGGACTTTGTTTGTTTAGGATTTAGTTTTCTGTGTTTTATCAATACACTTCTTCAAATACACCCTCCTCCTCCCTCCTGCCTGATTTATGGGGTCCACCACCACCTCGCAAACATGACAATCGTGACTTGTAACCTGCACAGCTCAATTGACTTTATTTCAAGATAAATAAATACACAAATTGACTTGGTTATGTTATAGGACACGTCATTTATAGGAAGAGTTTTGAAATGATTCATCATGGGCTCAGCTTTGTAAATAACAAAAATCTGGCATATAAAAGGGGTGTGTAGACTTTTATATCCATGTTATGTTGCAACTATCCCATTTGTGTACTACCAAACTAAGCAACAATGTTTTAAAAGTTTTGGTTAATCTTGTTTTGTGCTTTCTAAATCCAATTAGTAAAATAAGTCTGTTCAAAAGTTTTTCAAACTACATTTTCCCCACATGGTAGTGCAGCTGCACTCTAGTTGTTTATCCGCTTGTGTATTGAAAGGGATGCGCCCAAAAGGGTGGGCTATACAGTAATAATGTGGTCATCTTTGAATATGAAATTCTAATTGCAGTCTTGGTAAATGGCAAAACAAAATTTTGACACAGCTCTTGAATTTAATCTCAACATTTGTTTGGTGGTACCGAAAGAAATTTCCACAACATATTTCTGAACTAAGAAACTGTTTTGCTATCAGACTATATCACTTCGGCTTGTAAAATTGTAAACAGTACACTTCCTAATCCTCAGCAAGCTGCAATTTGAAGATTCTATGCACTTGAAGATGAGTTGAAACGATTATGTAACGCACTGGCGCAGCATGAAAGCATACATGGTTTGCCCATCTCTTCCATATCTGCAGCTGTGAGAGCACAGCGCTCTTTCCCAGACAGTGTCTGTGAGCCCACTTGCACAACCAAGCATCGTGTATGCGCGCTCAAACCTGCAAACTGACTGACAAACAGACAAGTGGACAGACGGAGCAACAGTGGCGTCACCGTGGTTTACCACCTTCCTTGCTGATTACCTCCTATTTGCTCCTGACGATAAGGCGCTGCGGTTACCTGTCTTTCTGCAACGAAGGTTCAGGGGTGGCTTCAGATTCATGATTTGTTTTCAAGTGTTAATCGTAACACGTTTGTGAAATGCTCTGTTTTAGTTTCAGATAAAAGGCAAATCTTCAACTGAAGCTAGATGAAAAATCAATTCCATTATTCCTGATATGGACAAAACCTCGCATTTAATCCCATTACACTACTTCGTACAATATCAGTATGAGTCATTCGGAAGAAAACAAATGGCTGAATATAAACGGACATGTGACAAAGTTGCTCACTAACCTGCTTGTGTCTGTCTTTTCGAGTTTTTCCAGCACATCATATAAATCCTGATCCAGCTGTCGGCAGTGGGAAAAGCAGAAGGGATTAGATGCCCTGCCCACTTAGAGTAGTAGTCACTTTGCACCTTGTTATTGTTATCCGTATAATCAAGGAGGTTTTACAAAACTCAAGATGAGCCAACAATCGACAAAACACTGGACAAAAGTATTGGAACACATGGCCACTCATTCATCCACTCTTCTTTGAATGCTGTTTGTATTAATTCACTCGCACAGATATATATTTATATGACTTGACAGGCTCCACACATTCAATTCCAGGTACTTATTTATGTTTTTTTTCAAGACTTCAAGACTTAGGGCAAAAAAAGGGTCTGAAAATGGCTGTTCCTGAATGGGTTAAGTATTTGAAAGAATTATTTATTTATGTATTTCTTTTTTAATCAAGAACATTTGTGAGGTTGGGAAAATGTGTTTCGATTGGGGTGAGGTCAGTGCGCACAATTTCTTCGACACCAAACTCCCTCAAACATGCCTTATATGGATTTTGCTTTCACAAATTATCTTCACAAAGTTGCAAGGGGAAAATTGTTAAGAGGAAGAATTAATATTTGAGGGGTTTGGAGGGGGTAAGGAGTCTAGTGCAGCTCATAACCAATTCAATATGTGATCAAGTGATGTGTCCCAATACTCTTCGGATGCTTTCTCTTGTTTCCAACAAATGTTGTATCACACTCACCCGGCTAATTTCTTTGTGAAACTTTTCCTCAAAACCAGCCAAACTCTGGAAGGTGCTGACATAGAAACCAACACGACTGCAAAAAGGTACAGAAAGAGTCACATATTCACTCTTTTTCATTTTGTTCAGTGCAAGACAATTCCTAGCATACTCAACTCAACTGTATTTATAGAGCACTTTTAAAACAACCACCGCTGTGTACCAAGTGCTCTCCACGGAGCAAAAATAATTCATACAACAACAAACAATAAAACAATAAATTAATAACAAAGACAGTAGAAAGCACAAAGGCAGCAAAACGGAAAATCAAGTCTCATGCTGATTTAATAACGTTCACCAACACTTATTAAAACTAATTCAATCCGTTCACAGAAGTTCCCTCATCATCTTTATATTATGGACACACACGCACACACACACACACACACACACACACAAATACCAAACACGCACTGGGGTGTCAAGTTGGTCAAGCAAAATGAACTGTATTTTCATCCTCCAGCAATACAACTACGGTATATGTTCGTCTTTTTGATTATTTGACGAGAGAATATTTGTTTCATGTTTTTCCATTTGTAATGGAGGTGCTAGGTTATGATGATCGAACGTCCTATTTCGTCCCCGCATGTCCACAATTTTACAGTTTGGAGCTGTGATGAGTGATGACACAAGGAAAAGGTAACCGTGTGGAAAGCCCGCACGTAAATGTTTCAGTGTCTAGGTGCCGGTCAGAGAAGCTTAAAACACCCAAAAAGCTGCAAAATTGACTGTGTTCCTTGTTCGACCAGGGAACAAAGAAAATAATTATGAGGAAGAAAACTAAGGACTGAAATGACATTTTGTTTTCTTTGTTAAATCAAAATCAAAATCTGGCCACCCTATTTTATGATTGCTGGAAATATATGAGGAAATAAAATCTGTTCACGCAATTCTGCATAAAAAAGTTCACCTGTTCCAGAGTGAAGGTAATTCCTCCTGCAAGTCAATATTGATCTCCTCAAACACCTTCTGGGCTCTCTCCAACTCCTCCTCTGCCTGAAAAACCAAACGGTGTCGTTGAACGCATGGGCATTAGTTCAAATGGGTTAATTCCTTTTTTTTTCCCTGTCTCCTTGCTATATGACAGAAACAATAAACAGGTTGACATGCCTCATGAAAGGTATCTCGGTGACCATCATTAAGAGTGTTGGTGTACCTGGCTTCTGGACAAGCTACTCTGGGCAACATTGTGTGCGGACAGAATCCCTTGAGCCCAGCCGGGCGTTGCCCTCTCCAACAAAGAGGATGGCTAAAAGGGAGATACGCACATGTTGCACATCATGCACATCATGCACATCAGTTATGTTCTCCTCATCTTCAATAGAATTTCGACTGTTGTCTCCAGCGCTGCTCTGTGTATTTGCAATATACCTTTGTGATTTTAATACCGCCATCCTTTTTCTTGGTCTTATGCGTGGTGGCATAGTTGTGTCTGGCACTGTCGTAATCCACCAACTTTCTGTCCCTCTTGGCAATACGAGCCTGAGCAAAAATGGAAATTAAGGAAAATGTTTTTCTGCCATTCATATTAAGAGTTGTAATGTAATGTTACCATGGCGCCCCACCTTAATATCAGGAAACTGTCCCAAATAGGTATCCATGGATATGAGCGCATGATCAACCAACTTTTGATGGTAGTCAGTCCACAGCACATCGCAATCCTTGAAGATGGATGCACATCGGAATGTCAGAAAGAGAAAATATTGAGCGGGGATCGGAACAAAATGTGTTAAAGGAAAGCTTGACATTTTCAAAACAGTCACGTTTTGTCATCTGCTGAAACACCGGGAGAAGATCTCCCTAAATTTTTTTTTAAATCCCATCTCTCATTTGCATACAACTGGGCATAAGACTAGCAAAAGGAAGCGGAGTGAAAGAACCAGTAAAACCAAGAATTGGATGGAACCCAAGACAAAAAAAACAACAAAACGGTGAACATACGAGCTGCCTGAAGGGACCTCGGCAGCTGAGAGTATTCAGAAGCAACCCGGCCGGAATGACCAACATTTCTGCTTGGGTATTAAGAGGTGATCCTCTTTTGGGGTTTTAATTTATTGTACATTCCAGAAAGTAAAATGTCTAAAAGGTTTAGTGTCATAGTAACACTAAATAAATCATGCTACCAACATAGTAGCCTTGTGTCAGAAATAACTACATTGGTTTAACTGTGTTAAAGAGGACCAACCCACACCTGGGTTAATTGGAGCCAAAACCAATGCAAAAAAAATTGGGATACAGTAATCCTTCGTTTATCGCGGTTAATGGGGACCAAAACCACCCGTGATAAACGAAAATCCACGAAGTAGCGACACCCCCCCCCGTATAGGTACATGTACATGTGTATGAGTATAAAAAATATTTATAAGGCCAAATTTAATGGTATACATGCATGTAGAAGTAAATTTTGTTGTAATTAACATTACTTAATGCTGTCTACTATTAGATTTAAACATGTATAAGTTAGGCTAGGTTAGTGTATGAATAACAAAATACAGTAAACATATACATGTAGTACTGTATATGTTGCTCTATGTGACTCGCTGTTGTTTTGCTGACTTTCGCTGCTTCTCCCGGACCTTTTGCGGACTTTTTTTTTTTTTTTTTTTTTTTTTATTAATATGTTTGAAAAAATCCGCGATGCACTGAAGCTGCGATAAACGAACCGTGAATTAGCGAGGGATCACTGTATTCCATTTCGACCCAGAATGCTGACCCAACGCAAACAGTCGAAAAATGTAATTAATGAAATAATTCAACTGTTTTTAGAGTGTAAAGTTGGATTGTTTACAGTGCATGTCTCGTGGACATCAAGAGGGGGAGGGATAGTGAAGTTAGGCTACATTTATTAGCAGTTTTAACATTGGAAACTCTTTCTTTAAGGTTCCACTTGTTGTGTAAAAGGAAGCATAGTGGTGCAATGTAATATCAAACAAAACATGGTCGAATAGATAGCCAAATGTCATATTAAATACTTCCTAGTGACAACATTAGGAACAGCTGCATAATTTGATGTGATCTATACAATGATGAATTAGCGAAACATCACGTGTAAATCAATGAAGCCAAACAAATGCACACTTCTCAATCATGAAAAATAAAAACAACATGTCTGACCTCCACAATGGAATCGACTTCATTCTTGCCATACCAGTCGGGCTCATACATGTCAGCCAGGCACGCCTGCACGTTCTTCGAGGACTCGTGCATGGCTGTGAAGAAGCACATACACACCATGGAGCACATTTGCACACAAAAAAAACAAACATTTGAATTGGAACAGGTACATTATTATAATACAATCATCAGTGTCTATCTCACCTTTGACAGCCTCCAGGTATGCTCTAAGGTCACGTTGGAGTTTGCTCCCTTCAGCCTGAAAAATGACACATTGAACAAGACGCGTGCATGAGCTGACAGTCAGACAGGCAATAATAAAAACCTCATTGTTGTTGCTCTAACAATATCATTCATTGGACTCTCACATATTGCTTGTTGAAGTTGATGACTCCCTCCTCGAAAGCAACATCTTTGGTCTCATCCGCTTTTCCAAGCTTCTGTAGAACCTGCCAATCACAAAAAGCAATAACTGTCAATAATTGTAATTTTATGTATTACTGATAAACGGATGGTTGGCAGTGGTAGTCGTTCATAGATATTCCGAAGAGATATTTTACAACATTATGTACATTTAGCTTGACAAACCAATGACAAAGCAACTAATTAATTATAATAATTTAGATAATGACACAAGAGCTGCTGAAAAAAAAATCCTTGAAGAGACTTTCATGTGCCCATAGAGCTAAATGAGATTAGCAAGCGCCTCTTGCAGGTGTACCAAATACCAACTGTATTGATGGCGCACATGGGGATCACGCTGCAAGGATGGTGCATATAGGCTTTAACTAATATAGCGCCCTCTGTCATATATTTATAGCATCCCTAACATGCAATTGCCGAGGCCTCCAAGCATAGAGTACACGAAGCAGCGTTTAGCTTCGTACTATCGTTGTGCTTTCATTGGATGTGACAGATTTGAGGCCGTGGCACGTATAAGACATTTAAGCATGTTCAAGATTGTTGAAGTGTCACATACACACGACAATGAGTGGGCCCATCTTCTTCTCCTTCAGTGTTCCCGTCAATGACATTGCCTAAAATGCACGGATATGCAGGGGTGCACCACCCGAGCCCCAAATGCACCATCTCAGCTCCCAGCTGTGAGGCTGTCGTGATGCGACATTGCCCCTTGGTGGGGGGGTGTGCGCAACTTGGTTCCACGTTCATTTTACAGGCCTTGCATGCCCCCTCCCGCCCTCCCATTTGCTCGCATTTAGTCCGCAGCTCTTACCTTCTCTTGGGCTCTGGTTAGCTTCTTCTGGACGTTACTGGCCACTTTCCCCGCAGTCAAACCCTTCCCCAAATTTAGCTCAGCCATCTTATAGCCTGGATCAGCCTGGGGGCGCGCACGGGTGAGAAATAGGAGCAAAAACCAACGGCTGGACCGCTACGGTGACCGTGTGGGAAAATGCATCAATGTCCCGATGAGAAATACAAGCGTGGAATGTTCGTGTCGCGCGAAGCTGATGCGGTATCAGTTGGATGATGCAAAGCCAGGCTGGCTGTAATTCTCGAATATTGAGCTGTTAAGCGTGCGCGTCCACAACACGGGAGGAGGATGCTGACAGAGATGCTCTTAAAGGTACAGAGCAGCCTTCTGCGCGTACACGTGCAATAGGGTACAATACACGCAGGCCGTCCAAGTGGATGTGGTTGTCAAATTTGTAACTCAAAGCACCACCTAAAAATCCAAGTATCACCATCACTGCCAACAATCAAACAATAAAATCCAGAAACGTGGTAGGCCTATGTGTTCATTAAATACCTCTGTTATTGGAAGACTTTGTAACATTCTGGCAAGTTTGAACATTTACACTGTGTTTAAATAAAGGGAAAAAAATAAGTACTGAAATTCAAATATGTCACACATCAGTTAGACCAATAGAAAATTGCATTAAGTTAGATTTATGTAAATGCATGACGGGAAATAAGCAATTTCTTATCGCAGTTTGCGAGGCAAAATTTGCATTCTGCGCCTCATCAAAACACGGCGAATAGCAAAACTGAGAATTAACCCTCTAGAAGCTAAATACATCGCTGAGTCGCTCTAAAGTCAGTGATCATCGATTCCATGTTGGCGAATAAACTACAGTTCTGACAAGTATTGTTCTACCAAAGGGATTTCAAGGAATGATGGGGAAGCCAATTGACTGATTTAAAGTGATTAATAAAAGGTAATTGCTAAAGTACCCTAAACGACATCGTAATATCTTGCTTCCCTGATACTCTTGATTTTTGTTAATTTTTTTGGTGCCCATTCCTGCTTCCCGGGTCCCGGCCTTTTTGTTTGCCTCACGGCGCAAAACTAAAGTATCTCAGAATAGTACATAAAATAAACAGATATCAAGACAGATATCAGTCTTACAGAACTGTAGCAACGTGATCATAAAAATAAGCTTTCTTGCAATTGTATCGTTACTCTCCAGACAGTTACAAACATGAATGCTAAATTGTTCACCTGGAGATGGCGCCACAGGCACACTATAGGGTAAATGTTTAGTTCTTTCTTAATCCCATAACGCATGCTCACACAACACACTCCTGTATTTAAGGCGTCTAAATTGTATGCATACAGTACATGCAGTACAATATTGTATGTATTATTTGCTTTTGGCCCTAAGTGAGTGTGAATTGTCTTGGCACTCTGCAGAAGAAAATAGAGAGAAACATTGTACCCTGTGGTTGACGTATTTATGAGGCTGGCTTCCAAACAATTTCCGATAAATGGATTTGCTGCCATCGATTGAGTTTAAGGAAATATGTATTCGCTTTTCTCTGCTTTTTTAGGGAACTCTCCACGGTGCTGAACCAGAACACTTGCTGTTTTTTATCCTGCCATATCTTCCGTGCGTGAGCCCACTCTGCTCCCCCCACCCCCCCCTTTTCACTCACTTGCGCCCCTCACCACCAACCCTCCCCCAACCTTCTATCCTGCACAATAACATTTGGCCACGAGTCACCAAGCGTATTCGTTGCTCCCGTAACGAAATGGACCCCCCCCACCACCTCTTGCACTCCCCTCTCGTGTGGTGGAATGGTTTGGCCCGTCATGCTGGATGAGACGTTGACAACAAAGGACGCACATAGAGAGTGCTTTAAGGAGAGGGAGCGTGATGTAAACACAGGGAGGGGGGGAAACGGCTGTCTTGCGGTTTTGATTCAATTTCCTGGACTATTATGGGTTTTCAATATTGCATAAGGTGGCCGCGCCATTTTCGCGTGGACAAACAGAATATTGCACGTGTGGATGAGAGGAGTTGAGAGCCGTGTGTGGCGTGTCGCTGGAGTTCTTCTCCCGGTTGGCACCATGCAGTGAGATTGAAATGAGGTCTTTTTCAATCAGACCAAGAGAAGAGGATGATCCTCCTTGTGGTTCTCTTTGCATGGACAACGCAGGAAACAGTTGGACACATGAAACATGTTTTTGTTAGGTGAGTTTTCTTTGTTCTGACACGCAGCATGGCGCACACAACACCGTCAAGATTCTGCATTTCCTAATTATTACAATGATTTCCCCCAAAACAGACTTACATATTGGTGAGCGTCCACCTTTGTTGTAATATTCTTTTTTTAATGTGTGTTGGAAATCGTGACAGTCGCACTGTGTCATCTGTATGCTGTTTGCCATCCATTGTTTTCATTAGGGAGCATTTGCTTTGTTCTCAAATACAACTAACTCCATGCTTGTCAACCGTGTCTATATGATACCTCATTTTATTTGACAATTCCAAATTAAAATTAGTAAACTTTAAATTTGATTATGATCCTTATCTATAGACAAACTGTAATTGGGTTGAACAGAGTGTAAACACTGGGAGGTATTACCCTCCCTCACCAATAGTCTGCCTGCCTATCTATCTATCTATCTATCTATCTATCTATCTATCTATCTATCTATCTATCTATCTATCTATCTATCTATCTATCTATCTATCTATCTATCTATCTATCTATCTATCTATCTATCTATCTATCTATCTATCTATCTATCTATCTATCTATCTATCTATCTATCTATCTATCTATCTATCTATCTATTCTTTTGTTAAGGATACAGGAAATGTCTCTGTCGAATAATGAAAAGACCAGGAATAATTTGTTAATAATTACGCAAGTTACTCCGCCACCTCGTTAAAAGATACTTTTTTTTAAAAATTGTAGATATATCTTATTAGGTTGTGGGCAATACGGTGAACGAGTGGTTTAAGCACCTCACGCTTTCAAGTTTAGGTGTTCAAATCCAGGCTCAGGTCTTTGTAGGTAGATTGCGTGTTCTTGGTTCTTCTGTTTCCTGTCACCTTCCAAAAGGCTTCTTGAAGACTCCAGCATGCAAAAACAAACTCTTAAAACAAATTTCTAAATGGTTTTGAATTGTGACATCAAGAAGAAAAGATTTGAAAGGTAACTGTGACATATTCAGTACATTATTTGCATAAGGAGCACTGAAGAAAAGCCCAAAGGGAATACAGTATGTGCATGTAAAAAGAGATATTTTTCGGAGTCAAGAAAACAAAAAAATGTGATGGTAAGATTTAATGGTAGTGTTGAAATAAGGTTTTATATTCAAGTAATCTGAAAAAAAATGGTGTGAAGATCATTGTGGCCATAATACTTATGCAAAAACTGGCCGTACAAATGAGGTAATGGGAGCTATTAGAAGGTCAGGGGATAGTGCACATTATATCATAGTTAAAGATCCATTATTTAAAAAGTCCATTGAAAGCTTTTTGAGTGATGTCTCATATAGTGCAATACTCTTATGTAACTGTAATCAACAGCTAAGCAGTCTTCCTCAGACCTTCGCGCATATGACAAGCTCAGAGTTGATGAACAGTTTGGCCAGAAGTCAGAAATTCTATCTCTTGCTGCTATTTCTCATGTGAGCCACTGAAAACGTGTCAAACATCTAGACAGGATTTGGCTCTTCTCAGAAATTGGACTGACGCACGAAAATATGACTCAAGTCCAGCGGAAAACTCTCAGCCTCATAACCTTTAGCTGGTTCGAAATGGTCAACATATATATATATTTTTTTTGTTTTTGTTTTTGTTTTTTTTTTTTTTTGGGGGGTTAAAGATGGGTTATGTAAGTTTGGAGAACATGAGACAAAATTATTTTCTCAGGACTGAGCACAAAATGTCTGTCACTTTGTCTGCAGCACTTTGTCACTCCAGAGAAAGATGGACGAGTGACGAGACCGAATTAAAAAAAAAAAAAAAATAAAAAAAAATTGCATTGCCATGAAAAGCACAGTTCAAAACGAGAGAAAGACAAAGCAATGGGCATACGGTCGGAATTAAGAGAACTAGGCGAGGAGGAGCTGTGGGAGAGAAAGTCAATCCTAATCCCTTTAATAGACACTAGAGATGCCTTTGCTATTGGCATATGACCGCACACACTCACACACACGTACACACAGATTACTCAGACGAAAGGTACAGTCTGTCTGACCATAATATACGACAACGTATCCACAGTTAGTGTAATGAGGACGGCATCAGATGTGACTCACAGTGTGCATGTACCCTCAGGCAGCGCGGCCTGTGTGGATATTTGTTTGCCATCGCGCTGCTTTGTAAGCGAGGCCGGTCTCCATATTAGTGAGTGCGTCTGCAGAATCTGGCGACATCTAAGTCATGGATGCAAAAAAATTATCTGCCAGTGTTTGGGGACTAGAGCATGATTTATTATCCCTTCTGATTTTTTTATTTTTTATTTTCTAACGCATACATCAAAGTGTCCCAAATGACGCCTGGTTGCACTTGCACATTTATTTTGTATTGAAAAAAGTTGAGGAGAGTATGAAATATTCGTCTTGACTTTAGCATACTGGATATGCATTCTTTAACTTGTGAAATGAAATATTAAATCCCCCATAGTTGACAAGATGGATCTAATAAAAAAAATTAAAAAACATGTACGGCCTTGAACAATTTTATTCAACCAGCACTCGATGTACTGTTTATGCCGTGGCTGCCCCAGATGAACCGCACGGGTCATTCCGAAAATATTATTTGTGGCACCGCTTTAACTGAAAAATGTTTATGCTAAATATGAATTCCATTCATTTTAAAATGTACTGCAGATTACGAAATTAATAGTTATAGTCATTTACTTGAATCTCCGAGAAGAAAAATGTTATAACGGTTGCATGTAATGCTGTATTAATTTCTAATTTGGAGAGAAGCCCGATGATTGAGCTGAGATTTAGGCAAAACATTTGACTTTGGTTTGAAACCTCATTGCTGTTCGGAATATTAAACTATCACATGCTCACTGGTCAAACTTTTTCATATATTTGAAAAGTGTGGGTGCTCTCACAATTTAACTACGTCACTTAGAAGGAGAAAATGGCCAAATACTGAGTTCTAAGTGGCCATAACACCGGGAGTTGTACATTGCGTGTATTTTGAGTCTGAAAGATCTGCGCATTACGGATATTAGGAAAGAGGAATATTGATCTGCTTTGTACCAGAGACAAACTACCCACTGTGGTCCGATTTTCTCTGAGAGGGAGCAAAGTGCTTGAAAGCAGCCGTCAATGCTGGTGGATGATGTTGAAAGATAGAGAATGAACTGTAATCTGATGAAAGCCTCTTTAGCCCCCTGCTACCTCACCTTCCGCCTCCTCGCAATGACCAGAGCTTACACAGGGACCACTGTTGAGACCACCAACACTACACGGTCACACACATACTGTACATGCACATCAAATTACCTATGGTGGTCCCCAGCTACACCCGTGACCCGACCGAGGGTCACTGTTCAGCATTTTTATTGTTTTTTTAGGACCTTTGCATGGATTTTTTTAAAACATGCATAACTAGCTGCCGGCACTGTGTTTTGGGTGTATGTGCTTTGAGTCGGGTGGATGATGCCATAGGTCACTCGCAATCTCAATAGATTTGTAGCACAAAAGGGAGAGCGGAGAGAGTGTGAGGAGAAAGTTAATGGTGTTGTAGCTTCCATTCAAATCACCCCTGCTGCATTTCAACTTAATGACCTGAACAGACATATGACCAAAGTTGAGGCTGTTCCAATGCGAGTGCTCTGAGGTTGAGGTTTATTTGATCAATGCAAATGTAAAAGTATGCAGTCAATGCACCTCATTCTAAATTCTGTATTGCAACGGGACATATGACAGTATGACCTCTAGAGCTGTCCTTTCCTGTCGTTTACGCTTTTGCATACTCTTGCAAATAAACACAAAGCAGCATATAATTAAAGCGTGTGTTCTTGTTTCAGTATTATGGACACTAAATATATGTTTTAAAATCACGCGTAACAAAATGAAATCATAATAACGCTGGCTTGGTTACAATCAAGTTTCACAGGAAACATGAAATTAGGTCATTTTTTTTCTCCTAGATTCATAAATTCATGCATCTATTTATTTATTAATCCAGATATTGCCCGCCGCCCCTCTACCCTCACACAAACACACACACACACAATCGTCTGCCCAGTGATAGATGGACTTGATCAAACTTGGCCATCTTGTTTGTCAATCATCACGACATCAGCAACAGTGTCGCTGTCATGTGCATACGGATGCACTGTCTCCCCCCTTTGAGCTGCAATCCCCTGGGAGAAAACTTTGTTTCTGTGTTAAGTGTGATAGAAATGTGAAAGATGGCTCTTGAGATTCCGTTGGCTGACATCAGTTTGTCATGTTCACCCCACACTGTGGCCTACTAGCAGAATCTGCTTCTCGAAATTATGAGGCAGTTGGTTTCTTGCCGGGTTCAGCATGATCAATATGTATGCCGTTAAAACACATGCGCCTACTCATCATGTTTTGACAGTGTACTGTGAATCGCTTCTCATGGATTTGCAAAGCATATAACCAATCACACATACAACCCAGCAAAACCTTCTTTTCACCTCCACCCTCTCAGGTATCGTTCAAGTCTTTAGACCAAGTTTAGGGAATGATGATATTCTAGATCCAAATGTTCATTCGCCCTTTATGCTCTCCTGACACTGCGGCTGGAGCCTTTTTTCCTCAAGAGAATCGCATATTGACAGGACACATGGAAGACAGACATCCATTAAGAGGCTTGTGCCATTGCCGTGGAGCTCAAAACAAAGTAAAGAGGCAATTGGATTACAGCACACAAACAGAGCGCGTATGACATAATTCTCTGCTCAGCACACTGTCAATTCCTCAACCGTATTTTACATTTAAACGTTCACCGTGGCCCTTCTCTTGGACAAATATACATATATACTGTATATATATATATATATATATACACACACAGTGATCTCTCGCTACTTCGCGGTTCACTTATGGCGGGTTCACTGCATCACGGAACATATACAGTACTACGTGTGTATTTCATGTTTATGTGTACTGTATTTTGTTATTCATACACTAACCTAACTTGTACATCTTATACATGTATTTTTATATTAGTGTATAGCATTAAGCAATGTTAATTACTACAAACATTTACTTCTACATGCATGTATACCATTAAATTTGGCCTTATAAATATTATATATACTCACACACGTACCTGTACATATATATATATATATATATATATATATATATATATATATATATATATATATATATATATATATATATATATATATATACAGTATATACACACATACACACATATTGTGTGGCTGTTGTATTGCTATTTTGATGCTGACAGCTATTCCATTATTGCCCTGACAGAGGCATGCAAGCAATGAAACGGTACTCATTTGTGTCCAACCAACTGCATTCCATGTTTGCGTTTCCTCCAGCTGTGAAGAAAAGCAAGGTTAAAAAAATAAAAAAAAATGTGAAAAAAGCCTGTGAAATGTTAGTGTGATTGCAGTGTCTCTGCACAAGAGCTCTTAAGTACAGCGGCCAGGAAAGCAGCAGGAAACCTTCACATTAGAATGTGTTTTGCAATAAAGAGAACATTTCCATTTCTTTTCCTGCTGTTGCCTCAGTTAGGGGATAGTTTTAACCTTAAAAATGGGGTTGGACTTTAAGTGATGTTGGTTTAGCTTTGTTTTATTTATGCCTATGATATTTTTGGAGCAAATATTTATTCATAATTTTTTTTTTTAAATAAAAGGTCTCTCCTTGAAAGTTTTGGAGAGTATCCATGCACAGTGGATATGAAAAGTCTCCACACCCATGGCAGGTGTTTGTGATATAAAAAAGTAGACCAAGCTCAGTCATTTTACAACTATTGCCACCATTAATTTGGCATATAGCTAGTCCAATTATTTTTTTTATACTTAATGTCAAGAAAAACTGAAATAATGTGATTGCATATACAGTTAATGCCTGTGAGAACTGGGGATGTGGCTGCGCTCAGATTGAACCAACTACATTCAAACTCATATTAAATGGATGGGAGTCAGCGCACACATCGGACACAATTTAAAGTGCCTCGGAGTAACCCAAAAGCCATTTCAGTGATTCTAGGAAGCTTTTGCTGACATTGTTTCGCTTTCTAGCAGAAGCATTGAAAGTTTTGTGGTGACACTGACTTCTCTTTCAAACTGTAGATAGTTCCTTTCACCTTGGCGAAGGTGACACAAGTTCCAGCTGAAGAAAAATAGCAACAAAGCATGGTGCTGCCCTCACCGTGCTTCACAGAGACATTGATGCCGGTCACATTATTGATAGAACGTTTGAAAAGATTTTGTTTGTTCTTATGTCACAAAAAGATGGAATTTGAACAGGGATGTGTCAACTTTTTTTCATATGCACGGTAAACATTGAAAACATTCAGCAGTGAAATCGGAGGACTTGCGCATGGGTATTAAGTACTCAGTCAGAGTCACAGCCCAAACATTATTGACAGCACACGGTGCTTTAGTAGCTTTTGATTGTGCTTGTACTGCTTCTCCAACACATGTGCATTTACTACACTGCCACTGTTACTGGTCAAGTTACCAAAAATGTACTTCTTTCCTTTTTGCCTACGACTGGATTGACATGCATATGACTGCTTTTTCAGTCTTTTTGCAGATCATGTTGTTGTCTCTATAGGGGTGTTTACACGGCAACTTTTACTCCGGTGTAGTACCGGGGCTGTCCCCCATAGAGCGTTCACACGTACAAAGTTATACTGGTGTATCCCCTGAAAACAGCTTAAACCAGAGCAAATTTAACCCTGCTCAGGAGGTGGTTTAAAAATGTACTCCGGAGTAAATGCTAGTTTGCGGGTAAGCACCGATATAAAATGGGACGTGTGAACGCTACAGGAGTAGATTCGTTACGCGTGAGAAGAGTTGATTACATACGGATGGAATGCGTTACTTTCGTGCTCTGTTGTACTTCCGTCATCTTTCCTTTCTCTCATCTTTTTACGGTGTCTGATAGACCACCGGGTTGATTTGTCTGGAGAAGTATAAACCATGTTTTTTTTTTAATATGTCACAAACAAGGCGGGGAAAAGGAAGTACACTTTACACATGCCCTGCTCAATGTCTATCTGTTTTATTTCCGTATTATCGTATTGCGCGGCCGCAGAAACTGCCGTGTGAAAGCAAGTGGGGCTGCACCGAGGTTAACGCGCTTTTCTTTAGGAAGCGGTTTTATACGTGTGAACGCTCCACAAAATTTACACCGGTGTAAGATATATCGCAACAAAATACATCTGTGCAGCACCGATGCAAATGTGTGCCGTGTGAAGGTCAAGGTCATCTTTATTGTCAAATATGCTTTATGTATGACATGCAGCATAGATGAAATATCTTCCTCTCAATCATCAGTGCAACAACGCTTATGTAAAATAAAATTTTTTAAAAAACAGCAACAACAAAAGAGAGAAGTATGGATTTGGTTCTTGTAATCTGAACATCCCCGACCACTTCAGTGGTATGATTGCTATCACTGTCACTGTCACTGGTTTTCCACTCAGATTGTTTATATAACATGTGTGATCTAATTACTGTACTTGATCATTACATGTATTAACCTTGCATCCAAATTGTATGGGCGACAGCGCTCGATTAAGCTCTGCGCTCTTACTCGATGGTGTGATGTCTCCGCCCACATGTCTTTAAGCCAAGCACATCCTTTGATAACTGTGGCTGCTTTCCAGAAAAATGAGGAGGCTGAAGGCATGCAGAGTTGAGGTTAGACCTCATTAAAATGTTGGTTCGGTATGGCAAAAAGAATATGATCCAAACTTTTAAGGAATTGACTAAGAGTCTTGAAGCGTAGTATGTTTTTATGTATTCAACCTATTTTTTATTTTAAGTGGTTGAATTCTACCTCTGTTAGTTCTGTTACATTTTGGTCAAAGAGCAAGAAAAAGGGTCATAGGTCAGGGTTCTTTCCTACCAGGGGCCTAAATGTGCAACAACAACAAGCTGGTTCTTCTTTTAGAGCAGGTTTCCTTAGAAACAACACTGCCATCCTTTACATTAGTAAGGTTCTTATTTTGCTGCAGGTTGTTATGGCAACAGGGAGGATGTGACGCAATCCAATGTTGTTTAATCATGTCCCTGGCTCTGGCCTTAGGCTCAGTCTTTTCTTTAATTGTGGCTTCATTCCATGAGAACGCCGCGTGTGAATTCATCAGGCTGTCGTGTCAATAATTGCTCGAGAGAACTCAACCACATTCGTCGTCACTCTGGTCAGCCTTTGCGGAAAAAGGTCAAGCAAATTGGTGTGAAGCTCTCTTCATCAAGGCCGTCGTCGATCTGCATTGCAAGAAACATTCACTGGAATGGCAAAAATCATAATAATGAAAAAAATGTGACTGAAAAGAGATGCAAAACATTTGGGATTTGGTGACTGAATAACTTTCAGTTCCTCTTCTGCCAAGCAAGCGCTCCTCAGGATGGCACATTGTGTGCTTACCAGCCTCTTTAATAGGTAACCCATTTATTTTAGGATCGGGAAACTTTTGATTAAAAAAAAATGTATTTGTAACAAATGACTTATTTTATTTAGTCAATGAATGATTATTAGCAAGTGTTCACTCTGTGTTTGCAGAATATTGTGTCAAAGGTCAAATCATCCTAAAGTCGTTTTGTGAAAACGATGTGAGTGATTAGACCTGACTAGCTGAATATACAAATACAGCCGGTCTGGGTACAAACTTACTCAGCTAGATCCCACTTTACATCATTCAAATACTCCTTTTAAACTCGCGGCATTTGGCATGACTCTGAGAACTTCAATACGTGTACCTAACAATGTTTTCGGTGACTGTTTGAAACGTGACTTTTATTTTTCAGATGCGTCGATAGAATGGTGAACTGAAACTGTAAAATTTGTGTTAATTTACAACATGAACTACCATTTTGAGACAATATGTAAGACACCAAAGGGTGCTTGCTGTATCAACTAGGCCACATTCTAGAGCTGTCAGGTGACCGCGCCTTGCTCAAGGGCACCTTTAGAAGTAAACCGGCATCGACTGCTTCAGCTCTGGCCAATCCGCAACGGGTCTTAACCCAAGCCAGAAAGAAGCCTTACAGACTGAGCTACTGCCTCTGCCAACTGTATTAATGCTAATCGGCTCTCACTCTGAGTCATGCACACCGCCCACAGGAGGCACTGATAACACAGTTACATTAATATTTCTTCTCATTAACTGATGATAATGCTGTTAATTTCACATTGCTAGTGACAGAAAAGCCACTGCGTGTGATAGCACGTCTGACGTTTGAGTTCTCAAAGCAACAAGCTAGTCATGAGTCGTTAGCACACTGAGATGTGGGGTCAGCATTCATCCACATTCTTGTTGTAAAATCTTACTGATTCATGTTTTTTTTTGCACTATTTAATAACACTTACACTCATTTGAAAAGATGTAATGATCTCATCCTAACTTGAGTTAGCGTGAAATGTGGAACTGTTTAATGGTACAGAAATCTCTTATTCTGTTGTATGAATGGCAACTGGTGATATGTATTTATTTACCGGTACATTAATTCCACCTTCTGAAATCTAATGGAAGAGAAGTTCATCCTTATCCCCGGCACTGTACGTTGTCGTTTACATCGATAAATATTTTCAGACAAATAAAGTGACTAGTTTGAATTATTTCCCTTTGTTGGGCATGAGTGCTTTAATGAATGCAATCACTTCACCTATGAGCATTATGGCCGCGCTCAGATGTTTTTGTTCAAATGAAAGCATGCTTACGGCATCACGTGCTCTCCAGCGGAGCACTTTGAGGATGTGACCAATAATCTCTAACCTCTCTTTCTCCTACCTCTTTTTGTAGTTTCCCACACCTCAATAGGTGAGGCCCACTGATCTCGAACCCCGCCCCGAGCAACCTCTTCATCCCTGACCGGCACACACCTTCCGTCAACGCTGGCCCCCCTAACGTCTGTCGACATGGCCACCGCTAGCCGGCTGTTTGATCTGGCCCAGCTGGGACTGAAATGTGACCAGGAGATAGAGAGGAAATATGAAATTGTGCCCTCTGTGGTCTGCTCCATGAGCTGCATTTTTGGAATCATCTACTGCTTCTTTGGTATGTGATGCAACGTCGTTATACTGCTCAATTGTTATTCAAATCATGTTTTGTATCTCATACAATTGTCTTCGAGCTGCCATCCATGCACCAATGTCTGCAATATAATGTACGTGATGACACCATCACAGAGGTCATGTAAATGAATCTGTGATTATATTTCTTTAATTCACCTCCAAAAAGTTAGAGCACAAATGTGGGGAGAGAAAAGGCCAGGACAAAGCAGGAAAAATAAAAGGGCATCAGCTGACAGGAACAGATGGGATGGAGGACTTGATTGCTCGAGGGATATTAGGGGAAGGCAAGGAGACAATGGGGGTGAGGGAGTGGCCGCAAGACAAATATGATGTAAGGATTTGTCTGGTTGAAGACACAAAAACGCAGGGTTTATACACGTAACAATCTGAAAGATTTGAAATTGCTTTGGATCCTCCAAGTCTAAAATTGATTTCAGCTTTGCAGAATGAAGACACTTTGAGAACAAGTGAGAGCACGAATAAGGAAAGCTCAAAGGAATGCTTCAACGGAATGAGTTTTGGCCACCAGAGTTTGGTCTTTGGTTGAACGGGAGAAAGAGCTGCGTAATAGCCAGCTTCACAAATCCAACGTTGATTCCCCTTTGAGTCATGTCACATACAGAAAATCACAAGACAAAAGGACATTTGAATAAGTACCGACACAAAATGATGCAGTGAGAAGAAAAAGAACCAAAGAAGAGAAACACTAAAGATGCCAAGCGAGGAGACAAAGGAAAGGGAAATGACAAGGGCAGCAACAGAGTTCCTGTTAGCTAATGAAGGCGCATTATTATATGATGATTAGCATATTTTGGACACAACCGCTAACAATGTTATCGGATTTTCCACCACATTCTAATGAGCAATCCACTGTGTTTGAAAGGCCTCACTAGCCGTTTCTCCTAGCTGTCCGTCCAACTACCGTAGTTCAAACAAAACTCTCAACAAAACTCCACAAAGGACTTGTCAATCAGTCTGCTGGGTTTATTCACTTGATACTGTGACACAAACACACAAAAACAGCTGTGAATCATCAATATTGCATCAACAGTGCACATACTGATTTTGAGACTAAAAGCAGCGCTTGTTTGATTATTTTTTTCTTGGTTTTTTTTGGGGGGGGTAGGGGAGGGGTCAAACTATTTGCTGGTGGGTTAATTGGTCACATGTCTAAGCCACTCGCAGACCATATAGTCAACTTCTTGGAAATTCTAAAACCCACCATCACTGAAACTGACTTTCTAACTGCTCTTTTTAACACTGGAAAAAAAATATCTGAATGTTGCATCATTCTGGCTTTGGCCAACAAACCAGTCTGTGTTTTGGAGAAATAAGAATTTGTTAAACATGCTTTTTAATCACAATTCCCGCAACTAAGTGAAATAATCTTGTCGATTCCAGCAAAAGATGTGGGAAGGCGCTGAGGTCCATGATAACCTTAGCAATATCCTTAGTGATGCTCAGTGTGGCATGGTTATATTATCATCCATAAAAATAATTTATGCATAATAATTTGCATGCATGCTGGTCACATCTGAGTTTGCTTCCTTTCTCTTCGCAGGCTACCGATGCTTCAAGGCCGTGCTCTTCCTAACAGGCCTCATGTTCGGCTCTGTGGTCATCTTCATGCTGTGCTACAAGGAGAGGGTGATGGACACTCAGCTCAGCATAGAGGCGTCGGTGGGCATCGGCCTTGGTATCGGGACTTTGTGCGGCCTGGTGACCATGTTGGTCCGCAGTGTCGGACTATTCATGGTGGGCCTGCTGCTGGGCCTGTTGGTTGGAGTGTCTTCATTGGTGGTGAGAACACAAGTCCAATTACCAAAGTTAAACACAATCAGTCGATGCTGGTTGAGTTCCAAAGTCTAATTTCTGTTTTTCTCATGGAAAATATAAACGGCTGTCACCATCATAAAACCAATATGAATTGTACCGCCAAATTTTGTTTGCAATGGGTGATGTTTTATAGGTTTTGCTCAAAATAAGTGTTGTATGACTTGCTAAAATTGCACTTTCTAATGTCATAAGTTCCATTTTTTCATTCAGTGATGACGACATATTCCTCACCCTTCTCTGGTTGCACGACAAAAAAAGCACAGAAAAAAAAATACTCCAACCTCTGCAGTGCAGCTTATCACGAAGACACCTCAGTGCAAATATTAAATTAAAAATTATATTACACACATTTATAGCAAGTCCCAGTTTTACCTCTCCATATTTGTCAGACCTCCTTATCGCCACTCCTGTCCAATCTCCACATTTGCCCTCCTTCATTCCGCCTGACGTGCCTTCCGTTCATCTCAGCACCAAGAAGCAGACCTTTTAGCTGCAAAACACACTGAGATGCGAACTGACCTGAAGCCTCAAGACACTTGACGTCTCACAAGCATGTAATAGATAATGATGTGAATTGTTTTGTGTTTAGAAGAATATTTCTCCAGATACTCTAAATCAGGGATGTCAAACTCATTTTTATCATGAGCTACATTGTAGTTATGGTTTTCTTTTGAGGGCCATGATGACTGTTAACCCATATAAATGTATGTCCCATATTATCATATGGACACAAAAAATTAATAACTACACTGAAAAAATGATATCCATCCACCCACTTTCTAATCCGCTTACGCTCACTCGGGCAGTAGGCAGAGGTACACCTACAACCAGTTGCCAGCTAATCGCAGGGCACACATAGACGAACAACCATCCGTGCTCACACTCACATATGGGGACAATTTAAAGTGTTCCATTAGCCTGCCATGCACGTTTTTGGAATGTAGGCGGAAACCAGAATACCCGGAGAAAACCCACGCAGGCACGGGGAGAACATGCAAACTCCACATTGAAAGGCTGGAGCCGGAATCGAACACTGCACTTCCGCACTGTGAGGTGGACGTACGAACCAAATTTTCCCCAAAACTCTCCTTTTAAAATTGTAAATTGAAAACGCAATTTTAATTCATATTTAATTTTTGAGTGAAAAAATGTAACTTTGTTTTTTCAAGTAAATATCACCCAAAAAAATCTCTGTTGTTTTGAATGTTATTTTAAAAGGACAATTAGTAACAAATAAAACAATGCCTGGGACATCCCAATGCTATTAAAAGTAAAGACGATTTCCAATTTCAGTATTTTACCAACATACAAAATTGACACACATGATTTGCCACGGACCACATAAATTGAAGTGGCAGTCCGAATCTGGCCCGCAGGCCTTGTGGTTGAAACCTGTTCTCTAACTTCTTCTGGTTTGGGGTCCTATGACTTGGTAGCCTCCTCCGTATGTCCAAGCTGCATTCAAATATTTATATTATGTGCAAACCCGCTTGAAAAAAACGTATCAATCATTCTTTTTCAGGTCATGGAGGAATTTTACCACCCCAGAACAGTGTGGGTTCCGCTGGGTATTCTTCTGGGTTCCGGGACCCTGTTTGCTGTCTTCACTCTTCAATGGCAGCGTTGCTTCGTGACCTTGTCTACCGCCACCTTCGGTTCAGCCATCATTACCATCACAGTGGATTACTTCATCGAGCTGTTTGCGATGGTGCAATACATCTATGAGAGACTCAAGGTGCTTTTTCTGGTTTCTTTGTGCTTCTGGCTGAACTTTTAATTGCACACGCAATCAAAATCGCAGTCGTTCGAGATTGGGAGTAAATTGCTTGGCTCAGAACTAAAGATAACCCCCATATTTGGGTTAGAACGATGCAGCGCCGCAAACTCCGATTTTCAAATCTGTCAAGCAATGAGCAGATAAGCAAAGCAGATAGAGCGATGTGGAAAATAGCTATTTATCATCCACTTGCAACAGTGCATGCACAACATACTCTTGATGACTCATTGGTAATATGCAGTCGAGCATTTCTTTTTTTTTTTTTCACTGGGGATGTAGTGAGACACATTTGCTGTGTGCTGAGGAAATACTGCAGAAGGCCGAGGGGGGGGTCATACAGGCTTCCCGTCATGAATCATCCAGTCTTGTACAAGCCAGTCAAACTGCACTTTGTTCAGGAAATCGTTAGACCCACACCCAGCCTATATGAGCCGCGGGGTGCTTTAAAGCTTCCTCCGGTCTATATTTATACCCGTCGATGCTAAACTCTTATTGAGCCTACCAATAAATTCAAACCAACACATTTAATTTCAATACCACATCAGCTTTTGTAGGCTTAGTACAACAGCAACTGTTCCTCAACTGTGCATAATTGCTTTATTGATGAATTAATCAGCAAGTCTCTGGACTGTTTGGTTTTACAAGTTAATCATTTTCGACGACTCATGAGCTCTTTTTGCACCCTCACAATTTAGTGCTTAAGTAGCACCGTGAAATAGGTTTTCTATTTCGTGCTGCATGTAAGTGTGATTTATGATTGGCAAACACTAATCTGCTTGAGTAGTGGCAAAGAAGCCCACAAGTATAAATGTAATTTATGTGATAACATGTTTTGAAATGAACATGGAATCACTTCAGTGATAGCAGGGGTCTCAAACTGCGGTCCTGGAGGGCCGCTGTCCTGCATGTTTTCCAAGTCTCCCTGTTGCAACACACCTGATTCAAATGATCAGATCATCAGCAAGCTCTGCGGAAGCCTGACATTGAACCTGTTCATTTGAATCAGGTGTGTTGCAACAGCGAGACTTGGAAAACATGCAGGACAGCGGCCCTCCAGGACCTGAGTTTGAGACCCCCGGTGTGTAGGTAATGTGTGGCTCGGCTGGTCCACCAACATTGTAAACCACAAAATTATTGCATTTATTGCGGTTGTTTTCTGTCCTCGGGATGTATTAATCACTTGGCTGTTGACTCGATACAGCATTAAGATTGTAGTTTGCCATCAATACAGGTGGCGCCCAAGAAGCCGGTCTGCTGGTTCACGTGGGTCATCATGGGGGTGTGGCCTGTCCTGGCACTGCTTGGAGTGCTGATTCAGTGGAAAGTCACAGCAGAGGGGTTTTCGCACACTGAGGGTGAGTACCCAACCATGTTATTGTGATTGACATTTTCTAATGAAATGGAATGAAGGGGTTCAATGAAGGGGATTTTGTCAGCTACAGCAGCAGATGATGCAGCATTTGAGTCAGCCTGGTTTGTTAAAAATTCTTCCGCACTATAAGGCGCTTCGGACTATAAGGTGCACCTTCAATGAACGCCCTATTTTAAAACTGTTTTCATATATAGGGCGCACAGCATTATCAGGTGCATAGAATAGACGTTATAATAGTGGCTGCGGTTGCGTTATGCATCCACGAGATGGAGCTACACTAAAGGGAATACAATACAGTTCAATACAGCTTTATTTGTATAACGCTTTCATAACTGCTGCGGCTGTAACAAAACGCTTTACAGCACATTTAAAATACTACGTCCAAGAAATCATTATATTGATCGAGCTAGAAGATCCATATAAGGTGCACTGTCTGCTTTTGAGAAAATTGAATCCCTTTAGGTGCGCCTTATAGTGCGGAAAATGTATAAGCAGCCATTGTCAGGCTGTCAACAAAAGTGCACAGAGACATTTTCGCTTCTTGAACTGCCTTTCAAACATAGCCCGATGGCTATATATGGGACATTGGCTTGGTAGGCAGCTGCTAGCCACGGGACTCTAAAGCTGGCAAAATGTGCCTTATGTCAATGTCACAATAATTAATTCAAGGGGTTTTTTTGCATCCTTAATTAGAGATTAAATTTGATATAAGTGTTACATCGTGTTGATAATGGTGGCAACAGTTTGTTATGGCAATATAAATTGGCCCCAACTACAGACCGGAAGACAAGTCAAGATTGGTGTCACACTGCCATGTGCTACTGGGAACAACAAAAAATAAGCGCAGGTAATAAGACATTGATGTCCTTGTATTCTTTGGTAAACTGAGGTTGATTTTCAAGTTGGCCTTTTCACCGTTGTACCTTCATCTATAGCATAGGTGTCAAACTCAGGTCCTGAAGGGCCGCTGTCCTGCATGTTTTCCAAGTCTCCCTGTTGCAACACACCTGATTCAAATGAACAGGTTCAATGTCAGGCTTCCGCAGAGCTTGCTGATGATCTGATCATTTCAATCAGGTGTGTCGCAACAGGGAGACTTGGAAAACATGCAGGACAGCGGCCCTCCGGGACCTGAGATTGACACCCCTGATCTATAGCATGAACAAGCATTGCTGCAGCTGGCTTGACTTTCTCCTTTCTGCACACCAAATGAAAGGGTACTTGAGGGAGAAAAAAAAAAATCTTCGAGCACACAAAACAGTACAACATTGTTTGTTTTGCTGTTTGGGGTGTCTCATGTATTTACCCTCAAAGTTTTAAATGTCACAAACCAATTCCTGTTAAGTATCAGCATGAGGTCACCCCAAGCTGCTGCAATGTTATTAGCAGCTCTACATTTGTCACAAGTTCACTGAACGGTTTAATTGCTTTTGAAATTGCATGCACAATGAGGGAGTAATAACACAAGCATGCGTGTTTGTGTGTTGTTAAGGGAAATAGCTTTTTGATCTGTCCCAAAAGCAACCACAACACAGATGGCAAGATGGCACCCGCAACTTCAAGCTGCAAATACACCAACACACAGCTCTCACAGGCATGCATTCACACACTGTGACAGACATATACAAGGTCTTTTGCTCATTTATTCATTTAGCACTCACACAGCAACGGCAGATAAAACGGTGCCACACTCGGCCTTCAAAAACAGCTTTTAACAATGGACTGTAATGGTTTGCAGTCAGAGGGTGAGGGAAGAGCGATGAAGCTCTGTCAGGCTATTTTGAAAAATAGTGAAGCGTCAGGGAAATAGACGTGGAAACATTGCTGCTTTCAAACTACACAATAGAATCCTGGGGAAAACATGACTCCTTAATAGGAACAAGACCAGTGCTCATAAAACCCTTCTGCACTGATAAGCAAACACATGCAAAGAAGTGATACTTCAAAGTTTGAGCGAGGGATGAGGGGTGGGGTGGGTAATTTGGCTTCCACTTTGCGTATTTTGTGTTTGTTTGCTCATGTGCAGGAATGGATAAGCAAAATGAAAAACGGTTATCACCACGTAATGCGGAGTACAGGCATGGTTTGTGGCTGCTTACGCTGAAGCCCAGGGTCTCAGGACTCAAACAAAAAACTTCGGTACACATCTGTTTTTGGACAGTACCGATCATTTTAATACCTCCCTGACAAGGTAAATCAAAAGTGAGCATTTATTTTCATAAAGGTAGTTACATGAATCTCAATTGCTTGTGCAAGTTGTCAGAATGTTGTTTTCTTTTTTTTTAATGGCACAAAGGAAAGCTCAGGAAGGGAAGGGATTTTAGTAAATACTTGGTAATATTTGCAATGAGCATAATGTATTCATTTCAAGTGAGCATCCTGTTTTCCACTTTTTTTTTATATTGTGGTGTGATTTGAAAGATTTTGAGATATTTGAATCCCTTCATGCTGTCTATTAATGGTAGAGATGGGGGAGAAAAGGGGGGATGGTGCAGAGGGAGCAGGTGTGAGGAAGGGGCTTGCGGGGGTTTGAACTGGTGCATACTGGGTAAACAGGGCATTCAAGTGGGCCAGTGAGGAAAATCACGTGGCAGCCATTGAATTGCGTGCAGCACACTACTGATATGTTGGAACATAATTGGTTCGTCTTTCTCTTCAGTTTGTTTTGTTTTCTCCCTATTTCTGAGGACCCTCGACGGCACTCTATTCTCCCATTAAGACACAGAGAGACATTATAAGTGGAATTTGGCCAGGGGGTCCACAGAGGGTTAGCTGAGGAAAATAAAATGGGGGTTTCATCAAGCAATTCTCTGGCAGATGGTGCCTCGTTATCCATGCGCTCACACAAAGAAAACCAAAACAATGGACAACAAGAACACACAGAGGGATGGTGACACGCTATGATTTTCATGATGTTCAGAGGGGCTGCTTTAACATGATTGCATCATCGTTGCATCGCATCCCTACATAACATTATGCACATAAGGCATATGTGCATAAGTGCACAAAAGGATCGTATCAGCGAACAATGGGGGGAAAAAATACACTTTTTTCAGGTCACTTTATATGGATTTTTTTTTCCAAAAATGAGAGGTAGAAATGCACACCCGTAATGCACAAAGCCACAATGAGAAGAAATATCCATTTGCATTGTTTCCTTTCCTTGCTGCGACCATCTCCAGTGGGATTATTAACAATCTTGAATAGTAAATGTTTTTAAAATGTCTTATTATTATTTTCCCATTCACTTCCCCAGGAAATTAAAAACATTGTTCTTCCTAATTATCTCCTGTTGTCTCTCTAGTGGTTTTGAGTCGACAACAAAGGCGGGTGCAGCTCATGCGGATCCGGCAGCGAGAAGAGAGGCTCAAAAAGGAGAATGAGAACAAGAAGAAGAAAAAGCAGCAGAACCAGAAGAGCGGCCAGAAGCAGAAAGCCAACAGCCATCACCACCAGCAGTACCACCATCCGGGGACATCTCACCCCCATCACCCATCCCGAAGCACGCAGCCCCACAAAGTCCCTCACCCTCAGACTGAGCCGGGCTTCCATCGCAAACCCAACCCCAAAAAGCGCTTTGAAGGAGATGTCCTCTCACCGGTAAGATCTTTATTTGCAGAGATGTGTTACTTCATCTGTTACACTTTTAGAACTGTGAGGTCATTTTTGTTGTTTTTTCATGATAGAAATGCGACCTTCTGAAGTGGCTGCACATTTAAATAGAGATATTACAGAGCAGTCCTGCTGAAGTTTTACCTCCACCTTGTGATTCTATTGTTGATCATTTTAACAGTAAACTGAAATAAACATTGGAATCATTGCCTCCACTTTCAAATAAAAACATAAGAATAAACCAAACACCACTGTGGAGAACCAACACCAAAAGAGGAGTGGAGAAAGGGTTTGGAGAACCACTCAGAATGTATAAGAACAGTCAAATAAGCACGAATGTCACATAAAAAAAATATATCTCTGTTTCTAACTGGTTCCATTCTTGTCTCTCAAATCGATTTGTATTTGTAAGGATGAAGACATGTTCCTCAGTAGCACAAGAAAAATTCAGTTTGGGGTACCCCAAGGGTCAATTTTAGGTCTCCTAGTTAATCTTTCCATGCTTGCCCTCGGGGATGTTACCTGGGGCAATGACACCATATTCCCAAGTTATCTAAATGACATGAAGTTGTAAATCACCGTGTTTCCTGATGACACTGTCAGTTGATGCCCTTTGAAGATATTAAGTTATAGACACAGATCAGGGATCTTTGGCAGAGGTAATTAGCCCTTTTGTCGCTGTAACATCTCTCTTGCCTGGCCTTTCTTATCTATGGCACTTTTGGCACACATACTAGTTGATTCCAGTTGAGACTGTGGAGGTACACATTGTCACATGGGCGTGACAGAGATAATATAAAAATAAGCAATCATTTTGGATAAAATTACTTTCACATTTGTCAGAAAAATGCTCCACAGACATATACTCGATCTTTTTGACATCTATTAAGTACAGTAGTTCAACGGAAAATATACGGTCTTTTGGCTAGTATAGTGAGCATTAAAGATAACGGACTGGCAAGTCTCCCTAGAACATTTCAGGTCGTTTCTCTCAAACCCGGGTGGTGAGAGGACTGGTGTGCATATCATTTGGCTCCCTGTGATTTTCCGGATGGGTTTCATTTTCTTTTATTAGTTTTTAAATGTTTCAATGGTTTTGGGCCATCCTATTTATATGACCTGACCTGCTTTTATCATGTCAGCCCTTCCGTTTCCTGAGGTCCTCTGGCACTTTTAATTGATCCGAGAGCTACCACAAAAACTCCACGTGGAAGCTGCATTTAGCCGTTATGGCCCTAAGCTATGGAACAGCCTGCCAAAGAGCATCATTTGACAGGTTTCACAGCACGTTTTATCAGCTTTCCTGTTGAGCCCCATTGTTTTCCTCTTGGGCATCTCCACAAAAGGAGCTGTGTATTGTGTGGGACAGTTGTCCCTGGGGTTATCTTGAGCCTGGGGGAAGTGGGAGACCTGCACAATGTGTAGAGTCTATCCTGGTCTGGGTTGGGATGGTCTCTGAGTCAGCGTTTGCTGCAGCTGTAGACTCACTCCATTTGTTTCTGTTCACAGAGCTACATCCGCAGTTTCAGGGACAGGCAAACAGACAGACGAGCGTACTCCCACAGTCGAATGATGAGCCGCTCCCGGATGGCTGAACTTGACTATGACTGTGGCTCTCAAGTACCGCTCACAGCGCCTTCAGGAGCTCCAGTTCGTATCTGACGGTTCGAAATGTACGAATCCTCCCGAAAAAAGAAAATACAAAAAGGTGTTTGGCACGCTAAATGTTGTGTCTATCAAAGTAAAGCCGGAGGAAAACAAGAACTACAGGAACAGAGCTGCATGTTAAGTCGGCTTGTTGTCTGTTTTCTACAGCAAACAAGTATCAACAGAGGCTGCAACAAAACTGTCACATGATCAGACATCCATTGAAAGCATTGTCTTTCCAAGTGCAGCTTTAATATATGTGTGCTGATTTGGGGATTTCGGCCCAAGGAGTCACATTGAGTGATTTTTCAGGAAGCAGTCACCACCTTCAGATGTTGGATTTTCCCATGGAGAAGGCTATTTACACTGGAAGATGAACACAACACTTCCCTTTGTCTTTTTTTTAATTTTATTCCTCTCTAAGAGGTTTTGCTCTCATCATATCGACTGACTGGTAGCTGTGTTACCCCAACCAGCTGGTGACCATTGCTGAAATATGTAAATTCCCAATCTAACGACATAGACACACACACGATTCTCAGTCACTGAGTGGGAAGTGAATGCATGCCGCCTCTATGGCAATCAGGCTAGCGAACCAGTACGCTGTCATTCTCTCCTAAAAAGGTACCAATTTTAATCCCAATTTCATTTTAGGTCCAAAATGTGTCACTGTGATATATCCATTACCTACATTTTTATAGACAGAAACCATTCTATCATCCTCCTTCTTTTGATTCATTGGTAACAATTAAATGTGTGCGGCCTCTCACCAGAAGTCAGTTGGTAACCTAATGAGCGCCACAGAAAATGGATAGATGTGATTTTATATGAGAATATATTCTCTATTCCCCTTATTTGATTTTATTCTTCAAATCCCTTGACCCCATTCAACACCACAGTAAAAGTCTATTCACAAGCTCATTTGCAGAGTTGTTTCAGTGCATACTGGCCCTAAAAGGAAACTGACTGAGTTGACCCTGTGTTGTTGTCAAGGCGGACAACACACAACAGTGAACATGTGAAATCATGTGCTACAGTGTTGGTGCAGACACACAAGCCCTTTGGCAAGTGATGGGTTGTACCAAATATTGGCTAAAGTGAGGGGGGATCCTCTCCTGGTGTAGGTAGATGTAATTATATGATGTTTTTGTTGTTGTTTTGTTTTTAATAAGAAAACATGAGTAAATAACAATTCTTATAAATACCATAACATCATGATGGCGACGAAGACACGCAAATGTGGTTCTTAATTGAGCTAGCGATGGAAGCAATTGCAATGGCGCCCTCTATCGTTTAAAACTGGACTCGCCGTGTATATTTGTGTGGGTTTTGTGTGCTAGATATCGAGAAAGCGGCATTTTTTACAGTCTTATTTTCACTTTGTATTCGCTTTATTATTGTTACTTTCATTGTGGGGCCATGAAACAAGCAGCCACTGCTCAACATTACGTATGGCACCAAAAGCAAATTTGTACCTATTTTCTGTGTACATCTTGTAGATGTTTGAATACGATAAACACAGGATTGCAATGACTTTAATACTGAAGTGCCACAACATATATTGTGGTTGTGTGAAACTTGGCAGGCCTTGCACTTGTTTGAGCGGTACACGTGCACGAGTGTCCTTGTTGAACTGTTTTGTGTTTTCATTGTGACGAAGTCTATGTGACATGTGTTCTCGTGACCCTTTAGACGTAGATCACATATTAATTTCAAATTGGACTGTTTTCAGCAATCCAAAAAAAAAGTGGAGAGTCCTTCCACAACACCCAAAAACAACAGCCATGACATACTGAAAATGTTACTTGAAAATAGGATACGTGCACATGTTTCTGCTGACTCGTGACATCTCGTTTCATTTGTAGGCTCTCAGCATCAAATTCATATAAAGGACAGCAGGATACGTTCAACTTGTGACATTCGCTTCATTGTCCTTCCTCATCCTTTGTCTATTCTTCTTCAGGTCTCTTGTGTCTTTATCGTCTCAGCTTAAACTGTGCAGGAAAAGGGCTTTGAAAAGGCATGAAAACATTTCCATCCACTCATTAGTCATGTATTGTCATCATTTTGCATTTCAGTCTAATGTTGCCACGTTTTTCTCTTGATATCATTTTTGGTTTACAACTGCAGTCAAGTTAATTGTGTCTTTACATCGTTCACACCTAAGAGCTGAATTAACATTACTCTGTTGAGTTCATGAACAGATTCAATGGCTCCGGTGAAATACAGTGAAAAATGTGTCACTACTGTATATCAGCCACCCTGCACCTCCTGCAGGACATGTTTGGAACACTCATTGTACATACCATGATATAAATACTTTTTAAATGTAATGAACGTTCGCTGTCGTCATGTTTACGCCATGGTCTTGTAGATTTTTTTTTCAGCGATTATTTTCTGGTGCAGTAGATATTTTTAAAATTGTGTTCTTGAATGTTCTAGTGATACGTTTTTTATTTGAGAGACAAACATGAGCCTGTGAAGAGATACTGACTCACCTTATTGCCATCATTTCTATTGTTCTGCTTATTTTATTATTATTATTATTAAGCATGTTTTAAATGGACCTATGATATGATTAAATGACATTCATGTGATTCGAGAAATAGTGTGTGTTTTTGTTTTCATAAGGGTGCACATAACCCATTGTCGAAATAAATTGTGGTTGAGCTTGGAGTGTTCTTAAAACGGCTCCATGCATGTTCTTTATTTACAGTAAAATACCTTTAAATGTATTTTGTGAGGCAAAATAATATGACCTGCAGAAAAACAAATCCAAGTGGGGTTCCGCTTGAAGTTCTCCTACGTAGGGAATACTAGACCCAGACCCATGCACACCACCATATAAGTTACAAACACTACATTTAAAAAAGGTCCCTTTTTATCATGGGTACAACTGTTCTCATAGGAAATAATGGAACTCAAAATAACATGTTCCAGGGTCATAATAACACCAGGATTAAAAAAAAATGCACCCTGTAACCTGATGACATGATAAACTGTCCACTGAAGTAACCACTGTCCCTGAAAGGGTTAATGTAAATAATCCATATATATCTTTGCTGAGTGGAAATGTTGCTATCATCAAACAGGAAGTGGCACAAATCTTCAACCAACAAAAAAAAAAAAAACGTGGAAATTACTTCCCTTGCTATCTTTCTCTCTCGGATTCAGTAATTATCTCTCTCCCGTTATAACCTTTTCATTAGCATCGAACTGTCTTTGTCTTGTTCGCTGCCTGTGCTGCCCTCTCAGCCTTTCTTTCGTGCAGCATTCCCCTCCCCTCCGCTTCTTATCTCTGCTAACATTTTCAGTCCACTGACTTCAGACACATGCTTCACTGTCGATCTCGATCGAGACGGGGCCCAGCTCATTAACGAGCCATTGTTCACAGAGACCGCTTCTGATCATTTCAACAGGGCCCCCGCTTGCTCAAAGAGTCAATTAAATGTGCGGCGCAAAAACACTTGGTGTCAAAGCAATTGTTTCAGATGATAAAAAATGTAGTGCACGCAGGAGGGCCACAACACATGTTTGTCTGGCCAAAAGAACCTTGAACAAGTTGTGATCATAAATGTCTTTTATTTTTGCGATTTTAGTCAGAGTGAAGCAGCTCCACATGGTCGCCCATGCACACGCAATCACACGCTCTCGGCTCAAGGCCAAGATCATAATGTCACACATGTCTTAGTTCCTTTTTCAATAGATGTTTCTTGACATTTTTAACCACCATCTTCCCACTTTTGTTCCAGCCGCAAACACTAACACAAGCCATCCTCTCTATCCCGTTGCACAAATGCATAGTTGCGCAGACAAAATGCCGTCACAATTCCCTCTGACCACGTTTGATGCCATGTATGACAAGGTTTGTCATAAACCATATTACACAACAGTGGGAAGATGCCTACGTTTCCTATTTTTATTTTATTTTATTTTTGTAACTTATTGTAAATAATGTGTTTTTCTGTCATCACCTCCCGTTCACATGATGTCTTGCTGGTGCTGTGTGGACTCACTGACAACCTGTGAAAGACAGCAGAGATATAAAAAAATTATATTTGGACTGCTGGTTAAGAATCTATTGTCCAACGTGAAGGATCAAAGTGTGTTGAGATCAAATGTGAGCGTGTTTCCCATCTACTGTTAAGCGTCTTACGTCATGAGTGAAGTGGGAGGGAAAGATGGTGACTAGGGTCTGTCAATTCTGCAGGTTTATTTTAATTTAATTGTATTTTTTTTTCCACAAGCAACTTTTTCTCATGTGAATTTGGTAGAAAATGGTAACCGAGCACTCCTACATTTCATCGCAGCACCCCCATAGTAGTAACTATCATGTTGCTTATTTTATCCCCAAACATCGGCGTACATCAGTCGTATATCAACATCAGGTTTCGTTTTGAACCGCCAAGGCCGTTTCAAGATTAAACTGGAGGAAACCTGAACTATTTTATTAAAATCTAGTAGTTTGCCTCCAATATGCTGAAAAAAATGAAGTGCAACTCTTGAACCCGACTTACACATCACTAGCGCCCTGGCTCACAGAATATGTCATTTGGATTAGGGAAAAGATGACACCGGTTCATTTATAAATGACGTCTAATGGTAGCGCGTGTGCATGTGTATTTGTTCCAACCTCGCCATCGCGGGTCTCGATGGTCTTGATAAGAACCGTCTTCTTTGAGTGCATCTCGGAAGAACGCTGGGGCTGAGACTCAGGACTGGTCTCTAGGGTGAGACATACACAGACATAGTATCATTTTAATTATTTTGATTGATGACACTAATGCCTCTCGGCCCACTTCTATGAACCAGTGAGCCCAGAGTGTTCGGTTACATGTCATACATTCCCACACAGTGGGGAGTATGGGTCACTGGGGTTATGTAATGTCCTCAAAATAGCAAGCCCCATGTTCGGTCATGGTTTATAATTACTCTTTTATGCCTTCCTCTACAATCTTTAATGGTTTTCCTATGGGTATGTTTGTGAAAAGGCTGCACTTACCTCTAAATCCAATAGAGGAATAGGCAGTTTGGACAGGCATAGTGGTGGTGATCCTGGAAAATAAATTAACACAAAGAAATACAATATATCAGAAAAATAGGAAGGTGAATTATGTTTCAGACAGACAGCGTTTCCCCCAATAGTCATAGGGCTAAGGGAACAAGCCTGTGGGAATAGCAAAAAAAAAAATCCCAAAGCAATTGTTTCCAAAAAAGGTTCATAATTGCCTACTTATGCAACAAGATGGTGCAAAAGCAGCACTTTTGTCAAATTGACTTATTTCAACATACAAAGTAGTTTCCTCGGATTATTTAATTTTTGTCAGCCAATAATGGTGGATGGACTAAAAAAAAAAAAAAATCACCAACAAGTGAATTTGTGAATGCTGAATCATGGATATGTGGGGGTGAGGCAAAAGGCTATCAGGATTTTAGAGGTGATCACCAACCATCGTTCAGCAAGTGAAAAACTATCACCAATCCGATCAGAATCTGGACCAATTTATTAAACCACTTGTTTATTTACTGTACAGTCAAACTCCGCTCTTCATGGAAGATTGGGACCAGCCCAGCCCACGAATAGCCAAAATGTGTGGATGATTGACATCCACATTGGCAAACAAATAATAACAATTAAACCCTAAAAATTCTCTACAAATCGCCGGTGAATATTAAATACAAGAAAATGGATGGGTGGAACCCAACAGTCTCAAAAAGCAACATTATTTTAGAATATTGGGGCGGGAATGACTAAATATGAAACCTTGGATTATTAATGTGGTAAGACAGAATGTCCCTGCAGTGAACGAGATTGCTTTTGCCGTAACGTCTTATTTTGCGGATCTAATCAATGACTTAATTGATCGATCTGCAAATTATGACATGGAACCAATCCCCGATTTTGCATAAAATACAAAATACCTGTCGGTATGTTCCAGCCGAACAGATCTGTGTAAAGTCTAGACAGGGTTGTCGTCCAGTTTCCATGAGAGTAACTCACCTGCTCTCCTCTCCCTCCAGCAGCTTGCGGTAGGTGGCGATCTCAATATCGAGAGCCATTTTAACATTCAGCAGGTCCTGGTACTCCCTCAGGTGACGGGCCATGTCGTCCTGGGAAACCAATGGTGTCGTCAAATAAACGCCTTGCCCAAACATTCAAGCACTGTGACGATTGCAAATAAACGCATCTGTGACAAACACTGCGCTCAGTATCACTTGGCTGGGCATCATATTCTCTTTGAACTGCATTACTGATTTATGCGTCCATTGGATTCGGTTTTATTTAGTTTGCCGATGGAATATAAAATACAGTGCTGACCTTCATCTTGGCAATGTCTTCCTCCAGACGTGTGATCGTGTCCTGGTAGCCAGAAGCCTCGCGACTCATGCGGTCCTCAATGTCTCTCATCTGACGCAGCAGAGACTCGTTCTACAGTGGACGAATTGGAAGTGAAAGACACGGATAACATTATCATGTGAAACTGAAGCAACAAAATGCAGCAACATTGGAAGGAGCAGCTTCCAAATCACGAGAACAGATTATATTGTAAAAAGGAGAATGGGTGAAGAAATTGAGCAGGAAAAAAATGCTTCATATGGTAAGCAAAATTGTGTTTGATACTCACGGTGCCCTTGAGTGAGTCAATCTCACAGGTGTAGGACTGGATCTGGTGTCTGTACTCCATGCTCTCTTGTTTGGCAGAGCGCAGGGCGTCATTGTTCTTACTCACAGCCTGGTTCAGATCTGAGACCTGAGGAAAGAGGGTTGAGTTCCGAGCTATAGAATGGCACACGAAAAGTTTGTCCACATAGACCAGTTAAGCTTTAAAAAAAATGTTTCCAAGGGTGACAATGCTTGCTTCGTGTATGTGGTGCCCTACCTTAGACTTGTACCAGTCCTCGGCCCCTGAGATGTTCTTGGCAGCGATCGCCTCGTACTGCATGCGGATGTCTCTCAGAGCTGCGGTCAGGTCGGGTTTGGACATGTCCATCTGGATCTGCACCTGAGTGTCCTGCATCTGGCTCTGCAGCTCACGGATCTCCTGCAGAGAATTTCATTTTCAACAAGAGTCATTCACGTTGCGATAAAGACAATGCAATATCAACTTTTCATGGCAACCTTAACAGTCAAGGGTAAGCTATCCTTGCAAGTGCATTGTTTAGGTTATGACATATATAGGATTGTCCAATATTAGCCTTCACAACTATTTGAGGCTAATTTCTTGAGGGCACAACTGTTACATTCAAACTGTGAAGTCTCGGTTGCCTTCAGCTGCCCTGTGGACCAACCAAATGGTATAAATAGCTTTGCATCTGTTCACACAACATCCATACACTCCCTTTTTTCTCTCCTGCATAGATAGAGACAACAGCTGACCTGCTCTCTTCCAGCAGTTGGCAGTTGAGAATTTCTCAAAGGTCAAAGTTGATGTGCAAAAGAACAGCACCTCTTCATTTGCGTTTTCAAACTGACCATAATGACATGAGTTCACTGAACGTGAGCTACTGTGAAATGTGTCATAAATAGCCTGTGTGTTTACGTGAGACATTTTTCTGGGACCCTGATCTTCACAATAAGCCAGCATCTGATTTGGTCTATTTACAGTATCTTGGACATTGGTCAACAGCTACAAAAGATGTATTTAACTGGCTGCTTAACAAACCTCTTCATGGATCTTCTTGAGGAAGGCAATCTCCTCTTGCAGACTCTCGATGCGCCTCTCCAGGTCCAACCTGGCCAGAGTGGCATTGTCCACATCCTAAATATGAAATAGGAAGAGCAGAAAATCATTGTGTCTGTGCAAGGATAACTATTGGAAGATTCAATAAGCCTCAGATTAGTGTGGGATATTGCAGCAGCATCAATGAACAAAAAAACCAAGATAGCATATAGAAAAAATAAATAGACCTACCGCTCTAAAAGCAGATAGATTGTTCTCGGCTTCTTCCTTCTGGTGAACCTCTTCCTGTAGTCTGCAGTGACAAAAGAAAGGAAACAATGAGACTTGTGGAATAAAGAAGAGCCGACTGACTCCTAGGTTATCACACAGCTGTCAAAGTGGACACTGGATGCTGGGGGTTTTGCTCTTAATTGGTGTCATACGTAAAGACGTTTAAAAAAAAAACATAAATTGAAACATTGTTTCGTGCTGATGTTAATTCAAGCCAATTGTGGCCGACATGTAACGACTCAAAACCCCTGCCCTTGATTTGAAATGCTACGGTGATGACCATCTTGGTCGTGTTCAGCCTTTAAGCCCCCTCTCGCCTACCTGAGCTTCAATTTCTGAAGGTCGTCAGCCAGGTTATCTCTTTCCACCTCCACACGAGCACGCTGGTTTGACAGAGCTTCAATCTGCCTCCTCAGCTCCCTCATTTCATCTTCATACATCTCAGCCACACGCCCGGGTCCCTCGCGGCCCTTGAGCGTTTCGATCTCTACCGTCAGGGCAGCGTTCTGCTGCTCGAGAAAACGAACTTTCTCAATGTAGCTGGCAAAGCGGTCGTTGAGATGCTGAAGCTCGGCCTTCTCGTTGGTCCTTGTGTTGAGGAAGTCCTGGTTCATGGCATCGGCCAGGTTGAAGTCAAGTTTCTCGCCGTAGGTGCGCATGGCTGTGGAGGAGCCGATCCCAGCACCGCCGGAGGACACCCTGAAGCTGGAATACAAAGGAGCGCCACTCTTCACCTCATACATTCGAGTAGTATGGGATGAGGAGCTGCGACCTCCTCCTCCTCCTCCGTGAGTGGAGAAGAGGGAAGACATCGGGGATGAACTGACACCAGAACCGAAGGTGCGACGGTATGAAGAGGCCGTCTGGGCCGAGGAGGAGTAGGACTTGCTCATGGCTGCCGGTTATTTGCTGTGGTGGAGCTGCTGGAGAAGCCAAGACCCAACTGAGCCGCCGGGTGAATGGGAACCAAGTGAAGGGTCCCCCAGCAGCAAGCATGGCTATTTGTAGCTTTACCACACCCACTGTCACCCCAACACCACCTCCAGGTCCACCCATGACCTCTTTTGTCTTGCGACCACCTGACTCCCCCTTGTCTCCATTTTGTTATTTTTAATCGCTTTTGCAGGCTCTTCAAACTTTACTAATGTGAAGATCAAACATATTTTACAGTACTGACAATCACCGGTCACAACATTAGGCACACCTGCGCTGCATCATGGCATTTCTAGATATACACCCATATCATGGAGCTAAATACATTTTGGTGGATTTTTAGAAACTTCCGACTTCTTACATACATACTCCAAAAGCCGATATGCTCGACATTTCCTCCCTCCTGTGTAGCCACTCAGCTGTTCTGTCGTAGCTTCCTCTCCTCCTTATCCCCAATAGCCTCCTGTTGCCAGACGCCTATTCAGCTGTCCAATGGGTCTGGTTTCAAGTGTGTGTGTGTGTGTGTGTGTGTGTGTGTGTGTGTGTGTGTGTGTGTGTGTGTGTGAGATACACTGTATATAATTGAACGATACATTAGCGAGCGGTCATTCCAAGAGCCCAGAATGTCATGGTGAGTTATGTTTTCCGTAGACACGGTATACACAGGAAGTATGGATGTCAAAAGGCAAACATATGTAACTTCCTCCATTTTGGGGGGGACACAAACTGTAATTGGAGTTGTGACAAGTAATATAAAACCCAGATCCTGGAGATTACATGAAATATTTTTTCATAGAACATCAGTACTGTAAACACAGTGTGAGTTACCTTGCAGTCAGTAGCTACAGTTCTAGCAGGGCCACGCAGTGCCCTCGGTTATGTAAGGAGCAGTTCCAGCTATTGCTAAGAAGGTCACATAATTTTGCCAGTGGGGGGTCTCGGGATTGACATAACAGAAGTGAGATGCTATTTGTGTGTTGTTTTATCCTCAAAGATATGTTTTAAGTAAATTCGAGTGCTAAATAGAAAAGCACACAGTTAAGCATAGACCTCAGTCCAGGTTGATTTGGTGAAAGTGCAATACACCGTTTTAAAAATAAAACATGCTTTTGTGACTTAACTTGCCAGCAATTATATGAAGGGCTGACCTTTGCACTTTTAAGCAGTGGAGCCAGAAGGTTAATAGGGCAACTGTAGGTGAAAGAAACAGACTGAGTCACAATATAGAATAGTGTCATCGACCTCAAGGGTCAACTGGAGGGTTTGGGGAAAAAGTTTGCAGTGCCTCGGGAAAACAGAAGTACTGTGATAATGGACAGTCGGTCGAAAGACATTTCTGGAGAGAGTGTAAGTGATCAATAACAATCACAATAGGAAGCTTATCCATTGTTCCGCCAAGATTGTTTTCTGCACAGCTCAGTCAATACCTGAGACACAAAGAAAAAAGGATCTGTCATTAGCCACACAGGCACCATTTATACGCTATACAATACAATATACACGACAGCATATTTCAAATGAACATAATGGGAAATATTTTAGAAGAGTCCATGCAAGCATCCAAGTACTATGACATGTGCAAGTAGGAGTGGTGGGCTACGGCGGTTCAAAGGGTCCTTGTGTGTGTGGCCGTGCCTGTAGTCGCGTTTCACGAGGCACATGTGTCAGCTGCCGGTGGTGTCACACTATTTTTAGCATTCCTCTTTGAACACTACACTCTTGTCCAGCCCACATGCCCAAAGGATTGTGGGACATGACAGTAACCAACACGAGGCACATAAATGAAGAAGATGATGTTGCGCTTTATGTAATATTGGATGTAGCCGATGTCAAAAGCGGATGACAATTGAACAGCAATAAAAATGACTGGCCACTATCATTTGATATCTACTACAGCAAATGTATTCATACGCACCATTAAAGAGAAGACGTCGTTATTGTTATTTCTTTACAACAACAAATGCCAGTGTTGTCATAATCAACACCAGCTACGAACAACAGAAAAGGTCAAATATTATGGAGCTGAGTGACCGCCGACACTAGTCCACCTGTCACGAGCCACATATTCTGTTCTTCAAATGGGTTTCGTGACAGAGCTATTACAAAAAAGGTTAAATCGGGATTGCCCCATCATTGCGTTCATTTTCCAGAAGTGACGGATGGTCTCCTTATTACATCGCTAAAGAAGGGAAATGATCCAATAGGAAATAAAGGGAATTGACCGCACTATCTGATGACATGACGGTGGGAAGCATCTCGCATCAATTTCTTCAGAGAGACTTACAGTTCAATCACCAGCGCGCAACATAAAAAAATGAGAAGCCTCTGAGTTGACTAACGAGCTCACATACACAGATGAACCATCGGGACTGTCGGCCAGAAAACAAACTTAAATTAGCTCCCAGATCTCATCACGGCGATGGAGGGACGCGTGTTCCAAACAAGTCGGAGAATAATAACGGCGCACGGCAGCCAACCCGTCCTTGACAGGCCTCCAACTTCAGCATGATGTCAGTTATTGTACAAAATGAACATATCTGCTCTTGTTACTTTAAATGGACATTAGAAAAGGAGAAGAAAGCCCGTTGTGTGATACAGACACATGTCACTGTACATCCGAATCTCAACATAAACTACAGAATAATTAGTATAGGCCAATGGGAAATATGGGTCGTGAAAGAAAGAAATAGGCAGAGGAAATTGGGACTTTTATTGCAAACCTTTTCGAAGAAAACATAAGAGGCTCTGTGTGACTAAGAACAGAAGTGAGATGCACTGTAGTAAAGGGACCAAGAAACTAATTGGCAAACCACATGAAAAGTTACTGGACATTTTAGATTTTTTTTTTTTTTTACATCGTCTTTGAACAGTTGCTTTGAATTCCACTTTTCTGTAGCAGTAGTATTTTATTCGGAGCTCTCCTGTAAAAGCATTTATGTAAAGTGTATATACATTTCACAAATTCATCACGAAACCAAACACGTAATCACAACCATGAGTCAAATTGCAAATGCGACATCCTAATTCTTGGCAATCGTAGTAACAATGTAGATGAAAACACTAACAGTGCATCACCTCCTCTTTATCTTTCAGTGATTAAATGCTGTGTCATGTCTAGACATACTGCTACTGAGTTGGACAGCCTGACGGGAGAAACCATGTGTTTAGAAGTACCCCCGATAATGTGCATGCGGACGATAGCGTTCAGCTGGTGTGATCCATTATAAATGTGGGTTGCATGTTACCTAGCAACCAAACAAACACACAAACACACATGCCAATATGGTGAGCTGCCAAACAAGGATGATAAAATGAGGGCAAAGGCATGACTGTGTGTGTGTGTGTGTGTGTGTGTGTGTGTGTGTGTGTGTGGGTGTGTGCTGACGATTGCATACAAACATGAAATGTTCAAAGCAGTTCCATTTCTATTTCAGTCTATCTCGGGGCCGTCGGCTACTCAGTGTGACAAGAAAAGCAAGCGGTGGACTTTAAAACAAACCCTGTGATTCATGAGTCACACCAGCTCGGACCACATCCTGCGTTATTTCAGTGTAATTGCAACATCTCAATGCACACAGTCTAATAAAACTATCTGTATCATGGGCAAGGGTCCCAGCTTTACCGGTATACAAAAAAAAAAAGCTATTGTATTAATCAATTAAAACTATGCTTAAAATACATGTGCTCACCTTGGATTAACACGCCCACTTTCACATATAGCACATATGCATTTGGAAACCAAATTCCTCTCGCATGCATGCAATTCCATCAAGCCACATGATATAATGGGACATTCATCATATAGTGCCTCTGGCAACCCTAGAATAGGACGAATGTGTGAATAGCAGGCTCAACGCCAAGAATCTGGTGTTTGAAATGGCAGGCTTTTGTTGGTTTTACACTGTTCTAAAATTAAAATGCAGTGACGGGTTTTTAGTTTACAAGCTCTCTCATGCAAGAAGCAAGCTGCATGTATTAATGTGTTCCCTGAAAATATAGTCAATCCTTGCCAATCCAAGAAATGTGCTATCTCCCTAACAGGTATGTTTTAGGAATAATCAACATTATGCCATGTTTGAAAGTGCACGATGACATTTTGGACAGCGGTAGTCAGAACATACTGTACCGTGTCCCATTTCCTTTCACCACTAGAGGGTGTGAGGACAAGAGAAGCAGTGAACTGCAAAAAATAGCCTCAAACGCCACATCCATACTTGTGATGGAGACATACAGTCACTATTTGGTTGGTATGCTGTAAAATAAATAAATAAATAAATAAATACAAATAGAAATGAAAAATCATAATACTCGTAATATTACTCTTGATAGTCACTCATATTATCATTACTGCCAAACAAATCATGCGAATGACTTCTTGTTGCAGCATGTAATTTTATTGACCAAACCAAAACAATTTTAATACATGCGCCAATGTCCATGAAATTCTACCAGGCTCTTTTTTTACGTGCATTTTCATTTTCAGTAATATTATTTGGGCATTGTTTTAAATTCCAATCTACCTGTATGTTAGCTGTTCCATGTTTAAAGATGAGTTGTCAAATTATTGCCCATATGTGCAGCTTCCACACTTTAAAAAGATTCATTCAGCATAGAATTGTTTATCTGGATTTAATGATAAAGCAATGTATCTTTTTAGTCTAACATTCAGTATTTTGATAGTTCATCAAGCGTCATTCCTTACATTAGTCACTGGACACGAGGTACATAAAGTGCATTTCAGTTAGATTTAGGTCTTTGACTAAAAATATAAAAAATTATCAAGAGAAAATTCTGTTGTGAGTAGAGTGGCAGAAATGTATGATTTACATTTCTAAAACAGCCTTAGAATTACTCACGTTTCACTTTTCTCCACAACAAAGGAGTCTGTTAATACTTTTTCAACTTTTTGGGCTGATCATTAAATAGTTAATGGATTGACATGTTCTTATGTCCCTTTATTATGAAATTTGTCTTTATTTAAAGTTAGATTTTAATTTTAAACTGCAACTATCACCATCATAAATTTAGAAATATACTGTACAACAAATGCAGGAACTCAAGAGTCAATTCGCCAGCCTGCCTTGGAAGGATGACTGATTTCAAATTAATTCACTTTGCACCTCTTTATTTCATGAATTGTTTGGATCGATTTAAATTTTCTTCTTTTCTATTTGGCCTGAAATTATTCATAATAATTCCTTTGAATATAATTATAACAATTTTTAACATCAATGTGGCGCTCTGTCCAGCAGGTGGCACCCTTAGCGACCGGCTGGTTCTCCGAAGCCTCGAGCTGTCTCTGACTCTATCGCCCATCCCAGCACATCCCGAAAGTGCTCTTTGGCATGAAATCTGAGGAACATATCCATTTTAAATGTGCAGTGTCATACTGCTGCTCTCAGCCAGTGATACACTGTGGCCATTATGTACAATGACAGCACCTAGACAAAGCAAGACTGTTGCACAGAGGCTTAAATCATGCTGGAAACTAACGTTCGCCAATACCCATACGTGCACCAATCTGAACATTAAAATAAATAAATAAAGCCTGTGTCAATTTTAGTCTATTCTTACCTGATAGACACGTCGCTACGTAGTCTTTGTATCATATTATCTTTAATATGTTGTGCCATGCTCGTCTGCATTCTTCATTTGTGGGGATTGGGACTCCTCATGACTTTTAAAGGATCATTTTATAGTATGAGGGAAAATACCAAAAGACAGTTCAGATACTGGCCAGTTTGGTACAAGCATCATTGTATGAGTTTTAACCCTGTTTACAAGCGGTAGTACATCTGCACAGTACATACTAATGTGGATTTTATATTATGGACTGACCCACTTTTAATTTGCCAATGTTTGTACAAGTAGTACTATTCAGTATCTCGGCAGTGGATCACATCTGCCTAAAACAAATGATTCTTGTAAAAGTACTGATTCAACTCCTGCACTTTGATAAAGGAAACATATACAGATCCTGAAATGTACTTAGGTACAAAAGTCAAAAGTAAATATGTTTATTGCTTATATACAAGACTCATTATGATAACTTGTCCAAAATGTTCAAAAGCCACTGCTCAAACAACTTCCCCTTTCTATTAACTTACTTTTGGCACTGGCTGAGAAGAAAAAATACATCACAATACATGTTGTGCATGATGTTTAAGAGTGAGCTTAATTGAAACATGTTCCCACAGTGTTATAGTAACCATTGTGAACTGCATAGCAAAAATGCCAACTTACTGATGCTAGTAATCACAGCTGAAAAAGTACATCTTGTCTATATGTGTTTTATTTTAAGAGTAGGCAGAAGCTTACATTTTTTTTTAGTTTTCATGAGTAAAACCATGAATGGGGAATATCTTCAGAATATCTTGCTTTCGTCTTTCCGTGAGGCCTCCATGTCGATGCATTCTCAGTTTTTTTTTCACGGAACAAAACCCTAAATTCTAAGCCAATAAAGACCTCAACCTTTACCTCTCTATAATTATAGTGATACGTTTTTTTAAATGTCCTTGAAAAAAGTTGAATGATTGAAGTACCATCGTCTATTTTGACTAAATAAGGAGTAAAATGCATAGGTAGGCCTATTTCTTTTGACATTGACGAATTGTATGTTGGTTATTTCGTTACATATTGGAACACACTGGTTAATTGTCAACCGTGTGCCGTCGAAAAGATTGTTTGAAGGAAATTAGAAGACTGGGGGTGTTGCCATGTCGACTGAGATCCATGTCTCCTCGAGTTATGTGTCGGTCGCGAACGAGCCGGTGCAAAGAGACGGCTCTTTGAAGTGAACGATGAGAGCCCTCCCTCGAGAGCCGGCTCTGTTATTTTCCTTCTCTCTTCTCTCTCTCTCTCTCCCTCTCTCTCTCTCTTCTTTCTTTCTCTCCCTCCCTCTCTATGTCGCTCTCTCTCTCTCTCTCTCTCTCTCTTTCTTTCTCTCCCTCCCTCTCTATGTCGCTCTCTCTTTTTCCACGTGTCTGAAGCCAGGTTTGGCAGTGGCTCAGCTGCCGTGCTCAGAGGTAGACCAGAGGAGAAAGGGGAGGTGTGAGGGGCTTGATTGGAACTGCACTGAGTGCACGCTAAGCACATGCTGCGTCGCGTCTGCGCAGCCACAGACAGACTAAGGAATTGACTTTCCCAGTTCCAACTCGTCCAGAGGATCGTAAACACAAAGACAAAGACCAACATAGTGAGACAGCGCCTGATAAGGTACCCAGAGAGTTGTATTTTTTCGGTGGGACTGTACTTGTAAAGTTGAGAGCCACTTCAGTCGAAGATTTGTCATTCTTATTGGTCACTTACGTTTCGTAAAGACCTTGTCAACACCGTCGACGACGGGCGCGAGCCTCTTGAGTTTGCAGTCGAATTTTACAATGATTCTTACTGCTGTTAGCTGACATTGGAAAGCGAAATCGGGTTTATTGTTTCCCCTTGCCAATGGTGGGCCCTCTGCTGGAGTTTGAGACTGAAATGTTTCTGACATGTTGATCGATATAAAGTGAATACTTTGAGGGGGGAAAAGTTATCGGGGCCCTCAGAAAGTCATCCGATGTTTCCTCCCCAATCTGAAACGAAGTTTGATTTCACCGCGATCCTTTAGGTTTTGCAGGTTTGTCAGCCCCCTGCCCTGTTGGGACCAGCAGAGAGCACCCCGCAAGCATCCAGGCGAGACTTGCATCTCAATTATTCCAGCGGAGTTGCCCTGATCAACAAAGGATCTTGAAACAATGAATAAAGTTGGCTTGCCCGTTTTGGTAGTGTGCGTAATGGGTGTTTTATTTGCACTTTCACGATCGCAAAGTGAAAAAAATGCACAAAAGACAGAATTAATATTTTTAATAAAGTTCAATTCATGGAATATCCGCAAGGGGGGCACACTGTTTTGATCAGAGGAAAAGACAACATTGTTTTGATCAGAGAAGAAGACAACAGCAGCCTTAGTCTGTCACTGAGACAGACCCAACACAGCAGACGCCATCAAGGACATGTGAATACTTTATTCTTTACACATATTATAGCACTTTCCTTAGTTTGTAAGGTGTAGGCAGGGATTACATTTAGATTTTATATGCTCGTGTAAATGGTTTAAAAATTCCTTTCTTGATTAAACTCCTTTAATCTTAAAAGTGCATTACTTTATTTTTCAAGACCAACTTGTTAAGGTTTTGTGCCTTTGTACAGTCAGTGGGATCAGTTGTAATGCAGATACAGTCAAACCTCGGTTTTCATCCATAATCCGTTCCAGAAGGTTGTTCGAAACCGAAACCAAGCTCTTTTTAAAATAAAAATGTTTATTGAACACGTCTGCTCACAATGGAAAGATACATAAGGAAGCGTCACTTCCTCGTCTACCCGAGGAAGCGTCACATCCTCGTGAAAGGAAGGCGAGAGGAGGCAAATGGTGCATTCAAGTGCGCTCAGTTTGTTCAAGAACCAAAATTTGTTCGTCATCCGAGGCATAAAAAACTCAAAATGATTTGGTCGAAAACCGAATTGGATGAGAACCGAGACGTTCGAAAACCGAGGTTTTACTGTATGTGACTGATAAAAGTAAATTGCTCATTTGTCTAAGGAAATCTTGTTGCTTCATGAAATGTTTTGTCAAAGATATGTTCATTAAATTTCAACATTTTCCTGGTGTTCTTGTGCATCTTCAGATCAAAACAAAGGAAAGACATATTATTTTGGCTATTTATAGCTGAGTATGGTATAATTTTTAATGGTCCGGCCCACTTGACATTTTTTTTGTTAAAAATGCCTTACTAAACATGTTCGTTTTTGTTAAAAATGCCTTACTAAACATGGTCGGTTTTTTTCGGCTAAAAACGCCTTATTCATGGTCGTTTTTTTCGGCTAAAAGCGCCTTACTATACATGGTCGTTTTTTTTCGGCTAAAAGCGCTTTACTATACATGGTCGTTTTTTTGGCTAAAAGCGCCTTACTATACATGGTCGTTTTTTTCGGCTAAAAACGCCTTACTATACATGGTTGGTTTTTTGGTTAAATCGCCTTACTAGACATGGTCGTTTTTTCAGCTAAAAACATCTTACTATACATGGTCGGTTTTTTTGGCTAAAAATGCCTTACTATACATGGTCGTTTTTTCCAGCTAAAAACGCCTTACTATATACATGGTCGTTTTTCATCTAAAACGCCTTACTATACATGGTTGGTTTTTTTGGCTAAAAACGCCTTACTATAAGTGGTCGTTTTTTTCGGCTAAAAACATCTTACTATACATGGTCCTTTTTTTCGGCTAAAAATGCCTTACTATACATAGTCGTTCGTTTTTCCGGCTAAAAAACCCTTACTATATACATGGTCGTTTTTTTCATCTAAAAACGCCTTATTATACATGGTCGTTTTTTCGGCTAAAACGCCTTACTATACATGGTCGTTTTTTTCGGGTTAAAACACCTTACTACACATGGTCGTTTTTTCGGGTTAAAAACATGGTCGTTTTTTTCGGCTGAAAACGCCTTACTATACATGGTCGTTTTTTTTAGGTTAAATCGCCTTACTCTACATGGTCGTTTTTTTGGGCTAAAAACGCCATACTATACATGGTCATTTTTTTCCGTCTAAAAACGGCTTGCTATACATGGTCGTTTTTATCGTCTAGAAACGCCCTACTACACATGGTCGTTTTTATCGTCTAAAAACGCCTTACTATACATGGTCGTTTTTTCAGCTAAAACGCCTTACTATACATGGTCGTTTTTTCGCTAAAACGCCTTACTATACATGGTCGTTTTTTCGGGTTAAAACGCCTTACTATACATGGTCGTTTTTTCGTCTAAAACGCCTTACTATACATGGTCGTTTTTTTGGTCTAAAACGCCTTATTATACATGGTCGTTTTTCGTCTAAAAACGCCTTACTATACATGGTCGTTTTTCGGGTTAAAACGCCTTACTATACATGGTCGTTTTTTCGTCTAAAACGCCTTACTATACATGGTCGTTTTTTCATCTAAAACGCCTTACTATACATGGTCGTTTTTAGTCTAAAATCGCCTTACTATACATGGTCGTTTTTTGTCTAAAACGCCTTACTATACATGGTCGTTTTTTGTCTAAAACGCCTTATTATACATGGTCGTTTTTTCGTCTAAAACGCCTTACTATACATGGTCGTTTTTTCATCTAAAAACGCCTTACTATACATGGTCGTTTTTAGTCTAAAAACGCCTTACTATACATGGTCGTTTTTTCATCTAAAAACGCCTTACTATACATGGTCGTTTTTTCGGTTAAAACGCCTACTATACATGGTCGTTTTTTTCGTCTAAAAATGCCTTACTATACATGGTCGTTTTTTTCGTCTAAAAATGCCTTACTATACATGGTCTTTTTTTTGGGTCTAAAAAGCCTTACTATACATGGTCGTTTTTTCATCTAAAAACGCCTTATTATACATGGTCGTTTTTTCGTCTAAAAAGCCTTACTATACATGGTCGTTTTTTCGGTTAAAACGCCTTACTATACATGGTCGTTTTTTTCGTCTAAAACGCCTTACTATACATGGTCGTTTTTTTCGTCTAAAAACGCCTTACTATACATGGTCTTTTTTTCGTCTAAAAACGCCTTACTATACATGGTCGTTTTTTTCATCTAAAAACGCCTTATTATACATGGTTGTTTTTTTCGTCTAAAAACGCCTTACTATACATGGTCGTTTTTTTGGTCTAAAACGCCTTACTATACATGGTCGTTTTTTTGTCTAAAACGCCTTACTATACATGGTCGTTTTTTCATCTAAAAACGCCTTACTATACATGGTCGTTTTTTCGTCTAAAACGCCTTACTATACATGGTCGTTTTTAGTCTAAAACGCCTTACTATACATGGTCGTTTTTAGTCTAAAACGCCTTACTATACATGGTCGTTTTTTCGTCTAAAACGCCTTACTATACATGGTCGTTTTTTTCATCTAAAAACGCCTTACTATACATGGTCGTTTTTGTCTAAAACGCCTTACTATACATGGTCGTTTTTTTGTCTAAAACGCCTTACTATACATGGTCGTTTTTTCCGGGTTAAAACGCCTCACTATACATGGTCGTTTTTTCGTCTAAAAACGCCTTACTATACATGGTCGTTTTTTCGTCTAAAACGCCTTACTATACATGGTCGTTTTTTTCGTCTAAAATCGCCTTACTATACATGGTCGTTTTTTTCGTCTAAAACGCCTTACTATACATGGTCGTTTTTTTGTCTAAAACGCCTTACTATACATGGTCGTTTTTTGTCTAAAAATGCCTTACTATACATGGTCGTTTTTAGTCTAAAACGCCTTACTATACATGGTCGTTTTTTAGTCTAAAACGCCTTACTATACATGGTCGTTTTTTCATCTAAAACGCCTTACTATACATGGTCGTTTTTTCGTCTAAAACGCCTTACTATACATGGTCGTTTTTTCGTCTAAAACGCCTTACTATACATGGTCGTTTTTTCATCTAAAACGCCTTACTATACATGGTTGTTTTTTTCGTCTAAAACGCCTTACTATACATGGTCGTTTTTTCGTCTAAAACGCCTTACTATACATGGTCGTTTTTTCATCTAAAACGCCTTACTATACATGGTTGTTTTTTCAGTCTAAAACGCCTTACTATACATGGTCGTTTTTTCTAAAACGCCTTACTATAAAAAAACGCCTTACATACTAAAACGCCTTACTATACATGGTTGTTTTTTCGTCTAAAACGCCTTACATACATGGTCGTTTTTTCATCTAAAACGCCTTACTATACATGGTTGTTTTTTTCGTCTAAAACGCCTTACTATACATGGTCGTTTTTTCGTCTAAAACGCCTTACTATACATGGTTGTTTTTTCGTCTAAAACGCCTTACTATACATGGTCGTTTTTTCGTCTAAAACGCCTTACTATACATGGTCGTTTTTTTCTCTAAAACGCCTTACTATACATGGTCGTTTTTGTCTAAAACGCCTTACTATACATGGTCGTTTTTTCGTCTAAAACGCCTTACTATACATGGTCGTTTTTTCATCTAAAACGCCTTACTATACATGGTCGTTTTTTCGTCTAAAACGCCTTACTATACATGGTCGTTTTTGTCTAAAACGCCTTACTATACATGGTCGTTTTTTCGTCTAAAACGCCTTACTATACATGGTCGTTTTTTGTCTAAAACGCCTTACTATACATGGTCGTTTTTTCGTCTAAAACGCCTTACTATACATGGTCGTTTTTTTCTCTAAAACGCCTTACTATACATGGTCGTTTTTTCGTCTAAAACGCCTTACTATACATGGTCGTTTTTTCGTCTAAAACGCCTTACTATACATGGTCGTTTTTTCGTCTAAAACGCCTTACTATACATGGTCGTTTTTTCGTCTAAAACGCCTTACTATACATGGTCGTTTTTTCGTCTAAAACGCCTTACTATACATGGTCGTTTTTTCGCTAAAACGCCTTACTATACATGGTCGTTTTTTCGGTTAAAACGCCTTACTATACATGGTCGTTTTTTACATCAAAAACGCCTTACTATACATGGTCGTTTTTTCGGCTAAAAACGCCTTACTATACATGGTCGTTTTTTTCGGCTAAAACGCCTTACTATACATGGTCGTTTTTTCGGCTAAAACGCCTTACTATACATGGTCGTTTTTTGGCTAAAACGCCTTACTATACATGGTCGTTTTTTTCGTCAAAAACGCCTTACTATACATGGTCGTTTTTTTGGACTAAAAACGCCTTACTATACATGGTCGTTTTTTCCGTCAAAAACGCCTTACTATACATGGTCGTTTTTTTCATCAAAAACGCCTTACTATACATGGTCGTTTTTTCGTCTAAAACGCCTTACTATACATGGTCGTTTTTTCGTCTAAAACGCCTTACTATACATGGTCGTTTTTTCGGTTAAAACGCCTTACTATACATGGTCGTTTTTTCGTCTAAAACGCCTTACTATACATGGTCGTTTTTTCGGTTAAAACGCCTTACTATACATGGTCGTTTTTTCGTGTAAAACGCCTTACTATACATGGTCGTTTTTTTCGTCTAAAACGCCTTACTATACATGGTCGTTTTTTCGTCTAAAACGCCTTACTATACATGGTCGTTTTTTCGTCTAAAACGCCTTACTATACATGGTCGTTTTTTCGTCTAAAACGCCTTACTATACATGGTCGTTTTTTCGTCTAAAACGCCTTACTATACATGGTCGTTTTTTCGTCTAAAACGCCTTACTATACATGGTCGTTTTTTCGTCTAAAACGCCTTACTATACATGGTCGTTTTTTCGTCTAAAACGCCTTACTATACATGGTCGTTTTTTCGTCTAAAACGCCTTACTATACATGGTCGTTTTTTCGTCTAAAACGCCTTACTATACATGGTCGTTTTTTTCGTCTAAAACGCCTTACTATACATGGTCGTTTTTTTCGTCTAAAACGCCTTACTATACATGGTCGTTTTTTCGTCTAAAACGCCTTACTATACATGGTCGTTTTTTCGTCTAAAACGCCTTACTATACATGGTCGTTTTTTCGTCTAAAACGCCTTACTATACATGGTCGTTTTTTCGTCTAAAACGCCTTACTATACATGGTCGTTTTTTCGTCTAAAACGCCTTACTATACATGGTCGTTTTTTCGTCTAAAACGCCTTACTATACATGGTCGTTTTTTCGTCTAAAACGCCTTACTATACATGGTCGTTTTTTCATCTAAAACGCCTTACTATACATGGTCGTTTTTTCGTCTAAAACGCCTTACTATACATGGTCGTTTTTTCGGTAAAACGCCTTACTATACATGGTCGTTTTTTCGTCTAAAACGCCTTACTATACATGGTCGTTTTTTCGTCTAAAACGCCTTACTATACATGGTCGTTTTTTCGTCTAAAACGCCTTACTATACATGGTCGTTTTTTCGTCTAAAACGCCTTACTATACATGGTCGTTTTTTCGTCTAAAACGCCTTACTATACATGGTCGTTTTTTCGTCTAAAAACGCCTTACTATACATGGTCGTTTTTTCGTCTAAAACGCCTTACTATACATGGTCGTTTTTTCGTCTAAAACGCCTTACTATACATGGTCGTTTTTTTGTCTAAAACGCCTTACTATACATGGTCGTTTTTTCGTCTAAAACGCCTTACTATACATGGTCGTTTTTTCGTCTAAAACGCCTTACTATACATGGTCGTTTTTTCGTCTAAAACGCCTTACTATACATGGTCGTTTTTTCGTCTAAAACGCCTTACTATACATGGTCGTTTTTTCGTCTAAAACGCCTTACTATACATGGTCATTTTTTGCGTCTAAAAACGCCTTCCTATATATGGTCGTTTTTTGCGTCTAAAACGCCTTACTATACATGGTCGTTTTTTTGTCTAAAAACGCCTTACTATACATGGTCGTTTTTTCGTCCAAAACGCCTTACTATACATGGTCGTTTTTTTCGTCTAAAACGCCTTACTATACATGGTCGTTTTTTTCGGCTAAAAACGCCTTACTATACATGGTCGTTTTTTCGTCTAAAACGCCTTACTATACATGGTCGTTTTTTTCGTCTAAAACGCCTTACTATACATGGTCGTTTTTTCGTCTAAAACGCCTTACTATACATGGTCGTTTTTTCGTCTAAAACGCCTTACTATACATGGTCGTTTTTTCGTCTAAAACGCCTTACTATACATGGTCGTTTTTTCGTCTAAAACGCCTTACTATACATGGTCGTTTTTTCGTCTAAAACGCCTTACTATACATGGTCGTTTTTTCGTCTAAAACGCCTTACTATACATGGTCGTTTTTTCGTCTAAAACGCCTTACTATACATGGTCGTTTTTTCGTCTAAAACGCCTTACTATACATGGTCGTTTTTTTCGTCTAAAACGCCTTACTATACATGGTCGTTTTTTCGTCTAAAACGCCTTACTATACATGGTCGTTTTTTCGTCTAAAACGCCTTACTATACATGGTCGTTTTTTCGTCTAAAACGCCTTACTATACATGGTCGTTTTTTCGTCTAAAACGCCTTACTATACATGGTCGTTTTTTCGTCTAAAACGCCTTACTATACATGGTCGTTTTTTCGTCTAAAACGCCTTACTATACATGGTCGTTTTTTTCGTCTAAAACGCCTTACTATACATGGTCGTTTTTTTCGTCTAAAACGCCTTACTATACATGGTCGTTTTTTCGTCTAAAACGCCTTACTATACATGGTCGTTTTTTTAAAACGCCTTACGTCTAAAACGCCTTACTATACATGGTCGTTTTTTCGTCTAAAACGCCTTACTATACATGGTCGTTTTTTCGTCTAAAACGCCTTACTATACATGGTCGTTTTTTCGTCTAAAACGCCTTACTATACATGGTCGTTTTTTCGTCTAAAACGCCTTACTATACATGGTCGTTTTTTCGTCTAAAACGCCTTACTATACATGGTCGTTTTTTCGTCTAAAACGCCTTACTATACATGGTCGTTTTTTCGTCTAAAACGCCTTACTATACATGGTCGTTTTTTCGTCTAAAACGCCTTACTATACATGGTCGTTTTTTCGTCTAAAACGCCTTACTATACATGGTCGTTTTTTCGTCTAAAACGCCTTACTATACATGGTCGTTTTTTCGGTTAAAACGCCTTCCTATACATGGTCGGTTTTTTCAGTCAAAAACGCCTTACTATACATGGTCGTTTTTTCGTCTAAAACGCCTTACTATACATGGTCGTTTTTTCGTCTAAAACGCCTTACTATACATGGTCGTTTTTTCGTCTAAAACGCCTTACTATACATGGTCGTTTTTTCGTCTAAAACGCCTTACTATACATGGTCGTTTTTTCGTCTAAAACGCCTTACTATACATGGTCGTTTTTTCGTCTAAAACGCCTTACTATACATGGTCGTTTTTTCGTCTAAAACGCCTTACTATACATGGTCGTTTTTTCGTCTAAAACGCCTTACTATACATGGTTGGGTTTTTTTTTCGTCTAAAACGCCTTACCATACATGGTCGTTTTTTTCGTCTAAAAAGACCTAATATACATGGGCGTTTTTTCGTCTAAAAACGCCTTACTATACATGGTCGTTTTTTCGCTAAAAACGCCTTACTATACATGGTCGTTTTTTCGTCTAAAACGCCTTACTATACATGGTCGTTTTTTCGTCTAAAACGCCTTACTATACATGGTCGTTTTTTCGTCTAAAACGCCTTACTATACATGGTCGTTTTTTTCGGTCTAAAACGCCTTACTATACATGGTCGTTTTTTCGTCTAAAACGCCTTACTATACATGGTCGTTTTTTCGGCTAAAACGCCTTACTATACATGGTCGTTTTTTTCGTCTAAAACGCCTTACTATACATGGTCGTTTTTTCGTCTAAAACGCCTTACTATACATGGTCGTTTTTTCGTCTAAAACGCCTTACTATACATGGTCGTTTTTTCGTCTAAAACGCCTTACTATACATGGTCGTTTTTTCGTCTAAAACGCCTTACTATACATGGTCGTTTTTTCGTCTAAAACGCCTTACTATACATGGTCGTTTTTTCGTCTAAAACGCCTTACTATACATGGTCGTTTTTTAGTCTAAAAACGCCTTACTATACATGGTCGTTTTTTCGTCTAAAACGCCTTACTATACATGGTCGTTTTTTCGTCTAAAACGCCTTACTATACATGGTCGTTTTTTCGTCTAAAACGCCTTACTATACATGGTCGTTTTTTCGTCTAAAACGCCTTACTAAACATGGTCGTTTTTTCGTCTAAAACGCCTTACTATACATGGTCGTTTTTTCGTCTAAAACGCCTTACTATACATGGTCGTTTTTTTCGTCTAAAAACGCCTTACTATACATGGTCGTTTTTTCGTCTAAAAACGCCTTACTATACATGGTCGTTTTTTTCGTCTAAAACACCTTACTATACATGGTCGTTTTTTTCCTCTAAAAACGGCTTACTCTACATGGTCGTTTTTTTCGTCTAAAACGCCTTACTATACATGGTCATTTTTTTCGTCTAAAAACGCCTTACTATACATGGTCGTTTTTTCGTCTAAAACGCCTTACTATACATGGTCGTTTTTTTCGTCTAAAACGCCTTACTATACATGGTCGTTTTTTTCGTCTAAAACGCCTTACTATACATGGTCGTTTTTTCGTCTAAAACGCCTTACTATACATGGTCGTTTTTTTCAGTCTAAAACGCCTTACTATACATGGTCGTTTTTTCGTCTAAAACGCCTTACTATACATGGTCGTTTTTTCGTCTAAAACGCCTTACTATACATGGTCGTTTTTTCGTCTAAAACGCCTTACTATACATGGTCGTTTTTTTCGTCTAAAACGCCTTACTATACATGGTCGTTTTTTCGTCTAAAACGCCTTACTATACATGGTCGTTTTTTTCGTCAAAAACGCCTTACTATACATGGTCGTTTTTTTCGTCTAAAACGCCTTACTATACATGGTCGTTTTTTTCTAAAACGCCTTACTATACATGGTCGTTTTTTCGTCTAAAACGCCTTACTATACATGGTCGTTTTTTTCGTCTAAAACGCCTTACTATACATGGTCGTTTTTTTTCTAAAACGCCTTACTATACATGGTCGTTTTTTCGTCTAAAACGCCTTACTATACATGGTCGTTTTTTGTCTAAAACGCCTTACTATACATGGTCGTTTTTTTGTCTAAAAACGCCTTACTATACATGGTCATTTTATTAGTCTAAAAAGCCTTACTATACATGGTCGTTTTTTGCGTCTAAAAACGCCTTACTTTACATGGTCATTTTTTCGTCCAAAACGCCTTACTATACATGGTCGTTTTTTTCGTCCAAAACGCCTTACTATACATGGTCGTTTTTTCGTCTAAAAACGCCTTACTATACATGGTCGTTTTTTTAGGCCCAAAACGCCTTACTATACATGGTCGTTTTTTCGTCTAAAACGCCTTACTATACATGGTCGTTTTTTCGTCTAAAACGCCTTACTATACATGGTCGTTTTTTCGCTAAAACGCCTTACTATACATGGTCGTTTTTTTCGTCCAAAACGCCTTACTATACATGGTCGTTTTTTCGGCTAAAACGCCTTACTATACATGGTCGTTTTTTCGCTAAAACGCCTTACTATACATGGTCGTTTTTTCCGCCAAAAACGCCTTACTATACATGGTCGTTTTTTCGGCCAAAAACGCCTTACTATACATGGTCGTTTTTTTGTCTAAAAACGCCTTACTATACATGGTCGTTTTTTTTCGTCAAAAAAGCCTTACTATACATGGTCGTTTTTTTCGTCTAAAAACGCCTTACTATACATGGTCGTTTTTTCGGCTAAAAACGCCTTACTATACATGGTCGTTTTTTCGTCTAAAACGCCTTACTATACATGGTCGTTTTTTCGTCTAAAACGCCTTACTATACATGGTCGTTTTTTCGGTAAAACGCCTTACTATACATGGTCGTTTTTTCGTCTAAAACGCCTTACTATACATGGTCGTTTTTTCGTCTAAAACGCCTTACTATACATGGTCGTTTTTTTAGGTTAAAACGCCTTACTATACATGGTCGTTTTTTGGCTAAAACGCCTTACTATACATGGTCGTTTTTTCGTCTAAAACGCCTTACTATACATGGTCGTTTTTTTCGTCTAAAACGCCTTACTATACATGGTCGTTTTTTCGTCTAAAACGCCTTACTATACATGGTCGTTTTTTCGTCTAAAACGCCTTACTATACATGGTCGTTTTTTCGTCTAAAACGCCTTACTATACATGGTCGTTTTTTCGTCTAAAACGCCTTACTATACATGGTCGTTTTTTCGTCTAAAACGCCTTACTATACATGGTCGTTTTTTTCATCTAAAACGCCTTACTATACATGGTCGTTTTTTCGTCTAAAACGCCTTACTATACATGGTCGTTTTTTCGTCTAAAACGCCTTACTATACATGGTCGTTTTTTTCGGTTAAAACGCCTTACTATACATGGTCGTTTTTTCGCTAAAAACGCCTTACTATACATGGTCGTTTTTTCGGTTAAAACGCCTTACTATACATGGTCGTTTTTTCGTCTAAAACGCCTTACTATACATGGTCGTTTTTTCGTCTAAAACGCCTTACTATACATGGTCGTTTTTTTCGTCTAAAACGCCTTACTATACATGGTCGTTTTTTCATCTAAAACGCCTTACTATACATGGTCGTTTTTTCGTCTAAAACGCCTTACTATACATGGTCGTTTTTTTTTCGCTAAAACGCCTTACTATACATGGTCGTTTTTTCGGTTAAAACGCCTTACTATACATGGTCGTTTTTTCAGCTAAAACGCCTTACTATACATGGTCGTTTTTTCGTCTAAAACGCCTTACTATACATGGTCGTTTTTTCGGTTAAAACGCCTTACTATACATGGTCGTTTTTTCGTCTAAAACGCCTTACTATACATGGTCGTTTTTTTTTTTTTTTTGTCTAAAACGCCTTACTATACATGGTCGTTTTTTCGTCTAAAACGCCTTACTATACATGGTCGTTTTTTCGTCTAAAACGCCTTACTATACATGGTCGTTTTTTCATCTAAAACGCCTTACTATACATGGTCGTTTTTTCGTCTAAAACGCCTTACTATACATGGTCGTTTTTTCGTCAAAAACGCCTTACTATACATGGTCGTTTTTTCGTCTAAAACGCCTTACTATACATGGTCGTTTTTTTCGTCTAAAACGCCTTACTATACATGGTCGTTTTTTTTCGCTAAAACGCCTTACTATACATGGTCGTTTTTTTCGGGTTAAAACGCCTTACTATACATGGTCGTTTTTTCAGCTAAAAACGCCTTACTATACATGGTCGTTTTTTCGTCTAAAAACGCCTTACTATACATGGTCGTTTTTTTTTGGTTTAAAACGCCTTACTATACATGGTCGTTTTTTTGTCTAAAACGCCTTACTATACATGGTCGTTTTTTTCGCTAAAACGCCTTACTATACATGGTCGTTTTTTTCGGTTAAAACGCCTTACTATACATGGTCGTTTTTTTCGTCTAAAAACGCCTTACTATACATGGTCGTTTTTTTCGTCAAAAACGCCTTACTATACATGGTCGTTTTTTCGTCTAAAACGCCTTACTATACATGGTCGTTTTTTCGTCTAAAACGCCTTACTATACATGGTCGTTTTTTCGCTAAAACGCCTTACTATACATGGTCGTTTTTTCGGGTTAAAACGCCTTACTATACATGGTCGTTTTTTTTTCAGCTAAAAACGCCTTACTATACATGGTCGTTTTTTCGTCTAAAACGCCTTACTATACATGGTCGTTTTTTCGGTTAAAACGCCTTACTATACATGGTCGTTTTTTTCGTCTAAAAATGCCTTACTATACATGGTCGTTTTTTTCTGGTTAAAACGCCTTACTATACATGGTCGTTTTTTCGTCTAAAACGCCTTACTATACGTGGTCGTTTTTTCGGCTAAAACGCCTTACTATACATGGTCGTTTTTTCGTCTAAAAACGCCTTACTATACATGGTCGTTTTTTCGTCTAAAAATGCCTTACTATACATGGTCGTTTTTTCGTCTAAAACGCCTTACTATACATGGTCGTTTTTTCGTCTAAAACGCCTTACTATACATGGTCGTTTTTTCATCTAAAACGCCTTACTATACATGGTTGTTTTTTCAGTCTAAAATCGCCTTATTATACATGGTCGTTTTTTCCGGGTTAAAACGCCTTACTATACATGGTGATTTTTTTCGGGTTAAAACGCCTTACTATACATGGTCGGTTTTTTTCAGCTAAAAATGCCTTACTATACATGGTCGTTTTTTTCGTCTAAAAACGCCTTACTATACATGGTCTTTTTTTTCGTCTAAAAACGCCTTACTATACATGGTCGTTTTTTTCATCTAAAACGCCTTACTATACATGGTCGTTTTTTTCGTCTAAAATCGCCTTACATACATGGCCGTTTTTTTCATGTAAAAACGCCTGATTATACATGGTTGTTTTTTTCGTCTAAATGGGTCGTTTTTTTGTCTAAAAACGCCTTACTATAGATGGTCGTTTTTTTTTCTAAAACGCCTTACTATACATGGTCGTTTTTTTCGTCTAAAACGCCTTACTATACATGGTCGTTTTTTTCGTCTAAAAACGCCTTACATACATGGTCGTTTTTTTCATCTAAAAACGCCTTATTATACATGGTTGTTTTTTTCGTCTAAAATCGCCTTACTATACATGGGCGTTTTTTTGTCTAAAAACGCCTTACTATACATGGTCGTTTTTTTTGTCTAAAAACGCCTTATTATACATGGTCGTTTTTTTCGGGTTAAAACGCCTTACTATACATGGTCTTTTTTTTCGTCTAAAAACGCCTTACATACATGGTCGTTTTTTTCATCTAAAAACGCCTTATTATACATGGTTGTTTTTTTCGTCTAAAAACGCCTTACTATACATGGTCGTTTTTTCCGTCTAAAAACGCCTTACTATACATGGTCGTTTTTTTGTCTAAAAACGCCTTACTATACATGGTCGTTTTTTTTGTCTAAAAACGCCTTACTATACATGGTCGTTTTTTTCGTCTAAAAGCGCCTTACTATACATGGTCATTTTTTCGGCTAAAAACGCCTTACTATACTTTTTCTTTTTTTTCGGGTTAAATCGCCTTCTAGACATGGTCGTTTTTTTTCAGCTAAAAACGCCTTACTACACATGGTCGTTTTTTCGGCTAAAAACGCTTTACTCTTCATGGTCGTTTTTTTGGCTAAAAACGCCTGACTATACATAGTCGTTTTTTCCGGCTAAAAACGCCTTACTATACATGGTTGGTTTTTTTGGCTAAAAACGCCTTACTATACATGGTCGTTTTTTTCGCTAAAAACGCCTTACTATACATGGTCCTTTTTTTCGCTAAAACGCCTTACTATACATGGTCGTTTTTTTCGCTAAAACGCCTTACTATACATGGTCGTTTTTTCATCTAAAACGCCTTACTATACATGGTCGTTTTTCGCTAAAACGCCTTACTATACATGGTCGTTTTTTTCGGTTAAAACACCTTACTATACATGGTCGCTTTTTTCGGTTAAAAACGCCTTACTATACATGGTCGTTTTTTTCGGCTAAAAAGCCTTACTATACATGGTCGTTTTTTATGTTAAAACGCCTTACTATACATGGTCGTTTTTTTTGGGCTAAAAATGCCTTATTATACATGGTCATTTTTTATGTCAAAAACGCCTGACTATACATGGTCGTTTTTTTCGCTAAAACGCCTTACTATACATGGTCGTTTTTCGCCTAAAACGCCTTACTATACATGGTCGGTTTTTTCGCCTAAAAACGCCTTATTATACATGGTCGCTTTTTTCGCTAAAACGCCTTATTATACATGGTCGTTTTTTCGGTTAAAACGCCTTACTATACATGGTCGTTTTTTCAGCTAAAAACGCCTTACTATACATGGTCGTTTTTTTGTCTAAAAACGCCTTACTATACATGGTCGTTTTTTCGCTAAAACGCCTTACTATACATGGTCGTTTTTTCGGTTAAAACGCCTTACTATACATGGTCGTTTTTTCGTCTAAAAATGCCTTACTATACATGGTCGTTTTTTCGCCTAAAAACGCCTTACTATACATGGTCTTTTTTTCGCCTAAAACGCCTTACTATACATGGTCGTTTTTTCAGCTAAAAACGCCTTACTATACATGGTCGTTTTTTCGCCTAAAACGCCTTACTATATACATGGTCGTTTTTTCGCTAAAAACGCCTTACTATACATGGTCTTTTTTTTCGGTTAAAACGCCTTACTATACATGGTCTTTTTTTTCGGCTAAAACGCCTTACTATACATGGTCGTTTTTTTCGTCTAAAAACGCCTTACTATACATGGTCGTTTTTTCGTCTAAAAACGCCTTACTATACATGGTCGTTTTTTCGCTAAAACGCCTTACTATACATGGTCGCTTTTTTCGCTAAAATGCCTTACTATACATGGTCTTTTTTTCGCTAAAACGCCTTACTATATTTGGTCGTTTTTTTCGCTAAAAATGCCTTACTATAAATGGTCGTTTTTTTCGTCCAACAACGTCTTACTATACATGGTCGTTTTTTCGGCTAAAACGCCTTACTATACATGGTCTTTTTTCGCCTAAAAACGCCTTACTATACATGGTCGTTTTTTTTCATCTAAAAACGCCTTACTATACATGGTCGTTTTTTCGGCTAAAAACGCCTTATTATACATGGTCGTTTTTTTCGGGTTAAAATGCCTTACTATACATGGTCGTTTTTTTCGGCTAAAAACGCCTTACTATACATGGTCGTTTTTTCGTCTAAAATCGCTTTATTATACATGGTCGTTTTTTCGGGTTAAAACGCCTTACTATACATGGTGGTTTTTTTCGTTAAAACGCCTTACTATACATGGTCGTTTTTTTGTCTAAAACGCCTTACTATACATGGTCGTTTTTTCGTCTAAAACGCCTTACTATACATGGTCGTTTTTTTCGTCTAAAATCGCCTTATTATACATGGTCGTTTTTTTGCTAAAACGCCTTACTATACATGGTCGTTTTTTTCGGGTTAAAACGCCTTACTATACATGGGAGTTTTTTTGTCTAAAAACGCCTTACTATACATGGTCGTTTTTTTTGTCTAAAAACGCCTTACTATACATGGTCTTTTTTCGTCTAAAAACGCCTTACTATACATGGTCGTTTTTTCGCTAAAACGCCTTACTATACATGGTCGTTTTTTTCGTCTAAAACGCCTTACTATACATGGTCGTTTTTTCGTCTAAAACGCCTTACTATACATGGTCGTTTTTTTTTCGTCTAAAAACGCCTTACATACATGGTCGTTTTTTTCATCTAAAAACGCCTTACATACATGGTCGTTTCTTTCGTCTAAAATCGCCTTATTATACATGGTCGTTTTTTTCGGGTTAAAATGCCTTACTGTACATGGTCGTTTTTTTCGGCTAAAAACGCCTTACTATACATGGTCGTTTTTTTCGTCTAAAATCGCCTTATTATACATGGTCGTTTTTTTTCGGGTTAAAACGCCTTACTATACATGGTGGTTTTTTCGGTTAAAACGCCTTACTATACATGGGAGTTTTTTTGTCTAAAACGCCTTACTATACATGGTCGTTTTTTTGTCTAAAACGCCTTACTATACATGGTCGTTTTTTCGCCTAAAATCGCCTTTATTATACATGGTTGTTTTTTCGCTAAAACGCCTTACTATACATGGTCGTTTTTTTCGGTTTAAACGCCTTACTATACATGGGAGTTTTTTGTCTAAAACGCCTTACTATACATGGTCGTTTTTTTGTCTAAAACGCCTTACTATACATGGTCTTTTTTCGTCTAAAACGCCTTACTATACATGGTCGTTTTTTTCATCTAAAAACGCCTTATTATACATGGTTGTTTTTTTCTCTAAAAACGCCTTACTATACATGGTCTTTTTTTTCGTCTAAAAACGCCTTACATACATGGTCGTTTTTTTCGTCTAAAAACACCTTACTATACATGGTCGTTTTTTTCGGCTAAAAATGCCTTACTATACATGGTCTTTTTTTTCGAGTTAAAACGCCTACCTATACATGGTCGTTTTTTTCGTCTAAAAATGCCTTACTATACATGGTCGTTTTTTCGTCTAAAAATGCCTTACTATACATGGTCGTTTTTTTCGTCTAAAAACGCCTTACTATACATGGTCTTTTTTTTCGTCTCAAAACGCCTTACATACATGGTTGTTTTTTTCATCTAAATACGCCTTACATACATGGTCGTTTCATTTGTCTAAAATCGCCTTATTATACATGGTCGTTTTTTTCGGGTTAAAACGCCTTACTATACATGGTGTTTTTTTTCGGGTTAAAACGCCTTACTATACATGGGAGTTTTTTTGTCTAAAAACGCCTTACTATACATGGTCGTTTTTTCGCTAAAAACGCCTTACTATACATGGTCGTTTTTTTCGTCTAAAATCGCCTTATTATACATGGTCGTTTTTTTCGGGTTAAAACGCCTTACTATACATGGTGGTTTTTTTCGGTTAAAACGCCTTACTATACATGGGAGTTTTTTGTCTAAAAACGCCTTACTATACATGGTCATTTTTTTTGTCTAAAAACGCCTTACTATACATGGTCGTTTTTTTCGTCTAAAAACGCCTTACATACATGGTCGTTTTTTTCATCTAAAAATGCCTTATTACACATGGTTGTTTTTTTCGTCTAAAATTGCCTTATTATACATGGTCGTTTTTTTCGGGTTAAAACGCCTTACTCTACATGGGCGTTTTTTGTCTAAAAACGCCTTACTATACATGGTCGTTTTTTTCGTCTAAAAACGCCTTACTATACATGGTCGTTTTTTTCGGGTTAAAACGCCTTACTATACATGGTGGTTTTTTTCGGGTTAAAACGCCTTACTATACATGGTCTTTTTTTTCGTCTAAAAACGCCTTACTATACATGGTCGTTTTTTCATCTAAAACGCCTTATTATACATGGTTGTTTTTTCGTCTAAAACGCCTTTCTATACATGGTCTTTTTTTCGCCTAAAACGCTTTACTATACATGGTCGTTTTTTCATCTAAAACGCCTTATTATACATGGTTGTTTTTTCGTCTAAAACGCCTTATTATACATGGTCGTTTTTTCGGTTAAAACGCCTTACTATACATGGTCGTTTTTTCGTCTAAAACGCCTTACTATACATGGTCGTTTTTTTCGTCTAAAACGCCTTACTATACATGGTCGTTTTTTTCGTCTAAAAACGCCTTACTATACATGGTCGTTTTTTCGTCTAAAAACGCCTTACTATACATGGTCGTTTTTTTCGGGTTAAAACGCCTTACTATACATGGTCGTTTTTTCGGTTAAAACGCCTTACTATACATGGTCGTTTTTTTCGCTAAAACGCCTTACTATACATGGTCGTTTTTTCGCCTAAAATCGCCTTATTATACATGGTCGTTTTTTCGGGTTAAAACGCCTTACTATACATGGGCGTTTTTTCGCTGAAAACGCCTTACTATACATGGTCGTTTTTTCGCTAAAACGCCTTACTATACATGGTCGCTTTTTCGGGTTAAAACGCCTTACTATACATGGTCGTTTTTTCGCTAAAACGCCTTACTATACATGGTCGTTTTTTCATCTAAAACGCCTTACTATACATGGTCTTTTTTCGCCTAAAACGCCTTACTATACATGGTCGTTTTTTCATCTAAAACGCCTTACTATACATGGTCGTTTTTTTTGTCTAAAATCACCTTACTATACATGGTCGTTTTTTCAGGTAAAAACGCCTTACTATACATGGTGGTTTTTTCGCTAAAACGCCTTACTATACATGGTCGTTTTTTCCTCTAAAATCGCCTTACTATACATGGTCGCTTTTTTCGGTTAAAACGCCTTACTATACATGGTCGTTTTTTTCTGGGTTAAAACGCCTTACTATACATGGGCGTTTTTTAGTCTAAAACGCCTTACTATACATGGTCGTTTTTTTGTCTAAAACGCCTTACTATACATGGTCGTTTTTTCATCTAAAATGCCTTACTATACATGGTCGTTTTTCGCCTAAAACGCCTTACTATACATGGTCGTTTTTTTCGGCTAAAAACGCCTTACTATACATGGTCGTTTTTTCGGGTTAAAACGCCTTACTATACATGGTCGTTTTTTCGCTAAAAATGCCTTGCTATACATGGTCGTTTTTTCGTCTAAAAACGCCTTACTATACATGGTCGTTTTTTTGTCTAAAAACGCTTTACATACATGGTCGTTTATTTTGGGTTAAAACGCCTTACTATACATGGTCTTTTTTTTCGTCTAAAAACGCCTTACTATACATGGTCTTTTTTTCGTCTAAAAATGCCTTACTATACATGGTCGTTTTTTTCATCTAAAATCGCCTTATTATACATGGTCGTTTTTTTGTCTAAAATCGCCTTACTATACATGGTCGTTTTTTTCGGCTAAAAACGCCTTACTATACATGGTCTTTTTTTCGGCTAAAAACGCCTTACTATACATGGTCTTTTTTTTCGCCTAAAACGCCTTACTATACATGGTCGTTTTTTTCATCTAAAACGCCTTACTATACATGGTCGTTTTTTTGTCTAAAACGCCTTACTATACATGGTCGTTTTTTTCGGCTAAAACGCCTTACTATACATGGTCGTTTTTTTCGGTTAAAACGCCTTACTATACATGGTCGTTTTTTTCGGTTAAAACGCCTTACTATACATGGGCTTTTTTTGTCTAAAACGCCTTACTATACATGGTCGTTTTTTTGTCTAAAACGCCTTACTATACATGGTCGTTTTTTTCGTCTAAAAACGCCTTACTATACATGGTCGTTTTTTCGGGTTAAAACGCCTTACTATACATGGTCGTTTTTTTCGGCTGAAAACGCCTTACTATACATGGTCGTGTTTTTCGCTAAAAATGCCTTACTATACATGGTCGTTTTTTTGGTTAAAACGCCTTACTATACATGGTCGTTTTTTCAGCTAAAAACGCCTTACTATACATGGTCGTTTTTTTCGGCTAAAAACGCCTTACTATACATGGTCGTTTTTTCCGGGTTAAAACGCCTTACTATACATGGTGTTTTTTTACGGGTTAAAACGCCTTACTATACGTGGGCGTTTTTTTGTCTGAAAACGCCTTACTATACATGGTCGTTTTTTTTGTCTAAAAACGCCTTACTATACATGGTCGTTTTTTTCGTCTAAAAACGCCTTACTATACATGGTCGTTTTTTCCGGGTTAAAACGCCTTACTATACATGGTCGTTTTTTTCGGCTGAAAACGCCTTACTATACATGGTCGTGTTTTTCGGCTAAAAATGCCTTACTATACATGGTCGTTTTTTTCGGGTTAAAACGCCTTACTATACATGGTCGTTTTTTTCGGCTAAAAACGCCTTACTATACATGGTCGTTTTTTTTCACCTAAAACGCCTTACTATACATGGTCTTTTTTTCGTCTAAAACGCCTTACTATACATGGTTGTTTTTTTCGTCTAAAAACGCCTTACTATACATGGTCTTTTTTTTCGTCTAAAAACGCCTTACATACATGGTCGTTTTTTTCATCTAAAAACGCCTTACATACATGGTCGTTTTTTTTTTCTAAAATCACCTTATTATACATGGTCGTTTTTTTCAGGTTAAAACGCCTCACATGGTGTTTTTTCGCTAAAAACGCCTTACTATACATGGTCGTTTTTTCGCTAAAATCGCTTTATTATACATGGTCGTTTTTTCGGTTAAAACACCTTACTATACATGGTGTTTTTTTCGGTTAAAACGCCTTACTATACATGGGCGTTTTTTGTCTAAAACGCCTTACTATACATGGTCGTTTTTTTGTCTAAAACGCCTTACTATACATGGTCGTTTTTTCGCCTAAAACGCCTTACTATACATGGTCGTTTTTTCGCCTAAAAACGCTTTACTATACATGGTCGTTTTTTCGTCTAAAACGCCTTACTATACATGCTCGTTTTTTCAGGTTAAAACGCCTTACTATACATGGTCTTTTTTCGCCTAAAACGCCTTACATACATGGTCGTTTTTTTCATCTAAAAACGCCTTACATACATGGTCGTTTTTTTTTTCTAAAATCACCTTATTATACATGGTCGTTTTTTTCAGGTTAAAACGCCTCACTGGTGTTTTTTTTTCGGCTAAAAACGCCTTACTATACATGGTCGGTTTTTTCGTCTAAAATCGCCTTATTATACATGGTCGTTTTTTTCGGGTTAAAACGCCTTACTATACATGGTGTTTTTTTTCGGGTTAAAACGCCTTACTATACATGGGCGTTTTTTTGTCTAAAAACGCCTTACTATACATGGTCGTTTTTTTCGTCTAAAAACGCTTTACATACATGGTCGTTTTTTTCGTCTAAAAACGCCTTACTATACATGCTCGTTTTTTTCGGGTTAAAACGCCTTACTATACATGGTCGTTTTTTTCGGCTAAAAACGCCTTACTATACATGGTCGTTTTTTCGGGTTAAAACGCCTTACTATACATGGTCGTTTTTTTCGGCTAAAAACGCCTTACTATACATGGTCGTTTTTTTCGGCTAAAAATGCCTTACTATACATGGTCTTTTTTTTCGGGTTAAAACGCCTACCTATACATGGTCTTTTTTTTCGTCTAAAAACGCCTTACATACATGGTCGTTTTTTCATCTAAAAACGCCTTACATACATGTTCGTTTTTTTCGTCTAAAAACGCCTAAATATACATGGTCGTTTTTTTCGTCTAAAAACATCTTACTATACATGGTCGTTTTTTTCGGCTAAAAATGCCTTACTATACATGGTTGTTTTTTTCGTCTAAAAATGCCTTAGTATACATGTTCGTTTTTTTCGGGTTAAAACGCCTTACTATACATGGTCTTTTTTTTCGTCTAAAAACGCCTTACATACATGGTCGTTTTTTTCATCTAAAAACGCCTTACATACATGGTCGTTTTTTCGTCTAAAATCGCCTTATTATACATGGTCGTTTTTTTCGGCTAAAAATGCCTTACTATACATGGTCGTTTTTTTCGGGTTAAAACGCCTTACTATACATGGTCGTTTTTTTCGGCTAAAAACGCCTTACTATACATGGTCGTTTTTTTCGGCTAAAAACGCCTTACTATACATGGTCGTTTTTTCGTCTAAAAACGCCTTACTATACATGGTCTTTTTTTTGTCTAAAAACGCCTTACTATACATGGTTGTTTTTTTCATCTAAAAACGCCTTATTATACATGGTTGTTTTTTTCGTCCAAAAACGCCTTACATACATGGTCGTTTTTTTAATCTAAAAACGCCTTATTATACATGGTTGGTTTTTTTGTCTAAAATCGCCTTATTATACATGGTCGTTTTTTTCAGGTTAAAACGCCTTACTATACATGGTGTTTTTTTTCGGGTTAAAACGCCTTACTATACATGGGCGTTTTTTTGTCTAAAAACGCCTTACTATACATGGTCGTTTTTTTTGTCTAAAAACGCCTTACTATACATGGTCGTTTTTTTCGGCTAAAAACCCCTTACTATACATGGTCTTTTTTTTCGTCTAAAATCGCCTTACTATACATGGTCGTTTTTTTCGTCTAAAAACGTCTTACTATACATGGTCGTTTTTTTCGGCTAAAAATGCCTTACTATACATGGTTGTTTTTTTCGTCTAAAAATGCCTTAGTATACATGTTCGTTTTTTTCGGGTTAAAACGCCTTACTATTCATGGTCGTTTTTTTCGGCTAAAAACGCCTTACTATACATGGTCGTTTTTTTCGGCTAAAAACGCCTTACTATACATGGTCTTTTTTTCGTCTAAAAACCCCTTACTATACATGGTCTTTTTTTTCGTCTAAAATCGCCTTACTATACATGGTCGTTTTTTTCATCTAAAATCGCCTTATTATACATGGTCGTTTTTTTGTCAAAAATCGCCTTACTATACATGGTCGTTTTTTTCGGCTAAAAACGCCTTACTATACATGGTCTTTATTTTCGGCTAAAAACGCCTTACTATACATGGTCTTTTTTTCGTCTAAAACGCCTTACTATACATGGTCGTTTTTTTCATCTAAAAACGCCTTACTATACATGGTCGTTTTTTTTGTCTAAAAACGCCTTACTATACATGGTCGTTTTTTCGCTAAAAACGCCTTACTATACATGGTCGTTTTTTCGGCTAAAAACGCTTTACTCTTCATGGTCGGTTTTTTTCGGCTAAAAACGCCTTACTATACATGGCCATTTTTTTGTCTAAAACGCCTTCCTGTACATGGTCGCTTTTTTCATCTAAAAACGCCTTACTATACATGGTTGTTTTTTTCGGCTAAAAACGCCTTACTATACATGGTCGGTTTTTTTCGGCTAAAAACGTCTTACTATACATGGTCGTTTTTTCGGCTAAAAACGCTTTACTCTTCATGGTCGTTTTTTTTCGGCTAAAAACTTCTTACTATACATGGTCATTTTTTTGTCTAAAAACGCCTTACTATACATGGTCGTTTTTTTGTCTAAAAACGCCTTATTATACATGGTCGTTTTTTTCGGGTTAAAAAGCCTGACTATACATGGTGTTTTTTTTCGGGTTAAAACGCCTTACTATACATGGTCGTTTTTTTCGTCTAAAAATGCCTTACTATACATGGTCGTTTTTTGGTCTAAAAACGCCTTACTATACATGGTCGTTTTTTTCGTCTAAAAATGCCTTACTATACATGGTCGTTTTTTTCGGGTGAAAACGCCTTACTATTCATGGTCGTTTTTTTCGGCTAAAAACACCTTACTATACATGGTCGTTTTTCGCTAAAAATGCCTTACTATACATGGTCGTTTTTTCGCTAAAACCCCTTACTATACATGGTCTTTTTTTTCGTCTAAAATCGCCTTACTATACATGGTCGTTTTTTTCGTCTAAAAACGTCTTACTATACATGGTCGTTTTTTTCGGCTAAAAATGCCTTACTATACATGGTTGTTTTTTTCGTCTAAAAATGCCTTAGTATACATGTTCGTTTTTTTCGGGTTAAAACGCCTTACTATTCATGGTCGTTTTTTTCGGCTAAAAACGCCTTACTATACATGGTCGTTTTTTCGCTAAAACGCCTTACTATACATGGTCTTTTTTTCGCCTAAAACCCCTTACTATACATGGTCTTTTTTTCGTCTAAAAACGCCTTACTATACATGGTCGTTTTTTTCATCTAAAATCGCCTTATTATACATGGTCGTTTTTTTGTCTAAAATCGCCTTACTATACATGGTCGTTTTTTTCGGCTAAAAACGCCTTACTATACATGGTCTTTATTTTCGGCTAAAAACGCCTTACTATACATGGTCTTTTTTTTCGTCTAAAAACGCCTTACTATACATGGTCGTTTTTTTCATCTAAAAACGCCTTACTATACATGGTCGTTTTTTTGTCTAAAAACGCCTTACTATACATGGTCGTTTTTTCGGCTAAAAACGCTTTACTCTTCATGGTCGTTTTTTTTCGGCTAAAAACGCCTTACTATACATGGCCATTTTTTTGTCTAAAAACGCCTTCCTGTACATGGTCGTTTTTTTCATCTAAAAACGCCTTACTATACATGGTTGTTTTTTTCGGCTAAAAACGCCTTACTATACATGGTCGGTTTTTTCCGGCTAAAAACGTCTTACTATACATGGTCGTTTTTTCGGCTAAAAACGCTTTACTCTTCATGGTCGTTTTTTTTCGGCTAAAAACTTCTTACTATACATGGTCATTTTTTTGTCTAAAAACGCCTTACTATACATGGTCGTTTTTTTGTCTAAAAACGCCTTATTATACATGGTCGTTTTTTCGGGTTAAAAAGCCTGACTATACATGGTGTTTTTTTTCGGGTTAAAACGCCTTACTATACATGGTCGTTTTTTTCGTCTAAAAATGCCTTACTATACATGGTCGTTTTTTTGTCTAAAAACGCCTTACTATACATGGTCGTTTTTTTCATCTAAAAATGCCTTACTATACATGGTCGTTTTTTTCGGGTGAAAACGCCTTACTATTCATGGTCGTTTTTTTCGGCTAAAAACACCTTACTATACATGGTCGTTTTTTTCGGCTAAAAATGCCTTACTATACATGGTCGTTTTTCTAGTTAAAACGCCTTACTATACATCGTCGTTTTTTTATCTAAAACCGCCTTCCTATACATAGTCGTGTTTTTCGTCTAACAACGCCTTCTTATACACGGTCGTTTTTTTCGTCTAAAAACGCCTTACTGTACGTGATTGTTTTTTTGGGCTAAAAACGCCTTACTGTACATGGTCGTTTTTTTCGGCTAAAAACACCTTACTATGCAACAGGGATGTTTAACATACGCCCGGAACCGGCCCGCAAGAAGGTTTCATCAGGCCCGCGGGATAATGTAAAAGTGAAAAAATGCACAAAAGACACCGAATGAATATTTTTAATAAGGTGCAATTCATGGAATATCACAGGGGGAGACACAGTTTTGATCAGAAGAAAAGACAACATTGTTTTGATCAGAGAAGAAGACAACAGAATCCTCAGTCTGTCACTGAGACAGACCCAACACAGCACACGCTAGCAAGGACATGTGAATACTTTTTTCTTTACACATATTATAGCACTCTCCTTAGTTCTTAAGGTGTAGGCAGGAATTATATTTAGATATTATATACTCGTGTAAATCGTTTAAAAATTCCTTTCTTCATAAATCTTGTTTAATCTTAAAAGTTCATGACTTAATTTTTCAAGACCAATTACTTGTTAAGGTTTTGTGCCTTTGTACAGTCAGTGGGATCATTTGCAATGCATATATGTGAATGATAAAAGTACATTGCACATTTGTGAGGAAATCTTAGGTGCTTCATGAAAATGTTTTGTAAAAGATATGTTCATTAAATTTCAACATTTTACTAGTGTTCTTGTGCATCTTTCGACCAAAACAACGTAAAGACATATTATTTTAGTTATTTATAGCAGAGTATGGTATAATTTTTAACGGTCCGGCCCACTTGACATCTACCGAGGCCGTATGTGGCCCACAATATGAAATGAGTTTGACACCCCTGGCCAAGAAAGGAAAATGACAAAACGGCACGATCTCTTTGTGCAACCCGTCTACAATCGAAAACGAGGTTGGCTTTGCAAACTATCTCCTGATCTCAGGATGGCATTCTGAAGGCAGGGAGGAGGAAATACTGGCGTGGTCGATGGGTCATGGGTGAGGTTGGAGTGCCGTCATATCGCCCACGATAGACGCCAACCGTCTCACCAATTATGTTCTTTTTTTTAACCTTCAAAACCTCGTGTGGTCGGCTGCCGTTGACTACATAGAAAAAATGTAAAAATTATCGCAGTGGAATGGTCGAATGGTAAAAGACCTCGCGTGGTGATCCGGCTCGCCGAGCTGGTAAGAAGTCTCATTTCAACAAGCCTCATTTCATTATTCAGAGTTGAAGGAAGATTGTTCTTGGGTCCTCCGTGCCACAAGAGGGAGTAACCTGCTCCCCGCCAGAGTCCACCTACGAGCACAGACCTGCAGGCAACACTTTTTGCTCTTCTTCCTGTTATTCGCAAGGTGCTGAAGTCAAACTTTGGGCCAGCCTGAAAAGTAGGAGACATTTACACTAATTAAATGCACCATCATGACTACTTTTTTGACTTTTTTTTCTCCCCCAGGCAGCAGTAAACATGATGGGCTTCCTGCTCTCGAAAAACCCAATACAGAGTTTATCTCCCTGGTAAGTTTCATGCCCAACACATCTTTGTCTGCACAAGAAATTGACTTGCGTGTAACTCACGGATGCCTTTCCTCTCAGGGCAACACACCTGTCCCACGTTCTTCTCAAGAGCTGACCACTTCGCCGCCCAGCAACAAGCAGACTGCCATCCAACTTGCAACTTTTTCCTCTGCTTTTGTGATTGTCTACTCTGCAGCAGAAATAAAGCTTGATTACAAAGAACACTTCAACTCAACTTCATTTTTAAACACATTGCCACAATCTAACTTTTAAAAAAAATCAACAAAATTAATTTCAGTTTTTTTTCTAAACTTTTTTCAGAATTTTTTTCAAAACATTTTTTCAAAACATTTTTTTCCATGATTTTTTTTCCAGGCAGAAAAATCCAGGAAAGTGGGTGTGGCCTGGCGGGAATGATGGCTGATGATTCGCTGATAGCTGTGAAAGTGGGTGGAGCATGACGATAACATTCTGTGATTGGTGGAAAGGAGGTGTGGTTATGCAAATGTGGAGCCATTTGATTGGTCAGAACTTAGAAAGGGGCGTGGTTATGCAAATTACTGTTATTGTTATGCTGGGGCCTCACCGTGATTGGTGGATGTCAAATTGGGTGTGGTTTGGGGCGGGAATTGCAAAATTTTTCTAAGTCCTACTTGAGTCTTGAGCTCAGACTTCCACTTGGGTCACATCAGACAGTCTTTTCACTGTTCCCGTCGGTTTCACATGAGCCAAAAGCTCGATTCCTGGAGTTTCGAGTCATTTGGAGACCAACGGGAACAGTGAAAAAACTGTCTGATGTGACTGAAGCGCAAGTCTGAGCTCAAGACTTCAGTCTTTGAACAGGCTTCGAGTGAGTTGAGGATGGATTTGGTCATGAGAGGCAAAGACTACAATTCAAGTTGAACAATTTATTGGACAGAAAAGCGAACATGACAATGTAAAATCATTTGACCAGTCAATCTTTTTGTGGGCCAGTTCAAGTTGCACGGACACAAACACTGACGACAGGCCTGAGATGGGAGCATGTGCTTGACCAGCTCATGCGTGATGTCACTGACATCTCATGACACACCAAGGGGGACATGAACACGTCCGACTTCTCTCACTGAGACAAAAACTAACTGCCGTGTACTCCACAACAACATGATCACACTCTTCTGGTCAAGTTTTTAAATGACATTGAAGTGGGCCAAGTTAATCATATGTATGTATACATTATATATATATATGCATACATAGACACATTTTTAAACTAACTTGGTCCACTTCAAGGTTTAAATACCTATTCCAGAAGTGCTTGATGATGCTCGGGTTGTCCATGTGGAGTTGACAGTGTTGTGCAGTACACGAAGCAGAAGTTTAAGTTGAGTGAGAGACAGACAGGCGGACACACTCACCTCCACCTTGTGGTGCAACGTGACATCAGACATCAGCTCTTCAAGCACACCACACAGCTCAGTACTCACGCGTGTCCAAATGCAGGTTGGCGTCCCTTCCGCCTGTCCTCCGAGTCCGGCGGCTGCGCCTTTGGCCCAGTAATATGACGAATCTGCTCAGGCAGAACAACAAAACAAAAGTGGAAAGTCACACACTGTAGTCCATAAAAAAGTTGTTTCTTTTTTTCTTTTTAATTTGAGTCATTATTCGTAAAGTGGCAGACTTTTACTTTCAACCCGTCCATTTCCAAATGTGCCCGCACTTGCAATGCATCTGTTTGAGCGATCCACTTGCGGCTCTCTCCCCACACCTAAAGTGCAATGAGCAACCTCCTTTTGAAAAACAAATGAACAAAATCACAGGTGCATTTGTGGGAATAGTTTTGAAACAGATCTGCCCCCCCTGATGTGAAGCCATCACACTTCCACTGCGAGCAGCTTTGGTGTAGAAAACATGCAGAATAGTTTTCAAGTCAAACGCGATTGCTTTTTGATTGACAGCTGAGGTCTACTTGTCGGCGGCGTGCTCGCTCACTGCCCCCTTTGCAGATGTTGTTTTTTATGTTGAGTCACAACAACAAAATTACAGGAGCAACGTGTCATAATAACTCTCTCCAATTGTCTACATCTATACACTCAGAGATAAACTGTGAAGTCAGTTTAAAATGTTAAAATTACTCACTGAGAACAGGGCTTTTGGACAGCGGGAAAAGCTTGCTCATTGAACCGGATGTGGTACCGTTCTTGTGCTTGTACTTATTCTTCTTCTTGGTGAATTCGATGTCTCAACTCAACTGTATTTATAGAGCACTTTCAAACAGCCATTGCTGCATACAAAGTGCTGTACATGGAGCAATTAACATATACAACAAACAGTAAAGCAAATCGGTAACAAAGACGGTAGAAAGCACCAAACAGCAAAACCAAGAACAAATCATGTTGAGTCAAATGCCAAAGAATACAGTACAAGTGAGTTTTGAGGCGGGTCTTTAGTTCATATCGCCGCCTACTGTCCGGGAAAAAATAAAGGCGTTTGGCAAGCAATCTGAATCTAATTTACAGTATTAGCCAAGCGTGCAAAAACACAAAACACTAAATTAGGGCATATCTTGAAGAACCACAGATTTCAAGGGCAGCTGATCCACTGAGCTGGTGGAAATACCGAGCTTCCGTCTACCCCCGTTTGCTCAAAGTAATGGAGAGTAGATTGTGCATTGTAGCAACATCTGTCCCGTCAGAGAGGGTGTTCTCAAAGACTGGACAAATTGAAGTATTCCAAGTTGAAGTATTTAGTTGTGTTTACTGCAAATTTAAAATAAAGCAAGGAGTAGCTTATGTTTGTTTTGTTCCCTGCTGCTGTTGCAGTTAATACTCACTATTTTTGTTTTGATGCAGTATGTTTGATTGTTGTTGGTCGAAGTTTAATTTTGTTGCTTGTTTATTGTTTGGAGCCTTTTTAATGTTCATTAAAATAAGTAAAAAGCCATTTCTTTGCTTGATAATTGTTGCTCTTTGCAGTCAGTAGAGTGCAATATTTAGTTCACCAAGTCATTTTTCAAAATGTATGCTAAATTTGTCATGAATATTTAAAAGAAAAGCTAAAGTTAAAAGAGCCGTTGAGAGCCTAAAAGAGCCGGCTCTTTTCACTGAGCCGATCCAAATGAACCGGATCACCGAAAAGAGCCGAAAATCCCATCACTCGTCTCCTCTTGCTATTTCAGCCTGAGATGACGTACCTGCAGCTTCGTTCACGGTTCATTTGGTTTTACGTTGTTTCCGCAATGATGCTGCTAGCCCCGCCCCTCGTCCTCATCAATTTCCACCTTTCAACGGGATAACATTTTACTTTTTAGATCCAGCCAGTCGCCCAGTCAGCCTTTAGCCACCAGTCGCACAGATCATCGAAAAATACAATTCCAACCTGTTATAATTTTACATTTGGCTGCCCACAAGGGGGATTGTGCTCTAAATGTGAGCCATCCACACTGGCTCCGCAGCCCTTTCTGTGCACAATGGGGATTTAACGGAGAGGAGGGGAAAAAAAGCAACGATTTCTTCTGTTCTGCCGTGACAATTGAACGCACCATGCAGCATCCGAGGGCATGGCGAGCTGCGCTGTTCCTCACCATCATGTTACACACGGGGCTGTCAGACAGATACGGTAAGGTGATGGATAAATGCTCAAAAGTCTGTATGGGTCGAGATTTTGGGGGGACGATTATTATTATTATCATCACTATTGTTTTTCTTCAGTGTGAGTTGTGACTTCCGTTGTCGACATCGAGCTTGTTTGATTTATTTTGCTAAACAAACAGTAGATTGTGATCTGTAACAGTGGCGGATGATTAGCTTGAGGATGCCAAGTGAGGAGTGAAAAGGAGTGCATTTTGTATTCTCTCGTATTGTATTTTTTAAATCGAGATAACAACCATATGGCCACTGCATTACTACCATTTGCCACAATACGTCTTGTTCAAGATTATACTTTAACACCAACAATAAAATACACACATATATTTTTCAAATGTTCCTTTTTTCGGGGCGGGGGGATATGGGGTGCTTCTGTGCGTCTTTCCCTAGCACAGTCATTTCCCTAAATCATTGAATAAAGTTCTCAAACTGCTTTTCACTAATAAACAAATACATATGTACTGTATCTTAATATAAAAAAAAACAGAATTTCGTTTTTCCTACTTTGAGTAGAAATTACAAGATATAAAAGTCTTTTTTTTCCTTGTATTACATTCTTAGAAAGAGTAGAGTAACCTTCCACAAAGTTGAAAATCTTAGTCACTCTCTTCACTATCACTTATAGTCAACAAAATATAAATAAGCAGAATGCCGGCTTTTAAAACGGTTCCAATGAAAATTGTACGGTCACATTGATTGTCACACACTGTTACAATTTTCACAATTTGTCTTTCGTAAGTAAGCATCATTTAAAAGAGGTGAGAAAGTGTAATGGCAACTGAGGCAGAAATAATACAGCGCTTTTATCCATTCATGCTGAAATACATTGGGGTTTTTTCGAACAAGAATCCAACCAGGCACATGCAACCACTATGAGGTTCGCATTAGAGTCTCTGTTCTGGTGTATAACTCCACTGCCTGATAAAGGCAGCTGTTTGTCATATTTTGGGTACCTTATTAATCAACCTGAAAGGGGCTAAACACCTCAGCAATGATTTTTTCACTTAATTTCTGACTCCAGTCGTCCATCCACACATTGTTCAACATTGTCAATCAAAGCTCAGCACAGAATCTTTGTTGGTATCCAGCACAATATATCTTTATTTATGTTGCGCTGTCACAACAGCTGCAGCTGCAATAAAGCACTTTACAAAGATCCAATTCAAGGGCTTTTTAAATCAATTTTATGTATAGAAGAACTACATTAATGTGTCTGAGTAGAGCAATTTCTTTGTCAAACAAAACATCATTATCCTTTTATGTAGAAATAATTGTATTGAAGTTGACTTTATTTCTGTAACATGATGCAAAAGCAAAGTCTTAATTCTAGATTGCGATCCATTCACGTATCCATCTTGAGACAAACCCATGCTTGGTATTGACTTTGATGTGATTTTAATTGTCTCCTGCATACGTACGAAGGGAGAGCAGGCAGCAAATCAGGCACACAGCGACAACCACGCATTACCTGAAGCGCTTGCCTCCTATCTAATGCCAAACATCTGCTCATTCACACAAAACCAAAATCTTATTCCCTTGAAACCTGATGAGAAACAACAGAAGAGATTTCAAATTAAACAAATGTTAATCTAACCTTGACAATTCTGCAATTGTGCCATTTATGAAAGAAAATCCTACAGTTGTGTCAAGAAACTGTCAGTTTTACACAGCACAGGCAGCAATTGCTTTTTAAAATGATTTTTCTAGTACAGTTAGGTGGGGGTTGAAATATTCAGGCTCTGGCCTTCCTGGGTAAAATAGGTTATAACACACGCATGAGCTTCTTGATGGTAAATAATATTGAAAATGGCTGGATGAATGTTTTGAAGAGCTGTCTGATTATGAATTAAAATCACTTGGGTGGGTGGGTGTTGTGATTGTTTGTTTTGTTTACGTCACAGTGCATTAGAGTGAAGCCATCACTATGTCAGACTTAGTTAGATTCACACATTTTACCTGCGGGCCTTGTTTGTTTTTCTCTGCATCAGGTTGCCTGTTTGAGAGAAAACTATGCTCCAGGGATCAGTTTTGCTCTGATGGTAAGACACAAACACACACTCACACACACAGAAACACTCAGAGTATTCATTTATGATGTCTGCAATAAATGTAGTGACACAAGGCTTGTGCAGCAAAATTATGACAAATCAAGTCAAGGATTTTTTTTCTCCCAGACAGCAGCCCATGTGTCTGTCTCCCACTGTTACCTTCTCATCTCTTTCATTAGCTTTATCGAAGCCCCACCTCCCTGCTCTACTGTCTCCATGGCAACGCTGACATCACATCGAGGTCAACACCCCCACAGTTGTTGTGCTAATACAGTGATGAGTCACTGACACGGGCTTACGCACTTCTCCGTGTAAATGTGACTTACGTATGCACATAGCACAACACAGAATATCAAATGTGACTGCACTTGCAATCCAGAAGTAAACGGAATTGGAACATTTGTTCCTCAAATGAGGATAATGAAACCAAATGTTCATGAACACACAATTCCTGAGATCATAGAGACATTTTTAACTGGGGTACTCTTTGGTCAGGAAAAGTGCACAGAGATGTACAGTATACACAGTAGTTCTGTCTGGCTGCATCTCTAGTAAACATCACAAAACAAACACAGAGCAAGTGTATCAAACTCTGGCATATAAATGCTGAGAGAGACGCAGAGAGAGTCAGAGAGAAAACAACATGAAGTTCTGCCAAGTTGTGTCACGACATTCAGCTTAATGATTTTGTATAATAGACAGCTTTTTTATTCTTACCATTTTTTAAATGAAACATAAAACAAGAACGAAGGACTCGGACAGGTCCCACCTTAATTAATAGCTCATAAATATCAGCAGCTGCCACATCGCGTTTGACTAAAGGGGGCTTCTAACTTGACTCTACAGATCCATTAAATTATCTAAGTAAACAGTGAATGATTGCTGCATAATTTATCGGGCAGTCTTTGATTTGAAATTATAGAACTGTTGCAAAGAGAGCATTTGTTTTAATATGATAGAATTTTGTCCAATACCAACATACGTGGGCCTGATTTCTTCGATTAAGCTGGCCACCATGCAATTGGAATCTGACATATTAAAAATGGAAAAAATACATTTCTGAATCCCCCAACTTTATTTGATGAGGGAGGGAGGGAAAAAAGCACTTGCTCATAAAGTTTTCATTTTCGTTTTTATAGTTTTTGTAAAGCATAATTAACTATATTTTTTTAAAAAAACACCAGATATAATAAGATGAATTACAGGGCACTATTTATTGTACATTACAATTGAGGGTTTTTTTTTTTTATTTAGTGTCTTTTGTTATGAAGTTTGACATCAACATTTTAAGTCTGAGCCACAGGTCTAAGAAAAGAAAGTAATTTTGGCAAAATCATACAGCCTATGCATATTTCAAGGTTGTAAAAACAGATGTTCTCTTTGATGTACAAGTATAAATAGAGGCTAAAAAAAACCCTACATTAATCCCCTTTAATCTGTTCATTGTAAGAATTCACAGTGTCACCATAGCAGGCGGACTTGTGTCAGATTTAGAGGGCGTACCGAAAGACTGCAGTGAGTCATCACTGCGCCACAAAAATGTCCTCTTGGTTTTGGTCCTTCTCACACATTGCAGTCTAATAGTTACTTTTTTTTCACTATATAATAGTATGTTTCATTATAATTCACCACGTCATACCGTTACTGTAGATTTTAAAATGAAGTATTATGTCAGTAAAAATCACATAGTAGTAGTCAGTAGTCAGTCCAGTCGTGTTGTTGCCATTAGCCTGCCTGCAGGTAAGTAGAAAGTGTTCACGAGGACGATTGGTGACAGTGAAAGGCCATTGTTGAGTGTTCTGCGGCAATCAGGATAAAATGTGTGGGCTGTACTTCAGTCGTATGACTCGGTTAAGTGCTACTGTGGCCACACGGGATAGAAAGGTAGCATCAGCAAAGCTTTGCATATTTCATACTCCAAGTCGAGGGCAGTATGCTTGCAGGGATTGAGAGGAGGTTCAGTTTCAATGAATATCGACAATATTTTTTTTTTTTTTTTTACACATACCGTGATACAGGCTGGTGTTTTTGTCAGCGCACTGTAAATTCTGATGAATGTGTGTGTATTGTTCAACAGATGGCCTGTTTGGTCAGTGTCGTAGTTCTAAGCAGGACCGGGTCCAGTTCCAAGTGACAGTTCCTGTCCTGAAGAGAATGCAGGAAGTTCTTAAACAGCTCATGCTGCAAGGTGTGTTTGTGACACGTTCTAACTGTAGAGGCAGCCCTTGAGTTTCATGTAAAAAAAAACATCTTACAGTACTTTAACTCATTCACTCCCAAAGCCGTATTTAGATGTCCATTCAGATGCCACACATTTAATCCCAGCTCCTCATTTTATATTGACTGTACTTGAAAAGGGTCTGAAAATGGCCATTTCTGACCCTGAAAAGACCTCTAAATACGTCTTTGGGAGTGAATGAGTTAAGTAGTAGTTTACTGAAGTGTGGAGCTATGGGAGAGTGGAGCTTCCAATATTTTGATAGGCAAATAGGTTCGAACGTACTTGTGAGTACGTATTTGCCAATCAAAATAATATTTGTACGCCATGTTGGCAGTGCCACGCTTCCGTAGTAGCTAAACAATACAGTGGTGGTCACTAAATGTCTGTACTTGCTTTGTTGAAGGTCTATCCTGGCAGGATGACATCACACAGTATATTTTATCAAAGGAAATGAAAAGAGTTCCTCACATCACCCAATCATCCAAACCAAACACTTCTTCGCATGCTCAGTAAGTTTTCTCCAGCTGCACTCATGTTTAATGATACACAACAAAAGTCAACGGGAGGTGTCCGGTCAAGCTCCCCCCTGCATCTTATCCGTAATCTACCATTCTGCTTGTTCGCAAGGTCCAAACAGCATGTCTCCAAATCAGGATCTGCAGCACCTGCTGGCAACTATGTGGACTACATGATTGTTGAGCCTCCTCGGTCGCCAATACAAATGCAGGGAGTCTCCATCAACCCATATACATACCAGCAGGTTTGACTCACACGCAGACACATCTAACTCAATGCCACAATACATTCATCATTTCTGACAGTTACTTGAAAGCCCACAAAATGTCAGAATCCTTTCAAATCCTTAAAAATGGCGACAGAAAATAACTAATGCACGTATGCATGGCACCCAAATAGCGGGTGCCTACTGTATGTAGTGCATATATAAAACCTATGGTTGTTATTGGCTCCACAGTGGACCACAATCTTCGGTTCACCACAAATCTAAAGAAAGTAAACAAACTGCCAAATGTATCTTTTTCAATCACAGCACAGGCACCAAGATGAAGCGGCGAGATCTCTTATGAGGGCAGGAGATAGCTATGCCCGCCCCGCCACATGGTCGCAGACCAATCAGAAAGAGCGAGAGCGAGACAGGCAACTCCTTCAGCAGGCATTGTCCGTCTATTTGGCTTCTGCACCATCCTCTTATCGCCACCGTGGGCCAAGCTCCTTGGCTCCTGCGGGTAAAAACATTACCGATCTTACGCATACAAGTATCTAGATACATACCTTGCAATTTGGTTTCATATCGTAACATATTCTCAGGCCTGCCTTATTATGATGACTTTCAAATGGAGTTACCAGTGGACTATGCAGAAGATTATACCCTAGAGGAGAGACTTGGATCTACAAACAGGCAACCGCCGCTCCAAAATAAGGTTTCTCAGGTTTACAGCACCCAGTCTGGAAACAATGGTGAGGGAAAAAAAAAAACCCCAACACATTTAAATGCTGATAAACTACAACTTTTAGATGATCAATTTGTGCACCACTGTAAATGCGTTGCTCTTCTGTAAAGGTGATGCTCTATGCTTTGTTAGATGGCTTGCTGCAAAAAATGTCTGGCGTCCTACAGCGGTACGGAGTCGACCCTAAAGAGCTCAGCCAGGAGCAGCTCTACAAATTAGCCCTCATACTGCAACTTCTACAAGCCCAAGACAAGACGCAAGGTATTATATCTAACTAGTTACCAAAGAGAATCAATCTATGAACATCAGAGAAGAAAGAAATTCCCCGGGCAGAAGTATTAGTCCCTGCACCCATACAGGAAATAACAATGGGAGATAATATGAAGTTTATCTGACACTTAACAGTATAATATAGTAGCTTCCACTCTTCTGGGAAGAGTTTGTCAAAGGTTTGAGAGTGTGTCTGTCGAAACCTTGGGAACATTTGGCAGGACTAAAGGGTCTAGCATAGTCCCATTGATATATTCAGTGATTTGTCCCCACACACACTGTGTGCAACCCGTTTGGCCATCCAGATATTTCAAATTTGAGTTGAATGAACTTTATTTGCTTTGTGTCTCTTTTCTCAACACAGATCCAAACGAGAAGGACATGGTCACTCTCAAGGAGGTATGTCACCGTCTGTAAGATGAGTTTTAAAAATGGACAGAGAAGGGGGGGCTAAATGAATTTGAGTTGAGTTGAGTTGACAACTCAACATAGCGGGAACATAGCTGGAACAGAAACTCTCAGAATAGTTGAATTCACTTTGATTACGGGAATGTGCTAAAGCATCATGTTCTGTAGTATATCCAGTTGCAAAAGTCTCAACTCCAAAAACTCTCCTGTCTTTCTTCGAAATAGATTCAACTGTTAAAAACAGATACCATGCCCAGGAAGACAGATAAGCTTGCTTCTGTCCCGATTGCACCTGATGCCCCTGAAGCCCCACAACCTGAGTCAGCTGTAACCACACCTAGGACGAAGAGCACAGGGGCCCCTCCGTCAGCCTCCCAAGCCCTATCGGTTGCTCCTGAAGAAGAAGCAAATTTGGAGAAGGAAGGAGTACCACAAATTGAGGCCACAGGGGCCAAAGAGGAGTATGGCTACATTGTCACCAACCAGAGGTCAGTATTACCGTAGATCTAAAATCAAAATCTATTGCAGTGGTTCTCAAACTTTGTTTACCAAAAACCACCTAAGAAATTTGGGTTATATTCCGAAAAAGTGTAGCTGTATTTATTATTGAAAGCTACTGTAACAGTTCCCAAACATTAAATGCAAATGTATTGCACTGTATTAGAAAGTTAAATACAACTGAACTGTACTTAAAAATGTGCTGTACAACATTCCGCCAGTCTTGATTGAATTTATTGATCATTTGTTTATATTTGGAACATATTCACATTTCTATGTTGATCATTTTAAAAAAAGAGTTCAACGCAGATTATTTTTGTTGCTCCAACTATTGCATTGTGGAATCCCACAATCATGCTTTTTTTTTGTTTGTTTTTGAGTTGATTAATTGTTAGAGGAATATATGAGCAAAATCTCTGACGTTAATGAAGCAGAAATTCAAGCTATAATCCCCCCCCCTGGTATGGTATTATAAAACTATTAATTATCAGGGGATGGGGGGCGATGGGGGTCATTGAAACGGTGATACAATAGCACAAAAAAGGTTCTCTTTTCCAGCCTTCTAAGTTGGTATGATGCTGTAAAGCTTCTGGAGCTACTGGCTGAGAAAATACACCTGACAATCAGCAGCTTCATCAATATAAGGTGTGACTATTTGGATGTGTGTGTTGCGCAATGCATGCAAGTATATATTTTAACAGTCAATACAAACAACTCGCTCTTTTGACAGTTTGTGTGCACGTGTGTTTTGTGCCACTAGCGTGGTGGGACCGGCACTGACATTTCGGATCCGCCAGAATAAGCACAATATGACAGCTGCAGAGGTGGCAGCGAAAGCCGGTGAGACTAGAATATCAAACATAGCCATGCAGCTTTATAGCTACGCAAGTTGTATTTTCTCACATTCAAAGTGAATCTCGCCAAGCTTTCTTTTAGTCCTCTCACGGTCGACACTGACGCACTTATTTGTTTCGCACTATAGTGTCTGAAAAGAACTTTTTGGAGTCGGAGACGAGCCTGAAGATTATACAGACTGGTGTGGGAGAGGTACAGCATATACACACACATGTATACAGTGCTCAACAAATACTGTATATTAGGCCGCCTTTCATAAAAAGAGAGAAAAGCCCATCCGGCATCATGATGTGCTTTAATTAATTATCTTTTTTCAAATCTCACGGAGCTCTTGAAAATTCACCACGATACTCAGGAGTCAGGAATTTCAAATACACATTTTTATACCCAAATTTGAGTTTGATCACTGGGCTTTTCTGAAAAGTCTGAAATTAACCAAGCATCATATTTAACCAGTAGAAGGTGTTTTTTTTAAATTCAGAAAGGCAAGTGAATAACTACTGATTTATTGCATCAACAGCAAATATAAGAACAATTTTATTGTCGCATTAAAAATATACTCATCTTTCCTTTTTTCTTTTCGACTTGTCAGCGTGTCATTAATGTGTATAACATTAGAAAGGTGATTATAGTGGAAGACTTTTACATACTGATCTAAAAGGCCAATTCAGAATCAATAAAATGATTTTGTAATTACCAACGCTGTCAATTTAAGACGAATTTTGGCGAAGACAGACATTTATTTTCTGCCGTTGCCCTTTGGTTTGTACGGAACAGTGGAGTAGATCTTCCCTGCATCTTACTGAGAGATGTTTTCATCTTGTTTTTTGTTTGTACCTTTTTAATGATCTATTAAAGAACACATCAGTATGACGTAGAACAGTGTTACAGCACTGCAAACTACACCGACAATAATATTTATTTACATAAGATTAAGACCTTTCCGGTTTATGTCGAAACCAAACTTATCAATGGTAACTACTGTTGGGAAGACGTTTTTTTAATTCAGCTCAAGTATTAACTCTCATTTGACTTCATTTGAATGTAACTAAGACACGTTCAACATTTTTCTGTCTGGTACATTTTTTTCCCCCGTACCCACTGTGCTTGCCTGAATGTTCCTGAGTGAATGAGTGACAACATTGCTAACAGAGCAATGCCATGCGTTGCCATGGTGCTTTGTCTCCACTCCCCGACTGTGGCGCCCAGATCCGAGGTGCTATGACAACAGGTGTCATTAACCTATTCCCCTGTTCCCACTGACTGCCTGCATGAGTCATCACCGGTGATTTTTTTTCCCGCTGCTAAATAATGGATTATCAACAAAAGGCCATTTTAATATGAATGTCAGGTTAGAGTGAAAGTACAGTGTGGGCGGTAGTGATGTTATAATATTGCAGATATGTACCGTGTATAACAGAATGCATTTCTGTGTTTGTGTGTATTTTTCCAGAGGACAAATGCACAGGGTCTCCCTCAGGTAACCAAGGTTTCCCAGGGCTCCAGTGGGACGGTCATCACACTAGTTTCCATGGCAGTAGTAGGGGGTGTGTTGATGCTGGCTGTGGCCATCGCTTGCCTCAGACACTACGCTCACCAAGTGGCCAATGGCAAACTTGGTCTGGGGCCAGAGGGAGGAGCCGAAACACACTTTGATTATCAGGTGCGTAGTTTACCATCAGACACTCTTTTACGGCTAATTTCTAATAACTACACATCCTCAATATGCTGCATCATCGACTTAAATATATGCATAACTGCATTAATTTGGGCTAATATATGTGCACCACTGTTCAATCCTACTTAAATCCTGTATACTTTATACTGTAAATAATGTCAATGCACAAGCAAACACATGTCTTTGGCATAAAAAAACATTTTTTCTGCTTCAGTAAATTCATTTTGCACAGGACATGGCATACTACAAGGCATTGTTGTTTTATTATGCTGTACAGTGATCCTGTCTGTTACTCAAGATCGTGGTCATAAAATGTTCATAATCTGTACACACATGTTGACATATATGAATTTATGTCCCATGTCATGCATTATCCACTATGGGATTTGCAATGTGTGGAAGGGACCAATCAAATTGCAAATATATGCAAGTAATCGGAGCCTCTCGGATGACTTTGTGCCAAAGGCGGGGTTATCCCTGAACTGGTTGGCATCGAATCACAGGGCGCACATTCAACTCATAAGAACTCATTCACACCTAAAGACAATTTAGAGTCTTCAATTAACCTACCATACATGGTTTTGGAATGCGGGAGGACTAGTAAGTCAAAAGTGGCAATGGCAGTGGGAAAAATATTCCTTGTAAGATACAGTCGGTTCTGCGAATGCACTCGAGTCATTCTACTCGTTGTTGAATTGTCTTACTGGTCAGGACAAATAGCGTACCAGTACATGGACCGTAGCTGGCTATCAAGGATATCAAATACATATTTTTGGCTGTCAGTATTCACAAACACTGTGGGCTGAGTTTTGCATCAGTGGTCCAACTCTTCCTTGTCTCTATCGCACATTCAGGAGTTATGTCGACAGCACATGGCATCCAAATCATCTCTGTGCCGCCAGGACTGTGCGGGTGCTGCGAGCAGTGGCATGGCAGGTTCCGCCGCGAGTGCCAGCGGGCGACGGGGAACGGATACATCGCGCGTGAGCAGCGTTTCCTCCCAATTCAGCGATGGACCACAGCATAGCCCGTCCTCCACCCACAGCTCCACTCCATCCTGGAGTGAGGAGCCCGCCCAGTCAAATATGGACATCTCCACCGGTCACATGATTCTGGTATGTGAACACACCGTCAGATGCAACCGTAAATAACCGTGAAAACCTCGTAGTTATGTCTCGCGTCTCTCTCTGTCAGTCCTATATGGAGGACCACCTTCGTAACAAGGATCGCCTTCAGAAGGAGTGGGAGGCGCTTTGCTCCTACCAGGCTGACCCCAGTTCAGTGGCTGCGGCTCAAACTCCCAGCAACATGGCCAAAAACAGACAAGCGGAATCACTCCCATGTCAGTTCATCCATGTGTCGTTTCTTTTCCGCCAGCACACCATCACATTAGTGACCCAAGTGGGGTTATGTATCACTTCTCTATTTCCTTCGTTTTATTGTTGAGCACTCTCTACCTCTTTCTTCGCAGACGATCACTCACGCGTGAAACTGAAAAGGGAGCTGAACCCCAGAAAACAAGATTACATCAATGCCAGCTTCATTGTAAATCTTTTTTCTTTATTAAAAGTACTATATTTGTCATGACCCAATGCGTCATAAATTGATGTAAAATAAATATTTGTGTGATTTATAATGCTGTTGTTGGATTTTGTTTCTATGCTGAATATCATACAATAGAAATTATGAGTCATGTTAGAATCTTTTCTAAGAGTCTCTTATCAGGAGAGAATCTGCGATAGGTTCAAGCGCACTAACCCTGCCGCCTTCTTATTCCATTTCAATCAATAGTTTGATCATGACCCGCGCCAGCCAGCGTATATCGCCACTCAGGGACCTCTGCCTCACACAGTGGCTGATTTTTGGCAGGTTAGTACATTATTGAATGCAGTTCACGCATTAGATCATTTGACGTGTACAAAATAACTTGTGTCATGGTGAATGTGAAACCTAAAGTAAAGACCACCGTCGCATGCATATGAAATATACGATGCCAAAGTTATGTGATATGTGAGCTCAATATTTTTGGAGCTTGTTATAAGTTTGACAACCGCCGATAGATGTTGTCATTGGATGTGTAGGCAGCCATACATGTGCGTGTTTTTACTTCAGATGGTTTGGGAGAATGGCTGCACGGTGATCGTGATGATGTCCGCTCTGGCGGAGGATGGACAGAAGCAGAGCGAAAGATATTGGCCTGATGAGGGTTCGTCACTCTACCACATCTATGAGGCAAGTTTTTTTTGTTTGTTTGATAAAACCAAAAGATATAGTCAGGTTTGGTGACCTGCTGCCTCCTCTCCCCTCTATAGGTAAACCTGGTGTCAGAGCATATCTGGTGCAAGGACTTCCTGGTGCGTAGCTTCTACTTAAAGAATGTCCAGACACAAGAGACGAGAACCTTAACGCAGTTTCACCTCCTGAGCTGGCCGGTTGACGGAATCCCTACCTCAACACGGCCCCTGCTTGACTTCCGCAGGTGTGAAGGCAGATAGACACAAATGCGCATGAACCCTGTTTTTGCACAAACTGGAAAATAAGATATTTCCCAGTTGAGTAGCCATTCACTCCCGCCTTTAGTTTTCATCTTCGACTTCAACATGGTCTAACATTTCCCTTTTGTATTTTGTCTTCTCACACATCATCAATATTTACCACAACAATCTGTCTGAAACAGTTTAGGAGAAAGATAAAACATACAGTGTGTCTTAAGCGCTTCTCGGCTTCGTCATTATTCCCGTGTCCCATTTTGTGTTCTGCCCATTCCATTCACTGCTCCTTGTCTCTCTCTCCCTCTGTCCCAGTGCACATCTAGATGTGCAGGTTTGTACTCGAACATCTCCCAGTGTCATTTTTGCGGTTTGCAGCTAGTACTCTGGCTCCAGTTGCATAGTCACAAAAATGAGCATTGGCAGGTGTGACTGGCTACTGCAAGAGGGACAGTGAATCCGGGGCTTTCTACTATTTTACCATCTCATATATCTCATCTTGTCATCCTTGACTGCATAATTCATTTCATTCTTCTTCTTGCTCTGATTTGTAATTGCTTTTAATTCATCCTCAAGTCACAAGTGGCTCCATAATCCTGTGTATGTAGCCATAAATCTCCTTCTCAAAACACTCGCTCTGTTACAATTTGTGAAAGAGGCCAGTAACGCACTCCTGTTGTGTCTTTTGCTCTATTTTCTTCTCCTATTCCCTCTCTTTGATGCTTTTCAGGAAGGTGAATAAATGCTACAGAGGTCGCTCCTGCCCTATTATTGTTCACTGCAGGTAAAAAAAATAAAATCATGAATGCACTACCTGACAAAAATATCAAAATTACAGGAAAACAAAGTATGAAAATTTTAAACAAGACCATGTGTTTTTTGACCACGGTAGTCCCTGTTGTTAGTCGCGTTATGACGAGCAGAATACATTGTTAACAATTCAAACACTGTACTTTGACAGCAACTACTGAAAGAGCAATTGAGATTTACACAGTGCTGTACATTGACAAAAAGTGGATGCTATGTATACTCTGACCTTTCTTTTGCTGGGCCGCGACCACAGTGACGGTACTGGCAGGACTGGCACATACATCCTCATCGACATGGTGCTGAACCGCATGGCCAAGGGTGAGTCTGCTCTGCATCCACCCACACCTACATGAAGATAGATTCATGATTCATTCAAAATTTCTGGATTGATCAATTGCGATTGGCTGGCAACCAGCCCAGGGTGTAGCCTGCTTACTGCTCGAAGACAACTGGGATAGGCTCCAGCACGCCCACAATCCTCGTGAAGATAAGCGGCTTGGGTGAATGAAGATAATGAATGAAGAGATGGATGGATGGATAGTAGATCATTTAAAAGAGAGTTTAGAATGGCAACTGGTACAACAATGACAAATTTTAATATCCCGTACAGGCCAAAGTTAGTCATACCCTGGCCAAATGCTATTTGTTATTGTTAGTATCCATTCTTACATCCATTTTCTGAACCGTTCTATCATCATAAGGGTTGCGGGGCATGCTGGAGCCTATCCCAGCTGTCTTCGGGCAGTAGGCGGGGGACACCCTGAACCGGTTGCCAGCCAATCGCAGGTCACACATAGACAAACAACCATCCGCGCTCACACTCACACCTTGGGACAATTTAGAGTGGTCCATTGCCCTGCCATGCATGTTTTTGGAATGTGGGAGGAAACCGGAGTACCCGGAGAAAACCCACGCAGGCCCGGGGAGAGCATGCAAATGGGCCGCCACACACAAGCACATGCACACATATACATATATATATATATTACGAAAAAAATTATTTGCTAATTGCCACTATTATATTTTTCCCAGTCAAAAGATACCCATTCAAAAAATAGATTCCACATAAGTCATAATTTGGCCACAGCATTAATCCTTTTGCATTAAATTGTACACAAAATAGCATTTGATGGGGAAAATAAAGTTTAACTGGGCTTTCATTACCCATCTCGTCTTTTTGGTCAAGATTAAACGAATAGTGGCAAACAGTCAGTTTGAGAGCACTGTTTAAAAAAAAAAGAAAAAAACGTACTAATGTGATGTTTGATCTCACCTTCATATCATTGTGACAGTTATTAGAGCACGATCACTTTCTTGCTCCGTAACAAAGAGAAAAAAAAAGGTCTGATCCTGTTTTTAGGAGTGAAAGAGATCGACATTGCTGCCACACTGGAACATGTCAGAGACCAGAGACCCGGCCTGGTCAGCACCAAGGTACCAATCGTGTAATCCATTTGCAAATAAACGATTCCCACTCCTCCCGTGTTTTCTCCTCAGTGCTCATATTCTCACTTCTCCCACTCAGGACCAGTTTGAATTTGCGCTGACAGCCGTTGCTGAGGAGGTGAATGCCATCTTGAAAGCCTTGCCGCAGTGAACAGCAGCACCGACTGTGACACTCCCACCCAAAAATATTGCAAGGCAGCCCCACACGCGCCAGCAGATTCGCTTGAATGAAGCAGTCATGTTAGTGTTTCAATCATTAAAGGTATTTAATTTCATAATGAAACACTTTCTAATAAAACTTTTTATGTTTTGTTTAATTTGTTATTTTTGCATTTCAGCCATGCATATGTGACTATGAATAATTATGAGTGGTTATAAGACAGACGAGTAAATATACAGTGCCTGTGCGACTTCTGAATTTCTGTGGACCAGAATACTGTATGCTACTGTCTTGTTTGTGTCAAATTGAATGTGTTTTTTATCGTGAGGCTTCACAATGATTGTCTACATTCATGTGTTACTCTGTAACAAAGTTATGCACTTTAAAAAGTGCACATCACAGTGTTTCTCGAAGTCATTGTCAGTGTAAATTGTTTAATTTCTGTGCAGCAGTGTGATTAATGTAAATAATTCCCCCCTGATAACTGTATTTATTTCATGTAGCAGATAAAATATCTATAAAAATGTATTTTTGACTTATGAAGTGAATAAATTTGTGATGTGATGCAGCAAAAAAAAAAAGCAGATACTACAATTGTCATTTTGTTCACTGGGGGCTCCCAGAACCATACAAGTCAGTGCAGCATGCCACATTTTGAGAAAGGGCATTTTGCGCCGTTGTGAGTGTGAATAGAGACTACTTGTTTCGCTACTGAACTGCTTTCTCTTAATTCCTTGTAATTAATCAATTGATTTCTGCTATGATTCAGAGGGTTCGATGCATGCTGTTGTCACTGAATGAAGTATGATCACATCCACCGCACATCCAGAGTTGAGAATCTATCTGCCTACACCCTGAGCAAATACAATAAAATTGTGTTACACTACCTGCGCCAATAGTTAGAACTCGTTCAAGCGCTGTCAAGTTTAGTCTACTTTCAGCAACCAAACTGTCAATGGAAATGTCCTTGGCACCCTGGAATGCTCAGCATGGCGCTGCAAGATGAAACAAATACAGTCAAACTTCGGTTTTCGTCCATAATCCGTTCCAGAAGGCTGTTCGAAAAACGAAATTGTTCTAAAACCGAAACAACGCTCTTTAAAAAAAAAAAAAAAAAAGTTTCTTGAACACGTCTTCTCACAATGGAAAGCGACACGAGGAAGCGTCACTTCCTCGTCTACCCGAGGAAGCGTCAATTCCTCGTGTAAGGAAGGCGAGAGGAGTCAAGTGGTGCATTCAAATGCGCTCAGTTTGTTCGAGAACCGAAATTTGTTCGTCATCCGAGGCATAAAAAACTCAAAATTTTTGGTCAAAAACGAATTGGTCGAGAACCAAGACGTTCGAAAACCGAGGTTTGACACTATTCCAAAACAAGTGCATTTAGGCTTGTGTTGGCACAGGAATCAGAATACGCCAGTTTTCAAGCTTGAGCGCAGCAGCAATATGAATATAAAGTCTTGAATATTTTTGTGTATTTTGCCTGAAATAAAATATTCAGATGGCACATTTAATCTAGCAAAAGTGGCCCGCAAAAGGTGAACTGCAGTAGAATTGGGAATTTTAGTGTTTTTTGGGGTGTGGGGGGGGGGTATAGTAAGTAAGCCAGTTTGCTTTCAAAGCTGTTATTTTTATAATTGGAAACGATTTTGCATTCCCGGAATGAAGCGGCCGATCTGCTTTGAGCAACCATCTATGTTGAGTATTCATGAGAAGGTTTGTACAAAAGACTCAACACTGGAAGGAAATGCTTTATTTCCTTGCTTTACATAATACCTTATGTCAAAACATGTATCCATTTCAAATTGTTGGGATAATTGCGCTTTACACTTGACCTATTTATCCTGTACATTATCGTTCTTCTAAAAATGAGTTACAACTCAGTACAAACAAAGCTGATTAATCCAGAGCCATTTTTGTTTCCACCCAGTATGGGGAATACTCATTCACAGTCAAACACACAAAGCACACTTCTGGAACGGTGTAAGAATCATTCATCATCACGTCGAAGCTTTGTTGCGCAGAGAGACAAGTGCATCATGGGATATTGAACTTTGACCTGTCAAAGGAGAAATGAAATGTGATCTGCGAATTAAAATTAGCGAGACATAATACGTGATCTGAGCTACCCGAAGCATCGACATGAAACACACTGCGCACTTTACCGGAAGATGAGGGTGTGGTCACAGCACAGCAAGAGACGGTTAGCTGGTGAAGGCCTCAAAGTCTGAGTCTGCAACGGCAAGCAAGAGATTTCAAAAACAACGATACTGTATAATTTAATTAAGCTTAAATTAAGTTTGCAGGCAAAAAAAACATGTTTCCTTAAATGATCAATCAATAGCAGCAACAGACAAAACGACAAATCAAATATTCCAACTCGTCTTTTGGCTCAAACCTTTATTTAATATTGCATTTTGAACAATCGGGAGTATAAAGGGCAAAAAAGCAGACAAATACAAATTAATCCATTTTAATGTGTTGCAGTTATTCTGCTTCATTCTGTCGCAACAATTCTTTAGTGGTGATTGTCTGGCAAACGTCAATAAATATATTAAGCAGTAAATACAATAAATACTTCTTGCTTTTTGGATGCACTTTAGAGATAAATTCTCAACTTTTGAAGAAACTCACGGTATATGAATATTTAGCGGTTTTGTTTTGGATTTCTTTTCAGAAGGTTTGGCATATTTGCAAGGTCAGGGTGAGTTTAAACATTTCTATCGCAAAATAGAATTACATTCTGTTATGTCCGTTCTGTTTAAACTAAGCACGTAGTGTCACATCATTTATTCATGTACTGCTTGCAAAGGCACATGTGCCCAATGACACATTGTTGGAACTGCTGAGTTGACTTTTTTTTTTTTTTTTTTTAAAGCAGACGTGTATTAACAGTGAATGTTCTGTGGTCTACTTTTGGATTATGATCCTGAGTGCTGTACTGGGCTCAGTGTGTCACGGTTCTGATATGTTCCCTTTCAAAATTCCTCTGAATGAGATCAACATTATGGCATAGTCTACACTGACCAAAAACACACAAAAATGCATGCAGAAAAAGTACTCTTATATACACCCCCCGACACACACACACACCCATAACCTCAAAGCAATTTCCCCTCCATCCCTCCCCTTTTTCGGGGGGGAATTCACTCACTCAGGAACTGATCACAAAAAGAATCCTGTTATTGACTCTCTTAAGTCGTGTTAAATGGCATAGTTGCACATGCATATTCATGAACAATCTTTTATGTTTACTTGCATGCAATCCATTTTAGCTGCTGAAAAAAAAAAGAATAAACGTAAAGCCTCAACTTTGGGTGACCTCTGGCATAAATGTAAAGGCTAAGGCAACTCAATAGAATTAGGACGCACGCTGCATTAGCACACAATGCAGACACACTTCTTCTTCTTCATACCGCTGTGACTACTTTGCACGGCAGAGTCTTGCGGCACTACATCCCCAGGCCCTAAATCCTCTCTAAGCCCACTCTCTTTTTCGACCGGAGCAACATTGTCACTAGCGCCTGCGTGTGAATGTTCCGTCTCAACAACCCCGCTTCCTCTGTGATCATCACTTCTATCAATGACAGCTCTGACCCCGCCCCCGGCACCTGATAAGAAGTCGGGAGCGGTTGCTCTCTGCTGGGCTTCCATTTCTGACAAGCTGCACGCCAACGCCATCTGTAGATCTTCATCGTCCTCGTCTTGCTCGCGTCCAGTAACGCCCCCGTAATGGTAGAAAGGGGCGGCACTGAACGAGCGTTGTGTGCCAGTGGAATACGGGCTGGGCCAGGTTCTCCCGGTTTCATGACGTAATCTGTTTTGGATTGAGGGATTTGGAGGTGGTTGATGAGGCTGTCCCTCTCGTTGACTCAGTTCCAGTGCGAGAGCCATATCATCCTGTACGCCTAGTGGGTGTGGGGGGTGGGGGTGGGGGGAATAACAACAAAGCACTTTAAAATCTATTCCCATACAATCAATGATTATCTTCATCAACAAACAAACAAACAAAAAATACCCTTACCATTAATTAGCACAGTCTTTAAAACGCCATCTTCTTCGATCTCTGTTCTTTCCTGTCCGTTCTCTCTAATCCTAAAAAAACAAACGCGATTCAAAACATATTTCAGTGTGTTATGTTATGTGTGTGCTACGCTGTTAAAATCTCTTCTTGATAACTCTATGAAAATAGGCCACACTCGTACAGCTTGTTTCAGAAAAATAGAAGATGTGACATTTTAGGACTGAAGGCATGAATGCATCTGTACAGGCTGTCAAAAGTCACAGTAAAATTCCCTTTTTTGTTTTACTTCATCTTTGGTGTCATTCGAACAGACGTAAGGCCATCAACATTTGACAGTTGCACTTTTTTGTAAGCATATCAAATCCCATGCCAGTAGCTCGCAAATCGGCAATGGAGCAGCGTTGCAAACAAAATTGCCGCCTGTCATAATTTTTTTCCTGTTCAGCGCCAGTGTGAAAAGCTTGATGGCCATCGCACTGCACAGCACAATATACAATTTATTCTATCCATGGCAGGTTCCTCAGAATGGGATCTAACCTTGACAAAACATGCAGCGGAAGGACTGCTCCAACCACTGTTTGTTTTTTTTCCCTTGTTTTGAGTCAAAACAAGGGAAAAAACAAACAGTGAACTTGAAGTGATTCTGCTGATAATTGGCATTTTATCGAAACTGCACTTTGACAAAATATTGCAATGGGGGATGATGGTAAATGTGTCACTAAAATGCTCACAAAGGCACTTACTTCTTGGTGGTTGTGCGTTTGCCATTTATGACGCGGGTGGAAGTTGACACAGATTTGAAATTACCACCTCCCATGCTTCCCATGTCATGAAAACCACCCATGGATGAAAAAGATGTAAATTCAGCTGTGGAAGAATTAAAACAAAAGACACAAAGAGATATTCGTTTTTAATTGCAGGCATTCTTAATTCAATATGTGTCGTAGGATGTGTCATCGTGTATGAAGACTTTACCTCCAGCTGAAGGGAACGAGAAAAACCGGCTTGGCCCCAGGCGGGAGGACGAACCCCCGAATGATGAGAAGTCATCTGATGGAAAGTAGACAAATTGTCAGGGTTGTGTTTCGTACACAGACAAGCAGGTTGGGTGTTTCTTCTGAAGAACAATAAATAATCAAAGTGCCAAACTGAATCATCCACAAAAAGTAAACCATTTAAACAGCAATGTTCCATTTGGTCTGACTTATTTCAACTCACGACACACTGAAGCAGTGGGAAACAGCATACATCAACTTCACAAATACTAAAAATCAATAAAACAAAACACATTTTACCTGATTATTAAGGGTTTTCGAATATTTTAAGAGCTTATTTTTATGTGCTGTATATTATTTCATCCTTCTTTGTTTAGACTGTCCTGGTGTAAATCATACACTTACAGAGAGGTGAGGCGTTGGCATCGCCTTTTTTCAGATTCCTTGACTCAATGTTTTAATTCATTACATGTCGTTTCTTCATTCATATTTTATGTACACAATTAAATGTACGCATTGTAAAGAAACTCATTTTTAAACAACCTGGAAGCAATCATTCAATCCTGTTGTGCATGATTTACCAAAGAAGCTGGCGAAAGGATCCTGGCCACCAAAAAACTCCTTGAAAACCTCATCTGGGCTGCGGAATGTGAAGGCGAATCCTGGGAAATCTGAAGAGAAGTCTGAATTGGAAGAGCCTGGGGGGAAAAGTATTTAAAACGTTAACAGAAAACATGGAGGGGAGGTAGCAGAATTTTTTTTTAAATGACGCAAAAAGGAAAGCACATGTGAGGGAGGCAAAAAATGGCTCTTTTCTTTACCTGAGTATCTCATTCCATCATTCCCATATCTGTCATAGGCATCCCGTTTACTCTCTGTACAAAACAACATCAATTATCAGTGAATATTTCACTCACACGTTCAGAAGCAAAGCAGAGAAAACTAAAGTAGCTTCCAAATATGATTACCAAAAGAACATACACTTGACATCATTGAAACATCTTCACAGGAAAATGAGTAACTCAAAGGAAAAAATATGATTACAAAAAGTGTTCAGAAGACCTTAAAGTAAAGTTAACCCGGATTTAAAAGTATAACAGTATACTTAACTTCTATTGGCAACTTTTTTTTTCCATTTGTGTGCAACCTAACAGCAAAATGCAGCTCCGCAAAACGATGGGCTCCACTAACTGAGCCAAGTCGACAGATCTCGGACCTCTACTGGGTTTATAATCAATGAGCATTTCTTAATTGTATTCAGGACACAACTCAATCAGTGATTGACAGACCAGCAGCAGAATTTTCAAATCTATTCGATCGTCAGATTGGGAGCCAGTGTCAAATCTTTAAGACTGGAGTAATATGACAATGAAATCAAATGTCAGAAAAATTGCCCGTCACAGATGAGTAACATGACAAGTCAACCTGTACCGAGACTTACGGTCAGAGAGAACTTCGTACGCCTCAGCAACTTCTTTAAACCTCTTTTCTGCTTCCTCTTTGTTGTCTGGATTTTTGTCAGGATGCCATTTAAGCGCCAGTTTCCTGTATCTGAGTTGAAACGAAAACACAAATGTGAGCACTGTGACACCAAATGAATTGACCGACAGCATAGTGAGAGGCGTTTTTTTTTTTTAGTACTTCAATGTGGATAAATAGAACATAAAAACACACATTAGGGACATCGCGGCATACTACAAACAAAATAGCGAGCCAATTTCTCAGAGGCTGGAGTACTGACATTGCTGTCACATTTGGGAGGACAGCAATACTCACGCCTTCTTGATGTCATCCTGAGTTGCAGTTTTGGATACTCCCAGGATGTTGTAGTAATCCACCATGACGCCTCCTGTCACCCCTCTACACCACTTCGCTGGGAACAAAAAGGGACACTCTTAGAGAGTGCAATGTCAGATCAACTTTCATAGGCTCGACAAACATTCTGCAATTTCCAAATTAGAGTATCGCAAAGGGATCCTCATTCATTCAGGTGGCAGATAAATAGTGAACAATTTAATGAATTGGTTACATTGCATGTTTGGCAGGCACGCCTCCAAGAGAAAGGAGGGCTTGACTGATACATAGGGGCATAGGAGAAAATCATTAAAAAATATATTTTAGAATATGAAATAAAATACTGGAGTGGCTTAACTGGGGCTACACAGATTTCTAATTGGGCTGTAGTACCCACTAAACCTGGTGTAGTGCCATCCCTGATGTTTGGATGCCACATAGCATGTGTATAAGAAATACGTTCGACAGATTTCACACGACTTTTTCATGGCAAAAACTCCGATGCTGGCATTATTCAGCCAATCGAGCAAGAATAAGCAGAAGGCTATAGTTGATAAACTGTAATGTAACTTTTTTTTTTAGTAGAAGACAAAAAAAGTACAGTAGTTTCAAGCAAAGTGAGGAAGAATGCAAACAAAAGGAAGTTTGGAGGAATGGAGGATGGGAAAATTAAGGAAGAGAGAAGGAAAGACGAAAAAGGAAAGACAGTACCGCATGAGTACAAATAGGTGAGGTAGAACGAAGCAGGTAGGGATTGAATGAAGGAAGGCAGAAAGGCAGGTTCCAGTGAAGTGAGTCTGGAAGAACACAAAACTAAAAGGAAGGAAGGAAAGTGGGAGGTCTGGAAATGTAATAAAACGAGTGTATACAGTGGATCACCGCATGCTCGTGCATGGTTTGGTACCCGTAAATTCCCATTACTTTCAGATTTTGTTTTTTTCACAATGCTTTTTAATATCTTGTTTTTTGGAGGGGTGCTTTATTTTCCCATTTCCACCCGGTTTTCATGGAAAAAGCTAATTGAATTGCTTTTCAGTGTTTTTGGAAGATTTGTTTTCTTCCCCAACCCACCCCGGTCCCTCCCCCCAATGCATTTCACTCAGTGTCAGTAACATGTGTAGTTTTTCTATTTGCGGTCTGGCCCGATCCCTGTATCCCGGGAATAGTGGGTGTCCACTGCACTACCTTTTTGCCCTTCCCTGTGACTGCCAATCAAAAGTGAACATTATCTTTCTGAGGGCAGATTTTTGATAACCTATTATATTGAATCTGATGAATTTTATGGCTGCAATACGTTACAAAAAAAAAAAAGCTGGGACAGGGTCATGTTTACCATTGTATGACATCACGTTTTCTTTGAACAACATTCAACAAACGTTTGGGAACTGAGAACCCTTAAGTGCGAGCTTTGTACGTGGAATTCGTTCCCATTCTTGCTTGATGAACAGATTAAGCTATTCAACAGTTCTCCATTGACGTATTTTACGCTTCATACTGCGTCACACATTTTCAATGGGGGACAGGTCTGGACTGCAGGCAGGCCAGTTTAGTACCCGCACACTTTTACTACGAAGCCACGCTGTTGTACCATGTGCAGAACATGGTTTGGCATTGTCTTGATGAAATAAGCAAGGGCATTTCTCCCAAACCTGTATGTACCTTTCAGCATTAATGGCGCCTTCACAGATGAGTAAGTTACCCATACCATTGGCACTAACACAGCCCCACACCATCACAGATGCCGATGTTTGAACTTTGCATCCACAAGCACCCGATGGTTCCTTCTCACTTTGGATACGATGTCCACAAATTCCCCAAACTATTTGAAGTGTGGACTGTCATCCCACAGACTACTTTTCCACTTTGCATCAGTCCGTCTTAAATGACCTGGGACCCAGAGAAGCCGGCAAAGTGCTGTTGCTATATGGCTTTTTCTTTGCACTTATGGCTGCGGCACCAAACTGTATTTACTGACATTGGTTTTCTGAAGGGTTCCTGAGCCCTTGTCCTTAAACTGTTCAACTTTTTTCCTCATGCACCTGTTCACAAATTGAATGTCGTCCCATCTTTGGTTGTGAATACTGGGCAATTCGGGGAAGCTCCTCAGCTACCCTGTACATTTACAGTATGTTCCAAAACGGTGTTTGATGAGCATTCCGCAACTCTGTCTTTTTTGCCACCTGTCCCAGCATTTTTGGAACATGTTGCAACCAAAACAATCTCAGTTAACGATTATTTGTTAAAAACAATTGTTAACAGTTTGAACATTAAATCTTTTGTCCTTGTAGTGTCTGCAGTTAACAAGATTTGCGAATTGTATACTGTTTTTACTCATGTTTAACACAACATCCCAACTTCATTGGAATTGGGTTTCTAATCTAATCATGTCTCTTGTGACGGTATTTTGACATTAAGGAATGCCACCATTCCGAAATTATAATATCGTTTTAGGGTTGGAGCCATGCCACAAATAGAAAAAAAAACTCCTATTCGGTAAATTTGGAGAATGTGAATACAGTACAGCATGCGGTTATTCACTTATACATACATTGTATATTCATGCAAGCAATGAAGGAAACGCTATCCTGCTTTTTAGTCAACGTAACGACTGTACATATAACTGGCATAACATGAATAAAAACAACTATGTAATACCTCAAATAATTGGTGGTTGACCTATCGTTTGACTATTTTAGCCGGTCTGACTATTTTAGCCCCTCGGGCTCTCATGTCATCTTACTTACTGGTAGACTACCACAAGTGTCAGCACTGGCTGGGGGTCGAGCGGGGGGTTTCCAAATTGATGCAAAAACCCCGCGTGCAACCGTGAGGCCCCTGGGAGCAGCAATAAGTGTATTTCGAGAGCATTGGCATCCCACTCGCAGGCAGTGGGGTTGAACAAACCTGTACATATCGCCGACGTAAGCGTAAAGTCCTCATTTTAATGTCCATGTGTGTGTTGGACAAGAGTGAAAGACAAAGTAGTCTGATGGTGTAACCTGACCTACCTTGTGAGTCTGACAGAAGATGAGGTGGTCGTTGACAGAGATAGCCGTGTTTCTAGAACCGTCTTTTCTTCCCGGTGTGTCTCTCCAGCGTCCCTTCGCCACAGCGCAGAGCAGTCGCCTCTGCGATCCACTCCGCGGGTGTCAAAACTTGCAGGTCTCCGGCCCAGTTAGCCTCGTTGTTGTGAATATTACGTCACAATCAGCTGAGAGAAGAAATAGAGAGTCGAGAACATGCCGGAGTTTGTCGACGTCATTCGACACGCCCCTTAATGCTGCGTCCAAGGTAACTCGTAAATCTTAACTCAAGCCATCAAAGGAAAAATAACGCCAAGGGAGACAGTGTATTTCTGTGTATTTAAATAAAATAAAATGAAATTGTAAAATTACCAAATCATAATTGTTTGTTGGAACAAATAAAATACTGTAGTAGTAATCCGTCCCACTTTTGACCTGTATTCAACGCAACATAAGTCTTCTTAACGGCTGCCTGTTGATGTGGGATAAAACTGCCCACTCGCCACATAGAAAACTGACTGGAGGTAAAATATCTCTTAATAATAAGCAGAATACTAATTATAATAATAATAATACAAATCGAACAAAACTCAACTCGTATTCTTAAATTGTTGATAGTGGAATCACTCGTCACGAGCAGGCACCCCCTAAAACATAGGTGTCAAACTCAGGTCCTGGAGGGCCAATGTCCTGCATGTTTTCCAAGTCTCCCTGTTGTAACACACCTGATTCAAATGATCAGATCATCAGCAAGCTCTGTGGAAGCCTGACATTGAACCTGTTCATTTGAATCAGGTGTGTTGCAACAGAGATAGTTGGAAAACATGCAGGGCATTGGCCCTCCAGGACCTGAGTTTGACACCTATGCCCTAAAAAGTGGAGCCTTATAATGATGACTCAGAAATAGGTTTATGAAATCCAAAAAAATGTTAAAACATGAAGATTGTGCCCCTTATCACTAAGCTGTTGTCAGTTCCATATAGGTCCAGCAGGTAGCGACATTTTCCCATTGAAGAAAACTGTTTCGAAGATGTTTGGGACATGTCATGTCTTAAAGTTACTGAGATGAACTAAAAAAGTTCCAAAAATCAAGAGATAACTACACTGTATACTCTATTGGCAACAGAGTAAATTTTAACGAGCAATTCAATAACCATACGAAACAAACAACCCGTACTGAGAAATGTTGGGTGACGATGTATGCCACTAGCATTAGAGTTTAGTGTTGGTACTATTTTGTGTGGAGGGATACCATGTTCTGGGGTGTATGTAAATAAAGGGGGTGGAGCTTCCCTGCAGTTCGCTTCTGGCAGTGAAGGTGCACTGTGGCACGCCAGGTGTTTAGCGACTCAGTGATAGCGACCACACAAAGAAAAATAAGAATCGTCTCCTGTCTTGTGCCTCGAACCGAGTGTAGTCATCAGCAATGATACCTACACATGAACAGCGAGGGACTTCCGCAGCAGAAGGATCAACAGGTTATGGGCCCAGGTGGGTTCCAGGCACAGCGCGCTCCATGGGAGAGGATTACCGCCGCGATTTGACGGAGATGAGGCCCGCTATCACATCTGGGAGGCGAGGTTCCTAGCATACTTGAAAACCATCGGGCTAAAAGATGCTATCCTCGGGTGTGATGTAGCTACGGGATCCAGCGAACAGGCCGCAACAGAAACCGTGTGGAAAAACGAACTGGCATATGCTGAACTGTGCGGCTGCTTGGATGATAAAACACTGACACTCATCCTGTATGAAGCACCAGAAGATGGTAAGAAAAGTCTGGAAATATTGAGACGCCATTTTGAGTCCGAAGAAAAGCCGCGAATTGTCGGGCTGTACACAGAGCTAACCAATATGCTAATGGATAACGGCGAGAGCTAGCGGGCTATCTAGCACGTGTCGAGAAGCTAGTGGCCGCGCTACAAAGAGCTAAAGAGAACCTAAGCGATGCACTATTGGTGGCTATGGTGTTGAAAGGACTCACTGATGAGTACAACCCATTTTCTGTGCATGTGACTCAAACGAGGGAAGTGTTAACCTTTGCTGAATTCAAGACTAGGCTGAGAAGTTTTGAATGCACCCTCCGCTACCAAGCAGGCCCAGACCAGATGAAGTAATGACCGCCAAGTCATTCAAGCCGAAGCCCAAAGAAAAAGACAAGAAATACGCCTTCAATGGAGAATGCTTTATTTGTGAGAAAGTGGGGCATAAAGCAAGAGACTGCACGAGTAAGGATAAGAAACCACACAAGCGAACGACAAAAGCTGATAAGAACAATAAAGTGGCTACAGTTATGGACGATTCGGAAAAAGTTTTCCGTGGCAGAGACCAAGCCAAATCTTCGAGGGAAGAAGAAGAAACATTATTGCTCGGGTGAGTGAATGGCGACCCAAGGAGCGCAGCAATATGGACTACTCGTGGACAGCGGTGCTTCTGCCCACATAATCACCGACAAGACCGCATTCATCCGATTTGACGAAAGTTTCCGGCCTAAAGATCACATCATGCAGCTGGCTGATGGAAGACGGATCACCGGAAGTGTCGAGAAGAGGGGGGACGCGCAAATCAAGCTGGCCGACAGCAGTGGACGAGTAGTGAGTGTCAAGCTCACAAATGCTCTCCTCATCCCAGAATACCCGCAGAATATCCTTTCTGTGGATGCAGCAACTTCGAAAGGAGCAAAGTTCAACTTTGCGAAGAATGACAACAAAATGATTCTTTCAGATGGGACAATATGCAAGATGATTGTAAAGGACCGTATGTACTATCTTGACATTGTCACAGAAAATTCTGAATGCAGTGAGGACTCCTGCAATGCATCTTTAGACATGAAAACATGGCATGAGATAATGGGCCATTGTAACTACGGTGATATTGCTAAGCTTGAAGCTGTGGTAGAAGGTATGAAAATTAGTAACAAAACTAGACCTAACCAGTGTGAAACCTGTATTCAAGGGAAATTCACCCAGAATAGAAACAGGAAAAGTGATGTGAGAGCTAAAGAGCCATTAGGGCTGGTACATACAGATCTAGGTGGGCCTATTGACCCAGAGTCATTCGACGGGTACAAATATGCCATCACTTTTACTGATGACTTTTCTGGAGCTGTTTTTGTATACTTTCTCAGGAACAAAAACATGGCAGTCGAGGCTACAAAGCAGTTCTTGGCAGACACAGCACCATATGGTAAAGTGAAGCGAATGAGATCGGATAATGGGACAGAGTTTGTTTCAAAAGAGTATCAATCTCTACTTCGAGATAATATGATAAAACATGAGAGATCAGCGCCCTACTCCCCACATCAAAATGGGACAGCAGAGAGGAACTGGCGCACATTGTTTGAGATGGTCAGGTGTATGCTGATAGAATCAGGCTTACCCAAAGAGCTATGGCCATATGCAGCCAGAACAGCAGCAGTTATACGGAACAGATGTTACTGCGAAAGAACAGGGAGACTCCTTATTTCCTTTTCACAGGAAAAAGACCAGATTTGTCAAAAATGAAAAAGTTTGGTTCAGAATGCATGGTGTATGAGCAAAACAGGAGAAAGCTAGATCCAAAGGGCAAAAGGGGATCTTTGTTGGTTTTGACCGTCATTCACCTGCTTATTTGATTTATTTTCCAGAGACAAACAAGGTTCAGAAACACAGACTGGTCCACTTCATCACAAAGACCGTGACTGAGAGTGAGACGCAGACCGAGAAGACCCAATTGGAGGACCACTATGTAGAGTGGGTAACTATGCCTAAAGCAAGTCAGTTACAGACGGAATATGTAGGAAAAGATTCTGACACTGAACCAGAGCTTAAACCTGACTGCGACACGGACTCAACCAATGGTAATGAGACTCCTCGTACTTCTGGTAGAGAAAGGAAGACACCAAAATATTTAGAGGATTATGAATGTGTGATAAAAGGCAATGAGATCACAATTGATTACTGCTATAGAGCAACAGTGGGATTGCCACAAACATTCTACGAGGCAATGGCATCGCCAAAGTCAGAAAAGTGGAGAAAGGCGATGATAGATGAGATGACTTCTTTTAAAGAGAATGACACTTTCACCCTTGTGCCATTACCGGAGGGTAGACAGACAGTGGGGGAAGGTGGGTGTATGCTTTAAAGGAGGATGACAAAGGCAATGAAACATATAAAGCGAGATATGTAGCCAAAGGGTACAGTCAGAGAGAAGGACTTGACTATTCTGAGACATTTTCGCCGACCGCTAATCTGACATCACTGCGACTACTGATGCAGCTTGCTGCACAGTATGAGTTGCTGTCAAACCAAATGGACGTGAAGGCAGCATACTTACATGCACCTATTGACTGCGAACTATACATGGATCAACCTGAAGGTTTTTGTGTGAAACAAAGGGATGGTGTACAACTTGTGTGTAAGTTAAACAAATCCATATATGGCCTCAAACAGTCTGGGAGAAATTGGAACATGATGCTTCATGAGTTTTTACTTGCGAACGAGTTTGTACAGAGTCAAGCAGACCACTGTATTTACACCAAAATGTCTGACAAAGAAAAGAAATTTTGTTAGTGTGGGTCGATGATATCATTGTGGCTGCCAGCAATGAGAGGTGTTTATGCGAGATCAAAGAGAAACTCAAGAGTAAGTTTAGGATGAAAGATCTCGGATGCTTCACTCATTTCATTGGGATTGATTTCAAGCAAAATGTGGGCTCAATCACATTGAACCAATCCAGATATATTGAGAAAATATTGGAAAGGTTTGGCATGTCTGAATGCAAAGCAAGAGCCACTCCAAGTGAAATCAAATGTGACCTGGCTCCAGAAGGGGACAAAACTGATCAGAGGAAATATAGAGCAATGCTGGGCAGCCTCATATACATCATGACCTGCACTAGACCTGATATTAGCTGGATTGTGAGTAGACTATCTCAGTATATGTCTGATCCAAGGAAAAGCACTTGACAGCATTTAAACAGGTGTATAGGTAACTAATGCAATGTTAGTGTATGTGGCGCCATCGAGTGGGGGTGTTGGGTGACGATGTATGCCACTAGCATTAGAGTTTAGTGTTGGTACTATTTTGTGTGGAGGGATACCATGTTCTGGGGTGTATGTAAATAAAGGGGGTGGAGCTTCCCTGCAGTTCGCTTCTGGCAGTGAAGGTGCACTGTGGCACGCCAGGTGTTTAGCGACTCAGTGATAGCGACCACACAAAGAAAAATAAGAATCGTCTCCTGTCTTGTGCCTCGAACCGAGTGTAGTCATCAGCAATGATACCTACACATGAACAGCGAGGGACTTCCGCAGCAGAAGGATCAACAAGAAACGATGCAATTTTTTTTTTTTACGAAGGCCTCTCAAATGTTTTCCAAAGACCTGCCTCCATCTCCGAGTGTGCGGTGTAAAGAATGTATGTTTAAAGTAAGTCTTGTTAAGTCAAGAAAACGATGAGGGAAACCAATGTTGTGACTTTATCCTGGATACAATCTGAAAAGATCTGATTTGCTTCATCTTTTTCTACTGCCACACAAAATCACAAATACATCAAAGGAGTTTGGATGTGTTTATTAATACCGAGCAATCACCACCACAGGCAGCACCTGTCATATTATTACTGATAACTTATTTAAGCCCGGGCTATCATACTCCTCAGTACTCCTCGCCATCTTGATCCTCATCCCCAATGCTGTCAGCACCTAACTCTTCATAATCCTTCTCAAGGACTGCCATATCCTCTCTCGCCTCTGAGAACTCTCCTTCCTCCATTCCCTCTCCCACGTACCAGTGCACAAAGGCCCTCTTGGCATACATGAGATCAAACTTGTGATCCAGGCGAGCCCAGGCCTCAGCGAAAGCTGTTGTGTTGCTCAGCATGCAGACAGCCCTTGGCAACATGGCCAGATCTCCTCCAGGAACCACTGTTGGAGGTTTGTAATTGATGCCCACTTTGAAGCCAGTGGGACACCAGTCCACAAACTGGATGCTGCGTTTGGTCTTGATAGCAGCGATGGCGGCGTTGACATCTTTCGGTGCTACGTCACCAAAAAATAACAACAAACAACAGGCCATGTATTTGCCATGACGAGGATCACACTTGACCATCTGGTTGGCTGGCTCAAAGCAGGCATTGGTGATGTCGGCCACAGACAGACGCTCGTGGTACGCCTTCGCAGCAGAGATGAATGGGGCATATGTGGCCAGAGGGAAGTGGATTCGAGGGTAGGGCACTAAGTTGGTCTGGAACTCTGTCAGGTCAACTTTTTGGGTGCCGTCAAACCGAAGGGAGGCTGTAATCGATGACACAATCTGGCCAATCAGCCTGTTGAGGTTAGTGTAGGTTGGCCTTTCAATGTCGAGGTTCCTGCGACAGATGTCATAGATTGCTTCATTGTCCACCATGAAGGCGCAGTCAAAGTGCTCAATGGTGCTGTGAGTGGTCAGAATTGAATTATAGGGCTCTACCACTGATGTGGACACCTGAGGGGCAGGGTAGACAGCAAACTCAAGTTTGAATTTCTTCCCAAAATCAACTGACAGTCTCTCCATGAGCAGGGAGGTGAAACCAGAGCCGGTGCCACCACCAAATGAGTGAAAGACAAGGAAACTTTGCAAGCCAGTGCACTGATCAGCCTGGAAAAGGATCAAGTCTTATTTTCAATCAGCTCTAACTGTTTATATACCAATAGTCCTAAGCAGGATAACATTTCAACCAGTTCCCTTGATGACAAACTGCATGTATAAAACATTCTCACCAGCTTGCGAATCCTGTCCAGAACGAGCTCAATGATCGCCTTGCCAATGGTGTAATGACCTCGGGCGTAGTTATTGGCAGCATCCTCTTTCCCTGTGATCATCTGTTCTGGGTGGAACAGCTCCCGATAGGTACCTGTACGAACCTCATCTTTGGAAAACAAAATTGAACATTTAAGAGATATTCAAATAAATATATTGTATGTATTTATATTGAAGTTCCAAGTAGTAGCGCTCACTTCATGTAAAATTAGCAATAGGGCACAAGGCCTGGGGAGTCAGCGATTACTGACCGATGATCGTGGGCTCCAGATCAACAAAGATGGCCCTGGGAAACTGCTTCCCAGTTCCAATCTCACTGAAGAAAGTATTGAACGTGTCATCGCCTCCACCAATACTTTTGTCAGACGGTATCCGTCCATCTGGCTGAATACCATGTTCCAGGCAGTAAAGCTCCCAGCATGCACTGCCCATATGAACTCCAGCTTGGCCGATGTGCATAGAGATACATTCACGCTGGATGGAAGAGAAGGTATTACTATAACAGTAATGTCACATAAGAATCAAGTGTGCACTGAACACTCTAAATTGTCCCTCTGTGTGATTGCAAGTGTGAATGGTTGCTCGTCTGTGTGTGCCTGCGATTGGCTGGCAACTAGTTCAGGATGTCCCCCGCCTGCTGCCCGAAGACAATTTGGATAGGCTCCAGCACACCCACGACCCTCGTGAGGATGAGCAGATCAGACAATGGATGAATGGATGTTTATGTTTATAATGGATTGCATCTTCGTTTTAAGCAGAGGTCACCAAACTATGAAATTGTGAGCTACTTCTTGGCGATTTATATTGATTTGATACAGTTCTAAAATGACCAAATTGCTTGACTTTCATTTAATTAATGATGTTATTGGGGCTGAAGGGGGAAAAATCCAACTCAGCTGCAAAATTTTCTGCCTCAAAACAGGGTGCAGGGGTGAGTCTGTTCATTACCCAAGTAATTGATTATTAATCATTTTTGTGACTCCTGTAGTGGTTGGGGGTTACCTGGTGCCTCTGGGCAATACATTGGTGACCCCTGGTTTAAAGCATTAAAAAAAAAAGACATGTCTGTTAGCTATGTGTGAGTTTGACAGCAATATTTGCCACATCCTGTGAATGATGCACCGCCTGGGGATAGGACACCCTATCGGTTGAAAAAAAAACTCGTGACGCACCTGCTCGCTACACATTCTTGGAAGGTTCGCACACATTTTCAATAAATTAAACGAGTTTACGTTAGCGAACAAAGACTGCCACCTAATGGACAAAGCACGAGCAGAGCGTTTACTAGCATGACACCATCCTTAGTTATTGGTTGCTAATATCGAAAGCACGGAGGAAACCCAAACAAGACGCTTCCAGATGACGTAATCAGGGAATGCAGACACTCACCATTTTGTCTGCTTGTCCTTTACGATGAAATGCCGTGCTCTGCACACTTCAGACAAGGCAGGAGTATCGGGAATGGAAAGAAGCTGAGCAGGACCGTCCGCATTTCAGGCAGCATCCGCAATGCTCACTGTCCAAAAGATGTGTGTGTAGGAGGGGGTTGTAGGCGCATTAAACTGATTTCGCCTTGGTTTTTACTTCATGCGTCAAAATCTATTGTGGCTACAGAATTTGTTGAAATTGTACATTTTAGAACGTGGTTATGATTTATGATCAAGTCCGGAGTTCATAAATGGAAAGTAATAGTCCCAACACTGGATTAATAGTCCTTTTTAAAGCCAAATTAGGGAGTGAGACTAATTGCCAAATCAGTCCGGAATTCTGCGCCTTGCAATTGAGCAATGTCAGTCTCACTTACCTGCAACAGGTATCACCCTTTTACTACTTCAGAAATCCCCACACTAGTTTGTGCAAGGGTTACTTACGGTACTGTAATTTTAAATGCATTAAGACCCCACGCAGAACTGAATATCCAAATGTGGTAACGAGTTTAGTGGCATGAAGTAGACAATGAATGCATTAGTAATGCATGCAATTTACCTCAACCTGGACGTGGGAGGGGGGTGACCTAGACTAAATTAAAAAATTCAAGGAGCAAGTTGTCAAACGCTTAAAATAATCACAATTTCATTCAAGCAGTTTGGAATTCTTTATTAACTGACCAATGATGGCCAGGAAGCAAAGCGTGTGCAGGATGTCATGATTGGCTTTTTGGAACGTGTAACCTCAAAGACTGAGCATGATGAAACCTTAGTACTCTTCTCCCTCTTCATCCTCGTCCCCAACGCTGTCAGTACCAACTTCTTCATAATCCTTCTCCAGGGCTGCCATATCTTCTCTGGCCTCTGAGAACTCTCCTTCCTCCATTCCTTCCCCTACATACCAGTGAACAAAGGCCCTCTTCGCATACATGAGATCAAACTTGTGGTCCAGGCGGGCCCAGGCCTCAGCAATGGCTGTTGTGTTGCTCAGCATGCACACAGCCCTCTGCACCTTGGCCAGATCTCCCCCAGGAACCACTGTTGGAGGCTGGTAGTTGATGCCCACTTTGAAACCAGTAGGACACCAGTCCACAAACTGGATGCTGCGTTTGGTCTTGATGGCAGCGATAGCAGAGTTGACATCTTTAGGCACCACATCACCACGATACAGCAGACAGCAGGCCATGTATTTGCCATGACGAGGATCACACTTAACCATCTGGTTGGCTGGCTCAAAGCAAGCATTGGTAATGTCAGCCACAGACAGTTGTTCATGATAGGCCTTCTCTGCAGAGATGACTGGGGCATATGTGGCCAGAGGGAAGTGGATACGTGGGTAAGGTACCAAGTTGGTCTGGAACTCTGTCAGGTCAACATTCAGGGCGCCGTCAAAGCGAAGGGAGGCTGTGATAGAGGACACAATCTGGCCGATCAGCCTGTTGAGGTTAGTGTAAGTTGGCCTTTCTATGTCAAGGTTCCTGCGACAGATGTCATAAATTGCTTCATTGTCCACCATGAAGGCGCAGTCGGAGTGCTCAAGGGTGGTGTGAGTGGTCAGAATGGAATTGTAGGGCTCTACCACAGCTGTGGACACTTGAGGGGCTGGGTAGACAGCAAACTCAAGTTTGGACTTCTTCCCATAATCTACAGACAGTCTCTCCATGAGAAGAGAGGTGAAACCAGAACCGGTGCCACCACCGAAGGAATGAAAGATGAGGAATCCTTGCAAGCCAGTGCACTGATCAGCCTAGAAGATGAATGAATATCATTTTTTCCAATTGCATCATAGCACAATATCACATTTTTTCTACACATTTTTGAAAGAAATACTCAAGCTGCCCAAAGAACTTACCAGTTTGCGAGTCCTGTCCAGAACAAGATCAATGATTTCCTTGCCAATGGTGTAGTGCCCACGGGCATAGTTGTTTGCAGCATCCTCCTTCCCTGTGATTAACTGTTCTGGGTGGAACAGCTGACGATAGGTACCTGTACGAACCTCATCTGTAGAAAACGAAGTCCAAGATTTAAGTTACAGCATTAAAGCTCCAAATGTAAATTTGGCAAGAGTCGCCGCCGGTTACTCACCAATGACAGTGGGCTCCAGATCAACAAAGATTGCCCTAGGCACATGTTTCCCAGCTCCGGTCTCACTGAAGAAGGTATTGAACGAGTCATCGCCTCCTCCAATAGTCTTGTCAGAGGGCATCTGTCCATCTGGCTGAATGCCATGTTCCAGGCAGTAAAGCTCCCAACAGGCATTGCCCATTTGGGCACCGGCTTGGCCAACATGCATTGAGATACATTCACGCTAGATGGAAGAAAAAAAGGTACAAAATGTTACTATAAACACATTTCCAAGTATGCATGTACTGCAATGTGCACCACATGAACAAAATGTTTTTTTTTTTTGTTTTAATGAAAACATTGTGAATTGTACAACGTTCTAAAACAATGGTGGGTTGGGGGAAACAAAAAAAGTTCTGGAAAACTAAAGTCCACTCGTCCGTGTGGGAAGTATGCACACGTCAATGCCTCCCACCCCAAATTTGAGGCCTCTCCCATCCCCCATTTTTTCCAGCTGCATAGTGCTGTGTAATGGCGGGGACGGCCCCTCCCCGCCCTCCACTATGAAAAAAACCGCCCAAAGGCCGAAAAAATGGCGGCTGAAACTGGTGGGGGCGGGGGTCTTATGACTACGGACCACTCCTTTTTTCCCCCCCTTCTATCGAGCATACCAGGCCCAAGGTACCATTTACATCAATAACGTTCACAAAGTTTCAAATTATTTTCAACATTAGTATATAATCGTAAACAAACTGTGGCATAAACGTAGTTGGTTTGGCCTATTTTATAACCCAATTAAAGTTTTTAATAGGTAGATTTATTTCATGAGCTTGAGTTGTCCCTTTTTAAACGTTGGTACTTTTTAAAAATTTCCCACAGGCTACACGTCGTCAGTGAACAACCGCAGTCATCTAATGTAGGAACGCTACGTTTTTTTTTTGTCCCGCTAACCTTACGGACCGAAACCTCGCAAGCGTGACGCAGATTTTGTAAACTCCGGTTACTCATCACTACGGTGAGAACATAGGAGCAAACTGAAACAATTAAGACTCGAAGGCGACGTCACGAGGCCACGCGATTACTCACCATTTTGTCTGCTTGTCCTTTGAGCAACGTAGAGGATTCAGAGACAAGGCAATGTGACGCGATGGCGGGGGACTCGAGGTTTATATAAGCAGAGGAAGTGGAGGCGGGCTGTCCGCAGGAAACCTCGGACAGCAGCTCCAATGCTCATTGGTCGAAGAGGGGGGAAATGTGTAGCGGAAAAAAAAAACAACGGATGTCGCAAAAAAAAAAACAACGGATGTCGCATAAATTTGGCGTTATCCACGTTAACGCTGACCTGCCATAGTTTACACTTTAAGGCAGTATTTGTCCTACATAAATTTACTATGTTTTATTCATTACCTTGACAAGTAAAAAAAAAATCTGCTAAAAAATAATGTACTACGTAAGTGTTTTGCATTCACTTTGGGTACGGGTGGACGACGGCTTTCCTGCAAAATGTATATTTACAGAATACACAACTCACAAAAAGGAATATTTGGCTTTCAGGTTAAATTTCAGGATGAGCGTAAAATGAATTCAAATCTTTACAGGTGTGACCTTGTGTGACCTTTTTTCAGCTTTTAAATGCAGGCGTCCAAGTGTTAAATGTTTCAGTACTTTTTGTTCAAGTCACTGTTCTTGAACGAGGAGCTTACTGTCAAAATTCACAACAAGCGTTTGATTTTCAATCGACCTAGTTGCATAAGAGCTGGTGTTTATGCAGTCGTCCCCATCATGCTGTTCACATTTTGACATCATGAGACCAAGACGACACCTAAGAATTGATCAACAGTACCTTGCCATTGTGATGCTTGAAACAGGACGTTCTCAGACGGAAATGGCCACCGAGCTTAGAATGAAAGAGAGACTGGAAGAGTCACAGAAAGATGTAGAAGTGGACGTCCTTTGGCCACATCCCGATGACCGCTACGTTGTGTACCCACCCTTGTTGTTAACTTTTGTTTCAATAATCGTTTGAAATGAGGAAATCCCCAGTGCATCCTCCTACTTAAATGTCCTACTTTCATGATATGCTAGGACTGTAGCGTGGACCTTGTACCTGAAAGCCAAATATCCCTATCTTTTCGTGAGTAGTGTGTGTGGGTGTGTGTGTATATATACCATATATACTGCACACACCATATGACTACCATAAATTCTAATTAGTGATTTTCATAAATGAGTTCAGATGTACAGTAATACAATGTGATAATGCAAGAACATCAGTCATGCATCAAGATAGTCTTTTGGGTTATGTTCAAGATTTGTTAGCTTGAACCATGGAAGACTTGCTTTTAAATCACCCCTTCAATTTATGCTGCCTGCAGAAAAATGCACTTTGATTCATTTGTAGATGGTGAACATACAGTGAATAGACGTAGTGGTGCAGTGTTACACGTTTGAATTAAATCAGAATGAGACAAAACAAGAAAGAGTTTCTAGTTTTTCACTCCCTGAAAGGTGTTCAACCATTCCCTTATCACAGCCTGTTCAGAGTGTGTGTAGTACAGGATGAGATTTGTGGAAGTCAATTGTTGCTACAGTTTGGTCGTGTCTGAGTATGAACTACACAAAAAACAACAGACAGTGAGTCAGTTGGTCATTCTCCCACTCTAACACAGAGTCACAGCTGAATGGTATACTGTATAGGAACTGACATTGGAGCCCTTTCATAACTTACATTCCACATGGGAATAAGTGTGGGGGTGGTGCACAAAAGAGAGTCTGACACTGCACAAAGTAATGATCTCTGTGGAACTTTCAACCAAGAAATATTTATTATATTAATACACAGTCATAGGATAAGCATGACTTTTGGACCTAACTGATTAAATAAAAATCAACCACTTAAATTGTGTTTCTTCTTGTGTCTTTACATCAATATTCTTCTCCTTCATCTTCATCCCCTATGTTGTCCGCACCCACTTCTTCATAATCCTTCTCCAGGGCTGCCATATCTTCTCTGGCCTCTGAGAACTCTCCTTCCTCCATTCCCTCCCCAACATACCAGTGAACAAAGGCCCTTTTGGCATACATGAGATCAAATTTGTGGTCGAGGCGAGCCCAGGCCTCAGCGATGGCTGTGGTGTTGCTCAGCATGCACACAGCCCTCTGCACCTTGGCTAGATCCCCTCCAGGAACCACTGTTGGAGGCTGGTAGTTGATGCCCACTTTGAAACCAGTAGGACACCAGTCCACAAACTGGATGCTGCGTTTGGTCTTGATGGCAGCGATGGCGGAGTTGACATCTTTAGGCACCACATCGCCACGATAAAGCAGACAACAGGCCATGTATTTGCCATGACGAGGATCGCACTTGACCATCTGGTTGGCTGGCTCAAAGCAAGTATTTGTGATGTCGGCAACAGAAAGCTGCTCATGGTAGGCCTTCTCCACAGAGATGACTGGGGCATAGGTAGCTAAAGGGAAATGGATACGAGGGTAGGGCACCAAGTTGGTCTGGAACTCCGTCAGGTCAACATTCAGGGCGCCGTCAAAGCGAAGTGAGGCTGTGATCGAAGACACGATCTGGCCAATCAGCCTGTTGAGGTTAGTGTAGGTTGGCCTTTCTATGTCAAGGTTCCGACGGCAAATGTCATAGATGGCTTCATTGTCCACCATGAAGGCACAGTCAGAGTGCTCAAGGGTGGTGTGAGTGGTCAGAATGGAATTGTAGGGCTCCACCACAGCTGTGGACACTTGAGGGGCAGGGTAGATTGCAAATTCAAGCTTGGACTTTTTTCCATAATCAACTGACAGTCTCTCCATGAGGAGGGAGGTGAAACCAGAGCCGGTGCCTCCACCGAAGGAGTGGAAGATGAGGAACCCTTGCAATCCTGTGCATTGATCAGCCTGAAAATATAACATTACACAGGAAGATGAACAATCCTTCCATCCATCCATATGACGCCTATCCCATCTGACTTGTGGATAAAAGGCAGGGTACAGCACTCAATAAAGGGCTTGAATAGACAACCAGTCACACAAAAGAGTAATTTTCATCAATTGACCTAGCACGTGTATTTTTTGAACCATAGAAAATATACCGGTAAGCAGGCATGGGAACAACATGCTAGCTCCACAGAAAAAGGCCCAAGCAAAAGTTCTTACATGGACCTTCTAACTGTGAGGTTGATGTACTCATCTTAAGTATTGAGAATTATTTGATTTTAGAACTTTTTCTTGCATTAAATAGCTTTAAAGGGTCTCACCAGTTTGCGAGTCCTGTCCAGAACCAGATCAATGATCTCCTTGCCAATTGTGTAGTGACCACGGGCATAGTTGTTGGCAGCATCTTCCTTCCCCGTGATTAATTGTTCTGGATGGAACAGCTGACGGTAGGTACCCGTACGAACCTCATCTGGACAAAAAAAAAAAAAAAGACAAATACATTATTCCATAAAGAGTTCCCAATGTTCTCTTCAAGCAAATATCCAGTCAATCACTGACCAATGACAGTGGGCTCCAGGTCAACAAAGATGGCTCTTGGGACATGTTTCCCTGCTCCCGTCTCACTGAAAAAGGTGTTGAAGGAGTCATCGCCACCACCGATTATTGTATCAGAGGTCATCTGGCCATCTGGCTGAATGCCATGTTCCAGACAGTACAGCTCCCAACATGCGTTGCCAATCTGAGCCCCAGCTTGGCCCACATGTATGGAGATGCATTCACGCTGTGAAAAAGGGAAAGCAATTTGTTTCAAATACACACATATTTTCTATCGATGCTTTTTGGATTCATGTGCTAAACATATCACAGTGTATCTCATGATGTAGTTTTTAGCAAATCCACTCTCACCATTGTTGATCTCTCTTTTCCAACATTCAGGTGTTAGTAAGAAGATGTAGGTCTTGTTTCATGAGTGTTGCTCGACTTATATACCTGCACTTTGAGGTGATCAGTGATTTGATCTGAGCTGTAATCAGAGAACCTGCTGATGGCACAACGATACATTCATCAGCTCAATAGAGAAAACAATGCAGAAGGATGTCACCACCCAAAGCTTTGTGTGGGTTTTGCGGATACGTATGAGAATTGGAGTGTGTTATTGCAGCTATTAGTTTTGGAATGAGAGGAAGATAATATATCAGTTTCACACAGCTAGTTTCAGAAGTTTGACCTTAAAGCCTGGTCTATACCGTACACTTTCTGCAGTTGTAAGATGAGATGATAAGATGAAGTCACACAGCACAACATGAAATGTGTGAATCATTCATTTACAGTAGGTTCACATGGAACATACCGGTACATTAAATCCGAGCTCCAACTTTGCATTTACATAATCTTATTCCACACACAGCAAAAAACAAGTGATGGAAACAACTTCCTGGTAGTGGCAATCTTGAATAAATCACATAATAATAACATTTGTTTTGTATTTATTATGCATTTTTAGCATGCAAAAAGATATTTTGCATGCAAATCGCTTTCCCACAGTGTTCTATCCAGTTGGAATGAATTGTAAGCAACAATGCAAAGTGTACAATGTGTTTTTGTTGTTGTTTTTTTTACTCCCAATTGTTCCCAGTTCCCTTTGGGAAAGAAAAGAAACGTAATAGCCTTGACGTGATTCACATCATATGGATAGTACTGAATGGCATACAGAGCAACTGCTTGAGTGGGGCTTAGTTACATAAACACCAAATTGAGCAGAATTGTAGTCCATTTACAACGTACAAGAGGTGGTCAAAACTCATCGTTACTAAAGTCTCCATCATCTTCATTGGTGTCAGTATTTCAGTGGTTATCATTTGAGCAGTTTTGCATCATTAAAAAAAAAGATCATGCATTTCTGGGTTTCATTTGGCTCCCACTGTTGTCACTGCCTGTTCAGCTGACTGAGATAAATGAAACTGTTGATACGGCGCATAACTCTGAGGCAGAGGATTCAACTAACATCAGGAACATTTCAAACGAGACTCTTTCAGTGAAAAGTCATCCAACAATGTGCAAGCATTTTTTGTTGTTGTTGTTTTTTGTTTGTTTACTCATGCGCTTCTGTGAGAAATATTTTAGTCTTATTCACCAGTAGTCGTCACTGGATACAAACAAATTATTATTTGCTAATTAATTAAACTAGGCATAATGATCAAACTACAGTAGTTTTTTTTTAACTTTGTGGATATAATACCAAATAATACTGGGAAGTACACGCCCCACTTTTGCCACAAAGCGATGACCCGGCCACGTCTGTTATTTGAGTCCTCTACTGCCAACGCCCAAACACTCAAAATCACCTCAACTTGATTTTGAGTGTTTGTTGAAAGCATCAATAAATAAGCGAATTGATGAATGTGATTGCAGTAGGATGGCGTTCAAAAGGAGGCAGTTAAATTAAAGAAGAACTTCCTTTTTTTTTCTTTTTTTGTTGTGGCATGTGTCTCACATTACAAGACTCTCCTCTTCTGTTAGCTTTTTAGTTGGAGCGCAGTGAACCCTCGCTATAACTCCGCTATAGCTCCGTCCACCTTTCACGGCTTCGATGTTTCACGGATTTTCAATGCAGGTTTTTTTTTTTACAGTGCATTGTGTTCTGCCAAAGGACTCATGCATTTGCAACACAACACATGCAGGTGTACATGAAGTGTACCTGCATGGCACAATTGATGAGCCATATTAGACCCCCATTTTTAAAAAAGCCTCAAAAACAACTGTTACAAAAATGTTTATTTTCATGTGAACCTCACAAACAACCACACAAACTGGAAAAGTGCATGACAGTTAGCACCAAATCCAAACTGTAATACAGCAGCTTCTTGAACAGCATTTATTCGTTGATCAAACTGCTCTCCATGTTATCCTTTCTTTTCATTCTCTCCTTCCGACCACCATCCCGGTCAGGAGCCAGCTGTAGCCATCTTTGGATGGTGGCATCAATTTCCTTGTCTGTGGCCCCAGATGTTCATCGGTTTCGCCTCACAGCAGCTGAAACATGCAAACATATTTTTAAATTAACTCTCTGTATCATCAGGTAACATGACTACTGAAAAGTAAACTGATATTCTGGTGTCAGATATCGTGTTTCTCAAATATTTACAGCTTTGTACAAAGAATTGTTTTAAAACTGTAAGAAAAAAGGACAAACATTTGTCCATGTCATTACTAATGTGTGGGCTGAAATATTTGCCTCCAGAAACAGAATCTGAATAATTTAGATTTAAATTGCTTATACCGAATTTGAATTACATAATTTGAAGGATAAGTGGCTCGGATAATGGATGGATTTGTATATTTTAATCTGAAATCATGATACTGAACCCCAATTGTAAAATTTGAATATCGATATATCTATAGATATAGATAAATAGATATTTCTCTGAAACTGCGCTTGATCATCACTGAAAATTAAGACTTACAAATACAAAATAAATTATTCTGAATATGTGTCACAGACATCGGGCTTGCTTGGAGAACACATATCTCCTTGAAGAAAATCTAAACCTTTTACTAACAATACCTAAACGCTTATATTGGGTTGGTATAAATGTTTAAAGTAAAACATTTGTTTTTCCTTATATGGCCATTTGAAAAAATAGCCTATAATAAACATTTTAAAATACAGTTTAAGAGAAACTGGAAAAAACAAACTTAAATTCTAATTGTACAATTCAGATTTTCAGTGTAAGGATTAAAATTAAACATTTCAAACGCAATTTACTGTAAATCAAATTTCAGATCTGGATAATTCAGATTCAATTTCTGGTGGCACATATGTCCCCTCTGTGACACTGCCGGTATCGAGCCCGACTTACCACTTACAACAGTTCGAATTTATAGGCGCTGAAACCAATCTTTCCATTTATTCCTCTCATGTTTATTTTCCTAGCCAGAGAGTTATTGATCATTGCATGCATAATGCTCCAGACACATTCACGAATGTCCAGTCCACCTTTGAGAGCCAGTGTATTTACCTGAAATTATACCAACATCACTTCATTATAATTTAAAAATACAGTTGTTTAATACCGACACTGGAAAGCTTATTAAAGTTTTAAAACAAGAGAATGTGTGGAAGATAGAAAGTCAGTTTGATGCAATATGGTCAACATGTATGAGATGCCAACATACCAATGTTTTCTGGAGATCTGGGTTGATGTGAAGTTTTTCCTCCAGGCTCTGTAGAGAACCAACATCTTTGAGTGGCAACAGATTTGGATCAAGGCCCATCTCTGCCTCATCAGCTGCTTTCATACTCTGTAGAGTCTTAAAGATGATTCGCAGTTGCTCCATCATCATTTCTTGCTTTGTCAATATATTATGCAGGACTGTGGATAAAATGAACAAGAAAGAGAGATTGGAAAAACGGCAAAATCCATGTTCAATCCAATGTTACCCAGTGAAGTAGATACTTTAGCACCACCATTTTTCAGATCACCTAATCGTGATTCTGCATACCAAACAAAATTTGTGAATACTCACAAGTTTGCAGACTGGATTTCTTCTCACTGCTCTGATGCGACTCAAAGTATGCCGATGGGACTGCGGAATATATTTATTGTAAAATATTCAGATAATAATTCTTAAATTAAGATTAAGTAAAAATATGTTTTTTTGAATGTACAGTATCAGTATTGCAGCAAACTGAATCAAAATAAATGTCAATGTATTTCAGCGCTTCCCACATTGTCATGTTGAATAAAATATGGAAAGAAAATAGTCATAAATATAAATAAAACACAGTTTCACTCTTGTACGACGGCCATAAAGCCAGTTATGGGGGTCCCAGAAAGGGTTATTTTTGATCATGTCCGAAATCTGCATTTTTAGTAAACTCATATGGACTGTGACGCGCAAGTTCAGGCCCCACCTGCCTGTGACGTCACTGGGCGGTTTATTTTAAAATTCGCGCTCTTCAGTCTATCTAATTAGACACAGCAAGTGACAATTTTAAGAAGAAATAACATTAAATACCCATTAAATTGAAGTACAATATATTTTTAATATTTCCACATGTCAGCAGAAAGAAGTCACATCTATGCTAGGAGCACATTATTCCCCGGCCCCCATTTCGAGCTAATGCTAAATGCGAATGCGTCATTTAATGGCGCGTACAGTCTCCGTGCCTGGTCAGAAATTGTTTTGGATCTTTTTGATGTTTTGTTTCATTCTCAAGTACTGTATTGTTTTGTATAATTTAAAAAAGGCCAGCAGTGCCGGCTTCATGCCGAATCCGGGCCAGATGCCTTTGCTGACTGGGGACTGTACAGTCTCCGTGCCTGGTCAGAAATAGAGCTGTATTGTTTTGTATAATTTAAAAAATAGAGCTGACTGTAACTGTCATGATTCTAAATTCATGGTAATATTAAGTTAATCTACCATTCTACACGATGGTAAAATGACAACGACTCCGAATTTATTTAGGTTATTCTGACCTCTAGTGTTATATTTGAGGATTGCATTGAGTGGCAGGAAGTGGTTCATGTTGATTCGGAATTATGTCAGTTTGAGGAAAGAGACGAAAGCGTGATGATCGTGAATGGCCATGCCTAATGCATGTTTTTAGTTGTTGAAATGCATGTAGGTATGTTGTGCTTAGTGTAATTGTATATTTTTGTCATAGTTTTTCACCCCAAAATGGTGTTCATCAGCGATGGACGTGTGGACCATAAAGGCTGTCGAACATTGTCAAGTCTTTTTAAATTAGGAAGAAAACCTTTAGGAGCAGTTACACTGACTACTTCACAGATGTCGCCTATCGCGGGTTCAACGGTTTATCCTCACAAGGGTCGCGGGGCGTGCTGGAGTCTATCCAGGCCGGCTGTCCTTGGGGTACACCCTGAACTTGTTGTCAACCAATCACAGGGCATACATAGACAAACGAACATCTGCACTCACTCACACACCTTGGGGCAATTTAGAATGTTCCATTAACCTGCCGCACATATTTTTGGAATGTGGGAGGAAACCGGAGTACCAACAGAAAACCCACGCAGGCACGGGGAGAACATGCAAACTCCACCCAGGAAGGCCAGAGCAGGAGTTAATATTATCTATCTATCTATCTATCTATCTATCTATCTATCTATCTATCTATCTATCTATCTATCTATCTATCTATCTATCTATCTATCTATCTATCTATCTGTGTCATGTGGGGCACATCCATGACAGAATCTAATCCACAATACGTTTTAGCAGTGGCTGACTTATTCATCCATTGTTAAGGAAATTAAAATAGCATATATCATATACAGTAATAAATATTGCCCGATATGGTTTTACAATGGTGAAAATGTGTTTCTGTTCGTCATCCAGCCAATCATTATCTGAAACGTGTGCTTGAGCGTATCCCAGCTGTCTTTGGGTAGTAGGCGAGGTACACCCTGAACTGGTTGCCAACCAATTGCACATCGACACACAACCCTTCACACTCATAATCACACCTATGATTTTTTTTTTTTCTCGGCGTGTTCAGTTAACCTACCATGCATGTTTTTGGAACATGGGAGGAAACCAGAGTAGCTGGAGAAAACCTACGCAAGAATCTGCTTGTGTGTTCTACATACATGGCCAATAAAGATGATTCTGATTCTGATTCTGATCACAAGAAGGACAGGGCCCGGATTTGAACCCATAACATCTGCACTGTGAGGCAGATGCGCTAACCAGTTTTCCAGCATCCCACCGTGTTTCTGTGCAAAAAAATATATATATACAGTCTTTGCCAGAGAACATTTTATGTACTGTATATATACAGTACATACCATTTTCTCTGGCAAAGACTGTTTCCAAATTCGAAGTTCCCTTTATTTTTTTAGCAGTATATTATACCTGGTTTATCCTTAATTTTTGAAGAAGATTGTTATTTACTGCATTTTTTTCTGGGGTTAAACCTAGGTCTGTAAGTGACATACAAAGAGTTAAGCATGATGAAACTTGTTTATATTTATATGTAATTGAAATAAAAAAAACATTCATCAAAGCCCTGAGCACAATTCTCTCATCATTCATAGAATGGATTTAAGTCGTAAACTCTAAAAAGTGGGTGGCTGAATTTGCATGTTCTCCACGGGCCTGCGTGGGTTTTTTCCCGGTACTCCGGTTTCCTCCCACATTCCAAAAAACATGCATGGCAGGCTGATTGAACACTCTAAATTGTCCCTAGGTGTGAGTGTGAGCGTGGATGGATGTTCGTCTCTGTGTGCCCTGCGATTGGCTGGCAACCGGTTCAAGGTGTCTCCCGCCTACTGCCCAAAGACGGCTGGGATAGGCTCCGGCACCCCCCGTGACAGCTTGTGAGGATAAAGTGGATCGGAAAATGGATAGATGGATGGAACTCTAAAAAGTCAGAAACTATGACTAAAATTACAAAAAGCACACCAACCACATTCAGATATATTTTCACTTCCTTTTGTACGGTTGGGAATTTCTTTGTTGGTTCGTAGACACACTGAAATGAGCCAATTAACCGGTTGAACTTGTTACTCTGGCGTTTTTTTTCAAACCCTCGAAGAGATAGACCATGGCAAATATTTAGCCTCCTGGCACGAGTAATTTCTGTTAGTTTTGACCGACAATATTTACATTTATCAAGTTTTTTTTTTGTTGGTTTTTTTTTTTGCCAACAGATGAAAACAACACACTGAACGTATTTTTAACGAAAGACTGAGCTAGTATCCCACCTGTCGACCATAAATCCTAATGCACTCAAAAGCAAGTGAATTTCAGCAAATTCCATTGTGTGCAAAGTCAAACACTTCATAAGTGTTGGAGGTCTGTGTTTGTCAGTCGTGAAAGTTTCCACTTCTGCTGCAAGATCAGTTTACGGTGTGAGGAAATAATATTGGCGGCACAGTTCCTGTCAAGGAGACAGGTGGGAGTGGTTTGAAGTTGAATATAGCTTGGAGTCTCCGATGCATCTGGCAGTTAAACTCACTCAGACCACATTGAGGACTGCTGTGAGAGGCACCGTAGAAATTAAACCCAGATTGTGAAGAGGACCTTCCATTTCGCAGGAGCCATGGTAAGTATGATTTCTTCCTCCACAAAGTTTTTTGTCATACCTGCTGTTTATGTTTCATGGGGTAGACGTTTAGTCTATCATCACCTGCTCATTCAGGTCAGCAGCCAAATTCAGCTCAGCTTTTCTGCCTATCACTGGGACAATTATCTATTTCTGACACAAGCTGTCCTGTTTGGGACGGCACAAGGGAGAGCAAGTGGAAGTTTCATTTCACATGGGCCAATTTTTAGGCACAGTTTTGATACACAAAGATAGTGAGTTGGTGACAAATATCGATTTGGAATACATTGGCGCTGTCTTGTGTTAATTTGTATTTCTTGATTGCATTTTAGAGCTGTCATTGCTGACGCTCATAACACCATCTTTGGTTTCGGTGCCTTGGTGTCTGACAAAGTACATGACAGAAAGAAATGTAGGTGTGTCGTAAAACATGCAGGCAGCAACAAGTCAGATCAGATTGAGACAAAAGCAAGTACAGTCCAGTATTTCAACTTCGAAGAGGACTTTTGAAACGATTCATTTCCGACCAAATTTGGCCTTGATTTTGCCTTCAGCAAAACAATTTGGAACAAAATGATGCTTTTTGTTCAAAATTGTAGTTCACGGCGAGGTTATAACACAGTCAACCTTATTCACGTGGAAAAACACTGCATGTAGACGTGTTTGCGCAGTGAAGTACAAACACGGCTTGTAAGCAATGCCACTAACGCTGATAAAACTATTGAACAGCAGGACACACACCCTGCTCAAATAGAACCTTAGCATTCACATGGCAAGGAACAAGATTCCAGTTGATGCCAGTTAAATGTAATAGCCTTTATTGCATTTTCCTTGTGTTTCTGATTGTAACTGTAGATATCTACTTGAACCGACAGGAACGATTTCAGTGGCTGGCGGTCAGTGTTTACGCAAACATTCGCTCCCACATTGCTACTGGGTGTCATCTCTCAAAATGAGCACCCGAAAATAGCTGCTATGCTCTGACCTGCATACCTGGAAATTGAGATGATGTCACATTAGCCAGGCTCACTAAAGAGGACACCGGAGAGGTGAACTGATCTCAACGTGGATTTAATGAGCTTTAACACACTTTGAAATGATAGCAGTTGATTCCCTGCAGCTCTCAATTGAGCACTGTCCTTTCCATACTGGCAAAATGTCACCGTGTTTCAGTGAGAAGGGGAGAAGGTGAACAAAAGAGAGAGAGAGAGAGAGAGAGAGAGAGAGAGAGAGAGAGACTGAAATAATAATAATGATAATACATTTTATTTATAAGCGCCTTTCAAGACACCCATGGACACTTTACATAGTTGTTTTTTTGCCTGCATCTCATCAGGATTGGAAAACATTCTCTGATTTTACTGGAATCTATGCGAAATTTAGTAAATGTCAAGTTGTTGGCAACATAGCCTGGTTTGAATAATCAAATGTAATCTTTTTGGATATCTTACCTTTCATATTCTGCTCGATTTGCTCCTTTAAAGCAGGGGTGTCAAACTCATTTTTGTCCAGGGCCACATTGTAGTTACGGTTTGCCTTGGAGGGCCGTTATGAATTTTGGGAAACCATATAAATGTTTTATCACCTCCCCATATATCACATACACAGCACACAAAAAAATGATGAATGAGTAGTTTTAAAATCTGAAGTCAAGAATGATGACTGTTATTGTGGATTGCATATGACAATTTGAAATTTTGGTTCAGACTTTAGCTAGCATCATGGAACTTGACTTGCTTGATTTGCTTTCGCGGGCCACATAAAATGATGTGGCGGGCCAGATCTGGGCCCCTGGGCCTTGTCTTTGACACCTATGCTTTCAAGGTTCAGGGAGGGAGCAAAAGGAATACACAGAATTGTATTCAACATTTCTCGCGCAATGTCGTATTAACTGGATAAACCAGTGCTTTAAAATACCCCAGAATTTATAAGACTTAATTCCAAATCTAACTTTCAATTCATTTCTAAAATTTCTCATGTCACCTTCCCATAAAAAGTTTCCAGAATGTTTCCAGACATGTACCTTTATTTTCCCCGAGTGCCACTATAAAAAGTTCTACACATTAGTCTAAAAATCATCAATTTTTTCAGATCAGTGGTGTCAAGGCACAAGTGTCGTAAGGGTTAAATGTTTTAACAGTCACATTTGCATGAGCTGCATTGTAAAGGGAAAAAGGGATGAAGGTGTTTCTCTTGCTAATCTAGTCCAACAGGATGATGACTATTTAGCACGAGGACGTTTTATCTGAGGGTGTGCTGAGGATTATGTCACCAAACGAGTCCATCAACAGTCAATTTTGATCCAATAGGACAAACACAAATGATCTCGTCCCTGTTTTGTCGACAATGAACACCATAATGGTCTTTTTTTTTTGGATAGGTCTCAAAGATCAGTCCACATAATTATCTTAGTGTGATTTGTAATTGGATTACATGGAATAATTTTGGTTGAAATGAGGGTTTGAAACCTTTGCGTCATTGCTGATAACAATCTGAAAAATGTTAATGTTCAGGAATATCAAGCTTGAAATAATATGGAACCAAATCAGTGCTTTGATATGTCTTGCCGAGTCTGCTTGATACTTACCGTACAACAAACTTTATCCTCATGTTCTCTTTCTGCTTCTTTTTTCTCTCTTCAAGCGTGAATGCATCTCTGTCCACATAGGCCAGGCTGGTGTCCAGATGGGCAACACCTGTTGGGAGCTCTACTGTTACGAACACGCCATTCAGCCAGATGGACAGATGCCCGGCGAAAAGTCCATCGGCGGGCATGATGACTCCTTCACCACCTTCTTCAGCGAGACCGGGGCTGGAAAATATGTCCCAAGGGCAGTCTTCGTTGACCTGGAACCCACGGTGGTTGGTCAGTGCGAAAAGATGCATTTATATGAAATGAAGGATTTTGCCATTCAATGAATACAATTAAACAAACCATTAGTTTTTTTGTGCAATCACTTGAAGTGTGTTGTCGAGAATGAATCCAAAACAAAATCCTAACTATACTAACCTTTTCGGAAAAAAAAAAAAAGTTACTTTCTTCAATTGTTTCTTTTGTCTTTCACATTTCAAGATGAAGTGCGTACGGGAAAATACCGCCAACTCTTCCACCCCGAGCAGCTGATCTCAGGAAAAGAAGATGCGGCAAACAACTATGCCCGTGGACACTACACCATCGGCAGAGAGATCATTGACTCTGTTCTCGACAGAATCCGCAAATTGGTGAGGATCATTTTTTTCACATCTATTTAACCACAGCAGTATCGAAGAGTATTATCGTTTGAAAAAAAAATGCCATTTTAGGCTTCTGGAGCATAAGTTGAAAGCTTCCTGGAATTAAAACTATTCAAATTTTGTGTCTGTATCTGCAGTCTGACCAGTGCACTGGTCTTCAAGGCTTTTTGGTCTTCCACTCTTTTGGTGGAGGCACAGGCTCTGGTTTCACCTCCCTCCTCATGGAGCGACTTTCTGTTGATTACGGGAAGAAATCCAAACTTGAGTTCGCAATCTACCCAGCCCCTCAAGTCTCTACTGCAGTGGTGGAGCCCTACAATTCCATTCTGACCACTCACACCACCCTGGAGCACTCCGACTGTGCCTTCATGGTAGACAATGAAGCCATCTATGACATTTGTCGCAGGAACCTCGACATTGAACGTCCATCTTACACCAACCTCAACCGCCTTATCAGTCAGATTGTGTCATCGATCACAGCCTCTCTTCGCTTTGACGGTGCCCTGAATGTTGACCTGACGGAGTTCCAAACTAACTTGGTGCCCTATCCTCGTATCCACTTCCCTCTGGCCACATATGCTCCTGTCATTTCTGCTGAGAAGGCTTATCACGAGCAGCTTTCTGTGGCCGAAATCACCAATGCCTGCTTTGAGCCAGCCAACCAGATGGTCAAGTGTGATCCACGTCATGGTAAATACATGGCTTGCTGTCTGCTGTATCGCGGTGAAGTAGTGCCCAAAGATGTTAATGTTGCCATCGCTGCCATTAAGACCAAACGCACCATCCAGTTTGTGGACTGGTGTCCCACTGGTTTCAAAGTGGGCATCAACTACCAGCCTCCAACAGTGGTTCCTGGGGGAGATCTTGCCAAGGTGCAGAGGGCTGTGTGCATGCTGAGCAACACCACAGCCATCGCTGAGGCCTGGGCCCGCCTGGACCACAAGTTTGATCTCATGTATGCCAAGAGGGCCTTTGTGCATTGGTATGTGGGAGAAGGAATGGAGGAAGGAGAGTTCTCAGAGGCCCGAGAGGATATGGCTGCCCTGGAGAAGGATTATGAAGAGGTCGGAATTGACTCCTATGAAGAGGACGAGGAAGGAGATGAATACTAGACACATTTGGCTATTTATTAAGTAGCAAAGTATGAATGTCAACATCGATTCATTATCGGGTCTACTTTTTTTTCTACCCATTAAATATCTCAAAATATTTTGTCTGTTGTCTATTTGGTTGGACTATGTTTGCCATAAAGTTTCATCAGCATTATAGTTCAGGAAACAGGGAAAGTTCTGTTGCTCCAATGACACAACAATTTAGCATAACAGATCCATTTACAATGGAAAAGTCAACACCCCTGTTTTAATGCCAGGTTTTTGTGATATAAAAAAAGAGACAACAGTAAAAATTTGGAGAAAACTCAACCATGATTATGACCTTTAACTTAATTGAAAAAGCTTTTTTTTTTCAAAAAGAGAAATAAAAAAACAACTCAGATAACGTGGGGGCAAAAGTCTTCAGAAGTAAGCAGTCACAGTAAAACTCATGTTAAATGGGAATCAGCACACAACTCCCACCATCTAAGTGTGTTGCAGTGTGATGAGATAAAAGTTAGATTTGGTGCAATATGTTTTTGCCAAGCAACTTTTCAGTATTAGTCTCATTTGAAAGCTGGTCAAATGTACCGGTAGAGTGTGAAACACGTGAGAAACTCAACGGCATTTTGTTTTTGTGGCAAGGAGAGCTCACCAAAATCAACTTCATCTGAAAACACTGCAATTGTGCTTTCTCGCCTATAAGTGGCAATGTTGTCCACAATTTTGCAAGAGTGAAGACGCTCATCTCCACTTCAAAAAACATTTGATTTGAAAGTTCTCCGACTGCCACAAAATTAAAATGGCATTGAATTTGTCACCTGTTTCACATTTTACTCTCCCAGAGCTTTCAAATAAGACCCATCATGAAAAATCCGATTGGCCAAAATTTTTTATGAATTTGGTTTGAAAAGTCCTACATCGCCATTTTGACTGTAAAAAATCTTGGCGTTGAAAATGCAAATGTTGCTGGAATTGATGGAGCCAATTCCAGCGTTGTCTTGCACTTAGGACAGAACAGGTGTGTACCTAATAAAGTGAGCGTCTAGTTCATTCTGTGCTGCCTGCACTTTCCACATCGCAGCGATGGGTGTCACTCTTACCACATTTACAACACCAAGTGTCACACCTATGTGTTCTCGTTATAACTCCACATTATCATTTTACTTTGACATCTTTGGTTTTTTCCTCTTTTTGTCCCCAGCAGTAATATACAGGTCATTAAAGCCTAGTCGTGTAATTTAATGGTTAACCACACAACACTCCCCCCCTTTTCCTCCCGCGGGTCCACGCCACGGTCCACGCTTCATAAGCCGTGTGCAGCCTCTTGAGGCTCAGTCAGTCAGCCCACGGAAGGAGCCCACACGCACACGTACACGATGGCTCTAGCAGAAGCGTCCAAGCAACGCGACGACTCCAACTTTCCGGAAATCGTCGAACTGAACGTCGGGGGACAGGTGTACGTCACCCGTCTGCAAACTCTCGTCGCGGTGCCGGATTCGCTCCTTTGGCACATGTTCAGCCGCCGGACCCCCAAGGAACTGGCCAGAGACACCAAGGGCCGCTTCTTCCTGGACCGAGACGGCTTCTTGTTCCGCTACGTCCTCGACTATCTGCGCGACCTGACCTTGGTGCTCCCGGACTACTTCCCGGAGAGGAGCCGACTGCGGAGGGAGGCGGACTTCTTTCAGCTTCGAGAGCTGGCCAAGAGGCTCTGTCCGCAAGTGAGCAAGGACAACTCCGTCAGCGAGGAGATTAGCCACAGCGATACCGAGGACAGCTCGCTCCAAGGCAGCCAGCCGCCGTGCGCATCGGCCGGGGGCGCGGATGCAACGTTACGCACCAGCACGGCCGTGCGCTCCCCGTCTATGGACTCCAGGAAGTCGGGCTACATCACTGTCGGCTACCGGGGATCGTACACCATCGGCCGGGACATCCAGACCGACGCCAAATTCCGCAGGGTGGCGCGCATCACTGTGTGCGGCAAGACATCCCTGGCCAAAGAGGTGTTCGGAGACACGCTCAACGAGAGCAGAGACCCGGACCGTCCGCCGGAGAGGTACACGTCGCGCTACTACCTCAAGTATAATTTCCTGGAGCAGGCTTTTGACAAGCTCACCGAGGTGGGCTTCCACATGGTGGCATGCAGCTCCACGGGCACTTGCGCCTACACCAGCAATGACCCCGGAGAGGACAAAATCTGGACAAGTTACACCGAATATGTCTTCTGTCGAGAACAGTAGCCACAGTACTTTTTTAAATGGAAATAAATGATGCCCCTTTATTCGACTACATCCTTGGAATATTAAATACCCGTATCACCAGATACGATTCAGAGATTACAATGCACCCCTCCAAAAATCCATACAAATGTAGAACTATGGTTATCGACCATGTGTTTCACAACCTTTACTGAGCTAAGCACATATTTACCACCCAACAAAGTTACAAGAAGTATATATATATAGCCTATATAGACGACAGCGAACGCCCACCTATCTGCAAATTTATTTTTGGACCGCATCCCCCATTAATTGTTGAGAAATTCACCTATCTGCTGTTTTTTTTTGTGCCCCACTGGTGCCTCCATACATCTATACATCACCGGCATATGAACAAAGCTACATCATTCGTATAATTTTTGGACCAATGAAGTGACATCATTACATATTAAAAACAATGTTCTTGATCCTGTGTGTGCATATGTGACATAAAAGTTGCTAAAAAAAATCAGGTTCCAATAATATAATGATGGAACTGTGTTTTGAATAACATTGCAGAGAGTGATATGATTTTTGGCCCATGTTGAGAATCAAAGTCTTAAGAACACTAAATTTGAATGTAATCCAATCAAAACTGTGACCTGTGTTATGAAATAAATGACTGCGCAGATAGACACTATCCATTCTAGTGCAAAGCAGCGGGATACAACTAAACATTCATCTAGGTAGCAGTCCAACATCTGATTTGCAATTCACTGCTGTCTTAATTAGCAAGATAAAGACGCCAACGTTCTCACAAAGGGGCTGCCAGATCGCTCCTGCACTTCGCTGTATATGAAGTTCTTTCGTCCTTTGCGTATTGTTCTTGTCCAATAAAAAGCATGTATTTGTATTTTCTTTTCAGTTTTTTTCTTTTGATCAGAAACAAGAAAACGGACAAAGAAAGTCAGTTGTTGGGATGTCAATAGCTGCTTCAGCTAATAGTGTAGCATCACTGCAACAAAACGCGATGTATCTCGCCAGTGCAGCGGAGATTTTTTTTTTTGTGTATGAATAAACTCAGAATACTTATGTTGTTATGGGAGTATTTTTTTTCGGTGTGTCTGAGTATGTTCCTGTGATCTTTTCTTGTCTATCTTGTGTGCGAGTCTATCCTCTAAACAAGCACTGAAATTCTGTCCAAGTGTCCATCCAAACTACAACACGAGCAGATGAAGGGAGCTAAAACGGGACACAAGCATCCTGACAATCGGGGCAAATTTGAGCATTTTCCCTCACTTAGAATCAAAGTCAGCAAAGGGCAGATTATTGGATGTCTGCAAAAGATCATCCAGAGCAAATATACTGTGATGATGTAATTTGCTTCGACTACTACCCTTTTTTGTATTTTCCAGCAGACTAAATGCCTCTATTTGCTCAAACTTGGTACTATGACCGATATCTGGTTTGGGGAAGGAGACTGTGTGTGTGTGTGTGTGTGTGTGTGTGTGTGTGTGTGTGTGTGTGTGTGTGTGTGTGTGTGTGTCTATGTTGGTGATCTCGAGTATACCCCACAATAGAAGAACAGTGCTGTGTGCTGTCTCTCTCGTTTAAAAAATTATGTTGCTAAAGTCAGTATGCTTGCATTCTGCTGAAGCGATTTTGTCAACTTGGCTAGCAACACAATATTTCCATACACTGTACATTTCCAAAATAAATCATTTTTCCTCCCACACTGTGCGAGCCCCGCCCGCGCATCCTTAACGTCCGCTGACCTTTTTAAACAGTAGGCAATGAAAGAGTCGGCCTCAAAGAGAAACTGCACCGGACCTCATCAGAACCCAGACGAGTCACGCGGCTATTAAACGGCTCGAGTGGCAGTAAATATTATGGGGGGGGGGGGTTCTTTCACATAAATTGAGATGCGCAACATGCTAATCGTGCAGCTGTGCGCACACGCTGTCAGTGTCTGTTGTATGTGTGAAAGGGTCCAGCTGCACGCCAATATGACAGACATGCATATTTGGTCCACCTTGCTCATTCATATCAAAGAAGGGATTTTGCATTCAGACGACTGTGAGAGATTATTAAAAATGATTTTCAAAACAGGTGGTTGAGATAACCCCTGCAACGGATTTAGGACATATCCCTGAGGGATCCCCTTGAAATAAAATGACATTAAATTAGATTTTTGTTGTTTTGTTTTTTGTTTGAGCAGTTGTGATTCTCTATCCATCCATGCATCCATCCATCCATTTTTGAAAGTGCTTTGTCCTTGTTAGGGTCAAGGGTAGGTGAAGGAATCGAGAACCGGTTCCAACTTAGCTGTTCCGTCAGCGTTGTAAACCTTGTTCTTGACTGTTTATCAATGCGGCCGTGTCTAACTTCCACAGTATTTAGGTCATGTGGGGCAGCTGGCCAGTCATCGCTGTAATTCTTGTGTGGTCTTGTGATTGCGTGAGCAGCATAGCCAATCAGGTGGGTAATGTGCATGCAATGCAGAAGTATGTGAGTGAGTGTGCATGTGTAGTGCTAAGGTGTACTGCTGCGTGATTTGCGGAAGTATTGAGATTGTGACCGAAGATTTCCTGAAACTGGAGAAAATATTTTCCTGAGTCTCCATACCACTGTGAGGTGACCGATTTCAGGAAAGGTTAACATGGCATTAGCACAGCCGACGGCATTCAATTTATTTATTCATTCATTCATTTTCCGATCCGCTTATCCTCACAAGGGTCGTGGGGGGTGCTGGAGCCTATCCCAGCTGTCTTCGGGCAGTAAGCGGGGGACACCCGAACCGGTCGCCGGCCAATCACAGGGCACACAGAGACGAACAACCATCTGCGCTCACACTCACACCGAGGGACAATTTTGAGTGGTCAATCAGCCTGCCATGCATGTTTTTGGAATGTGTGAGGAAACCAGAGTACCCGGATTGAACCTCTGCACTGTGAGGTCGACGCGCTAAACACTGGACCACGGGCCGCCCCATTAAATTTAATGAGCATTAATTAAGCCCCATTGTCAGTATGTGTGTACCCTGCTGAAGCTGTGTTCGATGTCAAAATATAACAAACCAATTGTTTTATATGATGTCTGAGATAAGATGGCGTCAGCAAACGTTATAACACTCAAATTTGTCGAGGCAATCTGCAAGAACAACAACACTGTAGATTTGGGCTTTGGGCTCTGTTTTCATATACTGTGCATCTGCTGCGGACCATCAATGCTGGCGGATCCTGAATTCATATCAGCACAAGGCTCACTGTGAGTTTTTCTTCTTGATATTGATGTTGAAAGAAAAAACCTTGTTTCGATTTTAAAGGTTATCAATTAATTGTCTACAACCGAACCATGCAAGGGATGAATAACTTATCTCATGATGATTACCAGCTCCGTAAATAATTCTACTAATGGATGTCTTGAATTGTATCAGTTGAGTGATTTTTATCGGATTGAGTTGTGAAATTGATTACTCTTTTTAATGCAACCATAGCTGGTAAACAAACTGAGGCTAATGAAGTGCAAAAGACTGCTGAGGCCAAATGCTGTTGAACACGGCATATTGAAAATGTTTTTTTTTGCAATTTAGATTGATTTCTTATTAAAAACAAAACAGTTGTATGCCCCCAAGAGATCATAAAATGTGAGTTGTTTTGCTTAATTTAAATTTAAATTACAGTTAGTTTTATTTATTTATTTTTACGATCCAGTGGTTAACTTTTCTTTACACCTGTGTGATAATTAATAATGCAGTTATTCCTCTAAACCACAGGTGTCAAAGTCAAGGCCTGGGGGCCAGATCTGGCCCACCACATCATTTTATGTGGCCCGCAATAGCAAATCAAGCATGTCAAGTTCCATGATGCTTGCTAAAGTCTGAACCAAAATTTCAAATTGTCATATGTAATCCACAATAACAGTCATTATTCTTGACTTATGATTTGAAAACTAGTTATTCATCATTTTTTTGTGCGCTCTGTATGTGATATGTGCAGGGGATTAAACATTTATATGGTTTCCCAAAATTCATAATGGCCCTCCAAGGGAAACCGTAACTACAATGTGGCCCGCGACAAAAAATAGTTTGACACCCCTGCTCTAAAGGTTATTTCTGATGGAGGCTTCTTATACTTGTATCCTCTTGTATTCATTGTGATGATGATAATGGCATTTAGCAGCGCAAGACAACAACCACCGTGAAAAGGACAATCATCATGAATCCTTGCTGCTGTTGAGTTGTTTCCCCGTTTCATCGCTCTACATTCATATTGTGCGTCAGTCGCTCAGCACGACTGCTATTGGACTCCCGCACATGGACTCTGTCTGCTCTTCAGCTTCCTATTTTATATCAAAGCTGCTCTCATTTGCACATCACAAGGGTGACTCCGGTTCCATTCGAAAAAACTCATGATTTTTCAAATAGAACCGAGAGTCACAAACACAATCTCGCAGTGTGAGGACATGTCACAATATTGTAAGATAAAGAGTTCAATTTTTTTCCAATTTAACTGATTTTCAAGCAGGTTGTCAATTTCATAGCAGTACAAAAATTATATTTCTTGAATGTGTTTTATCGAAAATTTGTACGATATCCATTTTACATGATACTTTTGCCCAAAATCAAAATCTTTACAAGATCGACAGTGTTTCATCATGATCACATCACACCTCCAGGCAAGTCTACTGTTGGGAACAAAACTAGATCAAGATGGCCGACTTTGATGAGAGTCTGGTTTCCGCCCGAATTTCAAAACAGGCATCACTCTGTCATTTGGTTTTGGGAAGGGAGATTCTCTGCAAGTCACAATTGCAGGGTGCAAAAACATACATGACAAAAACCACGGATGAGGCAAGCGCTTAAGTTTGAAAAGAAAATCTCTTAAGTCAAACTGCATGTCCTGTTCAGACCAAACGCAGTGGCGAGCTTCTGCACAAGTGATTTTATTTCAGTAAAGGCTTGAGGAATTTATGGAAGCCCCTGCAGTTATTATGCAACGCTCTGCAGTATATCAATAAATGTCAACTGGGACTCACTACAGTTTCAGTTGTGCCTCTTTTAGCGGCAACAGTTCGCCCGTAAGGAGCTTCAGGCTCAACAGGAAGACGGGTTTCATCTTTAGAGAAGAACCAAACAAAAAGCGGAGGTTGCAGAGGAAGTCAAACGTTGAAGAAAAAGCGAATTTGTTAAATGCATGCTTCATATACACACACACACACACACACACACACACACACACACACACACACACACACACACACGCACACGCACACGCGCACACACACACACACACACACACACACACACGCACGCACGCACTAAACAAAAGTGGAGTGGCCAGAGAGCATTTGATCCAAAATATGATTATAAAGAGATTGTATATGTATGATATATTAACAATCATATATGTATCCATAATCAAAATGTTAATTATATCATCATACAAATTAGGACAAAAAAAATGAAATTATGACCATGTGTAAGAAAATTATTACTAATATAATTTTGATTATTTTCAAATGAGGTAATTGCTGTATATGCTCCAAATCCATTTATTTATTTATGTATTTAACTATCTATTCATTTATTGCAATCCAATTTCAAAAACACATATTCTTTTCAAATATATGTGTCTTAATCTTCAAATTATGACCGAGTCTTCCATAACTGTCATATATAAAACTATTTAGATTGTTGCATCATATTTGATCATAAACTCAAGTCGTCCTCAGAGGAACTGAAATGGCCTCTGATATGAAAACATATTGACATCTGCTCCACTCTTTCTCTCACAGATGTCTCTCTCCTCTGCTTGTTTACAGGTTAAAGCATGATTGGATAAGTGGGTCGACAAGAAAAAAAAAGGCTTAATTTCCTTTTCTTAAATGACACCTCAGGTGTTTGCTACATACATACAGTCTCTAATTAACACATCAGTATTGAAAGCAGCTGCACTTTAGTACAAAGCCACAAATTTCAGAGTAGTAGTGAAAAGAACAGAGAAAGGCAGCGTCCATCCACCCCCAGGCAAAGCTTACCACTCTTGCGTGTTCTGGCAAACATCAATGGTGCTATTTTGATGCTAGACCAGAGGAAACATTTCCCAACATATATTTGGAAGGCACAATATACATAACCGCAAGCCGCAAAGCCCTAAGATTGCATGTTTTGCTTCTGTTATGATGCGGGGGGTTTTTGCCTTCGTGCATCATTCTAAAAATAGACTAAAGCTAACATTTGGAAAAACACCACGGCTGAACGATACATCTTTCATATATACTAAACAAGAGACTGAAATAAGTACTGCAACACTACTTGTTGGGCCGAGTAGTGTTATGACTGTCATAGTTTACAATAGTAGTAAGATTTAATTGCAGACTTAGTGGAACTAAAATTTGGCTTTAAGATAGGGGACGCCGTTGAGGGGGTGGGGATTGCAAATGGCAGCCGTCCCATGCCCAAGCATAATAGATAGGGCAGGGGGGTTAGTGCGGCGGATGTCACCGCATACATTTTAATCGCCGATGGATTTACTTTCTTACTAATAATAAAGTGCTTCGCGACCTTTTTAAAAAAAAAAAATTGCAGTGAACAAATACTCCAGGTACTAAAGAAACTAAAGCTAATACTAAAACAAATCAAAACAAAAGTAAAACAAAGCATTAAAAAAAAAAAGAAAACCTAAAAAAAGCTCTAAAACCTAATTAAAACTAATTGAACTTAAAAATAAAGCGAACTAAAAACTACCTCTCGTGTAAAATGCCAAACATATTAATAACATATTCTTCTATACCGTACGTATTGAAAGTTGAGTTCCCGGTACATATTACAACACCGGTACATATTACTAACAGTGGTTAGCCTAATTTGACATTTGCATAAAATATATTTAATATTCCCTGTACAGTGGGTTCAATTTCTAGATTGGTGAATATGTGTTTTAATGTAACGGTTTATTTGTGCTTTGCATGGGAATTGAGCCTTCTGGACAGATTTTGTTCAACTTTTGAGGTTCCACTTGACATTTTCACAATCAAGTCAAACACAAATTGCAGGGTTATTTAACAGCACTTTCATTCTGAGGCTTACTTTTAAAAGCCTCATTATGTCAAGACTTGTGCACTCCCTTCACCTCAGAATGCATCAGAATTCCCTCACAAAGGCCATTAAACCTCCCACCTAACAAACTTGATCTTTCCACAGCCGTTTTTGATAAAAGCCTAATACTGCACCGTGAACTGATCTCTGCTCTTAATGTCTTAATATATATATATATATATATATATATATATATATATATATATATATATATATATATATATATATATATATATATGAGCTGATATACGCTTCAGCATCAGTGATCCTAGAAATCCTTGGCTATCGGAGCAACTATGAGACACGTTACCCACCATGGAAAAGACGGTTGGAGGCTAAGATCAAGGAGGCTCGGAAAGATGTGAGTCAATTGACGGAGGCCCAGAGAGGTGTGATGAAAAGGCCGATACCTGAGAGGTACACCCAGATGACCATACCTGAAGCACTCGAAACTGCCAAACAAAGGCTCCAAGCCTTGTCCAGTCGCCTAAAGAGGTACACGAAAGAGAATGAGGCCAGGCGAATAAACAGGCTGTTCGCAACACAACCTGCGTAAAGTGTACGCTCAGTGGCAGGGTCCTAACAGCAGAGCTGACCCACCAAGACTGGAAACTGAAAGGTACTGGAAAGGAATATGGGAGAGGGAGGTTGCACATAACAGCAGTGCACAATGGCTGGTGACCCTGAGAGAGGAGCACAGCAACCTCCTGAGCAGAACCCAGTTACCATAACAGTGGCAGACATACAGGAAAGAGTCTCAGATATGAAAAACTGGACAGCACCAGGCCCGGACATGGTACACACCTACTGGCTAAAGAAACTCAAAGCACTCCATGAGCGCCTAGCAACACAAATGAACCAGTTGCTGAAGGATGGGACTCACCCAGGATGGCTAACTGAAGGGCGAACGATCCTGATCATGAAGGATCCCTCAAAGGGTACAGTCCCATCCAACTATCGGCCAATAACCTGTCTCTCCACAACATGGAAGCTCATGTCAGGCATCATTGCGGCTAAGATAAGTGGACACATGGATCAATACATGAGCGAAGCACAGAAGGGCATTGGTAGAGATACCAGAGGAGCCAAACATCAGCTCCTGGTTGACAGAACAGTCGCACAAGACTGCAGGTCCCGACATACCAACCTGTGCACAGCCTGGATTGATTACAAGAAAGCCTACGACTCGATGCCACATACATGGATCACTGAATGCTTGGAGTTGTATAAGGTGAACAGGACCCTAAGAGCCTTCGTTGCGAACTCGATGAGGATGTGGAAAACCACACTTGAAGCCAATGGCAAGCCACTTACCCAAGTGTCCATCAAATGTGGCATATACCAAGGTGATGCACTCTCCCACTGCTGTTCTGCATAGGACTGAACCCCTAAGCCAAGTAATCACCAAGACAGGCTACGGATACCGCCTCAAAAATGGAGCTACGATCAGTCACCTCCTCTACATGGATGACATAAAGCTGTATGCTAAGAGCGAAAGGGACATAGACTCCTGATCCACACAACCAGGATCTACAGCAGTGACATCGGGATGTCATTCGGGCTTGAGAAATGTAGTCGGATGGTGACTAAGAGAGGAAAGGTAGTCCGCACTGAAGGGGTCTCACTCCTGAAGGAACAATAGCAGACATTGAGGACAGCTACAAGTACCTCGGTATACCACAAGCCAATGGCAACCTCGAACTGGCAACAAGGAAAGCGGCTACGGCCAAATACCTCCAGCGGGTGAGGCAAGTCCTAAGAAGCCAGCTCAATGGCAAGAATAAGACCCGGCAATAAACAGCTATGCCCTGCCAGTGATCAGATACCCTGCAGGAGTAATCAGGTGGCCAAAGGAAAAGATTCAGACCACGGATGTTAAGACCAAAAGCTCCTAACCATGCATGGAGGGTTCCATCCCAAATCCAGCACCCTGAGACTGTACGCAAGCTAAAGGAAGGAGGCCAGGGACTAGTGAGTGTGAGAGCCACTGTCCAGGATGAAACATCCAAGCTCCATGAATACATCAAGGAGAAGGCTCCAATGGATGATGTACTCAGAGAATGTCTCAGACAATGGGGAACAGAGGATGAGGTGCTGGAAGAGGGACCATCATGGGAGGACAAGCCCCTACACGGGATGTACCACCGGACCATAAGTGAAGTGGCTGATCTCAAGAAGTCCTATCAGTGGCTAGAGAGGGCTGGCCTGAAGGACAGCACAGAGGCACTCATCCTGGCTGCTCAGGAGCAGGCCCTGAGCACCAGAGCCATTGAGGCCCAGATATACCACACCAGACAAGACCCAAGGTGTAGGTTGTGCAAAGAGGCACCCGAGACGATCCAACACATAACTGCAGGGTGTAAAATGCTGGCAGGAAAGCCTACATGGAACGCCATAACCAGGTGGCTGGCATAGTCTACCGAAACATCTGTGCCGAGTATGGACTGGAAACCCCAAGGTCAAAATGGGAAACACCTCCCAAGGTGGTGGAGAATGACCGAGCCGAAGATCCTGTGGGACTTCCAGATCCAGACTGACAAGATGGTAATGGTGAACCAACCGGATATCGTGATCATTGATAAAGGGCAGAAGAAAGCCGTTGTAGTGGATGTAGCGGTCCCAAGTGATGGAAACATCAGAAAGAAGGAACACGAGAAACTCGAGAAATACCAAGGGCTCAGAGAGGAGCTGGAGAGAGCCTGGAAGGTAAAGGTGACAGTCGTGCCTGTGGTGGTCGGAGCACTCGGGCAGTGACCTCCAAATTAGATGAGTGGTTGCAACAGATCCCGGAACAACATCAGACATCTCAGTCCAGAAATGTGCAGTGCTGGGAACAGCAAGGATACTGCGCAGAACCCTCAAGCTTCCTGGCCTCTGGTAGAGGACCCGAGCTGAATGGGGGACGGACACCACCCGAGGGGTGAGATGAGGATTTTTTTTTATTTTTATATATATATATATATATATATATATATATATATGTGTGTGTGTGTGTGTGTGTGTGTGTGTGTATGAAACAAACCCCCACTAAAGAGCAGATTGTACTTGATGTCCAAATATAAGGCTGATGTATACTGGTCACCGATCTAAAATCATCTCGGGTGTAGCAGGTGTTGCTCCCCTTTCGTGTCCCTCGGCATTGACACCCCTGCTGTGTGTGGCTGCAAACCAGCTGCGCCTCTTGTTTACTGTGAAATGGACTCCTCCACTTTTTGTGGGCCATTCTTATTCAAATGCTGCACTGGAAAAAAAGAAAAACACATCAACAACAATTCAACCCATCGCTCGTTGTGTTCTGACACTGCCTCTCAGGGAGATTCCGTCTGCATGCTAGTGCATATTTGTGTGGACCCAATAGTGGCGAGAGCTCTCTAACCGGCTAACCACTTTTGTTTCTGCGGAATCTGATTGAACGTTAAGTCCCTCCATAGCATGAAGTGGCGTCAGCCTTCCGGCGCCAGTGGCTTAGTGTGGGTTGTTCGTGAATTGTTGTTTTCTTGAACCCATGGAACTAAAGTGCATGAATAACTGCGGCTCTCCTTTCCCAAAAGTGAGGGCATCATAGTCAGTAAGTATACTGTCAGAAGCTATAAAAAAATCGCTTTAAAATCTGTGATATTGCGACAGAGGGTGCGAATAATGAACCGTGATATAGCTGCAGAACACTGTTTTCACATTTTTTTTTTTCAGTGGACCCTAATTAATGATTATTTGCTGGGAAACTCACATCTTTGCTATTTTCTGTAACCTGCAGTCAAAATGCCATACTCCATCTAAGGTGCCATGTTAGTCGTGGAGTCGCCGGCCACGGGCTGATCGAAAATAGCATGATGTAAGTTTCCAGGCAGATTCCTGGTGGGGTTGACATGCGAGAAAGCAGGCTGACAAACATCTCAAAATGATGCAGAAGAGGAAGTTCACAACTGTTCAGCTGGTAATGGCTCGCTGCTCAGCTTAAGGTGCAGTAAGTGCCCAACTCAAGATGCATCGGCGTTTGTGATAAATGGTTTGAAAAAATTCAATCAGTGAGAGCGCCTATGTATCACTGAGCCAAAAACATAAAAGAATGGCTAATAAAGTGGCTAATAAAGTAGAAAGTAGTAATTGTGGAGTGCAACACCAGCGTTCCTTTTTTTCCCCCAGGGGTGTTTGGAGGAGGGACTTTTAAAACGATATTCATGCTTTTCTCTTAGTTTTTTTTTTTTTAATTTAGTCTCGAGACAACTCAGAAACGGTTTTAGTATTTTGTATGTGGATTATGTAAAATTTGATGGCTGGCACCTAAAATGTCCTCAATTCTGGAATGACTCTAATACAATAAGTGAACCAAGTAGATAATCTCATTTGTTTTTTAATAAAAACATAAACGTAATGTTATACATTCCTTTTACTTTGAAACTAATACTAGAAAATGTGGAAATTAAATCCATCCATTTCTCTATTTTCTATTCAGCTACAACGTAATCCTCACTAGAATATCTCTGTTTTGTTTCTACTGACTGTTTAGATTTCATTACCGTCTTTATTTTTTTGAATAATTAACATTTTGAAAATGTTCTTAATAGAAATTGATAAACTGTCATATACTATGACATTTTATCTACTTTTTACATGTTTCAAAGGTTAAATGATTATAATTTTTAAAAAATATATTTATTTTTTAAAAATGCCTGAAACCATAACATTTGTCCATTTCCTGCCAACAGACCCTTATATTTTGCACTAAAGCCTCAAAATGAATGCTGGTTTGTATTGGCCATGAAGTCAATTGGATTTGCAAGAAGCGGATTACCGGCCTCCGCTTCCTCATGAATCATCAAATCATCTTTTTTTTTTTTCTTTCAGTGATGTCACACATACCCTTTTATTCTCGTGAAGTACTTGACATTTCCTCTCCTTTTCGAGTTGTCTCTCTTACAAAACAGGATATCTTTTCAGTTGCTTAGAGTCTCTTATGTGTTCAAGCGTGAAAATATTGATTTGTGATCGCCCTTTCAAATGCAAGTGTTTCATCACAGTGACTTCATCGCCAAAAGCTGCTCACACTCTCCCCATTCCCGTGAAAGATCTGAGACACTTTCATATTTGACTTCCTGTTGGGTGATGTAACCTACAGATGTATACTCAAAACTTTCTTGTTTGCCTCTCACTTAAAGCTCGAAAAGTTAGATTAGTAAGAAATGACAGAATAATTTAGTTTTCCAAATGAACACACGAGCAATTGCAAAAAGGGACACATCATTGCTGATGAATAAGAAATAATCCCCGAAAGGTTTGAAAAGAGGTTTTCGTGTTGAGTGTTTACATGGACTGGTTCAGCCTTGGCAATTTTCTTTCAGACGTGATTCCACTGGGATTATGGAAAATTGATCCCTAAAGGTTCGAAATGCCGGTCAAAAATTGCACTCAGCCGACTGTTGACATGGAACATATACCTCTGGATATTCGGCTTTGGCAACCTCATCCCTGCACGGTCAAATAGCTGTTGAAATCAATAGGGTTCTTGTTTCAGTAAAGAGCAACAAAACCTCAAGGTTTGAAATCGATTGCGGAAAACATCCAACATCATGCCCTGGGCAATGAACATGTACTACCATCAATTGGCCTGACTTAACAAGTCCCAGTTATCTAAACTGAATACGTTTCATTGCTTTGACAAACTTAGACCTCTTGGGAACAATATTAAAGGATATTATTAATAAATAATATAATGAGACACTGTTGCCTTGAGATCCAAGTTGAACTTGCAACTATCTCAAATCCTCTTTCCCATTTAAAACAATGGAGATGCCATTAATCCGTTCTAATTTCCCAAGAAAACATTTTTTATTCTGTGATCATTTTTTTATTGAAATAATTAGCTCTATATAATATCATACTTGGAATTGAAGCAGATCTAAATAGGACAAGAGAACCAAACCAATCTCTGCATTTGTCAATAGATGCTACACGTACTAACTTTCAAACTTAGCTTGTAGCAGACCTCTGTGACATCATACGTGCTATGATCATGACGTCTCTGAAACAATGATGAAAGGAGAATTTGATTCTCTCCTCTTTCATCTATAACCGCTTCTAACAACAGGTCGGTTGTAGTATGTTAAGCGCTTTTGTTACAGCCGCAGCTATTATGAAAGCGCTTTATAAATAAAGATGTATTTCATTGTGTATGACATGTATGCATACATGTAAATGTATGACACTTTTCAAAATCAAAAGGAACATGCTTAATATATGTCAGCATTTATTTTTGGCGGCTTAGCCCCTGGTCAGATATCAATTAAAATCACTACAGTTCTCACTTCAATGTCACAAAATAACTTCAGACGGATTGAAAAAAAAAAATCATTATGATTCGGACTGACAGCGAGTTCTTGCCACTTTTGAAACCCTCGATGAAAAATAGGTCTGGTTCCTATTGACTTAAACCCTCTGGGTTTATCATGATCTATTGATTCCACCCTGTTTCCCGCTGGTTTCCTGACATCCCGGCTTAGAATCTGCTGGTTTTCTTCCCAGCCCCCCGCCAGCTTTTTACAAGGACAACATCCACCCCCCTCCACCTCCAACAATAACATCCTGAGGCCCAGAAAGGTCAAATGGTTTAACATATTAGCGCTATCGATCACATAATGATTTTCAGGGAGGAAGCCTTTCAGGGTGGGGGTTCTCCCAAAACACCCCAACTTTTCTTTTTCTGAGCATCAGTGGCTCTTCTATGGGGAATTTGAACGATTCCGATGGCGAAGCTCACCTGTCACTATTTAGGATCCATGTCGTATGTCGCGTCCCCTGAGGACACAAAGTACCAGCCCACCAGAGCGTGAAATTAAGTTTGGAGACAAATGGAAGCCATTGATGTGATAAAGTGAAGCAAACATCAGCGAGTTAACAAGGCAAACAGTCTCATTAGCTTGTGGCTTCCCTTTTTTTTTTCACTTTGCTTACCTCTCCGTAGGCGGTGATGGGTTTAATGACGATCAAGGGGAATGGCTGAACGAGGGCGGACGGGTGTGGGTCTCATGACTGTGGTGTTTGCGGTCCAGTTTCGTCTTCTAAAGTGCACTAAAGAGAGTGATCTTGGAGCACCAGGAATTTGACCTGAGATAAACTCTAAAAAACAGGCTTATTCAAGTGTATGACGTCCAAAACATGTTTTTCGTTTGTGTTGGAATTAATTGGAATTGAATATTATGTTCTCATTCCTAATGACATTTGTATTTAAAACAGTGAACTGCATAAACAAAGGCACCACAAGCTTAAGGCTCCTGCTAATTTGCATGTATGGTGGAGCCCCGCTGACGAGGGAGGCGAATAGCGAAAATCCGTTTATTATTGACAACCATTATAAATGCACTGAAAGGACAAAGAAAAAGAAATACATGTATTAAATCAAAATGTGATTGAATAAGGAGGTGGTATAAACCGACAATATGTGTTTTCCATAAAAACAAAGGTTGACCTCCTTTTCCAAAATATTCAAATATATTTTTAAAATTCTGCAAATAGGGGAGCTGGACCACGTGCATATATGGGGGTGGCATTCATTTGATGCAATTTGACAAAAGCTGTTTAATTTGATCAATTATATGATTTCATTGTTTTTATAAAGTATAATGGAGTGCTGTTTTTACTTGTTAAAATATGCATTATTACATTTATGTTGTTGTTTTTTTGGGGAGGGAAGTCTGGAACATATTAGAAAAAAACTTGGCTTTCAATGGGGAAAAGATGATTTTGGATACGATTGTTTGGCAGCGAGGGAGGTTCCTGAACGGAAAGTTTGCCGCATGACGGTCGCCATTTTGCTGCATGCGCTCAGCCGCCGTCCTCAACCCACAACATCGAAGAATATTCCTGAGCCAAATTTTGGTCCTTGGTTTTGAAGTTGTGGTTACAAAACAAATTAGATCTTGATGCACCGATGTATTTACTAACGTACTCATGGGTGTATGCACTGTAGTATTCGTAAGGGGGATGATGAGCGTGGCCTAATGAGTGACATCAAGAGCTGGCGTTGGCTTTGCTTAGTTGGTTGGCTTAGTCTGTTCTCAATCTGGATTTTTGTGTTTGATGGTTTGGCTGAAAGTGCATCGGCAAGTGTGCCTCTCCTTGCCCACATTTCAGGGCATTGTATTGCTGTCATTATTATTACATAACAGTTTACTTTATTTGCTCCATTTCTTTCCTCTTGACTTGAGAAGCATCATATGTGAAGTTCTCTTCGAACTCCAAATTTGGCTCACAACAAAAAGCAAACTCAGCAGCAATGCCTTGTAAATTGAACTCATATCACAGTAACATTGCAATTCTTTTAGTGACAAGTGCACAAATTACTGAACCTCCGTAGGAGGTGAGACTCACATTCACAGTCACCTAAAGACTGAACACAGCGTTTGTTGTACTGAGCAGCCAGGACTGTTACATGTATTGATTTTGTTGCTGTGTTACTGTTTCATTGCATTAAACTCAGTAAATAGCATCACATGTGGATGCCTTCTGTGGTGACCTCACATAAACAAAATGAAGTCAAAACACTTGCCTCATGAGATTTGCTGACATCTCACATGATATCTTTAACTGCTCTTAAATGAAATGAACGTTAAGTATGGTTTTATTTTAAGGGGAACATAAGACTCCAATAATATTATTTCCCCCTACTACAGACATTTGTCTTCTTCATGTGATATATTTAAAAAAACGCAATCGTGATTTGTCTGAGATCCTGTTATTTTTATAATATTTGATTACTAAGGACACAAGAGGAAAAGTTATGGGAATTCCATTTTTCCCGTCCCCCCACAGACCCTTGTATGTGTGAATAAGAAAGAAGGTCATTCAAGCAAAACAAGCAGTCACCCAGGAGCTAGAAATGTGGAAGAACCCCAGAGGGCTCGCCAGCTCATTCCCTCTGGAAGAAGACAGCAGATGGCTTATGTTCTCCTGGGACTGAGGAGGAAGAAGTCACCCTGATAAAGTCTGTAGGGGAACATACAGTATGGAATCTCCTCCAAACGTGGAATTCAATCAAGAGGGTTGTGGCTGAAGTTTTTTTTTTCCCCTCCCCAGTCACAGTTCACATCACTATGAGGGTGTTTGGTGCTTTTTACCATCCTTATTACTGATTTATTGCTTTATTGTTGTATATGTTAGTTGCTCCATGCACAGCACTTTGGATGCAGCAATGGCTGTTTGAAAGTGCTTGATAAATAAAGTCGAGTTGAGTTGAGATGAGTGCATGTCAAGTTGCCAAAGCAAGCGCTGCGGACCTCTTGACTGCGAGGACATCGTAGCCAGTCCAAAGTTTCAAGAAAGTCATTTCAAAAGGCACATATAAGCAACACTGGTGAATCAAAGACTGGTTGGGGAGCAGAGCGTCTTAAATATCCAGCCATCTATTTTCTAGATCGCTGGTTTTAATTATGGTGCACTAGAGCCAATCCCACAGGATCCACGCCATGTACATTCCAGACTGGACAACAGCCAGTCACACACACACACACACACACACACACACACACACACACACACACACACACACACACCTAACTTGCAGTTTTATTGAAGTTTGTTGCCTTGAAATTTTGAGCTCAATCCAACATTTTTTTGTTTTAAGTGAACACTTTTGAGTCCTCAATGGTGATAATGCTGATTATCCTGACTGAGTCACAGGTGAGCTGAAGCGTAGCTGAACGTTAGCTGATAGGCAGGGACACAACGAGTAACAGCTTGGACAGCACATTATCCTTCGAAGCACATAATGACCTAACACGAGCTCAGCTTCTCTTTCTACAACATCACACTTCACAACACCGCATAAGGTAATAACAGAAACAAATATAATCTATTTCAGTTGTCAAACTGTTGCCGTGCTCAGGATAACACAGCGTCAGCTATGAGAAGTGGAGCTAGATGCATGCACAACACCTCCTCAGTATCGACACGAAAACAAAAGTTTGGAACATGCAGGGATGAACAATTTGTTTCAAACTACCAGTAAGCTCTGAAAAAGACTTCAATTAATTGACATACCCTACACCTACAGGTGCCACAAGATGGTGACAAAGCACTACATTTGTCGAAATGAAGCTCCTCCTTGTTCGTTTCACGTTTTTATTGCTTTTGGCCTAAGCACAAAAATGGGCAAATAGCAGAATATAGTCTCCCCCAGAAATCCACAAAGAGGTACATTTGTGAATGCCGAACCGAGAATATGCCGAGTTCACTCTTTATCCCCCAAAATAAAAAACAATTACCGGTACTAGATAATTTATTTTCCCTGTACTGTATAGTCGAACAAAGAAAAGGAGTAAATGGCCATCCATGCACATGTCTCCAGGGACGCCACTTACCCTCCATTCAATAGTTAGGTACAAAAACTTCATATCCATAAATTGACACGAGCCGAGCGCCCCCATGTCCGCGCAAACAAAACAAGCCGTTTAACAACTCAGCAAATAATGGGCCAGGGAAAGCTATTCGCACTCCTGCGAGGGCGATAATGACGCTGAATGGAGTGAACACAAAAGAGCCAACCGAAGGCTCTATGCGCTCCCGGGGAAGTATCTGAAGGTCGACACAATAAAGCCGTATGGGCCGCCATCTTAATTTCCTTGCCCCAGGTGGGTGATTCTCCACAGGCGAGGCGGCACAATCAATTCTGGGAGGCAGGAGACTATTTTAGACATGACGACACCTTCCAGTTGGATTTAAAGCTCGATTGTTTAAATCGGACGTGACGATTTCTCTCTGAATGTTCTGGACTCCTGTCTCAATGCCAGTGTCTTAAGAAGGAGCCATGTTTTTTCATCAAGAAATTTGATGCGCGTTACGCAACAGCACCTCTGCTGGTTTCAACCAAGTAGTGTACTACACACAAAAATGTAACCAACGCAGAATATTTCAAACCAAGATTGATGTTGTATTTGCTTTAATCATCTCCCCCTTTAATGTATTAAGGTTTTCTAACTATATATTATTGACGTTTTATTAATAATGATCCGAGTTGGGTGCATCAGTAAATTTGGTCATTCATCATTCACGAGCGGCCAGGCCTCCCGCCCGTCATTGTCTGGCTGTCATTGTTCCTTTATCTCGTGTATAACACATTTCTATTCTATGGCTTTTGACTCAGCATGAGACTTGGCATTGTTTAAGCATTTTATAGTGTTTACTATTTTTACTATTCATATATTGTTTTAGCTGTCTATGTCAAATTTTTACTTCATGCACAGCACTTTGTATGGAGCACTAGTTTTTCTTTTTTTAAAGTCATGTTATTTTAACATGTTATTTTAAAGTCAAACATAATCTTAACGCAGATAGAAGCCACATCTTTACTCATAAAACACATGTTCAACATCCCCGGAACTTAAATTTCCCGTTAGAAACCCACAATTAGCAACAGTACCCAACATTTTTTTTTTCCCCACAAAAAACTGGCAACTGCCCTAAATTGCTTAGGAAACACAAATAAATCGAGTATCAATATTCAATCAAACCAACAACATTTATTTATTTTGTGCATGCAGGTCTTATGTCCAGAGGCACCTACTAAAACATTTGTATCTGCACTTACTCCGACGAATGGGAGCTTTAAAGGTCACGTAGCAAACAGCAGCGAAGTCTCACCTACGGAGGGCTAAAGTGAAAAACAAAGCGCCTGCTTAGCATCCTAAGACTGGCGTAGCGCCCACAGGAGTCCCGTTTTGTTTCCAATAACTAATGTGTTCTTCTCTGTCATAAAGCGGATGAGTGAGAATCAAGACGATGGATTGTCTCCAGGAGATGTTTTATTTATTCTTTTTTTTTTTTAAGTGCTTCGCAGCCTGCAGCCGTCACACGGCCCCCCTCACCTCGTTTGTAGCGTTGCCCTTTAGCGTGTCGGGGATTAGCGCGAGGGGCCTTTATTCGTGACTGCTCGGATCTGGGCTGATCCGCAAAAGGTCACAGATCAATATCTTAAGAGGGAGAGTGATTATCTCTTAATTAGCAACAGGATTTGACGATGATTTGTCCTCGAGGATACCGATCTGCGAATAAAGGGAAGCAACCGTGTGAAAAAGTGTCATGTTCATTGAGATGACACGAGTTTAAATTATGCATAGATCTTAACAGACTTGTCAATATGTGCCCTGCTACTGGCTGGTGACCAGTCCAAGCGGAACTCCACCTCTTGCCAAAGGTGAGCTGAGATAAGCTACAGTGCCCTCGTAAACCTAATGAGGACACTTGCTCTAGAAAATGGATGGATGGATCCACACCATATTCACAATTATCTCTGGCCAAACAAGTTCTCTGTTCATTTTGAGTCTGGTGATGTTGACAATGATCTCAGTGCGCTTTTGCGGCTGAAAAATTGAGGCTGCTCAATTTGGAGTCAAAGAGGTGCCAGAACAATTGCTTCATACTTTCAAAGAAAAGCCAAGTCAGGCATTGCTTTACTTTTATTTTGAAGTTGACCCTTGTGTCGCCAATGAACAACCGTTGTGCCTATGAACTAGGCTGGCTAACTGCTAACAGCTACGTCCGCACTGAGACGGTGGCCAAACACGTCGCCGGCGGGCCGCTGGTGAAAATATATCCGGAGCAAAAAAAAAAAAATGTGGACAGCGGATGGCCACAGGGTCTCATACAGCAAGTAAGATGCATGTAATTCATTTTTCGAACGAGCAATGCAACTCTATCGTGTTATGTTCGATGCATCTCCACTAGTCTAAACACTGTCTTCTGTTTGATATTGTGTTTGTGATTAGTTAAGCAGTAAGATCCACCCGTTTTTATCCTTTTCAGAACACTATTAATTTGAAATCATGTGCTCCACCAAATTTTTAAAAGCGCAAGTCAGATTAATATTTTCAATATAGAATAGAATGCACAACCTGAGATATCACAGTTACAGTATTCAAGTGTGAGGCTTGTGTTTTTGGGGGTCACACTCAAATTCTTTCATCCCCCATACCAAAGTTGGGAACAGGAAGCTCAACTTTGGTTTCATCTGACCACAGCACTCACTCTGATTTATTTCATGAGATATCAGTGCCTCCACAGTTCATGTGTCATTTTAAGCAGGGGGAGCTTGTGGGCTCTGCAAGAGTTAAGTCCATATTGCAAGTGTTTTCTTCTTCACTTCATCGTAACTCAGAGAATATTCCAGATTTGTGTCGGTTGTCTCTGGCGTATTTCGACAGCTCTCTCCTCTTAGTGACGGTGGTGTAAAGATTGGAAGGTAACAAATTGATTGCTAGAACAGGCGCCATAGAAAATAATTGGCTACATGTTTGTTCCAGAACAGGCGTAAACATTCTGTGGTTCTCCAGAGAGAGTGGCATTTACAGGTTGACCTTAGCTGGGCTTTATTTTCCTTTTAAATCATTGCATGGTCGATTGACTTTATGACTGGCACACTCACACGGTAACAGGTCACATAACTAATTATCAAAGCATCAGGATAATTAGGGCAATAATGAAGTCACCCAAATAACATGATTCAGAGCAACACAGCAAACTAGGCCCTCAAAATGTGATTTCATGCTCCTTTGAGTCGTTTTGGATTTTCACACCCTTTCAGTCAGTGTCCTTGATGCATGAAATCCACCACAAGGCAATTTGAAAGTCCGAAATGAACGAAATATTTCCCTCTCAAAATAGTCCCAAAGAAGAAGCATTCTACTGTGACTAGTGTGACGTGACAAGAAAGTAAGCCCGCTCATTGGAAAAAAAATAGTATTTTCCAGTGAGAAGAATGTAGAAAAAGACACATTCTACCCCAAAATGTGCTTTCATTGCCATTACACTGACTCACACATTAAGTATATGTAAATTGAGGATTAAACACACACACACACACACACACACACACACACACACACACACACACACACACACACACACACACACGCACTGACACAAATTTGACTTGCTGCCCATTTTGTGACCCAAATTTCAGTTTTGTTCATAAGGGCAATGAAAACAAGGAGAAAACTTAAAATCGGAATGAATGTCAATGGAATGGAAGGATATCAACACGAAAATGATTACACAGCATATTTGTATTTTTAAAATGTAATTAAATTAATAAGTCAATTTGGTTCCTTAATTTTGGTGTTTAATAGAATTACATTAAAACATTTACCATGAAACATCTCTGATAAAGTGTGAGAACATCTATATAAATTACTTAAAATTTAAAGCGGTTGACCTGATAGTGACAAATTGTACGGGTAAGGACCCCAGGAAGAGTAGCTGTCAATTTATGACAGCTAACGGGGATCCCAAATAATAAGCGCATTTTCTCCGAATTGACATAATACTTCCCTGATATGTAGGAAATGAGTGTCCAAACACTAGTTTGGCATTTTTTTGACTTGGAGCTGCAGTACCACCTATTGGTGAGTTTCAGCTACGGCAGAAAAAAACCCTCCACATACAGCACTATAATATGTTCATTCAATAATTACGACTCAATATTATGATTGTAAAGTAGCAAACACCTGTCCTGAAATGATTACTATTGATTTTGTGTCATTTAGGCCTCAAAGTCTATCAGGTAGCCGAGGTCAGACAAATTGGTTGTTCTCTCGTTTCTTCCTCAAAAGTGACTGGAAGTCGAAATGGTCTCCCATTGTAGAGCAACTCAAGTTTTGAATTGTCAGGCGCATATATTTTCTTGGCAATATCTTGCATATTTGTCGTTATAAATGTATGTGGTTAATAATTATGCATACATTATACAGTGCAGGTCCTTGGGAGGAACTCCATTTTCCAACAAGTTGGTAAAAATCAGCTCCGGAACATTCCAATGTCATAGTAGAAGGGGAAAAAAGTGTCCTGTTTGGGTTCATATTCCCCATCCAGGACACCAATTGAGGTTGAGATTTGTTTTCCAAGCAGTCGGATTTAAAATCTCTCCCGCTGCAGAGCGCCAAGAAAAATTCAAAGTGGAGGACAGAAGAATTTGAGACGTCTCCACAGTGAGACTGACAGAGCCAATTTCAACCCCCCCACACCTCTCACTGCCCCCCCCCCCTCCTTCTGACTCATTTCCATTCCAGTCCTCTTCTCAATTACACAACGACAAGGACAATTTCCAACCGTTTTGTCGAGGAAGCAATTGAGGCAGGCGTAGAAATCTTCAATCAACGCTCATTGCAAATTGGACCTCGTGTAACAGCTCCGATGGCGGGATTAACACGATTTGTGGAGATGACTTGTCAAAAGCGTCACAGAACGCCGCTTGTGGAATCAAATGGCCGTGACCAATTGCCTCATTGAAATTCCACCCTAACACCTGGAATCCAACACCGCAGTCACACCTTTCCAAGATCAGCGTTGAAGTCTTTATTTACAAATTTCTGTGCCATCATCACATATATATTCTTCACAACCCGTGTAATATTCCGTCTTATTAAATACAGTCTAGATAACGATAATAGTCATCCTAATGACTTTTCCCTGTGGCAGAAATAAAGGCACATAAGTAGGCGGATGAAAACTGAACACCACTAGTTTTCATAAAAATAATAATTAAGAGGAAGATGTGGTAGTAAGATTGAGGAGCATTTTTTTTTCTCCAAGTGCCAAACTGCATTTATGAAAAAATACAATATTTTTTATGAGAGAATTAACGTTCACCATGGCTGCATATGAACCCACAGGCTTTGGTTTTTCCCATCCCCGCAGTAACCAAATGTATGCAGGAGACGAACCCTTTGTACAGCTGTAAAATCTCACATCTTGCACATAAAACACACACCAGTCTTACCCACTTAAAAAGAAAAAAAAAACAGCACAAATGATTAAGATCTCAAGAATGAAGATGTAGAAGTTGGCCATTTGGCGCCAGGTGAGGCGGGGGTATCAGGGGTTGTTGTTGCCCACAAGTCACATTGGCGTGGGCTGGCCAGCTGGAAGACACGGCACAAAACTCTGAAATTGTAGCTCACGCGCAGGATTCCGCAATGTCACATGTGGGACCGGGCCCCTTGTTACTTGGCACGATTCACAGTACTAATTTATAATCATTTTAAGTACCACACAAACTATCCATCCATCCATCCATTTTCCGAACCGCTTAATCCTCACTAGGGTCGCGGGGGGTTCTGGAGCCTATCCCAGCCGTCTTCGGGCAGTAGACGGGGGACACCCTGAATCGGTTGCCAGCCAATCACAGGGCACACAGAAACGAACAACCATCCACGCTCACACTCACACCTAGGGACAATTCAGAGTGTTCAATCAGCCTGCCATGCATGTTTTTGGAATGTGGGAGGAAACCGGAGTGCCCGGAGAAAACCCACGCAGGCCCGGGGAGAACATGCAAACTCCACACAAGGAGGCTGGAGCTGGAATTGAACCCGGTACCTCCGCACTGTGAAGTCGACGTGCTAACCACTGGACTACCGGGCCGCCCCACACAAACTAACTCAACTAAAGTTAACAAACTCGCTGATGATTGACTGGCGCAACTCCAACCCCGAAAATGAATTGCCACGAGTGGACGAAAGAAAAGAAGATGGGCGGTAGGACTAACTTTTGAATCGCATGTAGCAGGAGTTACAGTAGAGCTGTTTGTTTCGGATTCGGACTTCCGCCCCGGCTTCCGATCCCCCGAGGACCGACTTGCAGTCGAAGCACTGGAAACGAACACAAAGTTGATTGTTCAAACATCGTTACATTTCAGCAATTGATCAGTAATTTAGATTTTTTTTTAATCCTAATAACCGACCAACGAATAGCCTGACTGGCGAACTGACTGACTAACCAATCAACCAAACAACAGACTGATTATGTCAGGTACTAACCAACTAATTTACTGACCAATGAAGTTATTGACTTATCAAATAGTTGAGCTAACTATGTAAGTGACACACTACCCAATGGAGAGCGAAATTTTATCAACTTTCTTTGTCAAAATGGAACGTGACACATTTTTACAGAATATTTTAACTAGAGATGCAAGTTCAGTTTTCTTGATATATTTTTTTTGCACTGATTCAGAATCTTCCTTTTTTTTCTCTAGCGCATCAGCTTTTTACATCATCATCACCATAACAATAACATTAATATTCAATATATACCAGTAGTAATACATTTGGTAATATTGATTCCTTAATGGTTCGGTTCAGCAACAGGTGAATTTATTTTTCTGAAATGTCAGCTAGATTTTAAAAGCAAGAACGGCAACAAGCTCAGACAGACATAAAAAAACAAACAAACACAAATGAAAGGTGACATGATGTTTGATGAATTTAGGTGGATATAAATATTTGGTCACTTGAAATAATGCTGATCGTTGATGTCAATCAAGTGGAAAGGGCAATCAGGACTCACTTTGAAATGTACTTTATCCGGGACTTTCAAGATAAAGAGAAGTGTTAACTAGTCAGAAGGTGTGAAGAATGTCTCACCTTAAAACAGTTCAAATGATAACAGAGCCCAAGGGACTCGATGATCATGGCTGCTCCTTTTCCCAGCGCCGTGCCACACAAGGTGCACACTTTCTTACCACTCACTGACCTGCATCACACAATGCACAGCTTGGAAAGCACGTTCGTATGGATGATATTTGAACCCTTTCGGGGACAGCGGTCACTACAGTGGAAAGCTTATCATGTGATCAGGTTACAGAGTGCATGAAAGAGGTCAACTTTCCAAATGGAGTGGACGTGCCTTTTAAACACATTAACAAACTACATGATAAACTTTTGCAGGCTTTCAAGTGTCTGCCAAAAAAATAAGTGGAGCACTTTGCAAAAAAAAAAAAAAAAACCCACACATTAAAGCTTTAGCCAGCACCCCCATTCAAGCTGCCCCATCACCTCTGTTGAGACCCGGTACACCAGCAAAGTCCCAGTCTACCTGCTGCGCTGCCGCTGACCACCTGCGTCAGGACCAGGTTCCGAAGAGGTGGTGGGAGACACAGAAGATGGCAAAGGGGATGCCGATTGTCGAGACCAAGGGGTCGTTCCCACCGCCGGGCCCTGGAAGGAGGGGGGCAGGGAGCTTGCACCAGAACCCGCCCCCGGCGGCCCGCCGCCAAAAAGGGGAGCGCTGCCGTAGATGGCAGAGTGAGGCCTGGAGTAGTTTGGAATATAAGACTCGCTCCTGGGGGCCCACGAGGAACGCCAGGAGTTGAGGGGTTTGTCCAGATGGTCAAGTGAGCCGCCCCTACAAAGCCAAGCCCACACCCAATTTTGCCAGTTAACCCCAGCGCTGAAACCCACAACCTGCACACCTGGGTGTTAGCGAGACCACACCAGCAGCACCGGCAACCAGGCCGCTTGACATACCTGCGTGTTGACGGCAGGTCGTCGTGGCCAGGGGTGGTGGCGGATCGTTGGCGGATCCAGCTGCTGTCCGTCAGCAAGTTCGTTTTCTTCCTCATGTCGCTCAGGAGCTGCTGGCGTTGGAGCTCCGCCTGCGACGGCGGCTGCGCAAACTTTGCGTCGACCACGTCACCGCCCAACACTGCCATCAAACAACGAAAAGCCGGACATCATCGGTGAGGACAAAAACCTCAAAGGGACGGACAGTGCGAGTCGCCGAATCATGAAAACGAGTGCCACAACCCCGACAGATGAGTGGCATCCTAGCCATATCGCTCAGTGAGCCGCAGGCTTCTGGAGTACCGAATATAAGACAGTGTTTTTGGCATTGAAATAAGACGGAAAAAATGGGTGTCGTCTTATATTTGGGGTCTAGACATTATACCCATTCACGACGCGAGATGGCGCAAGATATCATTGAAGCGAATGCTGAACTTGACTCCCCAGGCCAAAGTGAACCCCTGTCACGAAGAATAAAAATAAAAATAGCGGTAAGAAAAAAAAGAGAAGAAAATAATAGAAGAGATAACAGAAAATGGGGAAACGTAGCGACAATCTGGAGAGCAGTGGGTCAAAGATCGGCCAGGTTAACCGGCAGCTGAGGAGAAGTTATGATGTCATTTACATTTCAAAAACCAGAATCCATTCATTTACGAATGTGATTGCACTTTAGTTTACATATTTAAATGTTCAGATATTAAGATTTGAATGAGGCAAAATAACATGCTTTTTCACTCAAATATGTTGTTATAATCATTTGTTTCAGATGTACTGTAATTATTTTCTGTATAAAAATAAATTTGGTGTTCATAAAGTCTTCTTTCAAACTTGAGTCTTGAACAAGAGGGGGTCGTCTTATAATCAGGGCCGTCTTATATTCGGGCCAATACGGTATATTACAGCAGCAACATCTTTATCTACCAATCCGGCTGGCAGAAATCCAAACAAAATGACAGTTCTTTGCATTTGGTGGGCTGGATTAAAGCTTTCATGTGTATCCATAATCTGGTTGCAGTTCATTCAAAAGATATTGAAGCATCCTGAATGTTGATTCTGAGATTTGCAAGTCAGATTTGATCAAGTTCATCAATTCTGATTTGGATCGTCTGATTCTCATGCTGATTGGAATGTTTTGATTGAGAGGCCGATCAGAGGCATAGATTTGGGGGGGGGCAGAGCCGACCTCTCTCAGGCTCCCTGTATCTCTTGGCATTGAGGAGATTCCTCCTCTGCTTTTCCAGTTCGCTTACGGCCCTTTGACCGTGTGCCACTTTGTCGCGTGTGCTCTTGGCCTGCTCCTCCAGCAACCAGCGGGCCATGCTGGACCGATACACAAACACACCTATGGCGGCGGCGCACAAGTGAGGTTTACGTGTGCCTCACTGGCTCAGTGGAGTCTATTCAAGGGTCACAGAATTTGGTATAATTGTAAAGTGTATTTCACTGACCTCTGCTCGGAAGTCTTTCTTCAAGGTCAAGCGATTTAGCCCTGTAAAACAAACAAACAAAAACACACACAATTAAAAAAAGTGTTTGCAAAATGACACACTTTTTTTTTCCACGTCTTTACGTTTATTTGTAAACTTGTCTTAAATGACCCTTTTTACACTTGTCTTGTTTGACAACTATCAATGACTTGTATTTTTTACATGTGATGTTGAGTTCAATTGCAACCTTAGTGTCACTGTGCCTTTTGCAATTTTTCCCATAATTTGTTTACATTTTTGAAAGCTCCCTGACTGTTTTACCTGGATTTTACATTATATTCGTTTGCATGTTATCGTTGCTTAACTTTTTTACTTTCATTGACATGATCTCTCTCTCTCTCTCTCTCTCTCTCTCTCTCTCTCTCTCTCTCTCTCTCTCTCTCTCACACACACACACACATCTGGTAGGTATCCATCCATCCATCCATTTTCCGAACCGCTTGATCCTCACTAGGGTCGCGGGGGGTGCTGGAGCCTATCCCAGCTGTCTTCGGGCAGTAGGCGGGGGACACCCTGAATCGGTTGCCAGCCAATCGCAGGGCACACAGAGACGAACAACCAACCACGCTCACAATCACACCTAGGGACAATTTTAGAGTGTTCAATCAGCCTGCCATGCATGTTTTTGGAATGTGGGAGGAAACCGGAGTGCCCGGAGAAAACCCACGCAGGCCCGGGGAGAACATGCAAACTCCACACAGCTGGAATTGAACCCGGCACCTCTGCACTGTGAAGTCGACGTGCTAACCACTGGACTACCGATCTGGTAGGTATATTATCTTTAATTTAGATATTTTATTTTTATCCAAATTCAGCATTTCCTTTTTTTTGCATTTTAGTGACATGAAAACGTCCTTGCCCCCTTCAAATATTCGATTGGTCTGCTATGTGCTTTACATATATCATATCAATAATACTGGTGCTTTTCTTGTACTGACATTTCAAGCGTAATTTTTTTCAACATGTTTTTGTTTGAAAATTACCTTTATGTCTAGTGTAAATGTAACTTTCCCTGTCTTTTTAAAAACGTTTTCTTTTTACCTGAGTGACTGATTTGTAAACAACCATCCCCAAGATCGTGATGTATTCACGTATTTATAATTGATTGATCTTAACAGCAAATATAATGACCGTTGCTCCTCGAAGGTGTGGTGTCTCTCTTGCCACTGCTGCTCGTCCGCAGCCGCCAGCCTCCTCCTCAGCTCCTCCTTCTCAGCCTCCCTCCTCCTCTGCCACAGAAGGTCCTCCTCTTCCCTCTTCCTCCTCTCCTCCTCTTCCTCCCTCTCCCTGATCCTCCTCCTCTCCTCTTCCGCCTGCCTTTGGCGCTCCTCCTCTGCTTCCTTCTTCCTCCTCTCCTCCTCCAGCTTCAGGCGTTCTAGCTCTTCCTCCCTCCTCCTTTTCTCCACCTCCTGCTGTCTTTGACGCTCCAGCTCCTCCTCCCTCCTCCTCATCTCCTGCCTTTGGCGCTCCAGCTCTTCCTCCTGCTCCCTCCTCTTTCTCTCTATTTCCTGTCTCTCTCGTTCGAGTTCTTCCTCCCGCCTCCTCATCTCCTGCCTTTGGCGCTCAAACTCCTCCTCTCTCAGCTTCCTCTCCATCTCCAGCTTCATGCGCTCCTGCTCCTCCTCCTCCTCCCTCCTCTTCCTCTCTAGCTCCAGCCTCTCTCGCTCCTGCTGCAGCTCCCGGTAGGCGAGGGTCGAGCCCAGAGGCTGCACGAGACACCGAAAAGAGGCGTGATTGAAAACATGAAGAGGAAGAGGAACCACATCACAACAAAATATTTCTTTACTTCCTATGAGGGGATGATAAGATGGTGGAACAAGTCTAAATGAAAAGTGATATTTTTTTTGGTCTAGTGTGTTTTTTGGTGTTACCGTCCACATTAAGCTAAAACTTTAAAGTTGCACTCCCTTGTAACAAACTAATAAAAACATCCGATATCAGGAACTTTAGTGAACGTTATTGTTTCTTTTCTTTTTTCAGACAATTTGTCATCTTTTTTTTCCTATCAAAAAAGCCTGTCAAAATTAGAGCATTGGATAGCACCAATACAATGACTATAACATTCGTACATAATTTACTTCAGCAGTTTAAATACATGATGTGGTACCTCAGATTGTGGGAAACTGCTGGAGATCTCCTGCTGGGCCTTTGTCCATTCCTCCTGCAATTTCTCCTGGTCACGCTTATATTTCTCCTACATGACAAAACAATAACATTGGCATTTCGACACCTCAAATCATTTGTCTTCCAGTTTTAAATGTACCTGTAGTTGGCGCTCTTGCTCCTTCTGCCACTTCTCCTGTCTCCTGCGCTCCTCTTCTGGATCCCAAGACCAACGAGTCGAAGACGCAGTGATTGGAGGAACGGGTATCTGAGGATGGAGAGGATAAAGCTCCTTAAAAATCTGTACATGATATTCGGTGCAGATGCTACAAAAAGAGCGATCTCATTTACGGCAACGAACTGAGCGAAGCCCGTTATTTGAGGAAATACAGTCATGTATAATAATGTCAATGCACTGATGGTGGTACTTACATCTGGCATGACAGAGTCTGCTGCTCCTTAAAAAAAAAAAAAAAAAAAAGACAAAACCATCCAGTCAATATTTGTGTCATGCACCATGGAATATTAATTCAAGGCACCCTGGAGGCCAGCTCCCAATTTGACAGGCTGCTGACAGGCTTATTTACTTTTTATTGCTCAGTCAAGCACTGACTGATCATAAAAAGTAACAATGACAATAACAGGCTATGAGAAACAAACAAATATCGCGTAAGGCCCGGCCCATTAAGACTTATTGATTCTCTCCACTCAGCATCAGTCGATATACATCAAACATTGATGGACATCAGAGTTCCATTGTTGGGAATGGGGAAAATTAAGAAGAGAATGATTGGCATGCAGAAGAGGAAGTGATGAAGGTTCAACATGCAGAGAGTGTGGCAGGAGTATGCTTTTACTGTGCATAGCAAAGTAAAAAAGTGCACACTTTATATATGAATATCAAAATAGAAAAATGGAAAATAACCCACAACATAATCACCACAAAAGTGAGAAGTTTGCTTTGGGGTCGAACATACTGTTCAGCTTTTTTTTTTGCACCCAAATTGCAAAATGTTACCAAAAACAAAAACCTTTAATGTTACAATCAGTGGAAAATGTTGCGATTAAAATTTTTTATTTTTTTCCTCAGAATAAATATCAGCCATTTATTTAACATTACAAGATGCATTTTGTTCATTTAATATCGATGTAAAAGTAACAATTCCTTTTAAAATAATTGTCTTCATTTTAGACTCAAATTTATCATTTGTATTATATCGTGAATTGAATACTTACCAAAAATATTTCCACTTGATGAAAAAATGTATGCATCTATTCTTTTTTTATTTCACCCTCATTGTAAAACTGTAACAGTTTTTCAAGGAAGCTTCCCATTTATTTTTCTGTAATGAAGATAAAATTGTATTTGAGGGGTCGTCCCTTCACATGCCCCAAATGCGAAGGTTACGAGCCCCTCCAATGCTTGAACATTATGGCCTCCACGTAGTGGTGCTGAGGTACAGGCTGTGCCTACCACAGAAGCAGACCAGCACATTGACCCTTGATTCTGAGACACCTGAAGAAAGAACGACCTCTGGAACCGGACAAGGTAAAAATACGGGCCCAAAACACATCCAGGTAGGACTCCCTTTTGAAAGCGTGCAAAGCAAACACCTCAAGTCTGAGAAATTGTTGCATGAGATAGAAGCATAAAAAAAACCAACAACAAAAAAAAGCCACAAACTTTGATTAGAACATGTTTTTGTTACCTTTTTCAAAAAACTCTGATCTCCGTTTTAAGTTTATCATAGAAATGGGCTCTGATTCTACACATGAGATGGGAGAAATAAGGTTTAATCAGGGGGAAAACAAGACATAATATACTCCTAATATGTCACCATGACTTCATTGGTTGCATGTCCTTACCTTGACTCATCATGGACACTTTGGGGTAACCACCAGCAATGCCGTTGGAAGCCACATCCTGCACAAAGGTACTCCTTTGGTTATAAAATCTGGCGGACATATAATTGTGCGTGTTTGGCAGTCCACTTACCACTAGAGAGTGGCTGGCGGCCTTGGCAGATGTGTCTGTGAGCGAAGTGAAATCTAGCATGGCACCACCGGCATCAGAGAAACCTACAAGTATGGGATGATCCCTAGTGGTCAGATTGATGGTCTTATAGCCTTTGAATAGCGGGGAAGATGGATCTCTGTCCCAGTCTGCATGCAGGCAATATAACAACATGTTATTATTATTATTTTTTTAATCGTCGTGTTTTCGTGGCAACTAGTAGGCCAAAGACTGAGGAATTCGCCAGAGAGTAGCAAGGGACGATTGTTACAGAAAGCAGCATAGGGGAACCGGACAGAGAAACCACCTTCCTCAGCCATGAAGCTTTGACAGCGTCATTCACCCACAAACAGTTTGGAATAAGCCACTCAGCAGACAAACACCAGATATCGTGTCTTCAAACCAATGAGCTAATGTGGGTGCAGTAGTTTTAAAATGTTTTTTTTCCCATTGGCACATTTGTTTGTTCGTGACACCTTTTTTAAGTACAGCACAGTGAATAAGTACATGCCCAAATTCTTTTATTTTTTGCAAATTTCCCCACTTTAATGTTTAACATCATCAAACAGATCCAAATCTCAGACAAAGATAATCCAAGTAAAAATAAAATAGATGTTTGTATTCAATGTCCATAAATTAGTAAAGCACTTAAAAATATTGATGAGAAAATCAGATCAGATTTAAATTAAATAAAATGGAAATATCCTGCAAACTCACTCTTTTTTTTATCCTTATGTTACAGCAATTGATTTTGTCTTCCTGCCTGCTTTCCCTTCTGTGTACCACACGTTTTGATTTGGGGTTTTGGGAGGCTTCTTGGTTAGGTTAATTTATGCTGAGATTCCCATTGTATGCATTTGTGTTTTGGCTTCAAAATAAAGGTCATTAATTGCCATCTACTTTCTCATTGGTGTCATAGTGGACACCGCTGATTGCATCATTTTGAAATGGGCGGCCACTATGATGTGGTCAGACACTGTGATTTGTTCAAACATAGTCAAGGTCTGCCCATCAGTGTGGGTCACAATTGTTTCACTTCCACAATTTCTCACACAAGTCGCATGACACTAACATACCCTGCCAGACCAACACCGTGGGGGAAAAAGTGGACCCGAGTTGGGTTGCTACCACCACAAGGGAAACACTTAGGCGTGAGTGCGGATAAGAAAAAGGGGCCACAAAAATTGAGAAACCACCGAGTGGATGAATGCAAGAAAATATTCATGGAGGAAACAAAAGTCAACAGTCACAAGAATGGAGACACCTCACGCCTCCTCCCACAGTGCTGTCATGGGATCATTCACGCATGATTCAACAAACACTTTATACCAATTTAGAGTGTCACAATCGTTTAGCAAACTGAGGAGTGCGAGCGACTATGTCAGTGCAGGAATGCGACCGCCATAATGCCTCATTAACTGACACACGCACGCACACGCACACACACACACACACACACACACACACACACACACACACACACACACACACACACACACACACACACACACACACACACACACACACACACACACACACACACAATCTGGCCCAATAAGGTAGACTTTTTGATATACAATGTGGAAATTAAGAGCATCCGTTGTGATATCACACAGAAAGGGGGCTATGAATGCAAAAATGCATTGAGGTTTGAGGTTACAATCTGTGGTCCGACTTTCCTGTGCATAGTTGGCATGTTCTCTCCGCGTTTGCTTGGGTTTGCTGTGGGTACTATGGCTTCTTGCCACATTCAACAAAACATAAATCCATAGAAGGTGGCACGGTAGGCGACTGGTTAGCACATCCATGTCACAGCACAGAGATGCAGGGTTTGATTCCGGCTCTGGGCTTCCTGTGTGGAGTTTGCATGTTGCATGGGTTTTCTCTGGGTGCTCGGGTTTCCTCCCACATTCCAAAAATATGCATGTCAGGTTAATGGAAAATGTTAAATTGTCCCTAAGTGTGATTACGAGTGTGAATGGGTATTTGTCTTTATGTGACTGATTTGCAATTGGCTGGCAACCAGTTCAGTGTGCAATCCAACTACTGCCAGAAGACAGCTGGGATAGGCTCCAGCCCTCCAGCGACCCTTATGAGTACAAGCAGATCAGAAAATGGATAGATAGATGGATGGATAGATCCATAGGAGTGAATTAAGTGTGAATGGTCATTTGTCTACACGTAAATGTACCATATAAATCAATCAGGGCTATTTGCCATACTAAATCGTATTTTGTTGGACAGTTGGCTTTTGACTCAGCACAACACTTGACTTATAGTTTTGCTGTTTTTGTGCTTTCTACTGTCTTTGTTATTAATTTGTTGTTTTTCTGTTTGTTGTTGAATGAATTATTTCTGCTCCATGTACAGCACTTTGGAAACAGAGGTTGTTGTTGTAAAGTGCTCGATAAATACAGTTGAGTTCCATCTTCAAGGAAACCATTTGGGTCAGGCCGACGCAATGGCATGTTTGGATCAGTTCAGTACAAACCTCTGGATGAATGGACAAAAATTTCTGCACGCAAAGACTGCAAGCTGTTACAGCTGCAATGGTGGTCAGGAATTTCTTCCATTTTCAATTCTGGTGGCGTCCCAATACGTTTGTCTTTACAGTTTATATATTGATTCGATGGTCTAAATGTGGCAGACACACACACACACTCACGCACACACACACACCTCCGCACACGCATTCCGCGGATGACTCACTGCTCTTTCCATAACGCCTTATGTCCATCACCAAACTGCCGTCCTGCAGAGCCCGGTCCATGCTGGCCTTCCAATCCAGGTAGCTCATGTCTGCCACCCGTTGACCATTTACTGTCAGCACCTCGTCCCCAGCCTGCAACTGGAACATTTCAGCCGGGCTGCCTGTGGGAGAAAATACAACAGGACTGGATGAGAATCAGACAGGATGCAAGTTGAATTTAAAAACCATGTGTGACGCTAACTTGATAAACATTGCGCAGATGGGGAAGTCTCAGTCAAGAAGGGACGCTTAGGGGAAGAGCAGTCCCAGAAACATGCTGCCCTACATAGGTCTTAACTGCAGTGAACTAGAAAACATGCTGATAAACAGGAACCATACATAACCTTTTCCACTGCACGGTACCTAATTGTCTCAACATGGTGATAGGCCAGTGATTCTCAATAATTTTAAGTAATGCCCTCCTCGGAAGAAGTAATGCATGTGTAACACATTTTGTTAACACTATTGCATTATTTATGTTCTGGATGTTACCAACCAATTAACCATAGTGTGAAAGTGCCATCAATTTAATACAAAAGGTTTGAGGGTTTCCAATGTTTCTAGCCGATACCTGGTTGGATGGACTTGACGTGAGCCCCGCTAGAGTCCCATGCTACATCAAAGCCAAAGTCGCGACTGCTGTTGGGCTTCTGGTTGAGGCTGATCCGCATCTCGCACGTACTTTCCTAGAAAGAGCCAGTCATACGAGAGTCAAGATACCGGTAAATAACAAAAATTAGGTTCAATGTATCATAAGTATGGCAGCCCTAGACGAAATTAGACTTCTTGTCAGCATTGAAGCAATTCCAGCACTCAATCAAATGTCAAATCAGGAAACATTTCAGTAGTTATCGTAAAATGGCCCACCAGTCATTTTCAAATTTCAAAGCAGGGCTGGTTTTGACACCCCATCCCAAATGAGGGCAGTGCGCGAATACCTTGCTGGGTTCGGTGGCTGAAACTTCTCTTTTGATCTCAACTGTGCGGGATGAGACGCTTGACGTGGAGGTGACACTCTTCATTGTGGTCTCCTCTGGCGTGTCATCGTCATCCTCGCTGCTTTGGACGGGGCTCGACTGCGACTCGGCCTCATCTTCGGCGGTCATGAACTGGTGATAGCGACTCGGCACCGACGAGTTTTTGGAAATAGCAGTGTTGCCATTGATGCGATTGTTGGACTCGTACGACTGTAGGACAAAGATGCGCCGACAAAGAATGAATATCGCACGTCGTACCCGTTACACCCTTCTGCCAACGCAATTTGTGACTAACAATAAATTGCACGTGAACTTCAGTGCCACCTAGACGTTTTAATGCCCCCAAAGTTGAAAAATTTAGAGTGACAGATTCTGGTTGGATTTGAGGTACCACCGGATTTTGATGCCAAACGGTAATGGGTGTAAGGGTTCTGGACTTACTGTAACGGTCCGGTTAAGTGAGCCTACGCGGGATAGCTGGGTCCCGAAAGGTCTCGGAGTGATGACTGATGACAGCCGAGCACTATCCGATCTCTGGTAGCTTCTAGGCAGGGAGGCGGATACCCGAGAAATCGCTGCAGCATTGGCCTCTGTCTTGCTTTGCAGCGATGGTTTGTAGATGGCAGCAGAAGATGGGGGCTGCACCTTGACCGGGCTCTTTGGCTCAGGCACCTTTTGTGAGGCTTTCGGAGGGCGTGAGATCTCCTCTGTTTTGGTTGTGCTTTCAAAGACTGAACTCCTGAGGGAGGACGGGCTTCGGAAGGTTTGAGTCTTTGAAAGGAACCGCGAGCGGCGGTCACACCCGGAGCATCTATGACATCAGACCCCTGCTTTGTGGACCTGAGCGGGACCTCTGGGGGCTTGTCCTCTTTCTGAGCGGACTTGGATGAGCCAGATGAGTGATAAAAAGTATCCACAGTGTAGCTCCTACTTATGCTGTCTCGAGGACGGGGCTTTGGGTTCTCAAATACATCGTTGTCATTGTCAAAACTGAGCGACCCGATGCGGGTGCCAATGCTGTTGCTTCGCCTGTTCTCCCTGTTGAGCCAAGGGATGATGAAAAGGTAGTCAGGAGCAAGAGGATTTCATTTGAGAAATACCTACTGCTGTGGCCACAGTGTGTATTGCCCTTGTACCTCTCATCTTGCATCTCTTTGTAGGTCTTGGGCTTTCTGGTGCTGCCGCCGGATGTGATCTGTTCCACTATCTCCCTCTCTTCTTTCTTTTTAACAATGTCAGAGTTGACACTCTTACGGCGGTTTTTCCATTTGCTTAGGTCCTACAAGAAAGAACATGAGTTCAAAAGACCCACCCAAACAGGTTTGTTCCCCTTTGTTGACCTTCAAGCACTCTATGAATAAAGTTCGATGGCTTGGATGTGGTCTCTTTGTGAAGCATGTGGTCTTTTGATGACCCAAAAAGGGTCACAAAAAGGTCCTCGAAGTAAATTCAGTTTTATGTATTGCTGACATTTTAAAAACATGGTTAAATTGTAAAAATAAAAAATAAAAAATGTGGGTTGTAGTTATCTGATTGCCGTTATGTCCATTTCCCCCGCCTGTCTCTCTCCATTTGGGTGTCACACTCACATCCTGCCACTTATCATCGCTCTGCTTGACCTGCTCGCGGTATTTCTCGAGAGCTTCATACTGAGACAGCCGTCTGACCAACACAGGTTCTTCACTGACGTCACTTGTTGATTTGCTCCTAGGGGGGAAAAAAAAAAGAATCCGGAAAATAAATCAGAATTAGAAGCAAAAATAGGGCAAACATTGGAATGGCAGCTTCAGTTCGAAAGGGATGCTCAGTTACATTTTTGTCTGTCAAATATTACACTCCCCAAAAACAACACTGTTCAAAAATGTTTTGTTTTCATAAGAGTCCTGTTGATCAAAATCAGATTCAGTGGTTGTAGAGAAACACTTCTTTTACTATACATTTTGAAATACTAGGCACGACCACAACACTCGTGTGGATTTTGAAATCCCTTCTTACTCATTTAGCTAAAGTGAATGTAATATCCAGTAATTCTATGGGAATGTAATAGTTTGACAGTTTGCATCCCATATCTCCAAACAGCACACTCAACACTGTATCAGAGCCATTTAGAAACTTCACACCTTACTCCTGCGGCCACACTTACACTAGATGACCGCTCTGGGGTGCAACAAAGCGCAGCTGGTTAGTGAACAGCCCCAGCACCACAATGCAAAACAGCAAATACTGTATGTACACAGTACACACACAAACTCACCTGAGCAAAAAACCCCAAAACAAAACAGTTTTGTTTATTGATGTGAGTAGTATTAGAGTTCTTAGACTTGTGACCTATTGTTATATAGCATAAATCTATCAACAACAGATCTTTAGGGACCTTTTGGGAGAGCCCAGCAGCACCGACCATGGCCGGCACACTGTGTGTGTCAAGTGTTAAGCATTTAGCAGCAGCAGCCACAAAAGCGTGAAACGAGCGAAATGTGCCACATTCCTGGCAGCCCGTGTCAACTCACCCGTCGAAACTGTCTGATGCTTGCCGTTGTCTGGGAAACCAAAGAAGGAAGGGGGGAAGCGACAGACAAGAGTGTCACATATTGTCACATGGGACTTGATGTTGTCCACTTGTGAACATCTCACAGGTTTTACACCAGGGTGTGTAGACGCATCTGTGTGTGTTTGTGCAGGTGGATGACATCATTTTTTTTTCACCATTGCAAGACTCTCCCTGGAAACTTAACAAATAACAGTGAAGTACCGTACGCCCTTGCAACGGGGCCTCAACGGCTGCTTTGTTCTAATGAGGAATATCTGAAGCCTTTCGCGACCGATCGCAAGATTTCAATGTGTTAAGTGGGTTCCATGACTCGCACGGAAGGTGCATTCCATGCAAAACAAAATAAAAATATTCAGTATACTGGAAAGGTGCAGTATTTTCTTTTTTATTCCACAAGAAATCTGATGAGAAAAACCTCCAACAGTGCATTCGACTATTATATTTCCTCACGCAGTGGCCAGGAGGATTTGCTAAACTGCAGAGAGTTACAGTATTCGGCAAAAGGTATTTATTTGGTGGAGGCTTTTAGTTGTACAAACCAAGTTTAACATTAGTCTTGTATTTCACATATAGGGGCCGGAGGTATTATTTGTTCAACAGCAAACAGTCGTAGTCTATTAGGGGTAAGGCATCTATTAGTGAGAGGGTGTTATTTGTGCATATAAAGGCCAGAGGTATATATGTACTCAACTGCACTGAGTAGCAGGCATCTATTGTAGTCAGACTTAATTTATTACAATAAATATCAACTTCAATAAATAATGTTATTTGTGAAACAAAATTAAAAATAGAAGAGGGCATGGTTGATATATTATCACATTATGGTCTGTCTATGAAGTATTTTTTTTCTTCATTTTGGTTGTGTTTCAAACATTCTACTTCCAACTCCATGGTAAACTTTGGCTTTACAGCTGACATGTCTGTAGCGCAGGCAGTGTCAGTTTTTGACATCTAGTGCGAAAATCGTGTCTGTCTTATCACTTTAAAAGACACTATTCGACTGTGTTCACATTCAACTTCCTTTTCAACTCCACCATAAACACCAGCTTAACAAATGCCAAATCCGCTCTGCCATGAGCTGTGGTTAAAGACAACATACAGCGGTAACAATACGGAGGCCACTATTTGAGGAAGAACGGTGCATTCACAAAACACACTTAAAAAAAACACCCAAACATGTTCCTTTGCTCCTTTGTACATACAGTGTAACATTGTTAATATGACCATTAATCAGTCGATAGGAAACTGTACAAAAATATCTGATTTGAACCCCCCCGCCACCCTCCCCCCAAAAAAACTATAACTAAAGAAACAACAAACTGTAAAGACAAGGAATTTCCCAGTGGTTTGGAGGCAAATGCAGCAGGCCTAAACCAAACCTTTGAAAACAAATCCTTACCAAGTTGAGACATTAAGTATTTCACACGAAATATGTAACAGCAATTCATTCCTGTAACTTGAGAGTGGCTAGCATCTCCACCATGAGCTTCTTCTTGTATCTCCGCTGACTAGCTTCCCTGATGGCCTGCCACCTCTGCAGGTCCCCTTCACTGCAGGAAGTTGGCACAGAGGGACTCGCCTGATTGGCTGACACTTGGTTATGCTGTGCAGCCAGCTTTCGGACCAGCATATCGTCCGTTTCGGGACATGGCTCTTTTTGGACATGATTGGATTTGTTTGATGATGACTCCTGGGTGAGAGGGGATGGCGGGCACAGGAGCCTGGTCTTGAGTTCAGGAGGGAGGTCCCATGGCTCAGGAATGGCCATTGGGGAGAAGTTGTCAGGGGCGCCTGACAGGGGGCGCTGTTGTTGCTCGATTTTCTCCCTACGTTGGACAACGTCGTCCTGCTCGATGTCGGGAAATTCCTCCTCCTCCTCCTTATGAAGCTGCGTCACGATATTGATCTGTTCCTTCGATGTCCAAAGGCATCGCTTTGCTGACAGCGGGGTCTTCACTGTGGCAAGCTCGCTGTTGGCCTGGAAGGTGAGGGTCCGCCTCGCGAACATGTCATCGTTCTCCAAATCGGGGATGATGCTCTCATAATCGATAGGATCTGGAGGTTCCTGGGGGTCTTGGCGCCCTAACAGGGGCCACTGCTGACATTTGACCAGTCTGGGACCGGAGGTGGGGTCCACTGGGGTGAACGCCAGAGGCGGGGTCTCTAATAGGGTGGTCTTGGGTGGGTGTGAGGGGCTGTGAGTGTGCATAGGAGGACTGCAGGAGGAAGGCAGGTATAAAAGAAAAGGACAGAAAGCTGATGAGTGCATGCGCTTGAACTGGACTAAAGATAAAGAAAAGGTATGGACAAAAGTAGTTGGACGACCCTCCTAATGAATCAGTTAAGGTTCATGGTAGACCAAGGGTGGGCACACTTTTGTGCTCAAGGTTTTAAAAATGATTCTTAGAAGGTATAGATTTTTCATATACGAGGTGAAAGAGTGTAATTGCTAAGTAAAACAAATCTGACAGTATTTATACTATTATTTTGATAACAAAATAATGAATTCCAATTATTAATTGTATAATTTATTTGGTTATAATTACACATCCAATTCCTAAAAAAAAACAAAACAAAACAAAACATTATCACTTTCTTAGAGTTTGACTTCCTGTTGTGTGGGATGACACATCCAAAAACTTTTGTCCACATTGTGGATTTTTTTTTAATGCGATACAGTGTTGTGTTGGGGGAAAATTGCTCTTTTCCAGTTAAAAACAGCCAATCGGAATAATGTGTATGAGGATGACAAATTGGGTTATTTTATGTAGAACGTTGGGATGTTCTAGTCTAGAACATTTTGAAGTGGTGCAACTGTATGGACCTTTTCCCCCCAACGAGGGCGCTATGAGTCGTGGAGGGGTGAGAGGAGGAGGGGCCCGAGGGAAGTGGAGGAGCAACGTCAGGCTCGGAATCGTCCGACGAGGAGCCCGACTTCTCATGGCTGAGGCCGAGAGTGGAGGGAAAGACCAGGGAAGAGGGAGGGACACAGAAGATGCAGGGCAGCGACAGAGAGAAAGAAAGAAAGAAACATTAGTGGGGGGGAAATGAAGCAGAAATGCAAAGAATCATGCACAAACAATCAGGAAAATGACATGCTTGGAAGTAGGGAGAGTTTAGCAAGCAGGAAGAAACTGGTCACTTGATTAGGAACACCGGTACAATATAGTGGGATCCAATACAAGAGCTGTAACACATTCTGCCTCATGATGTGCTTTGTAGCTATTTAATCTACAATTGTACATACAAGTTACATTTATTTAAATAAATAAATGTGCCAGCTCTTGGATTTGATCTGATTCATAGTTGGAGGTGCGCCTTATGAAGTGTCTTATGTTTCTTCTGACTTGGGCCCGGTTTACTAACGGCTAGCGTGTGCAAAAACGGGTGCTAACAGATGTGAAATCTGATCTACTAATTGGCCGCAACCGGAATTATGTCTGTCAAACATACGGCATTTAACTTTTATTTTACTATGTAAATGAGAGGCAGGTTCAAACCAGCGCGAAAGCTATTCAGGAATGCAAATCTGGAGCTTCTGAATGATCCAAGAACTGACTTGGAACCAGTTGCAAGAAGGAGTCATGCCATATCACCTATGAAAAAACTTCTTTCCACTCTGTATATCTGTGCATCTACATGGGTCATTTCAAAGAATAGTGACAATTAGTGCTGGCCTCTCCCATGGCAGTTTTCAAGGTGTGCTGTCCCAAGTTTTAAATGCAGTGTTACGCACAAATGGCACATAGCTGCACTTCCAATTGCTATCAAAGTGGGATAAATCAAACAAAGCGTGGTGTTTATGCGATTGCTAGCTGCGCCAAATCGGAGTGATCAATTTTCGTCTTCCACTAACGCCTTCGATTCCACCACTTGCGGTGCTTTCCCAAATTTTCCATGGTGAAAACAATTACAGCTACCTTAAGCACAAAGCCATATTTTAAATGCTACAATCTCCAACACTTATACACCTGTTGCAAACCGCACGCACAATCTAGTGAGTGAACACACAATTTAACACTTTCTATTAAGGATCTTTTAGTAAATCGGGCCCAAAGTCAATGTGGATTCCTGTACTCTCACACACCTGAACCCTTGCATCTTCCTGTACCACGGTCTGCTCTGAGAGTCCAGCTTGATCTTCTGGATGTGAACGTCCTCCTCGGGTGTCCACAACTTGGGCAAGAACTTGTGGTAGGGGGCATCGCCTGCCACCAAGTTTCTGGCTCCCACCTTGCGGGTGTAGAGGTCATCTTGCACAGGGTCTGCGTAGCCCACCTCGTCGTCCTCATCCTCCGAGTTGGCGTAGGGATCACTGAAAATGCTGTCAGTGGACACCGGGGGGCGGCGCTCGGCCCTTTGTTCCCCACCATCGCTGCTGCTTCGAGAGAGATGGACGGCGCAATCACGTGTGTGAAAGCATTTGGCTTGTTAGGCAATCACGGCACACCAAAAGTAGAGGGAGGGGCCGAATGATCCTCATCAGCTCAACACAAGCTTTCGAACAAAATGCAGTCAAACGTCCACAAAAATCAGGCAGGGCAAATGAAAATTGTGCAGCCGAAACTCAACCTGGCTCAAAACAGAAAAAAAACAAAATCCAAACAGCAAACAAAGCTGTTAGCTTGAGCACATCCAAAGGTATTGCCCAATGTTACGACGAACAAACTGAATGTGTAAAGGAAGCGTCCATGTTCGCGCTCTCGCCACAACACAGTCACACCAATGCTTCTCTGACCTGCGAGCAACACTGGGGCTCACAGTCACCCTCGGCCATTGCCCCGCGGGCGCCATACCCAAAACCGACAGGCTGATGGGTATGGAAAAGTTGGCAGGGGGCGCCGGTGGGGGGCTGTGGAATCGTCGGCTGGCCAGATCATCCATAACGACATCGGGGTCCGGACGGTCTGAGTCAGAGTCGCTGCCACTTTCGTAATCAAGGGCAGACTGTGGGTGAGCACTGGGGGATGTGGAACTTTTGCCAGGGGGCAGGTTGGCGTCACTGAGGGTACCGTTGCAGGAAATGGGAAGGAAACACAACACCGGTACCAACATGGACCATTGGACCATGAACAAACAGCAGCATCGGAAGAAAACAACTCACCATGTAAAATTCCAAAGACATGGGCTGTGTTTGGAATTCTTCACTCATCCATTCCTTCCTAATTAGTATATAGGGACTTTTTAAAATAGTGGACTAGATACACTTTACTCATCAGTAAATGAAAAATCAATTTTCAAACACCACACAGTCGCTATTAATAACTTCATTGCTGTCGCAAAATTACATGATACCAGATCAACGCCAACTGGTCGACCTTCCGTGAAAAACATTTATGATAAAACAACAATAAGAGCTTTAGCGTCACAGGTTTTAAGCTTCGCTGGGCTGGATGCGCACCTCACCTCTGCAGTGGTAGTCGGAGGTTGAGGCAAGCTCGGTGCTACTTAGACCACACCAAATAGCAAGCGATGAGCTTCGGCTGGCTACAAGGGTGGCTAAACACGTGGACTCGCCCCTAAGTTACCGTACTAAGTATCATTCTCACAAAGGGATGACGAGGAAAGATAGGGAAGCCATACCAAGAGACAACTTATTCAGAACTACTACGTTTAGACTGAAATTTACATGTTCTTTGAAACTGCCCCACTGTAAATGCTTTTAGACCAAAAAATACAGTTTGCTGCTATGCACAGTGTTAATTATGGCCCCGTTATGTAAAAAAGAAAAAAAAATCATTCATTTATCATCGATTTTTTTGTTTTGTTTTACAAAACCCTTGCTTCAGGTCTCTTCTCAAAATGTGAAAGTTGCTCCTCAAATTAAATCAGTAATTAGAAAAACCGCTCAGTGGAGAAAAAAGTTATTTTGCACCTTGCAACACTATATTCTTTTTCTGAGTGTATTTTATAAAATGACTACAAATAAAGCAATTTGTCCGTCCAAGGTCATTTGAAAGCCACAACTCATGAACAGTCCAATGCATCATCAGATACTGTATAATGTTAATAATGAGAATTGGTTGTTCACTACTTTTCTAGATGCATTGCGGGGTACATGGAGGACACTCTTAAGGGGGGTAACGATACAGGATCGAAACAGAAAATTGCGACACAAACCTGTGTTGCCTGTGGTCTATGTATTCATCAATTTGGGAATTACGAGGGACTTATTTATTGACATGGTTTTACAGGCATTATGGCCTTCTGAGGGAATCCATAACAACAATTTGTGGCTTGCGGCAAAAATGGGTTTGACACTCCTCAATGTAGTGTGTGAGGAGTGATTCCGAACACAGCCAAAGCTTCAGGTACTGGTTTAGGTTTAGTACAGTACCTGGTGATCGGTAACTCATCTTCGTCCACGTAAACAGGATTGGCCCAGCTGCGTCGATTGTCGTCGTTGCGCTCGGTCCGTTTCTTCCTCAGAGGAGCGGGAACATATCCTGTGGCCTTGTCTTTCGTGGGCAGGAATTGGTTGAACTGTGTGGTGACCTTCGGTGTGAGGGTGACAGAGCGGCGGTAAGAAAGAGACTCCTTGTTGTTGGACATCTTGAAAGCTGCGTCGGCCTCGGCGTCGCTGCAACAACCTGTCAGGTGGAAGTAGATAAAGGACTGATGTTAGATCTAGTTCGACTGGAAACTGAGAAAACCATGTCGCATTAAACACAGTCGTCTGAAGGACACACACTAACACACAACAAAAAAAGGAGAATATGGCTCTTCTGTCTTCCTGGTATGAAGACACATTTTATTCAAGAGGACAAGATGAGGCTTGGCAAAAAATAAAAATAAAAAATTGCAGCAAAGCGGAGACTGTGGAAACACTGTAGCCTCCATCTCTAAGTTACACAGCAAAGGGATAAGCGAACGGTAATACTTGTGTTTATTTCTTCCATTTCTCAACGCATATGCGCTGATGTTAGGATAACGATGCCAAATCTGCTTTGATCACTTAGTGACCTGTTACAGATATGGTACATGGAATGACTAGGCACTACAAATAGTGTGTGGCTGTCAGCCATAGGCGTCTCAAGCCCATTATTGGGGTTGCTGAATTACCTCTACAGTAAATATAAGCACCCCGAAAATTTGAGGATTTTATTTACCGTATGCCTTTTTTTTAAGAGGATCACGTGTTAAAACCATACATTACTTGATAGAAACACAAAATTTATCAACAAAATTAGAAAAGTACAGTAAGTTTTATGATCTAGAATCAGACTGTTTAGAGATTTCTGGCTCAAATTTGTCAATAAAAAGGTTGATTCAGTTACAAATTCTTCATTACTGGGCTCGCTGTAAACCACACAGAGCTCAGTGGAATTGAAAAACACACACAAGACTCACTTTTTGTTCTTCTGACAGGTGGTCTAAAGACAATATGACACATATTTTCATAAAATATATATACGGTATATACTGTATGCAATTGTGTTCCCCGACTGAATATGAACAAAAATAGCGTATCAGCAAATATAAATAAAAATTGGGCAAAAATGTGCTCGCTGCCCATTACAACAATGTAGAAACAATGTGAACATTTTTACATGAAAACATTGGTTGGATTTGGTTTAACACAGGACATTCTCTGGCTATGTAAAACATATGTAATCCGATATGGGCGGATTTCTGGAAGATTAACAGCTAAGTACTGGTAGGACCTTCTAAAAAAAAAAACATAATATAACTTTTGTGTCGACTTGAAGAGGCAAATCGCAATGGCAGTAGAAAAACAAGACAGGGGATGTGAGACGAAAAAAGGGGACGGGCGGATTGGTGTTCTGGCAAGAGTATATCACCTTTTTTCCGCTCATTTGGAAGCTGGCTCATTTACAAGTCAGTGTGGAGCACTGTGGAATGTGTCACACCTCCAATGTTAGGCGGGTGGGCGAAGAATAATGTGACTTCTCTCCGTGTTTATTTTGCTTTCTAAATCGCCAGTGAACTTTCAACAAAAACATTGCCTTGCTGAATCAAACCACGAGAGGGAGGCAGCCGTTTGTTTTAACGAAGTCAACTTTTCACAGCTTGCCGCCCTACTAATATTTGACAATCCAGCAAATGAGGTTAAATATTTATGGTAGAACATGTCCTACCCTCGCTGCTGCCTTTCAGTGTGGCGTCCGATGAGAAGCTAAGCGTCTGGGAGCCCAGAGAGTCCAAACTGTCCAACGAATCCTCCCTCCTGTGTCCAACTTCTCTTCCTCTTAACTGGTGACGCTCCTCTCGTTCTGAATACCAGTTATCTGTCAAATCACTGTCTTGGATGCTGTTGCCTTTCTCACCAGACAATTCTTGTAGAGCCTGTAAACACACACATTAAGATTGAGGGAGAAAAAAAAAAACATTATTACAAGCAGTTATAATATTTTGTTCCAGTATGCGTGGGTGTGCATGAGAACACTCCCTTGTGGAGTATGACCTCGCTTGGCCATGCGCCTCTCGCTTTTGCATTTACACAAAACCTCAGTGTCCAACAAGTACAGTTCAGTTCAGTTCAGCATGGTTTTTATGGAATGCACAAATCACAATGTCTGTTTTACTTTTTGTTACTTCACTGATGGAGTTCTCAGTAGTATGGCACCCAGGTCACTACCCCACTTTCTCCCCATGCAAGCACACTTCTTGTTCTGCACCAAAAAGTATTATCTTGCTAATTCACCGACCAACAAACCTCAAAGAAAGCAAAACCTCTTTTCTCGCTTCAAGCTTTGCAAAGACGACAGTTGCAATAATAAACACAATGTCAATACTTCATCACTAACTGACAAATGAACTGATTAGCAAACTGACTATAGAATGCGAAACAAAAACAACTTGACAAGCTACCTAAAAATTGGACTAAGATTCTGACTAGTTAATTAACCGACTATGCCTACTGAACTAACTAACTAACTAACTAACTAACTAACAAACAAACACATTAATTAGTAATGTAACTAGCTGAATAATTATCTCACTAGGGAGGTAGCGAATTAAACATATGACAAGTAGCAAAATAAGTAATTGAATAGCCACCTAATGAACTAACAAACCCCCAAATTAACTAGCTGTCTGACCACCAACTAATTCACAAATTAAACCAGGGGTCAAGAAGGTGGTGCACGAGGGCATCAGGAAGCCCCCAAGGACCACATGAGTAGCTGGCTGGCCTCTAAAAATAGTTGACCAGTGATGGCACTGTGATTTTCCAGGAATGTTGTAGAATCAATCATTAGAAAATGTAAGCACTGGCAGACATTTATAGTAATACTGTTTTCTAATTATTGTGAGAAATCATGATCAGTGTATTCACGAATATCTTTTATTCGTAATACCTGTAGTCACATTCAGAACTGTGTATCAAACTCGCAGCCAGTGGCATGAATCACTCCTCAAGAAGTAGCTCTAAGTTTCAAAGAGCTCGGTGACCACCGAACTAACAAAAATAAACCCAAATAGATGTCACTCTTAAACACTATTAAAGAAGTTAATTTTCAATGAAACAGGCATTGCACACTTGCAACACACCCAATCTCAGGTTGAGGAACATTACAGTATTACTGCTGCATGTACAAAATGCGCCCAGACCAGTCCAGTCACATGACGATGACAGTCAGCAAGTTGGTAAACAGGACTTAAATAACCTCGTGAAGCCATGGGTTCTACAGTATATTACTTAACCTAAGTATGCCTTTAGCTTGGACTCCCCCATGCGACGTGCATGCCAGGTTATTCTTTACACACCAAGGGAGCCTACAGGAATGCACTGTGCCGTCGCTGGATTGCAATAATATTCACACAGTATGAAGTGCTTGTTTTAATATACTGATGTGGGGTCTTACCTTGTGAAGTGCTGTGCCAAGTAATCCCTCAAACGCCTTGAAATTCAGGTAAGGTCCATCATAGGAACGCTCACCCTGAGCCTTTCTACCAATCCAGTAAAGTGTGATCAGCACCTGCAGTATACAAACGTACATGAAATATCTGAGGTTTTGGAATGAGTTCACAAAATAAAAAATAAAAAAAAGCTAGCTCACCGATAAATTGACTGACTGAACAATTCACTGGTGGACACGTTTTTTTTTTTTTTTTTTTTTTGCAAGAAACAATTTAAAATCTAACAGTAAAAGTTAATATACTAAATATATAGCACTACAGGGGTGGCCAAAGTCCAGCCATTTGCAGCGCACACATCTTTTTTATAAGCCTGTGGCATGTGTTAAACAATATCACACAAAACAGCTTTTCAAAAATACGTTTTCTATGTGGGCTTTTAAATAACTACTCACATGTTGTTTTTTTAAGCATTTTAAATATTTTTAAATAATTATCAGGGGGACGACAACCTAAATAAGCCGTATGCAGGAATGGTTGTTATGATTGTATGTCTGTCCATGTTTTATGTTATGTGTTCTGTTGTATTATTTTATTTGATGTGAACGGTCCAGTGAAGGACTTTGTTAAAGCTGCAGCTGTCCTGAAAGTACGATATGAATAAACATGTATTGTATTGTAAATTGCAATGTCACATACAAACAAATCACAACTCACATTTTTGAGTCTCCGGTCGGTCTCTTCGTCCCTGTGAGAGTGAAAAGTTAGAAAAGAGAGGTCACTGCGTGTGTATGTATACAGTACGTGTGTGTGTGTGTGTGTGTGTGTGTGTGTGTGTGTGTGTGGACAATAAAATATGCCCATTGAAAGCGCTAGAAAGTGACAGCACAGGCCAGACTACAGTGCCCGCCCTTCACACGACAACACAAAAGGCTGAGAAAACACCACACACACACACACACACACACACACACACACACGCATATGCACACGCACACGCACACGTTCCTGAAAATACCATCACGTAGGGAATCATTGAGAAGCACTTATTTATTTGTTGGGCCCTGTTGTTGTTTTTTAACTGACTTGCAAACATAATCAAATAACTGGAAAGAAACTAAAATGAAATTAAGCTTAAACTAAGCTGTCAGTTTCCCGTGCGAGAGCCTCCAGCAAACAGACTCACCATTTCTTTTTTTTTTTTTTTTGGTGAACAAAGGACTTTGTCATTTTCTGTGACTGGTATGGTGCATTTGACCATCTCTTTGTGCTGACAATGCGCAACATTGATCAAAATTTCGCCTGCTACGTTAGCTTCTTGCGCTGGCCCCCAGCTGCTGATGGGCTAACTTCAAAGATGTTTGTAATTTGTGGAACTGGCTTGTACTCCCTGTCTTTGTGGAATTTGACAAATTAGACTGCTATGTTAGCTTTGCGAGACATCAGACATTTTACGAGCTAACATGCTTGTCATTTGAGAAAGCGGTTCCCACATCTTGTTTTTGTGATGTTTGTCAGAACTGTGCACAGTGTGAAAATACAGACTGCTACTTTAGCTTCTAGCTATGCCAAACTGGTCGGTGAACATGTTTGTGACTCGTGAAGCAGGTCTGCTCCATTCTTTGATCTCATTCCCATTGCTTGACAGTATTCTCAGATGGAGCAGGTACCGGAGCAAAAATGTAGGCTGCTCCGTTAGCTTTGAGCTAGCTCCTGAATAGCTCCCCGTAAAGTGCTTGTAAAAAGGGCTCAAGAGGTAGAATGTTGCGAATTATGTTTTAAAGTTTTTCATTGGATTTGTTGTTGACAAATCTTGTGTGACAGTCAATGTGACATAGTTGTATGTTTTTGCTCCTCTTCATAAAAATAAACTGGTTTACTTCAGCACACAAGGCTTTGCTGTGAGCAACAAATTATTAAATAAATTAATAACACAGGTTTGAATTTCTTCCACGCCACCTAACAAAGCTGACAGTGTCAATCTGAGAAGTGAAAACTACTTTCTGTAAGCATAGTATAGGTACAGTCGCAATTGCCTGCGTGTCATCTTTATTCAGAGGGGCCCATAAAACCTGATAATGGCTCACACAGTACACGAGTGGCGAGATACTGGAAATTTACACTCACGCATTTGTGTCATCACGTGTAAACGCAATTGCCACATGTGCTCTCCCCGCTTTCATGCCTTCCTTTCCATGCAGCCTGACTGATACACCTGTCAGGCCAGGCTTTTTGTAGGCGGGGCATAAAACAAGGACAGTAATAATGATATGAGTGACTTTGATTATGAATGCTAGAGTTGGAGCTACTAACATTCCTTGTTTGGGTTGTGCACATTCTTGGCCATAAACTTGGGCTCAATTGTACAAGTTCAAATGGTTAGTGATAATAGTGTGTCAATCCGATACTAAGAAATACAGAGTCAGTATCACAGATATGATACTTTGGAGTAATTAATGGGAATGCATTATGAAATTGCAATCTCTCTCACTGAATATTCATGACTTGTTTTTCCTTTTGGATTGTTAATCTTCTATATGAAGAACAGCACGTGACCAAACCTGGAAAACAGTTACCCGGGCTTTGTCTGTATGCTGTGATGTAAAAGAACTTGTAAAATGTGTGTGTGTGTGTGTGTGTGTGTGTGTGTGTGTGTGTGTGTGTGTGTGTGTGTGTGTGTTTAATGGCTGGTTTCTTGGGACAAACTTTAAATACATGCATTCAACTTATACATTATTTAAATACATTAATTTAACTTGGGATAGGGATCAAGCTGTGATTGACAAACTTCTTCAAAAATGGATGCACCCCGCAAAGGTGATATAATTTGTAAGAGGAGATAAAGTAAAAATTGCAGATATTAATGAAGTTTAGAACACAAGTAAAACACAAACTATCATTTATCATGTCACATAATCATAATTTCAACTACTTCTGAATATCTTGAAACATTGCTGTAGTAAAAATGTAGTACTGTACAGCACTGGAAACAGTTTGCGGCAATTCATACGTCTTGCTCGTCTCTGTTTTGCTTGTTCCATGTAGTCCTGTCACCTCTTCCCACTGTCCACTTCTGTACTTCTGTTAACGTGTTACAAAAATAAGAGCATTCAAAACCTAACTTCCTCCTCAGCTTCTGCAAGTACATCCACAGACATGTGTGGTGGATGTCATTGTATTTAAATATAACCACAGCATGCATCAAACCCTCTTAATCATTGTTGAAATCAAATGACACATGGACATGTACAAAACACTATCGGGGTGGAAGGCAGTGCCCATAGAGGTCTGCTTGCAGTTTGTTATAATGTGCGTGCTGACCCATTGCATGGACTCCTGCAAATCAGTTTCTGCTTCTGCAATGTAAAGGACTATGCACCTCTCGCACACTGATTTTAAAGGGAATGAGAGGAACCGCTTTGATTGGCTGTGAAGCAACTTGGCTATGCTCACACCCACAATGGCGCAAACTGTCCGTTTCTAACTGCGCCAAGCTAAATGCGTTTTTGAAAATACGATAACTTGGTGTAGCGTGCCCCTTCACACAGTTAAACCGTGCTGCATGCCAGACTTGCGGTAGGCACAAATATAGATCCCACTGGAACTGGGTTACTTTGTGTGATGTATGCTACAATTGTATGAGGGGTTTTAGCCAGCCATGCAGCGTTCTCTTGTACTATGTTAACTTAAAAACTGAACTCTAAATAACTACCGTAAATTCCGGACTATAAGCCGCTACTTTTTGCCCCAAACTTTCAACCCTGCGGCTTATACAGTGATGCGGCCAATTTATGTAATTTTTCTAACGGCCGCCAGGCGCGCTCGAGTAGAAAAGGTAAGATTAAGACCGGTCTTTATGACACTGTTTAAATTCCGACACTGAGGACGGTGACTTCGATGGCTTCAGTTCACAGGAGGAAGATGAAGACGGCTCACCATGATTTTTACAAGTACCGATATGTTCTTTTACCAGACCTGTTATACTGTGATGCTATTCTGTTGCTAGCGTGTTGTTACCATGTTGCTACAGTTTTACTGCCGCGTCACAGGCACCGTTTGGGAAGAAAGTTATATTATTATTATTATTGTTAAGTTATATTATTAAAACTTTGAAAACTCTCTCTGTGTACCGTCTTTCTTTGTAAATATGTTTACATGTTTTAATGTGGGCACATGCGGCTTATATACGGGTGCGGCTTGTGTAAGTACAAAATTGGTTTTCCTCTAAAAATGTAGTGGGTGCGGCTTATAATCAGGTGCGCTCTATAGTGCGGAAATTACGGTAGTTCAGTGGGTCCAAAACCTGAGGGCATTGCTGCTTTACCATCAGCTGACAGTCAGCGTGATCATCTGTATAGTCAGTTGATTCTTGTTCTATTCTATTCTATTCTATTATAGAGTGTGTAAGCATATTTTAAAAAATGTTGTACGAGTGAAAGCAAATGTTTACAAAGTGGGCTTCTTACTGGAAGCTCCCACAGGAAACCCTGCAGCTCCACACATGCTCATCCTTTCACTTGTGCAAACTTCTCGTTCAAACACACATGACGTAGAGACAGGGCTCAGAGATCAACAAAATGTTAGCATATGTACAGGCGGTAATACAGTGGACTATACTACACTCAGCACACTGCACACAATAAGTGCAATTTTGAGAGCTTATCGTATTTGTTAAATGTAACATTTATGTATAAATATATATTTTAAAATTTGCAATATCACCAAAAACTGTACAATTTTCGATGGATATAAATTGCACTGGTGTATTCACCACCTCATCTGAAACGCCACTGATGAGTGCGCTTTCATTCACTGGTTTCACACGAGTATGGGTGTACACAGGCACATTCTCTCTCTCTCTCTCTCTCTCTCTCTCTCTCTCTCTCTTTCTCTCTCTCTCTCTCTCTCTCTCTCTCTCTCTCTCTCTCTCTCTCTCTCTCTCTCTCTCTCTCTCTCTCTCTCTCTCTCTCCCCTCCCTCCCTCCCTCCCTCCCTCGCGCGTGCACACACACACTCACACATAATGCAACTCTTGAACAGAGGAGGCACCCGTGCCAGGCGTCGTTTTGTGTCTTCAAGTGTATAACGAGGGAGTAAATGAGGTCTGGTGTTTAACCACGAATAATACCACCCTCATTTTTGTTTATGATGGGTTCACCATCACCAAATGCTGCCGCACTTCCAAGTGAGGCCACGTAGGAAAGCCTGAAGCTACCACACCCACGCACGCAGAGTTCATTCTTGTCCATTATTGTTTGCATTCACATATGAGCATTATTTGTAGGTGAACAGCCAGCAATTTTAGAAACAACTTAATCTAATCTATCTGCTCATTTATATTATTTGGAGGATGGTGTAAGCACCAAGGGTGGGAGTAAGTAACATATGTGTAGGTCACAAGAAAGTCTCAAGTCTTAACTCTCAAGCAAGTCCAAGTCACTGGGGAAAAAAATAAATAAATAAGCAAGCCAAGTCTATTCATCACCAAATTTTAAGTCGAATTATTACTTGGTTCACGCTAGTTGGAAGTCAACTCAAACTCTTGCTCAGTCACAACATATGTTGGGGTGATAAATATATATATTTTTTACCGATCATACAACAAAAAGTACCTTACCTGTAAAAACATTGAACATTGTTATTGTTATCTTAAAAAATATGTTAATAGCAACCCCTGACTGCGCTACACAACTATGGGGCGCGGGGGGCGGTTATGGTTGGGGATGTGTTCGACCTCATAATATACGTGACGAGCTACTAACTACATGTAACTAACTAGTGAGTCATAAGCTATTTAACAGGTACTGTACTGTAGTATAAAGTACTCAAGATATCAACAGCTAAATATGAGCCCGTAAGCTACAATGTAGCACAAGCTACGAGCTGGTTGATGCTACACTCTCCTGAAGGCTGCTCTCCATGCTGTAGTTTCACGGTGAAGTGAAATAGTTTCCATGATTCATCTGGAACACGTTCATTTCCCTGTCAGCCGAATAGGAAAAAAAAAAGAAAGATTTGGTGTTAAGACGGTGGTGAATCAGAACCTCCAGCGTGATGAATCAGGCCTGGTCATTTTTTTAAGGGACAGAAAAAAAATGCTCTTATCACTGGCATCTCTGCCATAACACTGACTATTGCCCTATGACACTTTTGATATTGTCTGTACTTTACATCACTGATAACAGCTCATCAATCAGAGGGGGGCTTGCATAACCATGAGGCAGTAGAATCATCACAAAGCTCAAAGGTCAGCACACACACTACTGATAAATACTTTTATGGTTGTTGCAGCAACTTCATACGCATGTTACAAGTTCATCGGAACAATTGTAACAATCATTACCCAGGTCTGAAGTTTTGTAATATTTCAATGTAGTCGATACACAAGCCAGAATGATCGTTTGACATTCTGCTGCAAGACATTCCATTTCGATGGTAAACCAGTCGAGCAGCATGGAAATTCTCTCAATATTTTAGTTGAGGGTTCAAACACTTCTTGCTTTGAACTTCCTGTGTGGTTTTGATATGCTTCACTCTTTTTGTACCTGTGCTAATGGTTGGCGGAGGAGTTGATGGGAAGTTGTATCCTATTCAGGTTGAATAAACACATTTTTGGGTTAATCTAAAACCACATTACACGAATATCATGACATACGTCAAGTTGAATGTATTAAACAAAATGCAAAGTACAAAGTATGACAATGCAAGAACCGAGACGGATGGGGTGGAACTGAAAGCTTGTGTCCCTCTGAAGCTCCGCCCACCAGGTCAACACAATTAAAAAATGGACAGTTTACATTTAGCTTAGCACACATACCATATGCATCCACATAGGGAATGTGTGTGATCTCATGACCTCTTTCAACCACCGGTGAAAGGAGAATTTGATTCTTTCCTCTTTCATCTATAATTGTCATCTTATTTTTAATAAGATAAGATATCCTTTATTTTTTCCACACTGGGGAAATTTAGAGTCTACAGCAGCAAGATTGTGGGTAGAAAGAAGAAAGAAATATGTCCCGTATAGCGCTTTGTTACACCTGCAGTTTTGTGATATAGATAAAGATATGTTGATAATGTATATGTTGATAATGTATGTATATGTTGATAATGTATGCATATGTATGTATGTATATGTTTTCGTAGACTGCTGAGACACAGGTTCATTTGCGTCTCCCTCCAACATATCGTTTGTGTTTTTCGTATGTTGTTTTTCTTTCGATAGAAAAAAAAAAAGGTTGAAGGAGGGCTCGTACCTCAAAGCACCACCATGGAGAGCTTTGGAAGAGATTCCACTTGTCATACAGACGCAGGTGAAAACCAAACATATTCCATTGTGCTTGGCAGATGTAATGAATGTGTGTGTCCTTAGAAATAGAAATAGCTGTAAAGTACAGTTACAGTTAATTCAATTTGTGAGGGCCCATAAAATTGAAGGCCTGCCTGCTTCGAGTTCAATGCCTTTAAAGGGACTTTGCAGTGTAAAAGGGAAATTCAGGCCGAGAATAGCACGGGCCCCAATGGCTTCACGGGGTGGAGGAGTTTGGACACACAGCAAAGACAGCTGTCGATGACCGCTTTCTCTTGCTGCGCTCTAATCAACTTAAATGAAGACGTAAGACATTATCTCCTCCCAGTGTTCCCGCCTACTCTTACATTAGTTACACTCGACTCATAAAGTCCTGTGATGGGAAGCATGGCCCATACAATTTTACACCCACACTTCTGAGTTCTTTCCCTCCAAAATTCAAACACATGCTATTCATGTCTGTTTTATGGATAAAACACACTCGCAAAACACCCACAGGTGTAAGATCGCTCCCGTACGCATTGCAGAATGCAGCGGGGTGGATGAGAGGATGCTATTTAAAGCTCCTCTACAGAGTTACGATATCATTCCGATCAATCTTGACAATCTTGCGTGTCAAATCAACCCTCCAGATAGCCTAATAATAGGACGGGGGTTCCACCTCATCTCCTCTTTTCTCACATGGTGGCAAAGAAAACAACTTGACAATTGCCATTGCAAAGTGCACTTGTAAATTGGAGAAAGTCCATTGGCGTAAATGCACTCGACGGTTTCCCCTCATATAGGGGCTTGGTAGAGACGTTGTAATCAACTGTAGAGGGGATAAGATGCAATATTAAATAATATTATATTAGCCTGATGTCCCCCAAAAAGAAATCATTTAACTAGGTTGAATGAATACATATTACAATAAGCAGTATGTCAAGCGTCTTTTGAGGATAAGGGCTTTTATAATCCCCCCCCCCCCCAAATAAATAAATATGTTTGATTAAAATAATGTGCAGTACTTGAGATTTAATGACAAATATCTTGGGCGGGCAGGCATCCATTACATATTTAAAATAATATACTATTTTTCTCTTTGATAAGTTAACAATAATGGTTCATATATATTAACATCCAGTGCAAATACTGAAAGGTAACTATTGCAACAAGATAGAGACTAGAACTTTCTTGTTTTAAGAGTAAAGGTGAGCACGCCTCTCAGCCCAATACTTCCCTTTTAGATCCTTCCACCCCACCCTACATAAAACAATAAATACCTCAGGCTCAACGAACACCTTTGAGGTTCAATATTGTTAACATATCCAAAGAAAGTAAGGAAGACATGAAACAAGACAGCAACGGCAGAAGTGGCCAAGAAGATAAACGACAGCTTTATGACTCATTCCAAAGCACCATAAAGTAAGAGTTTGACACACTGATACCATAGAGCACCATTGTTAGCTTCGAGGGTGTGTCATGATAACCGTGGCAGATTTGTTTGTTTAGTGTACATACAGTTGATCTCTGTGTGTTTTAATGTGCTTTCAACATCACTTTTGGCATCAACCAGGCATAGCTCATCCAGCCCAGAGTGGATCATGGGGGGAAAAAAAATGGTTTGCAGCAAGCTGCCTGCGGCAAGGAGTACTGACAGACGCCTGACAGAATGAGCACCGTTACGACGCACCAAGGCCGCAAGGTCACGTGTATTTTTAAAAACCATTTTGACTTTCCCACAAAGCTAAAAAGACAAAAAAACATCTGTCCACAACAGTAGTGCTGGGGGGAAAAACATTCCATTTAACTTCACAAACAAAAACAAAGGGCATAAAAGGGCATGCCAAACCAACAGGCTCTGCTCTACCACAGAATTTAAAGGATATTTACATGTGTGTGTGTGTATACATACTGTATCGCTATATACATACAAAGTATTGGCTCTACAATGTTGTCAAGCATGTCAAAATCTAACTGCCTGTGCAGCAGCCGTCCCATACACAACTGAAAAGCACGCCTCACCTATTCAGCTTCATCCTGCAGGCTCACCCGAGAGCAAAAAACGAACTGGTTGTTCGACATGCCGCTCTGCTAGCCACACTACCGAAACTTCAACAAACAATGTCGAAATGTCATCGACTTGACTATAATACTGTACTGTAGCAACAACCCAGGTGAGGGCCTCATGTTTATTCCTCTAAACTGACTTAGCAGTTCCTACAACCAATGGGAGTGACATGATCAAAACATGCCAGAGACTGCATCAATGAATCATATCTCATCAAAAAAAAAAAAAAAACAAACACATAGTTTCAACATGAAAATACATGTCAAACTAGAACGGCACTCTGTCAAGGCCAAACAACCTCACTTTGGATCAGCAACAAATTGTGTGCATTCACACAGTCGACACCAGACCTCCATCATGCGCCTTGTTTTGGTGATTAAGATTGATACACTTTTCAATCAGAAATTAATGTTGATCTTTGTTTCACAGTGACAAGTGTGGGGGAGAAAATTATTTTTAAATGTATTTGATTCCTGGGCCCCCACCATGATATGCAACACAGTGCAGATCAAGGTCAAACAATCCCTTTGGAACATCAGAATTTTTATTTATTTTTTTGCAATTTTAACACGTGCAAAATGAATCCTGGCACAACCACATCACATATTAATACGGTCTTTGGGGCTAGTAATATTTATGTAATACTGCTGACAAAAATTTATAAAATCTGGATGGAAAAAACATTTTTAAATATAAAAATAAAATGATTGTCATTTATGATATTTATTATCATAAAAATATATAATTCTGATGCAAAATAAATATGTAATAAATAAATCTCCAAAGTATAGCTTTTACTTTTTAAATCCAAAAACAAGGTAAAAAAAAAACAAAAAAAAAAAAATATATATATATATATATACCTTATTTTATTTAAAAGTAAAAAAAAATATATATATATATATATATATATATATACCTTGTTTTTGGATTTAAAAGTAAAAAAAAAAATATATATATATATATATATATATATATATATATATATATATATATATATATATATATATATATATATATATATATATATATATATATAACAGCAGAGAATCTCTATCTTCCTAAGCTCTTCCATGCCCCATCCCAGAGCAGTTGTTTGAGCATTGTCCTGCTAACAAAGGCAAACATCATCTGTTTTGCCTGAATTTTGACAGTTTTGCACCACTAAATAATTAACAATCCAATATACTACATTTTGAAGAAAAAAATTAGTTTATGGATATGTGGAAAAATTAAATGGGTTCTTCCTGTGGTAATGTTTTGCGAAAATTGGTCAAGTAGTTTTAAGGCTATTTGGACAACTGCCAAAGGGCACTGACGCCAGTTGTAATGAATAACATGCACATGTGCTGTGCGAGTGCAACAATGTGGAACTACATTAAAAAAAAGTGTCATTCATACAGTATACAAAAAAAAAACAGCAAACAATAAACATACTTGGGATATGCAGAAGTTAACCACTCACTTGACTGTGACTCTTGACGACAAGTCCTGGAGGTCTCCGGGGTGAAAGAGCTGCGCCTCCTTGAGTCCGATCTTGAGGCAGGCCTTGAGGAAGACGTTAATGTTGTCCTGGATGGATGAGAACAAGAAAGCTCAGATGAAGGCTGTCCACCACCACCACCACCACCACCACCACCACCACCACGCAAAAAAAGTAATCACTCAAGAATTTTCTGGTAGCACTGGCGACACAGCCTGCGACTCATTGCTTCCAAAGTTCATGTCTCACAGGCAGGCAGGCAGGCAGGCAGGGAGGAGCATGTGTGTGTGTGTGTGTGTGTGTTAGTGTGTGTGTGTGCATAACAAACATTCAGTGGAGTGGAGGGAGGGGTGGCAGCCGTGTGACAGGAGCTGACTGACAGCAGCAACGCCACCTGTGGGCAGGGCTTGGGTGTGGCTAGAAATGCTAAAATGAGGAAGTGTGACGTCACAAGCTTTATGTTTGGCCTCCTCCTCCTGCTCACACCCTCACTGTGGAATCTGAGGGGCAGCGGCCTATTTTGGGGATGGTTGCTAGGAGATGTGAGTTGATAGAAACTCACCTAATCCCACTGACATTTTACAAATCGTCCTTAATCAACTTTGGGGACAATCAAAGTAATCAATTGTGACTGTGTGAAGGATTGAATGATTGATTATTATTTATAAAAATACCCTTTTCTTTTGAATATATAGTTTTTTTCAACGAAGCAGTCTATTTTGTTCATTTAAGATAGATAGATAGATAGATAGATAGATAGATAGATAGATAGATAGATAGATAGATAGATAGATAGATAGATAGATAGATAGATAGATAGATAGATAGATAGATAGATATGCTGGAGCGTATCCGAGCAGAGTTTGGGAGAAAGAGGGACTACACCCAGAACTGGTCGGCAGTCAGTCGCAGGGCACTTTTAATAATCTACGTACTAATTCATAAATCGCCACCTTTTAATCAAGCTATGTGTCGGGTTGAATTGTTGTTATATTTATTTATTATTTCATTATATTGTTTATATCACCTTAATATCATATTTGGTCGGATGGGAGGTTTTCTCTCTCACTGTTCTGCTCTCCTTTAGGACAACAAGCCTTAACACTTGTGGAATTTGAGGCAGTGACCTATTTTGGCATGCAAGGGGATAGACAATGATATGAGCATAAAGTGAGACTTATCAGTCATTTTATGCACAAATGTAAAACAGTATACACTTCTCACAGAGCTAAAGTGAGTTCCAAGTGAGGACGTGGGATGACATCATCATGGTCTGGTGTAATTGCTGGGCTGGATTCTATATTTAAACATGCTGGCTCCAAAAGCCACGGTAGCTTGCCCACAGGCCGATTACCCAGCCATTCTGCCTGTGTAATAATTATACGATCCAATCATTAATACGTAAATTAAAGGAAACCAATAAATACTGATCCCCTCCAGCGAAATTTGCCTTTCACACAAGGGTGGTGTACGATTTTAGTTTGGTACTCCAAGGCCCATATTAAATTGATGTTGCAACGATCATGCAATCATTTATACCTACACATATGGATAATGTTGAGTCTTCTGGGTGCACCAGCTGCCAGTTTGAGCTGCATGAGTGTAACCTCACTTCTCAGAGACCTCAATGAGGGTGTTGGCTGATGAATTAGCAGGGCTGGATGGCGCAGGGTTGCCCTGATACATTGGTGCAGTGACCCGGATTGGGAGTAGGCTTTTCAGGGTGTGAGTGTAAGGATGCAAGGTTGTGCTGCACGCATGTACATCAGTAAAACCTCACTCTTTGGAGCCTTCAAAGATGGTACTTGTCACTGAATTAGCGCCCCAAAGTTTTCCCTCAACTGTCTGCACACTTGACTTCCAATCCAGTGAAGCAGTGAGTGAGTGGTGTGGGATGGACCTCACAGGATCGCCACGTTACACAAGAACTGAACATGTATGATTTCGGAAAGTGGGAGGAAGCCGGATAACCCAGAGAAAATCCTCGCAAGCAAAGGAAGAACATGCAAACTCAAAACAGGAAGGCCTGAGCCAACATTTAAAACAAGGATTTCTTGACTTTGAGGCCCAGCTCAGTGCAACAGTGTAAGCAATGTTCACGTCTGTTTATTTTTGTCATATCAACAAGAGGACAAGTTGGAAAGAGACATTCTAATGAAGACAACAATGGAAGGAAATGAGCGCCTGCTCTATTTACTTCTTAGTTAGGAGACATATTATATCTAAGAAGAGATTGCGAGGAGCCAGAAACAAGGAGCTGCAGCAAAGTGTGGTGTCTAATCATGCATTGTGTAGAAGAGCAACACAGTTAGGCTAACATTAGAATGTGTGTTTATTATTTTGGATATTTATAGTCACTTTTTATTTTATCTTAGATTTGCACAGCCTGCTGTGGGCCATACGTGGCCCACCGGCCGTATGTTTACTACTTATGCCTCATCTCAAACATAGTTCACATGCAGAGACTAATTAAGGTGGTTTTCCACCTCGCCTTCTTCAGCTCATCTCCAGAATGTTGCCTGACAGACTAACTGACATGAATGCGTGAACAGCGCCCATGCGGCAGTATGTCGCAGGTTTGATTGTGAGAGGAGCACAAAAAAGCTGCCCTGTGAACATAGACAGAAAAGAAAAGCAGATTGCTCTGAGCGATTTGAAAAAAAAAACTGAAATATTACACATTTATACACATTTACAGTATTTATGTTTTTTTTGTTGAATGAGGTAAGCCAATCGTTTTCTCATTTACTAAGGACACCTTGACAGCGGGAAAGATAGAGCTGAGATTCGAATTTCCGTGCCATCAAGGTGCAGAAAGAATTAATAATGAATCATTAACATTAATCAATGTATCATTGTGGTAACATCATATTTTTTTCGTATTATTTATTTATTTTATGATTATTTTGTCCAAATATGTTTGATTTTTCCAAATATTGTCCTATTTTTATTATATTAATGTGTACATCCTTTAAATATATTTTTATTGTAATTTTGGCGAGATGGGAAAATGTACGTCCTGCTGCTTTGGACCCTTCTATGGCATTTCTCATTATGTGTTAGCATTAAGCTAGTGGACTTTTAAGGCAAAGTAATGTGGATGTAAAAATACAAACATGTAACTGTGCTTGTTTTATGTTTAGTTTGACAATAAAGCTCCAACTGGGAGTGGCAAAAACATTTGAAGCCTCTTTTTTGAAGAATTGTTCACGAACTGCCAAACTGATGCTTGTTGTGAAGTAAAGTGACTTGAAGGTTGCTGGGATAGACCCACGCTCACCTAAAACTCCCAATAAGGACAAGCACAACAGAAAATGGATGGATGCTTTTGAAAGACTTTTTAAGATATCCTTTCAGATGCAAGGTGTGCCTCCTTCCTGCATTTTGGATCTTCATTCGGAAACAAAAACCTCCCTTTGAGCCTTTGCCACCGACCTTGGAATCGCCCACATAGTTATTAGAACTGTAGTTAATGTCACTTTGATATGAACACGATTGAATCACACAGAATTATATTGCAGGGACACTGGCAGCTTTGCGATAACGCTGTCTGTGGAATGTCACACTGCCACACGCCCACTTTTAATCCTGCTAAAAATGTCGTATCTATCCGACGGCCTCTTAATGCTTTTTATGCAAACTTGAAGTGCCCATTTTTGTCTGCTGAATTTGCAGACAGATTGTGTCGGATCCATCACAAATGCAGCGGTCACATTGTGGTTAACTTTCTCGTTTCTGCAGCAGCAGTTTTAGGCCTAAGATGGATATACACTGCAATTAGCCTCAAGTGAACTTGAGCTTTCAATGTCATTAAAACAGCAGCCTGCATGGTTCACATCCTTTAAATATTCTCTTTGTGGGCGACCAAGATGTGGTCAGATGTCTGTCATTGACACAAGTAATGGCTTCAATAATTGTTCAATGTATGTGTTAGACAAGGTCTGAATGCTATGAGCACAACCACCAATTACCAGTTTCGGTTTTGATTATTTCCAATGAGAAATATCATAAAGGAATTTGACTAGCGATCAGATTGTCTTCCACTTAATTATAGTAACATTGAAAAAGTTTCCTCGGGACACCTAGGGACAATTGAAAGTGATCCATGAACCTGCCATGCAAGTCTTTTTTTTTTTTTTTTTGTAATGTGGGAGGAAACCGCAGTACCCAGACAAAATACACACAGGCACAGGGAGAATATGCAAACTTCACACAGGAAGGCCGGAGCCAGAATCAAACTCTGCACCTCTGCACTGTGAGGCCGGCGTGCTCATCAGTCGACCACCATGCCAGTTTCCTTTCCATGGTGATTAATAATGGTGGCGCATGTTGCCATGGAAGCAAAATGTAAACAGTTCATTTCCACAGTGATGACGTAACATCAGGACCAAGTGAGGGTTCAGTTTTCTTGCTTGTGGATACTTTGGATGGGATGGAGGGGAAATTGGGGATCAAAACTGGAATCTGGAATCAACCATAGCCAACCCCAGCTGGTCCATCCTCTTCTTCACCAACCCAAATCCAAACAAAGGCCCGCTTCAAAACGGTGCCGCTGCCCAAGCCACAGCTCACTGTTGCTTCAACAGCAACAACACCAGACAGAGACTTGCGATGACTTGGGAAGATTTCCCGAAAGAAATCCAAAAGAATTTGTCTCTGTAGCCAATGTTGCTAAATTTTCTGCGAAACCAGAGATTTTCTTTTTTTTCTCTTTCTCCTCCTTTCTGGAGGTTTTGCTTCTTCCAACACTGCAGCCTGTATTTTAACAGGACGGCAGCAAAGTTCTAAAACACAAAGATGGGCTATTCTAGTATTTGCCTCTTATCTTGCAACATTGCTTTTCTTTTTTGGGTTTTTGTCAATTTTACAAATGAATGCAGTGACCAATTCCCCGTGAACCGCCCTCCTCCATCCAACCCCATTTTGTATTTTCTTAATTTAGGGGAATTAATCTGATACCACAAAACTGTTTAATTTGAGCAGCACTATTTTTTTCATTTTTTAACAAGGGATAAAAACAATAATAAAAAAGAGAAATAGTGTCCTTAATTTGCGGCCAAAAATGTTAATGTGTTTGAAATAAGATGAGAAATACTACAAGAACATTGTCTTTTTTTCTTGTGTATTATTTAATTTTGGAAGTGAATATGCAGCCCCAAAAAACATCTTTCTCCTTTTTAGGAGAAGAACTAATATATAACTAAGAAGTTATATATTTATTTTACTCATCTGTCCATTATCTGTTCCCTATGTTTCACGAGGGTCACGGGTGTGCTAATTAGTGGCAATCCTATATTATTTTAAAAGAAGAGAAATACAATCACAAATACAGTATATAGACTTTTTTTGGGGGGTATTATTCCACTGCTTTTATAGTCTCACTGTGTTCATTTATTTTAAAGAGGGAAAAAAATCACAACAACATTGTCTGTTTTTTTCTTGTACCTTCTTCATTTTTGAATTTGAAGCACATTTTATTTAAGCATCAACAAAATCACAGCAATCTTACACTTTTTCTTACATTTGATTCTTTCTGGGAAAATAATCTGCTACCAAACTCTTAATCAGTGTTAACATTTGTTCTTTTGTGGGGGTTCAGATCAGGGGATGTTGCTCATCTTTGTCAACTGCACATCACACTTTTTTGCAAGTCTCCCCCTGCTGGCCATGGGAAGCAATGCAGGTTTCATCCCTGCAAGAGTTTATTTGTCCAGCTTTTGGACCTCGTCTATCTTCATATGCTTAAAAACAAAACACTATTTGCATCAATACTCCCTATAAAGGCTGCGGATGGCTTTAAAAATGTTGAGTTGTAAAATTCTGCACTATTCTCTCAGCAGCGTGCAAGTGAGTGAGTCATGTTTGCTTGCAAAGATACTGGTCCTTTCTCTGTGTGGTTAGTGGTGAGCAATAACTGCTGGCCAGGCAGGAGTTTTCCTGTGCATTAGCTGCACAATTTATGACCGGGTTGATTTCAAAAGGTTTGCAATTCAAGTCTCGGAAAATACCGTAGCGGATCCAGCAGGATACTTTGTCTGAGCTGGCTGTGTGGGAAAGGTGCGGGAATGCTTGTTCGTGTCATAATATTCATGATGGCGCCGATACACATAAACATTCCTAACATTCATCACAATGTAAAAATTAGAATGACGCAGTCTTTGTTGACGTGTTAATGGACTGTGCCTATTATGATGTAAAACTTGAAGGTAAAAGTTAAAAACGACTTTCCAAACACACAAGCAAACATTTACAGCAAAAGCAAAACGCATTTGTCCAGATAATCCTTTTAAAATGCTCACTGAACTCAAATCGCAAGAGATTTGCTGGATTCACAAAATGGCAGTTTGAACTTCCAGTTTTATGGTTGTATCATCGCATATTCTATTTGCCTTCAGTGGCACCTATGTGCTGGCATCCCAAAGGAAGCCACAGAAAAAGAAAACGACACTATCAGATGCTCACTAACTTGAAATCAAACAGGATTTACTGTAATCGCCAGTCATTTTGTGCGACTCGTGGTCTAAATTTACTGTTTGTATCCAGTGTGCTGCTTCCCCTGCCCAGCATGTTGATTGACTCGGATCAAATGTATGAGTCTGTGTGTGTGTGTGTGTGTGTGTGTGTGTGTGTGTGTGTGTGCGTGCGTGTGCGTGTGTGTGTTCTACTTCTACTAAGCAGCTGGACTCAATCACTCTCACAAGAGAGAGCTTTGTTACGGGTGTGTTTAAGGCACCTTTTCAGACTCTTTTTCCCCGAACTCAGATGCAGAGCAGACACTCCCCGAAACACCAGATAAAGGCCAATCTCTACTCTTAGCTTACATTCATACATTGTCAGGCTGAGAAAGGTTTACTCTTCAGGAGTACTCGAGCAAAATGTTGACAAACCGCTTTTTAAACCTTCGCCATTGTTAGAACAACTAATTCCTGAAAGGGTGACATTCAGTGATTGTCTGTGTATTCCTGGATTGGCATTTTTTTTTTCTGATTTGGGAACCTATCTTCCAATACTTGCTAAAAAATTCCCTGATTCACTGCACTCAGTGTAAAAATTTTGCTTTGGCGGCACCTTGTGTCATATTGGTGTTGAAGTCAAAGGAGGAGCGTCATTTCGTCAAACAATAGCCTCGTCTAATAGAAAACTGTGGTTGACCGGCACCTTGTGGCACCTTTTGGTTAATTACAAACCGTTTTGGATGGGCGTAAATTATTGGCAGATTTTCACCATTTGCGGCAGGAATATTGCTCACAAATAGCAGGGGTTGTTCGCATTATGAAAAATTGACCTTTTAATTGCTTCTACACAAATAGTTGGGTCGCCGCATCTTACGCTTGAACCTTTATCAAATCAATCTAGAAGGGAATAGCACACAGTTGACCAAGGCCCAATGACGATATTAATCAAGGACAAGGTCTTATATTGTTGTCGATTTAGCTCCACAATGTGGTTGTGTGCATGTTGGCAAGCGAAGAGATAATAAAAAACAGCTGTTGGACAGGTACAGAACGAGCCCTTTTAATATTGCAAATTACGATAATATTACGACTATATTATATGAAGTCCGATGATATGACATGAATCAACATTTTTTATATTAAATATATTTTCTGGTGTTATGTTGACTATTGTGTTTTTTTTGGCAGTATTATCTTTTTTATTTACCGTTTTATTTTGCGGATGTAGCTACAGTGTGGTGCGAATCCAGATAAATAAGCAGATCCAGTGTTATAAAAATATGTTATGTTAAAATGGCTGTTTCAACATTCCGTGTCTGTGATGTTTCGACAGAAGTGCCATGTGGGATTTTTTTCCATTATTCCACCTTTTGAGAACCTGTTGACAAATGATCAATCACCCTGTTCACTTGGTGTAGCCGTGCATTTCCGCGGCAGAGACTCTCTGCGCTTTGCTTTTTAGTCACATGTAGATATAAACTATAAATATACTGGTAGTTGAACATAACTTTAAAACACAATGTTCCTGTAGATAATATTGTCTTTTACGGGCTTCCTTTACAACTCAGAATCCAAAGATTAAAAAAAAAATCATCACCCATTCCATTTCAGTGCCATTTTTACAGCCCAGTGACACAGGAAGAAAAAAAAAAAAGCAGCAAAGTGGGCGCTTTTATGAGCAGTGTGAAAGGAGCGATGATGGTACCTCCAAAGTTAACAAGTGACAGAGCGTCTTCATTCTCTTATTCCTAGCCAGTGTCCTTGATATAGCGTCAAGCTTTTACAAGTCATGTGGAAGGTGCTTCTCTTACAGCTTTGATGCTCCCGCCGAAGGCAAAAAATCGCAGAGGCGTGTCGCTGCCGTTCATACACAGCAGCATCATGAATAAAGACGGCAAAATGCTATGACTTTTACAACGAGCATGCTCGGCAGCTCTGTCATTATCGGTGACCTTTTCGTTCACATTCAGACAAGACAAAAAGGCAAAGGAGACTTACCAGACCAGCTATTGGTGTTGGCAGCCTGTTGACTCTCTTGATGATGCCAGGCTTGATCTTGTTGATCAGACTGGAGGAGAGAGAACAACACACACATCTGTTAGTTTGCTCTAAGTTACAGCGAATGAACAAAAAAAGCTTTGCAAATCCCTGCTGTGTGTTAATGGCGGCCACCTGGATGTGGTTTAGTCAGTGGCAGTTCTGCAACACCATGTAAACAAGCAGGACTCTCCACACGGCACTAGTAAGATAAAGACTTGTAGAATAATTCCTTTTGGAGCTTTTTCATGTTTTACTTGCGCATGAGATTTCAGCAAATCTCATGAGACTTTAGCTAAAAGTAAAAATGCCATGCCACACTCAGTAGACCGCCGCCAAGGCTTAATAATGATTCCAGACTGTTTGTTTTTTTGTTTGTTTTTGTTTTCAGCGCAGTGAGCATCTAAAACTGGGATGTGCCTTGGGTCACAAACTGCCCACTCTGCTCTTTAAAACTCATTCAGTACCAGCCAATTCTGGACCGAGTGTGAAAAGACGTTTCAAAACGTCTTTGGGAGTTGGGGAATGAGTTAATCTGACCCACCAAGCATTTACATTGCTGTGAGTACTGTACTATTTATTCATTTTATTTTATAACATTTATATTTTAACTCTTTGAGGGACAGCGGTTACTACAGTGGACAGCTTATCATGTTATCAGGTTACAGGGTGCATGAAAGGGTTAATTATTAATGTACTATGTTTGTCCTGTATGTAATTCCAATTTAGCAAAAAAAAAAAAATCTAAGTACTCACGTTAGATTATATGGCAGTATAACAAGCGCAACTCAACGGCGTACATAAACAGAGTGCATCCAATTTAGGATCGTGACACTTCTCGCCGTTACAAATGCTGATCGGCTGTTAGGGGTCCGCATGATTTTCCAGGCACCTTCTTGCAGCTCTTCGCTCACCGTTGCTACATTTATTTTGTGACTCTTTCATCAATTTTGGAACAAATGCTGCAAAGAAATGGCAAAGGCGTGAGGCTCTCCAGATTTCCTTGGACGCCATAAGATGGAAAGTATGGGCAGAGAGTGCGTCGCCAGAATGGTTGCAAACCTGATGACAAGTCCTGTCTTTGTGATGTAAGTTTATTTTTCCTTATTCTCTCTGATATAAGAAAGAAACAATGCATATAAATCAATAGACAAGGCATAGGAGTTAGTTTAGCTAAGACATACTGTATTTTGTTCGATTGTCCCTCAGGCACCACATAACTCCCTCGTGTGATGCTTTGCAATACTCTTTTTGTGTTTGTCCACCTTTCAAGGAAGTGACTATTATTTCAGCCATTTCATAAAGGGCGTGTTATGATTTTTATAGGGTCAACGTTTGCTTGGAGTAGACAAAGCTGCTCAAAGGACCATTCTTGGAACAGATTTCTTCAACGTCTGCGCAATTCAATTTGGATTATAAAAATTAAATAAAGGTAACACACAAACAAAAACTTTTTTTTTGTTTAATTTTGAAAACAATGTTGAAAAAATATCAGTGAATAAGTACATTTGTGGGGCCGCTCAGAGTGTGGTTGGAGCCACTGGCGGCAGAACGTGACCCACGGACCACCAGTTGCCCATCACTGGCCAAGAAAATGAGTCTCAGTTTGTGCCGTTCAATGTGACAGCATCACACTTGTTGAAGAATGCAAAAGGAATGTGTCTTGAAGTTTGTCATACAATAGAAAGTTGCTGCCGTTTGGATCAGATAACAAAGTGGAAGCCGAGTAGGAAATAATCCTGTTCATGCGCCTTCTTCCTTCGATAACGAACAGCACACAATGGAAGCCGCTTATGATGTTTTTGCAAGTGTGAAAGTGATTTAACCTTCATTCTCCCTCTTCCTCGTGCTGACAAAACACAGCATGGGTATCTTTGATGAAATGACTGCAAAATCTCCCCTTGCGGATGATGTAGTCGGCCGGTCATGTGACGTGGACAATTCACCCTGCATCGTGCATTCGTGTGTAGCCCCCACCCACCAAATAGTGACAGGGGTATTATAAAAATAGTTTTAAGACGATAATGATTATAATTCATTCAATGAATTGATTTCTACAATGATTCAGGGGGACTGAGAGAAGCTGTTGTCATATTTATGAATGAAATCCAATAACATCCACCACTCATGTCCATGGAGAGCTAATTCTGTCTGCTTGCACCTGCAAATTACATCACTTGTGCCACGCGGGACGTGGTTTTAATAAGTCTAAAATCAAGTCTATTTGTTTTTTTTCATTTTAAACCAAATTTGCACATGTACTAGACAACAATCTTGGTGCCTGGAAAGGCTCGTGACGGACAGCGCGGGCAACCAAATTCACCAAAACACTAAACTAGATTTGGACCGGCAGGAAAATAGAGATGCACCTGTTTTGTTTTGTTTTTACATTTACATCTACTTTCTGTCACCAAATTTGCAGGTGCACCGGGGGCGTGGCAGCTCCGTGCACCGCAATACCCAGTGAGGCGTAACACGGTCCCACACACACTTGACTATAATTGCCCCAGCACCAATATGAAGTTTTACCCATTTTTTCTCAAAGCGCACAGGCCCCGGTCTTCCAAAATAGGGCCTCCTGACTTAAATCACATAAAAATAGATATGACTTTTTCCTCGGAATATGTCGTCTTTTGTTTTTCAGATGAAACCCTGCCCACAAAAAGTTGGAAGACTATGCGTTTGATTTATTTATTTATTTTAATATTACCATTGAATTCACCTCATGATATGACTGAAAAAAAATGCACTCTCCGAATATTTTGGGGAATGCTACTCGCCCCCGAAATGCCTTCATTCAATTCAGATCGGATTCAACCTTTTTTTTCCCGGGATTATTAGACTTTTTACCGGATAAAAACAAAGAAGAAAATGCATCCTCTGTTGTTCACCCTTGAAGCAGACGTTCACTGGATGGGAAGCAAGTAACAAGAGGGGAGTCGGCAGAGGTGGCGGTGAGGTCCATCTGGGAAACATCAGTCACACCAGCTACCCGAGAAAGTAGAAACGAAAAAAGCAGCATACTTACTCGCACAGCAAAACGCCATTCTCCAGAGCCGATCGGAAGTCTTTGCCCTTAAATGTTTTCTTGGTGACTGCCTGGGGGGAAAAAAAGGAAGAGAAAAAAGTTAGGAGTGTACAAGTGCAGCTTGGGAAGAGGAGGTGCTGGTATGCGACTACAAGTGGGGGGGACGGTGGGGTGGAGAAGAAAGGTAGGATGTGGAGAACAGTAGGAGAGGAAGTCCGAGGTATTTCCTCTAGCGTGCCTACAGGGCGGCTTTGGGGCAGAGCGGAGCAGCTTCAGGTGCTCCTAGAGGTGCTGTCGATCCTCTTTCAACCCAGTCTGGATTCCCAAGTCGCAAGTAAACGGAATGGAATGCTGCACAGTGTGCATCACGTCTTTTCGTCAAACCAGTTTCTACACCACTTATGCTGCTCAGCGTCGCAGACCGGGAGCCAAAATATTACTTGGCTCCGGGTGACAAACTCAAACCATTACTGAGTGGGAATTGAATATGCACTGCCTGACTGAAAGAAAGCCCAGCGAACTGCTACACCATCAGCGGCGAGGACATTTGACTTTATTCTTATTATATTATTAATTACACTTTCCCACCCCCCAAACGTTTTCTCTAAAAATAATTAATTACAATTTTGAAATATGACCTTTTCTTGGAATTGTTGTTTCTTGTTCCATGTGACATAACTTTGTTTCCCTTTTTATGGGACTTTATTTTCCCAACAGTAAAACATTTTACGGAAAATTACGAAAAATAAATTTTCTTTTGGCTGTTTTGTTGTATTTCTTAACGTGTTTACTTTTGACAAGTCATTGCACAACTGACTTTCATGACTTTATTCACATAATATAACAACTGCACGTAATGTTTATTCATGCAACATCCATGCATCGAGCTGACTTTGAGAGCAAGGCAGACGACAACCGAACTGTTCGCCAGTCAGCCGCAGGGCACATAGAGAAACCAACAACAATTCACTCTCACATTCGAGACACCATCGCTTCGTGGGAACTGAAGGTGCCCAAGCTGCCTGCACACAAGTGAGACTAATGAACCACGACACCATCAGTGACATACTGTATGCATGTCACATTATGACCAGTCCGTGCACACGTGTACACGCACACATTTCAGCATGCATGCATGCACACATGCGCACACCTACAAATGCATGCTCAAAACCACCTCTGTAATTAAGAAGATTTCTCATACCATCCACAGTCAAGATTTCACACACAAACACATGATTGGGGGTGGAAAGAGGTAACCAATCGTCCACTTCACAGTGACCAACTTTATATCATCATGTAAAGATCTTCTTGCAGTTCCTTATAAATGTACTTTACGTGTGCCGATCGCCTGCATGGACCCCAGCGAGCAAGTGCGTTATGTTAGGCCGTAGATGAGAGAAACCGCATCCATTGGGTGGGAATCAAGTCGACTGTGTTCACTCCCACAACGGTGTATACGCCCACTTCTAACTGCGCCAATCCATGAAACAATGAGTCTTTTGCGCTGGTTATATTACAACACTATTTCGTAAATATTACTGATTTATTTATGTATGTTTGAGTCGGTTTTGAACTGCACATCTGTTTTGGGGTATCGACTAACATCTTCAAATGGAAACAGTTCAACTTTTTAGGGTTACATTTTTCTAAATATTCATCAGCATCACTTGATCCTCCAGCGTCTCTCTTGACAGTCAAAGAAAAGCAAAGCAGGTCGTAAACTGACTGCTTGGCTCAGGACGGACAGTGTGGTTGCCATTTTCAGGATATTTTTAGGAGACTCTTTTTTTTTTATCCTTACGATACATAATAACTGCTGTGAGAGGGCTGCTTATTTTATTTCTTTTCATATATTCTAATTTTATTCTAGAGTGAAAGGAAGTCACATGGGCAGATGGGGTAGGAAAAAAAATTCGAAATTTTCAATCGATGTTCACATATGGTATATTCATTGCTACAATGCAAGGAGGCATGGCAGGTAAGATACACTATAAGCAAGTTGAACAGGTTGCGCGCAACACATTGGTTGGTTTTGATGATTCCTCCGATTACAGCTTTTGTGTCGCATTCTCTCTCAAGGATACAAAGGCCTGAATGTTCGTCCGATCTACCGTCTTTCTTGTTTGGAGAGTGAACAAATTACCCGAGGATCCGATTTCTGTATACCGTGATGATTTTCAAACAAAACAAAAAAATGTGTTGTTCCACCTCTGAACACACCCTCTGTAACTTGAACGTGAATAAACACTTGCAAGCAACACGATTCAGGCTTTGACGGATGAAGAAGAGAAAAGCAAATGTTGAAAACACGAAACAGACCGAAATATATTTTCACCGACAATCAAATTAGTTTGTGTGTGTGTGTGTGTGTGTCTTTGTGTTTGTGTGTGACCATCTGAAAACCTGCCCCCTACTGTTCAATTTCAGCAAAGGCAGAATATGCTTTTAACTCAAATTTGAAGCATTGCGTTAATTTTGCTTCAATATTCAGAGAAAAAAAAACAGCTCACAATTTTATGAATAAATTCTAAACATTACACACACTCGGAATTTGTCCGAATATTACGGAAAAAAAAATGTGTAATGTTTCAAGAGTAAATACAAAATATTCCAAGAAAGAAGAAATAGTATCATGAGGGTAAAGTTGCAATATTATAGAAGAATAACATATGTATGATTATATATGGAAAGAAGTTATAGTGAGTCACAAACTTACAAGAAAATATTTTTTATGCGATAAAGTCAAATGAAAAAAATGTGACAAGTTGAAAATATTGCATGGTAAAAAAGGAGAAACGAGGAAAAAAATGGAAACATCCATCCATCCATCCATCCATTTTCTAATCCATTTATTCTGACGAGGGTCGCGGGCGTGCTGCAGCCTGTCCCAGCTGTCTTCGAGCAGACCGCAGGGTACACCCTGGGCTGCCAGCCAACTGCAGGGCACACATAGATGAACAACACTCACACCTAGGAACAATTTAGAGTGTTCCATTAACCTGCCATCCATGTTTTTGGAATGTGGGAGGAAAGCCAGGCAGGCACAGGGAGAACATGCAAACTGCACACAGTAAGGCCAGAGCGGGAATCCAACTCTGCACCTCTGCACTGTGAGGCAGACGTGCTAACCAGTCAACCACCGTGCCGCCCACGGAGGACACAATAATAGCAAAATAATATTGTAACATAACAAACAACAAGGAATAAAGTTGCAATATTACAAAACAAAGTTAGTTACATTGAGAATAGTATGAGAAAAAACAAATAGAATATCAATTGGTAATATTAGGGGAAATAAAATCAACTTTCTCTTAAATCGAGATAATTTAAAAAAACATTGCATATGATCCTTATATACATACATTTTTCACATAACACAACAGTTTTGGTCAATTCATTTTGTTTCTCCATTTTTGGTGTGTGTATTGGACTACTTCTCCCGAGTACTGTGTATGTCCCTCCCATGTAAAGTACACTCCATTGTCGAATGAAAAGTAACAAAGAGTTCACTGAGCTGAAACAGGAGGGCCAGAGGGCTCACCAAAACACTTAACTTTTGTGCACACTAATTGTTACCATTAGAATCATTTACCATCCACTCCAGCTTGGGTGTCAGATGCGTGAGATAAAAGGTCCTAACTGCAGCAACATTGCGCTGCTCTGCTTTGACGGGGGAGATATAATAACAACAGCAGTAGAGGTTTTGAAATCCTTGCTGCAAAACCTCCAAAGCTTGTGCTCCCCTCAAGAATGTGCTGAATGAGCCTCGTGATGACTCCCCCCCTCTACCCCACTTATGCCCACGACATGTTTAAGAGGTACTTTGGAGGATTCCTTCAAGTAAGAGTTAGTAACAATTGTTCGCCATCAAGGCCCTCACTGAAGATCCCAAATGTCAGTGACTGTTAAAACACAGTGGGTACAAATGCACAGCTTGAAATAATGGATTTGGGAGGCAACAGAGAAAGTCAAATGGAAACCTAGTGACTGGGTCTTATATGTGTATGTGTGTGTGTGTGCCTATATATAAAACGTGACAACTTTTACAGGGGAAAGAAGTCATACCAGTTGACAATACTGCACATACCCATGAGTGACTTATTACTTGTGTGACATACTCCACAGTCTCTGCTTTGCTTCAACGGCCCATTTTCTTGCTGCCCCCAGTCTCTTCTTGGATAAAATGTGTCCTTACCGAGGAGCAACTACGACAGCATCCACTCAACTGTTGTTTGTTAGCGTGTCTGGGTCTGATGCAATCAACATGACTGGGTTTTCCCAATTTGCTGCGGAACTCTGATAGCGACGGTCTCCACATCCAAGCGAGCCGTTACCGTGCAGTGGAAACGTGCCATTAAAACAACGCTAGTAGGTGCCATCTTCCCAACAATGACTCTGACGCCAAGGAAATGAATATCCATCCAAGTCATCCATCCATTTTCTGATCCGATTAATCCTCACAAGGGTCGCGGGGTGTGCTGGAGCCTATCCCAGCCATCTTCGGGCAGTAGGCGGGGGACACCTTGAACCGGTTGCCAGCCATTGCAGGGCACACAGAGAAGAACAACCATCCACGCCCACACTCACACCTGGGGACAATTTAGAGTGTTCAATCAGCCTGCCATGCATGTTATTGGAATGTGGGAGGAAACTGGAGTACCAGGAGAAAACCCAGACAGGCCCGGGGAGAACATGCAAACTCCATACAGGGAGGCCGGAGCTGGAATTGAATCGGGTACCTCTGCACTGTGGACCACCAGTCCCCGCCCTACTAAATGAAAAATGAACACCAAGCAAAGGAAAAGCTTTGTCCATCCACTAGATGTCAGTGCATGTGACACGCTGCTTCCTGTGTTCTGTCAGTGAGCCAATAACTTTATGTGGGCTGAGCACAAATAATCGCAGGAATTGTGTCAGTGACCACAGCTAATGTTTATTCATGCGGGCAACTGAGGCGCACCACGCCCCCCACCATCCACTCAATGTTCACAAAATCTTTTGTTCAAGAATAGAACAGAGTAGCGTTTCATCGGGGTCCAACAAGTACATTATCTGCATACAGTTTACTCCAAAATCTGGGGCTCGACGTACATGTTGATACAACACGGCGATCAACATGGAAAAGCAGCGAGAGTATCCTTGTGTGAGGTCCTCATGCACCTAATTGCCGTGGACCACAAGGTGAACACCGCCGCACTGAGGCGATTCATGGCCAATCTGTATGCGACACAATAAGGCAGGGTGGGTCACGCGAGACGATTGGGGTCACAAATCACAAAGAGGCGAGGAGAGTTTATTTTGGTGGAAAAAATATTTTCATCCACTGTTTGAGACGTTTTCCACTACCATCGTGCATTTGCCTTGAGAGGCCTTAGGCTATACTGCATGGAAAACACCCACTGGCCACTCTATTAGGACCACCCTGTGCCTCTTTTTGTGGCTAAGTGATGTAACTGAAAGATTTAAAACTGCTCACAGTATGAGACAGTGCAATTCGACACCAATTTTTGAGTTGGCAGCGTGCACCTTGCATATGCCACATCCACAAATCTGCTTCGTTAATTGACTAGTCTAATTCGGTGAATTGGTGATGAAGGGCTGCCTCCACGAAAGAAAATTCAATCCATTCCTTGATGGCCGTTCTTTTTTTATTTTCACGATTTGGACCTCCCGCTTCCGCAGATAGAAGCCGCTTGCCCCGCCACCACCCCCTACCCCCACCTTTGGTCGTCATCGTAATGAAAGCCATACTTGACATTGGCCCTGCAAAAAAGGCTGGCTAAGGTGAGCGGTGGCTCATTTTCATGAAACAGGAGCACACCATCAAAACAGGCTGAGTCTTAAAAACAACAGAAAGAGTGTGATGGAATTTTTGATTTGATACTCTTGTTTTAATTATTTTGGATTACAGCAATTTCCATATTGGAAGGATGGAGGGTCTGAGATTTGAGTGTTTAACCCTTTCAGGGACGGCGGTTACTACAGTGGACAGCTTATCATGCCATCAGGTTGCAGGGTGCATAAAAGGTTTAAAATCGCACTGTTGGAATCAATGCGTATCATATTGGTTCCTACCAATATTTCAATGATAAATTACATATGATAACAAATACATTAATTTAATGTATTTTCTATTATATTGTATTATGTTATGTGTGGAAAGTCTATTACCTTACTTAAATAAAAGTCACCAACATTGTAAGATTTGTGGATTTGTCTGCAAGGAACAACTTAAGCCAATATCTCTCTGAGTGGTAAAGGTTGCAAAAAGTGGCAAAGACTTTTACGATTGTTGGCGAACATCTTTTCGACCATTCGCAACCTCGAACGAACCCTGACGAAAATACAACACCCACTACGTGCGCACGCACTGGCGAACCTTCACCGCTCTGTGAGATACGGCCTTTAAGCAGCTCGAGTCACATCTTGAAGGAAGCCCACGGAGGATTATGTTACCTTTGATTGGCCACTTTGCTCCAGCGGATGCCAGTGAGACAAAAGGGAGGTGTGGGAGGGATGCATCCAAACTACACTGATTACTGTATATCTGATTCAACCTTCAACCAGTTCAGGGTTTTACCTAAAACGTATTGAAGAATTGTCTCACGTTGTATTCTGGCTCACAATTTTCCTGTGGAACAAAAATATTGCCTGGGATGACCAGAAAAAGGTCACATGTCAATGTGCTAATTTGGCATTTGGAATTCAGCAAATGGGTTTGAAAAGCATTTTCTGTCTTACGCATATTTTATATTTAATATGGGAGAGCTTCGACCTGATAAGTGCATAGATTCTGTTCGGCATTAAACGATCCATGCCAGACACACAACAAGAACAGAGGATAAAAAAACAAAAAACAGGCAACTAAGTGAAAACTTCAGCCTCCAGAGCTGAGGTAGGCAAAGGAATAAGGTAATGTTAGCATGTGTGTGTTACAACCACAATGACAGATCTGCGTGACTAAAGAGAGACTAGCTATTAATTCACACCTGGTAGAAACTCCTTCTCTCATGGGCAAAGCAGTCTGCAGTGCCATGTCAAGCCAGCAGATACTCTTTAGTGAAAATGGGGATAAAGTGCTTGCCGCTTCACCACCAATCTGGAAATGCAGACAATTCAAAGTGAAAAGGGCCGGTTTGCAACTCTTGTGCTGAAAGTGACATGCTTATTAAGCGTTCTCAAAAGACAATAGTGTACACAGTACAGGCTAGGTGCGTTTGTAAGATAACTTCTTTCACAAAGATCCATATTCTCTATTGTGCGTAGAAGGGGAAAGTCAGACAGACCAACAATTGTGGTTGTTCCCTCACAAATCTCGTCTTGTCTCTCTTCTGCCGTCAACTTAAGCACTTTTTTTACACTCTCTGGAGGCTCTAGTTCATGTGTGGGCAGTTAATTTTGCAAAGGGACCACATAAAACACTGGAGTTATTACTGAGGGCCAAGCCAATATGCAAATATCAACTTTTTCTTGATTATTTTTTAACATCCTTTGTCTTTAGAAAAATCATATCATCTTGTTTCTGACTTGTGAATGTGGTATGTCTTTTTATAATTAGGAAATACATATTTTAAACAAAATTACGTGCGATCATTACAATGATAACTGCCAACTCATACTGGCCGTGCTTAGTCAGGACACCAAGATACATATATAAGTGGGAAGTATAATATTATTGACAATGGTGTATAATACAGTGCTGATTTATCATACGTGCAGTGTGATATACTTGCGTAGAGTATAATCCGGCCAAATCTTGGCCCCCTTCCCTCGACCGTGCAGGAAATAAGAACGTTGCTAGCATTAGGACCACTGTTGCCATTTTTGCTTGTCTCTTTTTTTTTAGAATAATTGCTCGCGGGGTCGGAAAATTCCTAAAATATTGAGTAAACGTCGCTAAGTAGGCAAAACTGCAGACACAAGAAGTAGTTCTTGCTCCCTGCCTTGCTTATACTTGTCCAAGCATAAAGTTCAAAATGAAGGCACTGTATATTTTATATTTTACTTTGACTTCAGGGTCACTGCGAGGGTCAGTCAGAGACTGTATGCACAAAGGCCAAATGTGGCCCCCAGCCCATACCTTGCCCAGGATCTTTTGCAGCAAGCCACACACCAGGGGAAGGTGCAACGTCATATTAGACTTGACATTTGGGTGCAGTAAAATAAACACCACACACACTAACAACATTCCAGAAAGCTATCAAATGTATATTAACTGCCACTTCCACAGGTATTTTTTTCCTCTTGATTTTTTTTCCATTGTATTTTATATGCAGTCATGTGCAGTTTTCTATTGTTGGCATCCACAAATACCGACATGAAGACTCAACTCTCCAGCCAGACCAGTCAATCCCCGCCTGGTGCTTACGAATTCAATAATCTTAAACGGGGGCCTCCAACCGCCGTGCGTGGCCACACAGAGACTTAATAAAAATATTTTAGTGAACTGACCAAACAACTGCGGTTAGCTGGCAACCATTGCATGGGCGTACACCACCTCTCACCTGGGATCGGCTCCAGCACAACCACAACTCTAATGAGGATAAGCGGAGTAGAAAATGATCAAAGGAGCGTTGTTAGTTGGCGGTAACAGCATTTTAATTGTAATATTTATAGGTGGAGCATGAACAGCGCTTAGCTGCATTTTTTTTCGCCATTGGTTTGTGACGGTCACGTACTAATGGGAGGCGTGACTCGGCTTCAAACATGTTCCCGGCCGACATTAAAAGACAAGCCTTTAATGTTTTACGAGACGGGTCCAGCTCATTGAAGAGAAATAGACACAGCAATTCCACTAATTAAAACAACATTAATCGTAATGTCACCATGGGTGGTTATATTTGAAAAAAATGTCCCAAGTTTGCGACCGCTACTCAAGAGGACAGTAGGCATATTCCTTGTATAAATTGATAGACCTCGCAACATGCATGGTGTCATAAGCGCAGTATGCTGATTAACCCTTTCAGGGACAGCGGTTACTACAGTGGCCAGCTTATCATATTATCAGGTTCCATGGTGCATGAAAGGGTTAAATTACTTCTGATTGATTTCACAGAGAATAAAAACCCTTGTAGTGCAATTGTATCTGGAGTGGTCCGCATGTCCCTACTGGCCAACTACTCACCCGCCACCTAAAGTGCAGTATCTTCAAATTGTGCTTATTTTTTTTTCAGGGATTTTAATGACTCACAAACGTTCCACACAGCCTCAGCTGTCAATGAATCATGCGAATCACAAGAATCAAAAGGAAACACATAAAATGTGCGTCTTAAGACAACAAACATGAAGACATCACAAATGGTGTCATGCTATGAAACAAGGAAGAATTGTGGCCGTATTTCACATCTGCAGATGAAAAGTCAAACTAACATAACTAGAGCGTATGCAAAGAAAAGTTTCAGCTAAAATTGACTACCCTTCAAATCCTTTGAGTCATCTGTGTGTTCTTCTTCCGTATGCAAAATGTTAACAAAAATAAAACAAAACAAAAAAAACAAACAAATGCCCTTTGTGCTCAGATTGTGATGTAAAAGTATCTTTCAGCACATTCTTAGCACTCTTGTCATTCCCTTAATGCTCTTTTTGTAAGGATGCCATGCTGGGGGCCACTCATGAAGGAATGTGTCCATGTGACAAGCTGCAGAGCATTTAAGAATAACTTTTTAACATTGCCTCCACCATTTCCAACAACCAAAACATTTAAGCCTCTGTTTCAAGTTGTTTGAAGCCGAGGCAGCTTGTTAATCATTCAGCAGCCACTGGACCCAAAAACACGCTTAGCCACCAGCCCTCTCGCATTAAAACCACAACCATTGTCCATTCTACCTGCACGAGCTGGTGGGCTTACTTTTTGAATCTTGGTGCCCGCTGGCTACAATGGGCCAGTGTGCGCCACACTGATGTCACACTGAAAGCATTCGCATTCATTTCACCCACTAAACACAGCCTGGTAGTGAAGCTACACTAACTCATGTATCAGATTACTAACACATAGTTTACTCACATGTGCAGTTGTGGGCATGAATGCCATATTAATTTTTACTTTTTTACTGAATGATTTGAAATGACAGACAATAGTGACCAACACTCAGAACAATGGGTAACGTCCAAGGAACTCAAGGAAGATCTAAGAGGGACAGCTGGAGACTGACCAAGTTGGACAAGTCTTTTGGAGACATTTCAAAACAAGTTCTGCCAGCAAGATCACTGGGTCAAGCAAAGTGTACATAATTACAAGTTGTCATACCGGTGGGAGAAGGCCTTAACTGTCACCCTTGCAGAAAAGGAAATTGGTTCGGAGGTTCTGGAACCCCTGTTCTGTGGCTTATTCAATAAATTGTCCCCAACAAGTGAGTGGTTCACTGCTGACACTTGACGGATGCCAAGCTAATAACATGGCTGGTAGACACTGTGAATAACATGTCACACTGAATGGACCAGTTGGAATGAGACGTGCTAAAAAAAAAAAACAAGGATCAGGGAGAACAGAACTCTCCCATAACTACATCTCAAAATCAATTCATCATAAAGGTCAGCAAAACAAACAAAAGTAAAAACGGAGTGCAGCAGCAAATTGGAGACTGTGGGAGTGTATGCGGTAAATAGGTAATGCAGCGTCCACAGAAACACGCTAAGCTAATATTGCCAATATGCTCTCAGATCAAAATAGTAAACCACCCACAAATTACTGTAAAAATCATATCAAAACATTAAAAACTAAGGGGGACCAAATTTTAAAAAATAAATATGACAATTCGGGAGCTCCTGGTAATTTTTAAGATAATTTTAAAAAATGAACATGAAGGTATGAGTTATCTTGCAAGAGGCGCCAGATTAAATACATTGATAAATAAATACGTTTGATTAATTGATTGGTTGTAAATCTTGCTCTAGATACGTGGCCATGAGTTACAATATTTTGTGGCACTGTGTACAGACAATACCATTGTTTTTCAATCCTGAAATTTGGGTCTCTTGAATAAATCCACAAATGCCTGTAAATGCAATAATCAATCAATAATACAAAAAAACAATGCAAGTTATGTGTTGCTGTGATTTGAAGTTGTATAAAAAAGGCAACATCAAAAACATGCTGATAAAATTATTTTAAACTTACTAAAATGTTGGATCTCTTGAATCTAAAACTAAGCTTTGAGGGTTTTTTTTTCTCAGAGATACAGTGTCTGTATAAAATGTGAATTTCGATGACTCATCAACATGTGACACTGAATAGCTCTAGTTTTACACCCATGGTTGTTTTTTCAGCTTGCAATTTGTCAAACAAGTGTGAAATCTTCCGTTTCTTGAGAAAGACAACATCTCTGACCAAAGGCATGTCACACCAAATGACAGCAAACCAAAAGGGGAAAAACGCTTGCACTCACTTCGATCCACCTCTGAGCCTCCACGTACGCGTCCTGGCAGCTCACCGTGGACTGTTCTCGCCACTCCATCACACCAAAACGTCCTGGGTGTTTTTTTTTCTTTCTATGAACTGACCCGCGTTTAAACGTCCACAGACGTGGACATTATTATGCTGTGCTCCCTTCTCTTCTCATCGACGATCGAAACTCGCCGAGTGGACAAACCAGGTGATCTTTCCTAATCTCGCTGTGAACAAAACACAACGAAACAGTTACACGCATTCTATTGTCGTGCGTGCGCAAGGTGGAACAGTCATGCATTCTTTTGCATCACATCACATGATCACACGGGCTCGAATCAGGCACACCTGTCTATTATGCGCGAAGCGCTGTTGAACATTACCTTGGAATTGTTCTCCCACGCAACAGTCACGTTCCAGTTACGGACCATATTCCACGGAGTCTGTTCAAGTGGCTGAAATGAAGGGAGCCCAGTGGATCACTAAATACGCCTTCATCAATTGTTTCCAAAAAAAAGTTCGAGTCTCCCCTTGAAGGGATTATAACTTTTTTTCCGTTTCAAAGAAACAGGCACACTGCAGCGACACTCTGTGCAAGTTGACGCGTATTGCAGGGCGTTAACGCAAATTAAACCAGGGGACCTAATTTGGAAAATTGGCTTTTGAATCCTCATACTGATAATTGGATTATTACCGGTTTCCAGTGTAGTGTAGTCATGTTTAAATAGGTGTGAAGAACAATGCTACCAACTGCTCCTTTCTAAGAGTGCAAACGAGTCGTTTAAAAATTGTCATGTTTCATTCTTAAAAATATCACTATTTGACCAACTTGAAACTTATACGCATGTAAAAAGAGATTCAAAACAGTTAATCAGACGATGACAAGGTGGTTGACAAGGCACTGGGTTCATGTTCCATTGAAATGTGTTAAACTAAGGCACGTGGTTGTATTTTACTGGGCAGGAATGTGTTTAGACTCCAAGACAGAAACTATGGACACTGATAATACCAGTCAGTTGGATGTTTTGCGAAGAACGATAACTATAGTCTCTGTGTGAAGTAACGGCACGAAACATGTGCTCTGCCTATTTTCTGTCACAGATTTCTACCGCACGTGCTGACTTTACATGTATACATAAACGTTACTATGCTATCCAGGGGAGCAACATCAAAAGCGACTCATCAATGCAAACAGAACATAAAGACATAACATTCATTTTAGTGTTTAATTGAGGTTACAAAAAAACAAAGGCATCATTCACAAGGACATGATATCTTGACTTAGACTGGCGCCCAGGTGGAGACGTGCTCTATTAGTAAGCGCTTCATAACACCGTCCGTCTTTGACGTCCAAAACCGCCGTCAACACTGAACACTTTGTACAATTTTGTAAACATTTTAGTGCAGGAACAAGCTAGCACTTGTAGTAGCTTCCAAAGAATCTCAGCCAAGTTTGGCAAAGTAATTAATGGAAATGTTTTAATTGAAAAATGTTCATTAGCTTCCTGTGATTCAGTCGCTGAGCTATGTTGAAGATGCAGATCAAGCCAGCACTTGAGAATGTTTTGGCAGTAAAAATGCTCCCGCTGCTTATGGGATTGCCTCAGTAAGATTCTTTGGAGAGGGCAATGATGGTGAAGCGGACCTCCTGCGGGTCGCGGGCCATGAAGGTCTTGCAAACCTCCGAAGCGTCCTGCAATGAAGAGTGGTTGGGCTTTCACATTTTCGTTTTTTTACGACAAGGGCAACATTTTTTTTTTCGGTGAGGGAGTGCACCATCATACCTCGAGGAGAGTATCTTCCGTTGTTTTCCCGTGAAGAATTGGAAAGGGTTTACGACCATCTGGGTGAGAAAAGAGAAAAAAAAACATTGAGGTAAATTTAGGCAAAATAAATAATTCAATCAATCTATCAAGCCAGCAGCATGGTAAACAATGGAATTTCTTAACAATTGTTATCCTTGGAAAACAATTATTGGACGTCAACGCGCTAAAGTCAAATTTTGTGTGATGTTAACGGTGTATTTTTTGTCAAATACCTTCTTGTACAGGTTAAAGGGCATTTGACACTGCAGTCAACTCACCTAATTCATACAGTTGCCCTCCGACATTCACAAATGCTATAAAGTGAAGGTTGACTTTCTCATCTATGCTTGGTGCCTGCAAAAGACAAAAATCAACCACAATAACAACACAACGCGCCTTCTCTCGAATCCAAGTAATGAGCAAAACCAAAAACACACCTCAGTCTGCCCTTCCTGTGCACTGGATTCATGTGTGACACGTATACTCTGATGATTAAAAACAAGGGGTACTCGTTAGCTGCTAATGCTAATGCGAACAGTTGATGCCATTATGTTCCTTTCGGGAGTACCTCATCTGTCTCCAGGAAGACACCTCTTTCTTGCGGACTCATTTTACAGGTCAGATCGACAAACTTCTTCAGAACCGAGTCAGACTCTGGGGGGGATAGAAATGGAAAATAAATAGTGCAGGTTCCAACTCCAAGGTTTAGCAACAAGTACTTTTACACGCCATATAGCGAACAATGATATTTTCCCAAAATTCCACTTGATGTTACTGTTCTTCAAAAGCAGCACCGAGAAGGAACGGGGTCCCAAGTTGTCATGCCTATTTATTCAGCATTCTGAGGTCATATTGGAGTCGTGAAAAGATGCAGGAGTCAGGAGCAGGGTCCGAAAACTAACGGAAGGAACTTGCGTGTAGTTAGGATTTTATTACATCTCTACCATTGCAATTTTGGAAGTCCTGTCCAAAAGAAAGAGACGTATGTGCCCATGTTGAATTTGTGCTGTCTCGGAGCAATGACAACTCACCAAATTCCAGGTGTGCTAGGTTGTTGGCCACCGCATGAATTAGTCCTATCGTGCCGCAGGCGTTGCCGATCGTTTGCCTCATGAAATAGACGCTCGGGGACACTTCCTGACGCTGACTCTTTAGTCTCTCTTCCTCTTCTTGCTTGAATGCTTCATACTGGTTAAGAGGCACCAAAATATTCATTAAACATATACTACAATGCGTTTAGACCAACTAAATTGCTCCACTATTGATTTGCCACCCATGCATTTGATCAGGGGTCAGCAACACCAGTCTACGAGAGCTGCTATGCTGCATGTTTTAGATGTTTCCCTCCTTCAACACATTCGATTCAAATGATTAGCTGATTAGCAAGCTCTGCAGAAGCCGGATAATGATCCTAGTCATTTGAATCAGGTATGTCAAAGTAGGAAAACCTCAAAAACATGTAGGAGTTGCCCACCCCTGCATTAGATTGTGCCAGTCAAAATGTGTACGTGTACGTACCTTCTCTGTGATGGGGAAGAGGAGCAGCACAGCGCAAACAGGTCTTGGCACCATGCTGAGCATATCTGGATCCAATCCATACACGTCTCCAAACTGCCAGCTTTGCTTCATGCCCAAAGAGTTGACGAACTAGCCACAAAATGAACTTTTACTTCAAGTGATGTCATTCACTGCAGGCCAGTTACCAAATTCGGTCACTTATTGAGCGGAACATCGGTGTTTCGGGCCTTATTTAACATTGCAGGTAGCATTTTAACGTGTCTGTCAGCAAATTAATTAATTTGAAGACACACTCACCTTCGTCATGACCTGAAAAGATACAAAAAGAGCCATTAGCTAAGCTTTCGTAAACATGATGACAACTATAACGCTATTAGCTTTTGTTCCGGTTCTAGCAGTAGGTAGGTCGTTAGCACATGTTTGTATGTTAGACAAATGTGTCTCAAATATAAGGAACAAACCAAAATCAACACGTACTTCGGGATTAGCCTCCAGAGGCAACCAAGTTGCTGCACTCATTTTGAAGATAAATTCAATTAGTTTGCTAGCAGAACTGAGAGAAGAAACTAGATATCCCCAGGCGAGTGTGACAGCCGGGCTGTACTTCCGCGTCGGTAACCGCACTCACTATTTAACAATATCGAGAGGGGAGTCATCTTCTGCTATTGGTGACATTTTAAAAATATTTTCAGATGTAGTCTCACTAAGCACATTTATTTTCATTTAATTACAATTTAAATATTAAAATGTTATATATTTTCTCTCTATCGTCAGTATAATTTGTTTTTTGCTACCATTTAAACACATCACCACCCACAGAATGAAATATTCCAGAACTGAGGGCGGGGTTTCGATGCAGTTTTTCTTTTGCTTTCATATCTGAATAACACGTCGTGTAGAAATAAATGGACACGAAACAGTCACATTACGAAAAGTAAGTATTTTAATTTTTTTTCTCAAATCGAAAGAACACAGGAATAAACATTGCTAAATAATCACACGTGTAACAATCGGTACAGTATCTGTGTGTTGCATACAGACGCCAGACAGGGGCGCCATTGTTGTCCATTAAATTTACAGGCGAAAAAGTCAAGTCAGAGATGTTCTATAAATTGAGATCAATTTATCGCAAACAGTTGATTTAGGAAGTCGATTGCATTTTACAATGTCTTCATGATTACACACATACAGAGTGTGTAGCGACATGTCACCTACCGCTTCACAAAATACAACATTCATTGTTTTTACTGCGTGTTTCTAAATTGAAGAACTGATTATCTTGCCGACCCGGAAGTGGTTTACATCGCTTTTTTTAATCACATCATCCAAACTTCGAGAACGTTTTTGAGCAAAGCTAAACTCCGACGATGCCATCGGTGGAACACTCTCTTGGTGTGTCAAACACATTCTTTTACGTGTGCGTGAAATCATAGCTGTCATTTTAACCTAAAAGTTACCTGCCTTGTTTGTGTAGCATACAACTGGTTCTGACAACTTCCTAGATAGCGTTCTTATCTCGCGGGAACTTGCTAGCTAGCTATGCTGTAACTAACTGTTTCAGGGTCCATGTGAAATGCTGATTGTAAATTCGTATTTTCATTGATTCTAAGGGACAAACAACGTTGTGGAGAGCGTCTGCAGACTCAATCCGGATTTATTGGCAGAACACGTAAGTACATACGACACCAGAAATATTCCTGCATTTCCCCCAAAACAAGGCTGTTTTCGCACACCTGAATCAAAATGTGTTGTTGCACCTTCAGATATTAACTTATTTTATAATCTCCAGTGTCAGCACATCCTGAGTTATCTGCAAGGGCTGACAAAAGGAGTTGATTCCGCAGAAATTTGCGATGTGAGCAAATACACATAAAGGAATTAGTGCTTGTATACAGTACTTCATTTTTTTGTGACACACAGAGCTATATTATTATGCTGTGTCCAGATATTTCAGAGAGCTGGAGTCACACTTGGCCATGAATCTCTACAGAGCATCATCAGATTCCTCACAATAACCTTCAGGTATTGTTCAGTGTTGTGGCGCAGGTGTCTAAATATGTAAAAGACAATTGACTTCATGCTTTATAATTGGCAGGTCTGCTGCGAAGAGCAAACTGTCTGCAGACGACCTTGTGTCAAGACTAGAACAAGGCAGCAAAAATTGGTCCAAAGCTTCACTTCAGGTGCAATGTCTTTCATCAATCTGAAAGAAGATGAGCAGTTACTTGGCTAATATACTCTAACATCAATTTTAGTTGGCAAAAATTACACTGGAGTGGACAGAAAGATGTACCGTAGGCAACCAGCTGGTAGAATAGCTTTTGTCAGTAGACACGAGACCCCATGTTGAGCACACAACAAAAGCCTTCTTAGTACAAAAATAACTGATTACCTTTGAAGTCAAGGCAGCAAGCTTTAATGATAAACCCATTTACAAACAAAAATATGTAATTTCCACTGTGAAAGTATATATTCAGGTTACTGCCAAGTAGCACAACCTGGTTTGCCTCAGTTGCTTGAAAGATGTGTTGACATCTTCTTTTTTTTTCTCAATACAAATACGGTACACAATTTTGAAAAAAAATTGCCTGCTCCTTACTTCAGGTGCTTCACAGCTTGTGGAGTCAACATGGAGAATTGGTGCAAGTCCAGCAGGCAGCCCAGGACTTGCTCAGCGTTGGTCGGGTAATCAATACAATGTAGCAGCCTTGCTCATTTTAACCAGGTCCAACTTGTCACCTTGAATTTTAACATTGTTGTTCTTTGTAGCTTGTGGACATGCAGTGGAAGTTGGGCATGGCAGTGAGCTCTGACACCTGCCGCTCTCTCAACTCGCCCTTTGTCACCATCCTGCTGAAAATCGCTGAGCCGTCTGGCCAGATCAGCCGGAAGGCTTTTGAGATGACCGTCCCGCAGTTTCAAGTATGCACCAGCATCTTGAGTATCATTTACAGTATTCCGCTATGATAATATGACTTAACTTTTTGTTTCTTCCTAGAACTTTCACAAGCAGATGAAAGAGCTGGCGGCTGTCATGGAGACTATATGATGGCATATGACTACACGTGCCAGCGTTTACTGTTGACTCACATTTTCACACTATTGAATGTTTTGTACTGTTGAGTTGCTTTATTCACCACATCAAGGCCATCCAGTAACCTCAAATTTCTGACATTTCATAAAAATATCTCCCAAAAAGGTAAAACATACAAAATGACAAAAATGACTACGTACTAATCAGCACTCACACCACAAATGTAAATTTTTGTGTCCGTCATTTGTACAGAACATACCATTAATTACCAAAGGTTGTGAGCACTTAAGTTACAGTATTTTGAGTCTCTGCAAATGATGAAAACAACCTGAATGGTAGAGTTGTGGTCTGAAGTGCAAGTGCCTGTTTTACACGGAGAGCTCATGTGTTGAATGGAAACAATACGTTTAAAGAGACAAAAGAAAACATGCTGTCAGTGCTCACAGCTGTGCAGTTGTAACACTGCATGCACGAAAATATGCTAAATTTAATTGGGCTAATAAATGCACAACGATCTGTAATTTGTGCCAAAAATAAAGTTCCTTTATTTGTCCTAGAAATAAACCCGTCTTGCCTTTTACAATCCTCTGTGATGCCTGCATAAGTTTTAGCATCTGTGTCGAATACATTGAGGCACAGGTGCCGGCCAGTCTCCCTAATGGCTCTGACACGACCTCAGAAAGCAAGTGGTGTTCATACACCAACTCTATATCACCTATAACCATTTGAACAAGGCCAGGGTTGCAATTGTCATGTTTTTTTCTGGTAAATTGTTTACAAAGTATCAGTACAAGCTGCAAAACACTACTTTTTGTTCGTTTATGACACAACTGCTTTGCTGGATTGAAAGCACGCATACTACTCTGCATCATCTTCGTGCCCTTTGAGATTGAATGTGAGGAATGTTGCCCCCGTTCCTCAAAAGCAGTAGTGAAAAGTGCTGAGCTTGCCAGACTCAACTTTCTTCCACATTCCATGAGGATCAGAAGATTCTAAACAACACAGTTTATAGCCTTGTTTGGTCTGACACTGGTACATTTTACAAGGGAAATGCTCATAATGTGTGAACCTTTGTATTTGTAAGAAATACAAAGGTGCAGTGCAACCCCGCTATTCGCAGACTGTATCTGTTGTAGCACCAAAACTGTCCTGTGGGAGGCAGCATGAGTCCACCGAGCATCCAGACTACAATACGAAGAAGAAGAAAGTATTCGAAGAATGAAAGAATATAAGATAACTGAATGTCAAAACTGTATTGTGGTTGGAAACTTCGGATTATACTGTGACTGTGGCCTAGACACGTAACAAGCAACACAACCATCTTATTTGTGCACGGCAACACTGCAAGCTTCAGGTCGCTCATAGCCATTGTCAGTACAGTATGTGCATACTCTGCAATGCCTGGGACGGGGGTATGAAGTTGAAAACCAGACACGAACAGCATTGTCTAGAAATCAAATCATCTTTCAGCCATTGAATATCAAAGGTAATTTGTAAAATGATCTGTCATCAACGTTTGTGGTCAATCTCGGGTTATCCTCTTATTAAGGGGAAATACCAATACGTTTTAGGGGTGGGTGTCAGTGATTTGTCTTTCGTGACGAGTAGGGTTTCATTGTACAGTATACTGCTTTGATGGGCCGTGTGAAAAGGGCACAAGGAATTAAACCCCTGATCTTTTGTTTTGGCAATTTTTGCGGAGGATAAAGAAGCAGGCAGTCAGTTTGGTAAGCACGAGTGCTCCAATGACTTGACTGATAAGGTTGCAACTGCTATTTTTGGGGCGCCTTGAATTCACGGCACGTGGTAGGTGTGCAGTGGGGGTCTCCATAGTTAACATCCCTGTTAAAATAAGGGTGATTCCAGAATGAGAAGATATATTTTCTCATCCCCCCCCCCCAATGAAATGGCAAAAAAAAATATCCATCAACTAAATGCATTGTTTATTTTTCCCCAAAACGTTTGCCTAAATAACCCTCTCATCGAGCACTGACCTGTAACGCAGTTGAACAAAGTGAGTGACATTGACACACAAAATTTAATTGTCAGGTCCCGAGAAAGACGCTCTGTAGGACACCCCGGCTCGAACGGGAACACACGGGCTCCAGTGGAAAAGGGACTCCCTGTTTTGTTTCTGCGCTGTCACGTTTCTCCACACGGAGGCCCCACCCCTAAACCCTCGCACATGTGCCGTGGATGGGCGGGTTCTCGAGTCGCATGGGCCGCTCCACCTCCCTTCTGCAAGACTGCGTGGAAGGAAAAGCGAGACAAGAGGAAAGACGGCCCTGCAAACAACGTTTCAGGTATCTTTTAAGGGGATTCGGCATGTCGTCGCTGCCGGTTCGGTTCGTGTGCAGGCCGCGGGGACGTGGGGTGTCTGACGCGCCCCTGAAGAAAGTAAGCACAGTCTTGTGTGTACATTGGCGCACTCCTGAGCCACGTTTCTAGCTTGCTTGTATGGACAAAAACAAGAAGACGAGGAAGACAGGAACCTAGGATCAGTGCGTTTTTGTTTCATCATTTTATTCCATCCCACTCAGCCACTTTTGCGACTTTGGGCAGTGGCACCTTTTTTTTCCCCGCAAAAAAAAAAAGTTTTAAATGTCACAGCTGTCCAGCATGGAGACCCCCACGGGCGAGGACGGGAGCCACATACGGGAGAAGAGGTTCCCGCTGATCTACATCGGCTGGTCAGTGCTGGACCGCCGCACTTCGCTACCAATGCTCCCGTGGCTGGTGGCCGAGATCCGGCGGAGGAGCGAGCGGGGCGACTGCGGCCCCGCCATGCAGCCGCGGGAGGTGCAGCTGGTGCTCCACAGCCCTTTCCTCCGTTGCGTACCATGCTCCTCTTCTTCCTCCTCCTCCTCCAACAACAACTATTCGGTTTTTATCTTCGAGCACAAGGCGCAGCACATCTCCCGTTTCATGCACAACAGCAACGACCTCACCTACTTTGCCTATCTGTTGCGGGCCCACCCCGACAACCCCGAAGCTGAGATGTCCTGTCACGTGTTCAAGGCCAGTGACCCCAACCAGGTACCAAAGCAATCACATGCGTCTCTGACACCCCCCACCCCCCACCCCTACTTAGCCTCAACCCACCCACACAGCACCCAACCCAAAATGAACACCATTATCAGGACAACACTGCGTGTGAGCAGCACTGTGAATGAGCGGTTTACATGTTTGGCAAAATCCAGTGTACATGTTTGCTTCACAGCTTCTGAAGTTCTGCTTTGACCTTCCTGTGTGGAGCGTGCATTTGATCTCTGGCTTCCTCCCACGTTCCAAAAAACATGCATGTTAGATGAATTGAATACTCTAAATTAGGGCTGCTAAACTCAACTTTATTTACCGTTCTGGCTTTCCTTGCTGTTATGACTACGAAGGTCATATGAATGCATAATCACACCATAATACATTGCTTTTGCATGTCATTTTTATTTTTAGCAACAACTTCACTTTGAAATCAGAAGTCTTGGAAAACAGTGGCACCCACATGTTTTAAGGACCAAACTATTTAGTTAAGGTGATATTTGGTGATGAAAATGCTCATATGTACAAAACGAATAACAAAAATGCATTCCTGGTACAGATTTTCCATACAGATTTTCCAACAAAATGTAAAGAACAAATCTATTTGGCAAGAAATGAAGTACTTGCTTCGGTGGTCCAGTGGTTAGCGCGTCAACCTCACAGTGCAGAGGTCCTGGGTCCTGTGTGGAGTTTGCATGTTCTCCCCAGGCCTGCGTGGGTTTTCTCCGGGTACTCCAGTTTCCTCCCATGTTCCAAAAACATGCATGGCAGGTTGATTTAACACTCTAAATTGTCCAAAGGTGTGTGTGTGAGCGTGAATGGTTTTTCGTTTCTGAGTGCCCTGCGTTTGGCTGGAAACCGGTTCAGGGTGTCCCCCGCCGACTGCCCAAAGACAGCTGGGATAGGCTCCAAAAGCAGATCGGAAAATGGATGGATGGGCAGCAACTAATGATTTGGCAAGCCAGGTCCAGTCCTTGAGTCTGACACCTGTGCTCTAATTTGTCCATATGTGTGAGTGTTTGGGCCTCTTCAGAGTCTTGTTTTTGCTCATGAACTTTCGTCTCCCAAATGAACCAGACGACCTGAAAGTACCTGGATGATATGTCGTTTGAATTCTAAAGACACTTCGTGAAGGTGGCTCGATGCATTCTTTCAAGCGACCTTGAACCAAGGTTACTCCCGTACAACCTTTACAAAAGGAAAAAAGGAGATATACAGTATGGGAAGGAAATGAGATACATTGCCAGGGGTAAACAGAACAATTTTGGTCTGGTTCTCAAAGGAGCAGCAGAGGTTGTTGCGATTGGTGCTAATTTTTTTCTGAACCCAACAACATAATTGTATGAACTTATGGGACCGCACGATTAGTTGGTTTGATGCAGTTCTCTTGGATAGTGGGCCACAAATCTTTTTTTTGCACCATGGATCGGTTTTATGTAAAGACAATTTCGGGCTGGACGATATGGCAAAAAAGTCCTGCGATACTTTGGTTAATCTTACATGAGATGTTGAGCTATTAGAAGGATACTTGTGATTTGAATGTTGATTATCTGTCACCCTATGCTCTGTTGTTGTCACTGTGCATGCGTGTCCATGTGTGTGTGCGCGTGTTTGTATATGTGGGAGGGGGGGATTTTTCTGCGCTGTCTTCCAACATTTCATCTGAGGGAACACTCATTTTCTTGTTGTTCAGCGCTCTCCTACTGTAACAGTACACACATTCAAACGCCTGTTGCGAGTAGCTGCTACTTTGCTGTATGTGTCAACCTAACTTGGAGCAGCTCTCTATTCCAGACACATCGATTGGCTCTTCGTGTTTGTCTGCCAGAAAATGGAAAAATACTACCCAAGTGTAGTCTCGCTCCTATGTCTTCCAAGGAAAAGTTAATTCGCAAACATTTTTAGCGTTTTGTCACCCAGCCCTAAAATAAATTTTGACGGACCGTCGTAGCGACTAGACAGCAAGACAGAGCCGCCCACGAACACCGCTGTGTCTTTGGTGGTTCCTCCCAACGTCGCTGCAGGGTTTGCAATTCAACTCCAACTGAGAAATGCCCAAATGTACAAAGCAGTTCGCTGAATCCATTTAATAGGTTCACAGAAGCATAAATTCAGTTTCGTTCTTGACTGACATAACAGGAATGGATTCTCATCTGCCATTCCTCCCTCTCTCTCTCTCTCTCTCTCTCTCTCTCTCTCTCTCTCTCTCTCTCTCTCTCTCTCTCTCTCTCTCTCTCTCTCTCAGAAAAAAGCCAATTACCTTGTGGCACAAATATACAGTGACGTTTTTTGACTTTGGCACACAATCAACATTTTTTGTGCAATGGCACACCACTTATGGGCACCTCTGTACTCTATATTACCCACAATCCCTTACAACAGCAAAAAGCAACGGGCCACCAACGAACTTTACAGATTACACAAACATGTTCAAGAGTTTCACAGTAGAAACTTTAAAAATAATTATTAAATGTACCTTTTTTTTTAATGAAGTCAGTGTAAGCGCTCAGTAAATTAAGTGAAACTGAGTATTCAGTGTCAAACTCATTAGAGCATTATTACTGTGATGATCACATATATTAAATCTATAGACCCTAATATTATTACTTATACAAAACCGGTTATGTCCTGCATATTGTTAACAGCAGCTTGAACTGCATATGCATTTTAAAATATACAACTTTTGTTCAAGAAGAGATTTAGCACAAAAAAAAAGTAATACTATCCATCTTCCAAGATGAAAAGGGCAAATCCATTTAGCAGGAATCATGATGGAGTTTTTTTTTTTTTTAAACTTCAGTGGCCAAAATAAAGTTATGCGCCGGAAGGTTTTAGGTTTGACACCTGTGTGCCACAGAAAATGGATTGTCGGCCTAGATGTTGCATTTGAATGCTGGTTCGTTCCATCACGACATAGAGCAATCCTCTATCTTAGACATCAGAGCACTCAAAGTTAAGTGCTTTGACCTTTCAAAAGATGACAGCTATTACCTTTCCTCACGACTCCGCATCCAGACTGAAAATGAATGGCGTGCGCAAAGCCCCACATTTAACCAGATAGCCTCCGGAGACTGCTCTATCAACTGTGTGTGTCCATCCATGCATTATCTGAGTCGCTTATCCTCATGAAGGTCACGCGCATGCTGGAGCCTATTCCAGCAGTTTTCGGGCACTCGGCGGGGTACACCCTGTACTACCCAATTTCCTCATATTGTTTCACAAAATTTCTACGATAGTGTCTCCTGTTCTGATCTTATCACGTTATGCCATTTTAGTGTAAAGCAGAATTGACAATCCTCCATTTATCAATCAATGAATGGCGAGCTCCACCTACACGAGTGAATCGTTCCGCACTACTGCGACCAATAGCCCCCTGATCGCTTGAAACCGACCTCCCCGAGGTCAGCGGTGCTGCACAGTGGAAAAGTGTCACAAGTGCAGACAGAAAGATGTTCAATCCCACTCAACATGAGCAAGCTGCGACCGGTAATACCCCCAATGAAAGTGGGCCAAGAAGTAGGACGGTATGGCGTAGCTGTTTTGGAACACGTTCATAGTTTAAAAGCTGCAAATGTACACTGAACTAAATGGTACTGCTTGGTAGAAATTGATTTCAGAATTCGATTGGATGACTCACCAGAATTATAAGACACCTCAGAGGCACCCTTTTATGTATGGCATCTATTGTGTCTGTTTTTGTGATAAGGCGCACAGCAGGATTAACTTTCCCTCACAATCCAGTGTGCTAGTGCCCTAAATACTAGCCAAGACCAATAATCTACCGAATGTGATTAAAAGGCACGTTCAGGGACACGCTTGTCACTCATCATCAAGGACCTTTGTGTTTGTGTTCAGTCAGGGCCGTACAAATGCAGGCCGAAGGCCAAACAAAGGATACGAAGATAGATGCAAACATCCTGAAAACCTGACCGTTGCGAAACCTTAAGAGGCATGTCCTGATTTTTAATAATCATGTTGGACTTTTGAGACTAGCTTGATATCGACGCAGGCACGGTAGATTAAAGAGTGCTAATGCTGGCCTGAATAACAGGAAATGCTAAAATGGTCCCATGAATCTCATGTAAGAAAAAAATGATTGTTGCGAAGATGTTTTTGTGGACTGAAAAATGAAGTTTAAATAAACAAAAACGTTGTGATGATCGTAGCACTTCACCAAAACGTTTGATCAGATTTTTGCCGATGTCTTTGAGATTGCTGTGGTATGATGTGTAAAAATACAAATTGCATGGTTTGTGTATTTCAGCTCTGCGATGGTATTTCTCAGCTCAGTGTGTTCTTTTCAAGGAAGTCAGATTGTGAATTCTAAGTAAGGAGAGAACAATTCCTCTTTGAAAGTGTGCAATGCATCAAAAATGAAAATGTTGTCGCAATTAATCGCAACATTCTTGCTCGACTGGTTCAAACGCAATCATTGGAGGAAATTTCTGTCAAGAGAAACTACAGCGTAAAACAAAAGGCCAAACAGATCATCTTTCCTACTGCACAAGCAATATAATCTATGGAGGGGGTCTTTATTTCTTGCATAAAAGTAGTACTGTAATCAAACTGTTCTCGTTTTTAAAAAATGTCGTTCAAAGGGGCGTCATTTTGTAAGTCATTTTAGTTTGGATTTAACTTTTGGGGGCGTGGTTGTTGAGATTTAGATGACATTGCGTTTCACAAGATGTTTTTTTTTCCATGTTGTAACATGAGCCATCGGTTTCCTGCTCCCGTTTTTTCTTGGAACCTGGAGAACTTCAACAGTCCCCCCCCCGCCTCCCAAATCACATATTGGGTTGTCACGTGTTGTGCTGCCCTCAAATGTAACTGCGCTCCATCACGTTTTTTGTGGAAGTGTGTGAGCCATGAATGGCCGAGAGCAATGCAGCCGTGGCAGATTTAAGACCCGGATGCTTTCAAGGAGTCTCACCTATCATTCCTTCGCGTTGCTGAATGTACCTCAGTCAGAGAGATATTACGCAAGAGAAACTGGTTTGGCAGCGAGAGGCTGGGCGGACCATTTGGAATGCACTTCCCATTCCATTTGTGCACTTTTCACATGTGCGGGGTTTAATTGATGACAGTTGATGATACCGTACTGTGCTTCTTATTGTGCTCGCTTGGTTATTTTTAGGGGTGACATGCATGATTCCAAACCTATAATTAGCCTTGAATGTGAGACGGGAGAACATCAGAGCGAAGACTTATTGCACAAGAGTTTGATTGGATGAAAATAATGAAATTTGTGTTGAGGTGGAAGAACATAATGTTTAACTGAAGGGGGAATCTGAACACAATGTAATCACAAAATGTGTTTGTGCCTCGCTCGACAGGGTTGGCTGCTTGCTGGACTTGAAAGACAACCTCATGCAAGGCTTTGTTGTTGCAATACGTAGTGTATGTGGGACTCACAGAACTCCATTCAAAGTTGCTCTAGTTCCATATTAACGAATGCCTTTTGTAAAGAATATTTCATCCTTGTGAAGGAACGTGGCAGTTAATCTCGGAAGCCCGAACCCTTCACGCATTTTTGGAGTCTGGCGTAACAATTTTATCGGCTTAGCTGGGACAGAGCCCAGTTGCAATCTGATCCCTCGCCGTTTCAACTGAAGGGCCCGTGCATCGCCACCTTTAAAATGTCTAGAATAAGTAGGGTGCTGTTTTCCCAAGGCTGAATGACCCTAAATTGGAATCGAATCAAAATCATACTCCATCATCGATACCTGTAAAGTTCATATAGCCTTACTCTTTCTTGAGATACATTAATTATTGACACACCTGTTAAGGAAATTTAAGAAAAGTGTATACAATTATTTTGCAATGTGAAGGACTATCTTTACATGATATTAGTTATGAAATATATTTCCATTATTTTTGTTGAGAGCACTTTTTTTAGTGCAGCGATAACACTTCCTAGTACTATTTCCCCCCCCATCATTTTCTCATATATTCCGATTTTATTCCCACAAGAATCCAAAAGCACTTGTACAATTATACATTTTCATATCACAGGTTTGTGGCAACTGGACTTGGCGGTTATGATAGCTTTGAATAGCACCCAGTAGAGTCCAGGCAGGGTGTTTCGAATTTGAATCTGACCCGAATCTTACGCATGCATTGATGTGCATTATTTTATAAATAATCATCCATTAAAAAAAAAAATCTCTATTTTGTAATTTTGTGGAGCAAATTATTTTCTGCATCTTTATTTGTATCGACGAGGTGTGTTATGATCACAGCGTTTTTTTGGTGGGATATCATTGAATTATACATGTGGACCAAGTGTTTCTGGTCGTTGGGGCCTATTAATCTGCCGTCCCGCATTGCTGAAAGGTGACAGACATCATGTCTTGTTTTGTTTTGAAATGGGACACAAACTCATGGTCACTTTTGCCCTCATCAAGCAGTGGAAAGATTCCATAAGTGTCGTGCAAACACATGACTGTGGTCAAGTGCCTTGAGAGAACCCGTCATTCCTCCTCCGGCCCAACAAAGGCACAATACATACACCGTTTCCTCACGTGTGCTTTAAGTCGTACTATTGAGCAAACGTTCATAAATGTTCATGACCTGTATACAGTAATACCATTTTTTTTTCATACTTTCAGAGCATTCAAACAGTTTGTTTTCACCCATTTCTTGTTCCTATGTTACCCAAGAAGAAGTCTAATCAGCCTGTATCACCATGACAACGTGTTGCACCTTGCTGTGATTACAAGTGGTTTGGCTTCGTGGCGGTGACAAAACAGCATCGACCTGTGCCATCATTTGAATTAGGTGGCGGTTTGATATGTTGCAGCGGGGTGGGGACCCTCACGACGCAATCAAAGCGATAGGCAACTTACTTTTGAGTGCCTGTGTCAAAAATACCCATGTTCGCCTGTCACTTTATCGATGACAGATGACGATGCAATACTTTGCCATTGTTATTATATAAGCTCCACTAAGGTACAAGTGTTTACATTTGGAAAGACTGATACAGTCCTAATATTAGCAATACAGTACAGGGTACCCCAAAAGTTTCCATGTGTGAGTGTGTGTGTGTGTGTGTGTGTGTGTGTGTGTGTGTGTGTGTGTGTGTGTGTTTACAAACACGGTGTCAATTGTATCAGCTACAGTAATGTTGTGTGCTTTTCATGGGAACTGCTTTAGAGCTGATTGTCTTGCAAGAGTGGCTGACTGACCTTGGCGGTCCGGATGGAAATGCTATCAAACACATCGGAAAGCCGTCAGTATTCTTTTGTCTGCCGAACATAGAAGTAAAATATAATCTTTCCCAGGGGTTTTACAAGAGTTTGTTTGCAGAGACACACTGTTTGTGCTCGTTCATGCACGCAAGTCATGAAAGTGTATTTTTCACTTTTACGGCACCGGTTGCAACCAAACCTGACGGAACAGATACTGTCTCGGCGTCCCTGAAAGTCTCTGATTTGTTGCTGCCTGTTGTGATATCTGTCCTAGGAAAGCATGGGCGTTCCCTGGCTGCTTGCCTGCCTGCGTGTCATCTTCACCAGTGCACTGCTTTGTCTCTCTTGCTGTTTTCAAGGCTGCTTTTGTTCTTATCTGCCACCATTTTTAACTGTGGATTATTAAGACTGGTAACAGGAAGTCAATTTCACATGAATTTATCAGCCAACTAATATTACTGGGGACATTCTAATCGCTTCTATCCATACAGTTTTAAATATATATATTTTTTTACAAATGACAGATGCACTACGCTTAACCACTGTGGCGTCAAAGCTAAAAGCTAAGTAGAGCTGCAGTGTTGTTGGATGTACAGATGAGCGTTAGCTTCTGATTAACAATTCTAACTAGAAAAATCCACAACATAATCATGGTTCATAATTCATACATTCAGCTATTCACGTTTTTTTCAGCTATTTTCTGAAAAACCCACCGACAGTTTTTGTGCTCAAAGTTATGCCAATTAATGATGAATATGACATTATTGAGGTCTTCCAGTCTGTTTTTTATATGCAACAATTCTGAGACGGCGCTCCCAAGAATTTTTAATGATGTTCTTTTCCCCACAGACTCTGGTCCATGTGTCATATTGGTTCTGCTCGAGCTCACAGCTGCCTTTGACACTGTGTACATATTTTACTGTCCTGGCTGGAGAACTGCATGAGCATTTAGGGATGTGCTTTGGAATTGTTTCACACCTTACAGACATGTACTGTAATTTTGTGTTTGTGTTTGGGCCACTGAATCCTCAGTTGTCGCTCTCAGTGCTTCAAGGTTCAATTCTCGGCGTCTTTTATTAACTTTATGTCTTGTTTTTGAGTCAATCCTCCGAAAACATTGGCATCTCATTTCATATTTACTTGATGGTACACAAATTTAATTAAAAAAAAAAAAAGCTTTTGGTGACCTGGGTGCTTAAAATGCATCTTTCCTCTCTGGGTCTTACCTCAGTTTCATGTCTTGTATTTATTCAGATTCTTTCGTCTTATTATTTGACATTTGCTTTACAACAGTCTTCAATTCCCTTTTTAACTAGACTATTTGACATGTACTGTTCCTTGTCCATTCACTTTCTTTGTTTACGTGATGCTATGTTAAGCACTTGGGTCAACTGTGTTGATCTTAAAGGGCTCTATAAATAAAGTTGGATCAGATTAGATTGGATGTGTATCTGCACACGCAGATGTTTTTGACGACCCACATCTACAGATGTGATGTTGTACCTGTAACTCTGAACAGTGCTGTTTCACCAGAGTGATTGAAGACTGACTTCACGGTCAGTCAAATGTTGGGGACATTTGCTCCTTGAAGTGAGCTCTCTTCTAACACTTAATTTGTCACAAGCAATCCAAACACAACATATGATTAACCGTTTGTTTCTCCTCCCTTCCATGTCTCTTTTGAAATGCTTGTAGAATCATGTTCCATTGTTTTGTTTTGTTTTTCCAAAAGGTGCCTGAGGTGATCAGCAGTATTCGCCAAGTGTCCAAATCAGCCCTAAAGGAAGACACCAAACCAAAACAGGAAAATGACGAGGCCTTCTACAATTCTCAGAAGTTTGAAGTGCTATATTGTGGCAAGGTGGGAACCGGATGCAAAATGAAGATCCATTGTGCCAGCCGCCATCCTTGTTGCAAGGCCGTTAACGTGCATATAACTGCAGGTGACGGTGGGGCACAAAAAAGCTCCCTCCACCCTCATCGATGACTGCATTGACAAGTTTCACCAACACGAGGTGAAGCGCAAACTTCTTCTCAATGGCCAACGAGGCTCCGTGGACAAGGCCCCTGTTGAGTTCACTATCGGGGCGGGAGGAGATCCACTATCCTCGGCTTTGAATGAGAAGAATGAAGACAGCAAAGGTCTTGGAGGGGAAGACATGGCCGGTAAGAGACGCAGATGGTGGAGGTTCGACATGGTGAAAAAAATTATAGACAAAATAAAGGTTAGCACTTTGTCTTGGCCCTCTACAAACGTTCCAGTTTCTCATGTTGCCACCCGTTTTAGAAGCAATCGGGGCTTTTGAAGACTTTGATCCGATTACAAGGCCTCTTAGTCATGTCTCCCTTTTCCCTGTCAATTACATGTCTGTCCGTGTTTCCAATAATATTGAATATACTTTTTAGGAAATAAACGTTTACCTTGTTTTTGATGAACCCCTGCTACGCTAACTGTGAATTCATGTTGGTCATTCTGGTGGCACTACTTTTTGTAAGTGGTACTTGTAGAAATGTTGAGAACCACTGACCTCGATGATGAAAATGCTGTCTTGACTGAATGTGTTGCAGCGACCGGCATGTCCATCAGCGGTAGTCAGAGCAGCCTGAGAGGAGCGTTCCCGGAGTGCATCCTGGAAGATTCGGGCTTTCAGGAACCGCAGGAGTTCCGCATGCGCTGCAGCAGCATGGCAGGAAGTCTGCAGAGGACAACCAGTGAAGGTTCCGGGATGGACCCTACACGACGCAGACACGCTAGCGCTCCCAACCACGTACAGCCGTCCGATTCGGATAAAAACCGAACCATGCTTTTCCAGGTAGGTCTGTTATAGCTTGCTTCAAAGCTTGAAGATAGCCAAAATATAGAGTCTAACTGCCTGTAGACACTGAGTGCATTGATGCAACACAGCACTGTTGATTAGTATGCTCTGCTTTGCAGGATGAGTTGCATTTGAAAGAGTAATTTTTACACACTGCACCAGTGTAAACAGAGGTGTCAGAAAAGCATAGTATGTCACACGCTAACATTCTTTTAGGAGCATAAAAAGATAAAAAAATAGAATAGCAAAGGACAGAAGAAAAGCATTGTATTGGACCGAGCCATTGACAGGGAAATAAGAACTGGGCTGGACCAGGAAAAGTGAAACTCTACAAATAATGACAAGCAATATAATTGCATTAAAAAAAAGAATACAATGTTAAAAAAATAGTGAGAGAGAAAGCGATTTGTATGTATCTCGACAAAAATGCAGGAATAGGTGAAACCGCAAGGGACAAACCATGAGTGTGGTGTGGTTGATCCTATGTCAAAATAAATAAATTATTAAATAGATAAATAAATAAATAACACGGATTCTGGATTAAATGTACTGACCTTTAAATTGCACACATAAACACTGTTCGGTAACAATTTAGTGTATTAAGTAAAAAAAAAAAAGAGAAAAATTGACCATGTAGATTATTAGATTGTTACGGTAATAATATAGACAAAAATTGTGTGCATTGGAAACATAAATATTTGAAAAAAAATTATGTGTAGGGCTGTCACAAACAAATCTTTTTTGAAGTGATTATCCTATCGATTATTCCACTGATTACTCTGGTATTCACGTCATTATATTGGCTTTATTTGAACAAAACAGACAACTCGAAACATGTTGGTCTGCACTAAAATACTGTATATCTAAAAAAATAAAAGTATAATAAGAGGAATAAATCCTGTTTAAATGCAGTTTCAACTTTATGTATAAATACGATATATATATATATATATATATATATATATATATATATATATATATATATATATATATATATATATATATATAGATCTCTCTCTCTCTCTCTCTCTCTCTCTCTCTCTCTCTCTCTCTCTCTCTCTCTCTCTCTATATATATATATATATATATATATATATATATATATGTGTGTGTGTGTGTCTGTTATATGAAGGTATAATTAACAACTTTTTGCATGTATTTCATCGCAACTTATGTAGTATGACACTATGACTTGCAAAATAAGTATTTAGTAAGAGCAGGACAGGGATATATAATTATGTTGTAACTTGCACATATTATAATTTGCACATTTTCTTGTTTTTATTTTTTTCTGGCAAAAAAAAATACCTTGCATTTACAAATGCATGCATCTGATTGAAGAACAACTATTTGTTGTGTACAGGCAGCACCCTTTTTGAATTTCCTCAGAACAGAAGTGGTGCCGCCTTGATAGTCTACGCTAAATTTACCCACTGTGCTAAAAAGCCTCCTGCAAATCACTTTTATGTTCGCTTGGCTGGCAGTAGTAATGCACTGCCTAGTTGTGTCGCAACTCCTGAGTGGTGCGTTGATAATAGACTGCTCCTTGCCCCTACTGTTTTTGTCTTTCTCTTTTTGTCTTTTATACACATATATCTCTCCAAAAAGCAGTGTGAGCCAGCTGCTATCCCTCACACTACATTTCCACACGAGGCTAATTATAGCCAGCCACTCAATAAGTGACACTGCAACACACTGACATTGATTTTCAGCATGTGCCGCTGCAGTCTATTAGTATTTTTGTACCTTACTAATGCTATTTGGTTGTTTTTGAGCGAACATGGGTTTGTTTGTTTATTTATTTATTTTGACAGGTTGGGCGTTTTGAAATAAACCTCATAAGTCCAGACAGCAAAACAGTGGTGCTGGAAAAAAACTTCAAAGACATTTCATCTTGCTGTCAGGTTGGTTTGCTTTCTGTGCCAAGTTATAAAAAAAAAGTTTTTTTTTTGCATGTGCAAATAAGATTTTTATCAATACAGAATTCTGGCCCAAAATGTTATTCATTTCAGAACTCCGCTGCTCTCACTTTTAACGCACCAGTGGTCTTCAAAGTTGTACTGATAATTGTTGCATCAGATCATGAACCCTATTGATGTCAATATAGCAGAACATTTAAACATATCAAACTCAAAACTGAAATATAACTATCGGAATAACTTTGTGTCCTAAATTAAATCAGGTCGATGACGGAGAAGATCACAATTGAAGTGCAAAAGTGCAGCTTTTATTTCAAGGTATTTATCTATGCAAAAGGGTTGGAAGACAAGCTGCAGGAGTGTAACCAACATGAAATACCGAGAGCTGCCCAATGGTGAAATACAAGTCATTGTGAAGCTGAGCGAAGATGGAAAATCTTCCAGAGTTGTTGCATAAACGCTAGCCATAAACAATACAACTCAAGTTGGAATGTTTTGGCTGACGAAATAAATCACTGGTGAACGTGGGAACAGACGGGTTGCTGGACTCTAAAAACAAATGTTCGTGACATCAGCAGTAACCTCCAGAAGGCAGGAAGGAACTTTGTAAATATGACAAAAGTGCAAATTGTAAACTACCCATTTCCAAGAAGATTTAGAAGACCAAGCTGGAATTTGTCAAAAACCAAAGAGATGAACTTCACAAAGTCTGGACCAAAGTTTGAATGGACTGATAACACACAGATGAGTTTTTCCAAAGCAATGAAAATGCCCAAACTTTGGAAACTGAAAGGATCTGCTCATGTTGCCCCAAAATAACGAGCTCATCTGTGAAACTGAGTCGAGGAAGGGTCATGCCTTGGGCTTATGTGGCTGAATTCTGGGACATCTATGATACTGTATTGATTACAGATCTGGAGCCCCCCCATGATGCTCCTAAATAGAACTTATGCGTCGCTGTTGCATTTTGCAAATTGATTTTTGACCTCGTTACTCGTGAAACCCAACCTAAGGACGTTGAATGGTATTGAATGCATTTCGCCCATTTTCAACATTTGGACTGATAGGCTGCACTTGCACAAATCTCATCAATGTTCTACGCATTTACAGGCCATCAAGCAAACGGACCATTTTGGATTCATCTGTCGCGACTATTCAGAATCCGGTCTCGGCCAGTATGTGTGCTTCGTTTTCCAGTGCGCCAGCGAATCTCTTGTGAGTCTTTTCATGGATATAATTGATTTAAAAAAACACTGTTTGATTATTTGCATGTTTACAAATTGAAACGTGTGCAAAGGTGGATGAGGTGATGCTGACCTTGAAGCAGGCCTTCAGCACAGCTGCCTCCTTACAGAGCAATAAGACCTTGGTCCAGTTATGCGAGGCTTGCCCCATGCACGACTTGCACAAGCTCTGCGAACGCATTGAAGGTACAGTCGGAAGCCGTTATCCTGTTGCATCTTTATATTTTGTACAGAATGCTGATTTGATTATGAAGTGAACTTGCTATTTTTTTGGTCATTGTCTTTGTGTTCTGTGGGTTCTCTCTCGTAACAACCCAGTGGGTATGGCTCCTATAGCATTGCTATCCAAATTTAAAAATACATTTTTGTATTACCATTTACCAGTGGGGGGGGGGTATTTGGAGGTGCATGCTTTTTAATTGAAAGAAAATGAATGAAATGCTCTTTTTTTTTATTGGCCTACAAGGCAAACATTAAATTGTTGCATGAATTTTGGCTAGCAACAAAAACATCCGGGAGGAAAGCCAGCAATAATGGTAATCTGATTACATTGTTGCATTGAGATTATATTTCAGGTGTGAAGTTAAATAGTCTCTACCTTGATTATGATAACTGACTATTAAATATTGATCATTCATGTTTTATTGTATCATTGTGAATTCTGTAACATATATATGCATAATTACGCATAATTCACAATAATATACTGTAAACTGTATATGTATATGTATAATATCCTTTGCATGATATCATTGGCGTTATATGCACATAATTATTATCAATAATTATTGATTATATCATCAGTTAATTACAATTACATTCAAGTTTATCCTATTGCACCTCAGAAATTTAAAAATAACACATAAAATATGGATTTATGATCAATTCTCTATCCTTAGAATTCCCTGAAATGAAACTTATGAATAAAAATGTGAAGGACGGCAGCATTTTGTAATATCTAACCCTGACTATTTAATAAATCTATTATACAAGCACTCTAGAACCTGTGAAAGACAACATTCATATGATGTATTTGTCATGAATCATTCTCTCTCTCTCTCTCTCTCTCTCTCTCTCTCTCTCTCTCTCTCTCTCTCTTTTTTTCCATATTACCAGGCCTCTACCCGCCCAGAGCAAAGCTGGCCATCCAGAAATATCTCTCCCAGCTGCCTGACAATGAACAAGTGGAGATATTCGAGCGAGTTCAGGTCAGGCTGACTCAGAGTTACTTTAATGGGTTTCGCTGAGGGAGTTTTGCAAATGGCTGCTTCTGATCTGTCAATGGATTGACTCTGCAGAGACTGAAGCCCAGTTCAGACCAAGAGGAGAATGAGCTGGCCATTCTGTATCTCAGGCAACTCTGTGAAAGCAAGCAGAAGACCCACCTCCACATTGGAGAGGCTCCTCAGGTAGCTGCGTTTCCACCTTCAAGTACCAGAAACATTGAATGGAGATCAAGTGCTATGAGACCAAAAAAAAAACCCAAAACCCCAAAGATGAGATAAACCTACAATTGATTTTTTTCAATGTTTTAATATCAAAAGTGGTTCACTTCTTTTTACACTTGTGTGAAAGTTAAAAACGTCAAATTGTGTCTGTTAAGATTGATTGGCAAGGTGGAATTGATCATATCCTTCTTGTTCCTTGTTGGCAGAATTCAAGCAACTCCGCAGGGGACAGCGCGGCCACGGGCAGCCGCTTCAAACTGGACATCCTGAAGAACAAGGCTCGCTCATCCCTCACCAGTTCTCTGGAAAACATCTTGGCCCGGGTAGGTCTTCTTGCCTGCCCACCTTGTTGCATCATTGTGCTCCCCGGGGATTTACATTGGCCCATATCTGTATGCAGAGTAAGACCTCAGTCTTCACATTACGGCTGATCTGAGGTCTGAGAACTCTTGTGCCGTCTGTTATTTTGTCAGTAAGGCAAAAGAAGACCCAAACTCCACCAAGCAGGGCTTGAGCCGAGATTCGAAACTGGGCCTCTCAAACAGCGAGGCAGATGTGCTAACCACTAGCTCACTGTTCCACCTCATTAAATCATGTTTTTCATTATCTTAGTATGGTTCTTTTGGGACCAAAATGGCCTTGGTCGATGTGTCCCATTGGATTTTAAGTACATTCACAACAGTGATTGAATTTTGGAAAGAACCAACACATTGTGATTCCCGACTTTTTAAATTGGTACAGCAGCTCTGCTATGATCTGCTTATGTTTTGAAATCTCTCTCTCTCTCTCTCTCTCTCTCTCATTCTCACGGGTACCTTGTGTTTGCAGACCTCTAGTCATTTCTCATTTTGCATTGTTTACATTGCCATATGTTTGTGATGAAAAATATGCAAAAAATGACTTTGAGTGATGTGGGTTTGGTCAAAGAACGCATTCACTTTTTATTTATTGACTGCATATCATTGGTGTCAGCTGGAAACCATGGTTGTCGACCATCATGAGTAGAATTGCATTTTCTGTCACCGAGAGCGAATACAATATTCATTTTTGATTTGTTTCCTGTTTTGTGTGGGCATAAGAGCATTTTCCTTACTGTGGCATTGATGTATGCAACAAATGCAATATTAATTTTTTTTCATTCAATTGTCATTCCAAAATATCTTAAGAAAGCTACAATTTGGTGCTAATAGCAACATGCAACAGATTTTATGGATTTTTTCATTTTTTCACACTGTTTCTCATCTTCAGGGCGCCAGTCGGATGCGGGGCCGTTTGGGAAGCATGGGAAGCATGAGCAGCTTTGAAAAGTAAGTGTCCATTCAGAGGGAACACAAAATTCCCAGAGAGAGGATTCTGGGAATTGTCACCCATCCCCCCCCCCCCCTTTTTTTTTTTTTTACCCACGGGCTGTGAAAAACTTGTGATATGAACGACACAAACGTCAGTCAGTCTCGCAGTCACGTTGGGGCGTCGTGCCGCTCACGTGGGACAGAGAAAGCCAGGGAGCCGTGTGCTCTGGTGTCACTGTTGTGCAGAATGTTGAATGAGAGTACGATGCAGTCCCTCCGACTGCATGAGGGACGTATAGCTTGAAATATAAAACGCACACACTGTTTGCTTTGCTTGTTTCTTCTTGCGTGAATCCACACTCTTAATCTCGGCTGCATACACGCACACTTATTACGCTTTCAAATCATCCTCCAAAATGACAATTTCCTGCTAATTTTCTGTTAATGTTCCATGATTTCTGTCAAAAATGCTGATCATTGTTTTGCACAGTATGAATATGATAATCCTGTAGAAATAATACGCATTGTATTATTTGAACAGTTTTCAGTGTTTTTTTTAATCTTTTTTTTTTGCAAAATTAATTCAAAGCAAACCGAGCTTCTGAAGTACGTTATTTGACTGAATTCACATTTTTATTCCCAAATTTGAGCAATCCAGAAGAACACTCAACCGCTAAAACACATTAATTTCTGCTCAGAATGTCAGTAAAAGAAATATAATTTGACATCTGAACAAGAAAAACGTCACACTTTACTGTTCCCCTCCCACATTTTTGTTTTTTTGTGTATGGTACATTTGAACAGTACCTTTTCATGGCATCAGGATGCCAGTCAGGAACTCCCAAGTCAGGATTTCCACTTGTGCTGAGTCGAGCTGTGTTGACTTCCTCTTATTTTTTTACCCCGCCACCCAATAGAGTAAAGAGCAGTGTGCATGCGTGACCTTTTCTCTATTGACCTTTCAGTCACAATCGAGTACACATGAAGCGGATTCTACCAATATTTGGTATCGATTGTGCGTCGTGAAAGGAAGAATGAGATGTTGCTTCAGTCAAATACGTGAGCGCCACGGCATTGGGCGGGGGTTGCGCCAATAAAGTCACAAGACACTGCTCATTAGAATACAATGGATGAGGGAGTTGCACCAGCAGAAGTGTGGAAGTGAAGTCCACGAGTGGACAAAAATGAGTGTCGCCGTTGCGCTTTGTTGACGAGGTGAGTGCTGAATTTGCCGTCAAAATATTAGCGGGCTTTGGTTTTAAACTTGGCTGATGCTTTTTCTTTACTCAACTGAAGACTCGAGGAAAGTGTCTGTCAGGTATTGGATTTTTGTCAAGAACCGAGGTAGACTGGACAAAGAAAACAAGCTTCCTGGAATACAAAGATGGATACACAACATTGTGCAAAACCAAGTGTCTGTGTGTACTGCAAGGCTAAAGAGGGCTTGTCCACATACTCAAAGATCATGTTTAATTAATACTGCGTAGTGAACTTGAGAAAAGACTCCACGCTTATTCATCCATGAGGGTGTTTGCATTCGTCAATAGGTGCTGCTGTACCGGTGAGCAACGGAGATCAGATATGCTCAGCAATTTGTAATGTGTCAACAATTGTGTCTATGAACTGAGATAGTGAAGCATTGCAGTACCTGTTTCTTCAGGCTGTAGCTTTTTATTGGAAGACGGTGTTTTTTTTTTCAAACACGGATTACACACCCAGCCTCTTATTAGGCCATGTTGTCTAGTTTAGGAATGGGCACTTCTTGCGGGAACGCAGCACTTATCATTCATAGGAGAAGAGGGACACTGTGTTTTAATTGAGCCCAGAAACTGTTTATATTCTTTGGTAGGTGCTGCTCTTTTGGTTAGCATCAGAGTTGAAATGAGCTTAGCAGTTAGACTTTTGTGTGTGGAAAAATGGTGTCTATGAACTGAGATTACAGGTACTAACTCTTTTTTTATGCTAAGACAAAAGGGAGTCATGCATTTGTGGGAGGCATTGTGAATGATATACACGGTGATGAATTTGGGTCGTTTGAGGAAGTATGGCACTTACGTTTTGTTTTGTAACACTCATTTTTTGACTGTCTATTTGAGACGGTCCCCCCCATCGACCAATTGGGACACAGCAGCAATTTTAAAAGGACAAAAAATAAATAAGATAAACCCTATCTGGGTTTTTTTTCTAGCTGCAAAGGGTCTCCACACTTGTAGCTAGAGAGATTGTTTACATTCCTCGATAGGTGCTGCTGTTTTGGTGAGCAACAGCGTTCAAATGCTGAAACTATTTTGAAGTCATCAATGCACATTGCCTCTGAGAGGGAGGCCATTATTCGATGAGATACAATAACCCACACTTAAATTCATCTGACAGATTGTATGAACTGTACGGTGCTTACTGTTGTTTTGGTCATCCACGGGTTCAGCTCGAGGCTCAATTATTCTTTTTTTCATGTGTAAACAATAGCCTCAATGAGGAAATATATTATTCAACACAGAACATGACACTCTCAAATGAGTATTAAATTCTACGGCATCTCATCTTCCGCAGCAGGATGAGGAACCCACGGGTGTCTCCCCGCCGGCTTCCCCGCCCCCTTTCCCAGATGACGACCCCGAAGCAAGCCAGCAATTCCGCCGGCGCGCTCACACCTTCAGCCACCCGCCCGTGAAGAAGCGCATCTCCTTTGAGGGCCAGACGGGCAACTCGGCCAAGCAGGCACCTCTGCGCAGGCAACATTCGGCCACCTTGGAAGCGTTGCAAAGCAGGTAGTGTAACGTGAACGCTGACTGTTAGCCATGGGTTTGAACGCATAAAATGACCTTGTGGGAATTTAGGAGGAAAGCCTACAAGTTAGTCTTATTCATTTGACTTGTTACACACACAAGAAGCAGGTAAAAGTTCTGTGTGCCCCTGTACCTGCAATTATTGAAACTTCCCAAAACAATGTTATGATTGCCTGTATTAGTAGTTTCAACCATAAATATACCAAAAACTATGATCCAAAACACTTTAATAGCATTAGTAATGCTTACAAACATTTTCAAACATTGTTGCACCCATAAATATATATATAAATATATATATTAAAAAAATATATATATATATTAGAATTTAATTTATATATTTAATTTATATATATATATATATATATATATATATATATATATATATATATATTAGAATTTAAAGCAAATTAAAAACTCTAAACGAATCAGGTTTTTGTTGTTTATTTTTGTTTCTACAGCACAGTAGTCGGAGTTGACATTTGATGAAAAGCTTACTTGTCAATCAACATTGTCCTCTATTTTTATTATTTGCAGCACTTTGATCCAACTCCTCTAAACAAATGCTTCACGCGTTCCTGAGCGTGCACCCCTCCCTTCACCTCCCCTGCCCTTCCATAAGTGCATAACGTGTTTGTTTTCCATGTGCGGGGGGGGGGCTCACGCAGTCCCGTGGTCGTGTCGAGAACGCGCAGTGTCTCGGAGAGCCAGTCCTTCAGCCTCCCCTCCTCCTCTTCCTCCTCCTTCTCCGCTCCCACTTTCCTGAAGAGCATTTACCAGGGCTCGTTGGGCTCACTGGGCTCCCTGAGCTCGCTGACGGACAGTGGGAGCATCAAGAGGTGACAGGATGATGATATTTTTTTTTTTTTTTTTTTTTTTTTGATGCTGGGAACAGTAAATGTTTAAAATGTTGGCTGACCAAACCTTTTAACACCCAGCTTTTATTTAAATTTTTTCTTCTTTTTCCTGCCCATCAGCAGTGAGAACCCTCAAACCCTCTTCCTGTCTCATTCCAAAGTAGAAGGGGATGCTGTCGTGCTTGCATGTGGCTGCGGAGGTCTCTTCTCTGCATGGCCAAACTAAATACGTAACCCGATTTGGAGCTTTTTGTCACGGTGTCACATTTGTAATTCAAGCTGGTGCAGGAACAGGCGTGTCATTGAGCATGGCGGCACTCAACTGAAGCGTGTTTGACCGCTTTGGCGGAAAGAAAAGGTTAATGTTTACATTATTAATAGGATTTGTTGGAGAACATCGTTGTGAAATGTCACTTCCAGACTGTGAGGATCGTCCTTGTCATTTCATTGAATAAATCATGACCCCCCCTTCCCCCTGCCTAATCTCCCGTTTTACCTTTCAGAAACAGTGAGTGAATATTGGATATTAAATAAAGTAAACATTTTGCAAAATTAGAGTCAAAAATGGTTTTGGAAGTGCTTCAAGTCATTGCAGAAATAAAATGGTAATCTCTGCACCTGTTACTGTACAACACAAAAGTTTGAAGTTTCCAAGAAAGTTGGATTTTTTTTCAAGTCGCATTCTTCCAATAAAATTATTTTTTCTTCTTTTTTTTTAAAGTGGAAAATAATTTCCCCAGAATATTATCAACCTTTTATGAGAAAACGTAATGAAGCCAAATTTAAAATATTTGGAAAACATTTTGATTTGAAAATAATACAGTTCAAATGTTAAAATAATATCATAATATTTTGCAATAGGGGAAAAGGTTGCAATTTTCCAAGAATAAATGTCAATTTATTTTTTTTAGAAAATAAAGTTGTAATATTAGGAGAAAAGTAAGACCTGTATGTCGAAAAGAGTTTTTCATGAGCATGAAGTTGAAATTATGAGAGGGGAAAAAATTATTAGATTCGACAAAAGTTAAGTCTCCTTCTTGGGGGCTGATTACCGGTAAATGCGAGGGGCCAACTTCTGAAATAACAAATTTGCTCAAAACACCTTCAGTAATGTAATTATTAATTCATTAATACAATAACTGATATTATTCTATATGAAAACACTTATGATGGTCATGACTTCTCACATAATTGGCAACAATAATGCAGCAAGTTTGGAAAACAAATATCAATATGCAAGATTTATTTCTATAAATCTCTGCAGGTGTCTTTTCAAATGATCACTTCTACAACATGCCGAGGAAATCACAATGTCCCATTACTGGTGAGCTATTTTTAGAACAGGCCACTGGGCAACTCCCGTGGTACACGGGCACCATGTTGGCTGCCCGAAAATACAACTTTTTGTTACAGCTTTCTTCTAATCACATGACAACCTGATGAGTGGAACAGTACAACTTCATTACAGCTTCACAAAATTTTACAAAAAAAAGACTTTATTCTCCAAAACTGTATTCTTTTGTGAAATTATTAATATTTTCCCCAACACAACATCTGCACAACCACCACTACCACAAAGAATAACTTTTTGAAAGGGTAATTAACAAGAGTTAGCAATTGAGAAAGAGGACCCGGGTAAAGGAAGCGAAAGCAACGGTGCTCTAAATGTGTTCCTCTGTGCAAAAGTGAATTGAAAGTGGCAAGGATGTGCGTGCATCTGCACTAATCACCTTATGACAATAGAATAAATAATAACCTGGAAAGGATTCATTGACATGATGAATGCTTTCTTTCTACAAATGCTTCGCTGGCTCCCAAGTGTGTTTTTCCTAGCTGTGGCTGTTTGCTTCATTAACATATCTAATAGCTGCCTCGTGTTTTTTTGGGGAGGGGGGGATGTTTATCACTCCATTGTATTAACTCCTGTAGTTTCTATAAGGTTTCATCAGTCGTGTGCATTTTCATGTGCTGATGTACTTGTAACATAACACTAATTTTGTGTGTGTGTGTGTGTGTGTGTGTGTGTGTGTGTGTGGGTGTGTGGGTGTGTGGGTGTGTGGCGCAGTAATGGTGAAGGCAGGAAAAGGACACTATCAGGCTGCAGCAGCGACTCAGTGAGCGGACCGTCCCCGTGTCCGCGTAGGGTCTCGTGGAGACAGAAGATTTTCCTGAGGGTCGCCTCGCCCATGGGCAAGACCTCCATGCACCCCTCAGGTCTCGTCAATCACTCTGAAACCCTAAAAAAAAAAATACAAAATACATAAGGTGCAGAGTTCACTTAACTGTTGCTTAAAGCTGGTATCTTAGTCAGGAATGCTTGCAAACATGGCGAATATTGAGATTTCGCCAAAAGAAATTTGAAAACATTTCACGGTGAAAAGAAACAATGTTTGCGACAGGTGAAATTTGTCTGCGCACCTATTTGCCACATTTACGATCCCTGAAGAAAGCTAAGTCGGTGCTGTGTTCGCAAGTAGGACAAAGTCACATGTTTTTAACTCATTCAGTACCAGCCAATTCTAGACCAAGTCTGAAAAGACGTTTCAAAACGTCTTTGGGAGTGAATGAGTTAAGCGGATCGTTATGTTTATTGATAAGAGAGTTAACATTTTACCAAGACTTCAAATCTCATAATAAAATTTTTCAAGATTTTGACCTTTATTTGAAGACACAAAGGTCGCAATTTCAACAACAAAATCTTGCATTACTATGGAGATAAATCATATTTGCTAAAAAAAAAAAACCTTTATCAGTTGGAACATTAAATATGCTGTTTTTGGAGTGTATTCAATTAAATATAGGTTGAACATGACTTGCAAATCATAGTATTCTGTTTTCATTCATGTTGAACACAACATCCCAGCCTCATTGGAATTGGGTTTGTCGATCGCAATTCCTCAGACAGGTTTTCGATTTTTAGTTTTTGTCTTTTTCCTTGATGCTTTTAGACCAGTCAGATAACAGGGAGCTGTTGCCGCTGTCCCCTCGCGGCCCACATTCGAGCGTGGACCGTCTAACCGGTGGCGGGGCTCGGCCCAAGAGGACAGGGGCCGACTACCGGACCCTGTGGAAAACCGCAGTCCGCCAGCAGATCCTCTTGCTGCGTATGGAGAAGGAGAACCAGAGGCTCGAGGGTAAATATTTCTGAACCAATGTCCCACATCTTCTCTTCAGTTGAAACACTGATGATACTCTTTATAAGTCATGTGACCATCACAATGGGCCCATTGTTGGACAGCCAATGGTTATACAAAGTGGACTTACCCATGTTCAAATGTCATATTTTTGCAATATAAAGAACATGAGGACCTACAAAGTACTAGAACAGGGCTCATCAACGTGATGCCCTCGAGACCCACGTAATGTTGTAAAAGTGTTTAGAAATGTAAACTCTGGCAGAGATTTGTAGGAATAAAGTTTCGCTCGTTGATATTGATGTTCCCTAATCATGAGATGTGAGATGAACATTTCCAACAGCAACTTTATCCATCCCTCCGTCTATTTTCAACACCGCTTACCCAGAATGGACTTTTTTACAGCAACATTTTGAATGGTAATTTCAGAACATGTCTTATGTGACAAGGGTGTATCAAGCTTCGCATTGATCAATACCCAAGAAGTAGCTCTCAGTTGCAAAAAGATTGGCGAACCCTGCACTGGAACATCAGAACTTTATTTGCAGTGAATCAGAAGAACTTATCCCCATAGTAAAAGGTTCTTCTTTTGGTCAGTTCAGTTTTACAAATTGTGACATTATTGGTGGAAAAAAGTTTGAAAAGATTGATCTCGATCTCATTTTCGGGCGGTCCATTGATCCAGTGGTTAGCACGTCGACTTCACAGTGCAGAGGTACCGGGTTCAATTCCAGCTCCGGCCTTCCTGTGTGGAGTTTGCATGTTCTCCCCAGGCCTGCGTGGGTTTTCTCCGGGTACTCTGGTTTCCTCCCACATTCCAAAAACATGCATGGCAGGCTGATTGAACACTCCAAATTGTCCCTCCGTGTGAGTGTGAGCGCGAGCGCGGACGTCTGTTCGTCTCTGTGTGCCCTGCGATTGGCTGGCGACCGGTTCAGGGTGTCCCCCGTCTACTACCTGAAGACGGCTGGCATCGGCGTTGTGGATACAATTTAATCCGCACTGTGCATTTGCGCTGTGTTGAATGGAACTTCTTGCCTCAGCCATTAGCATGTGCGTAAATAGCACAGCTGGTGACATCACTGCTGTTTTTGTGAAGTCCACATCCTGCTGTATTTATAGAGCGTGTGTGTGTGTGTGTGTGTGTGTGTGTGTGTGTTGTGTGTGGCACATTCACACATGCCAAAGTCTTAGTCCCAAACATGCAAAGTAGTTTAAAGGGTGTGGTATCACTTTCCTGCCAAGGGACATCCTCAAAACACAGTTACCTCAGCGGAATATTTTGTGAAACATTTTGCCCCCTAAAAGCCAGCAGCGAAATACCCTGAAAATTGTTTGAGTCTACTTTGGGGGACTTCAGCACCGGTTTTCCAGCAGTTGTCAATGTGTGAGGCGAACCACAACCGAAGAAAAATTCAGATTCCTCAATGTGAATACACACCTGATGCCTCTAGGAAATATCGTAGTATTCTAAAGAAGCCCTTCCACAAATAAACGTCTGGCTTACTTTGCACTTCAGCTGAGTAAATCAACACCGCCTGCCACTATTTGCGTAAATAGAGTATTCGTATTATTGGTGCAAATGAATAGAAACACATGCAAACAATATTTTAATTCCATTCACTTTCTGTGTATTTTGTTCTGCTGCCTGTGTCAAACACCAACACGTCTTTTTTTTTTTTTTTTGACACCAATGCTGTGAATAACGTTTCAATAGAAGGTAAGCAGCATCAACAAAGTTCTCAGGGATTTTTTTATTTTTTTGTGCATGGCTTTGGGTTCATTATTCACCTGAGCTCTTCAGTTCTCTTGTTGCCGTCCTGTACGCAGTGTACAGTGTTCTTTTTGGTTATATGGTGGCCTCAAGCATAACAGCTGATGGTGTTTATTTGGTTCTTTACTGTGTTGTGGCTTTCCTTGTCCAAAGGGTCTTCCAGTGGTGATTCATGTTGAAACGTGTCAGGGATGGCATCCATATTGACACAGTGGAAGCTCTATGGCTCAGGGGTGTCAAATTTGTGGGCATCTTAATTTTCTTTTTTTCAGAAGAAATTATTTTGCGAGAGAAATAATCCATTCCGGGTTGCAACTGGTCAAAATAAACCAATACAGGCAACTCCTCAAGAGTAACATTGGGACTTTTGACCTATTTGAACATTGTTTTCTGTCATTTTGAAATTCTTGACAAAATAAAGTTGTAATATTACTACTTTAACAGAAAAATACAAAATAAAAGTTGATATTCCACAAGAAAAATTATGATCATCTGATAGTAGAGACTAAATATTGCAACAATTAATTAGTAGTAATTTTATTAAAATATGAGATCATAATGTTGGATTGTAAATACTATTATTGAAATCTAGTTCTACAGTCATTTTGTGATAATAAAATTGTATGATAAAAAATGTCCATGAACTGAACTGAATGTACTTTCAATATTTAAAGAAAATAGTTTTATTATCTGGAAAGAGTTGGAATTTTCAGTTTAGCATCATCCCAGAAATGCGGGTCAAATTTGGACTTTAGAGGTTCCACTGTGTGCGACTGTTGGTTCGTGTCCGTGCTCTTTTTATTTTCTGGTGTGCAGAAATATGGGCGTAAACATTAAATGCTAAGCGACTTGACTAGCATATATGGCTTCACGTACACTATTTCTTTCTTCTCAGCGAGTCGGGATGAGCTGCACATTCGCAAGATGAAGCTGAGCTACCAGGAAGTTGGCCCCGACTCCCAGGAGGTGCAGGCATTGTGGGAGAAAAAATTGACGGCACCGGGCAGAACTACAGTGCGGCAGGACCAGGAAGATCTGTACCGCGCACTCTGCCAAGGTGAGTCATCAAAAAAGAAGTGATGGAATCTCTACTGTATGATGATTTTTTTTTGTAAGGCTGTCAAAAGGTTTTGACCATTTCTGTTGTGTCGATCTTAAAGATTGAGTCAGTGAGTGCCGATTATTCGAGTAATCGATTGGAAAATCGAGATTCTAAAGAGAGAGAGAGAGAGAGAGAGAGATTTTAAGGTCACGTTTTAATTTTGATGGGGGAAAGTGTGACATTCCACTTTTACTCTGCCACATGCCCTGTAGGGCCCACCGATATGCCGCATTAAATGTCTTTGTGCACAGGCGTTCCCAAAAGTCGGCGCGGGGAGGTGTGGTTGCTGCTCTGCCACCAGCATCGCTTGTGTCGCAGACATCCTCAGCGCCAGCCAGCTAACGACACGCCGTACAGGGATCTGTTGAAGCAGCTCACCGCACAACAGCACGCCATTCTGGTGGATTTAGGTGTAACGGCCATTAACGGCGCACGTTACAGAGGAAATGGTGGAGTGTCATGCAGCATCACCTGTCTTGTCTTAGGTCGGACCTTCCCCAACCTCGAGTACTTCTCAGCCCAATTGGGTGCTGGACAACTTTCCCTTTATAACCTGCTCAAAGCCTACTCTCTGCTGGACACGGAGGTACGTTTGCTCCCCAAGTAGGGTTGTATTTATAAAGGAAAAAAAAGCTCACTTCCGGACAAGCATCACGATGGCAGAAAGTGAAGAATTCTTCATAAAAGACACTTCAAGCTCTTTATTGCCAATCCCAGTTGAGGTTTACAGTAAAACTAAACAGAACACAAAGAATTACACATGTATTTGAAACCACCACTTTCTTTGCCTTATACAAGTCTGCTGAGCATAATGCGAACACACAGTGCAACGCAGTTGACATGGTAACGCTCATCACTGCTCGCCGTGTTTTTTGAAGCACTCATGGTTGAACACAAACGATGAAGCAAACACATGTAGACACGCATTATAACAATACTCACGGACATATATTCTTGATCCTCTGTGGATAGTGACTTATATGACTTGTATGTCACTCAAAGTAGGACTGTTTGAAGAAGCAGCACTATTCTTAGTTGGTGTCTGCATGCCATTATACTGCCTCCCTGTCACGAAGGGCATACTAGAAGGTTATCAGTTATCAAAAATAATTATTGATTAATTTGATGGTTAGTAGCCAATTCATGGTCGCCCCTATAATAATATAATATGTGAATAAATGAATGACTGTTATTTGATGTTGCTTGTGCATGCAGGTGGGCTACTGTCAGGGAGTCAGCTTCGTGGCCGGCGTGCTGCTGCTGCACATGAGCGAGGAGCAGGCCTTCGACATGCTCAAGTTCCTCATGTATGACCTCGGCATAAGACGCCAATACAAGCCCGACATGATCTCTCTGCAAGTGAGCGCGCCACCAATTTCTTCTTAATCAACAGGTCACCACGGGTTGATTTGCAAGTTTGTCACCGTGGAAACCTGTGCATCATCAATAGGAGCAAAAGGAAGTGTGTTTGACCCATTGCACCTTATGCAGCAATGGATGCGTTTCATTCTTACTCTTTTCATGACTTATTTTAAAAGAGAATGTTTGGTGGAAACAAATATGTCATACATAATTATTTATTATATTTATACCAATGAAAAAAAGCCCCAAACCAAGTAATTCACTAAAAAATATACTGTATATTTTCTTTTGATATTATTGTAGATAGTGTAAATATTAATACAAATATTACCCAGCCTCATGAGTTATTGTTATTTTGAACAATAACAACAGAGCAAGATTAATTTCACTTGAAGCATTATTGCTAATATTGCTGCTGTTCTTTTTATGCAATCACGTCCTCAAGGATACACACACCTACCACCCATCCATTCTCTACACATCTTTTTCTCACAAACACAACAATACACCTTAATAAAACATTTAGACATTTGGATCAGATTTTTTAAGTCATAAAAACAGAAATTGAAAAAAATAATCATTATAATGTACTGTAGTGTGTATTATATATATATATATATATATATATATATATATATATATATATAGATATATATATATATATATATAAACTTGAAACTTGTTTCAGAAAGAACTGATACATAATAAATATATGTAGAATATATATATATATATATATTTATTCTACAAATATACTGTATTGCTAATGCTATATTTTATATTGCACTTTTATTGAACTGTGTACAGTTCTTTCTGAAACATTTATTTTGTGCGATGAAACACTTTTTCTTTTTTTTCTTCCCCCCCAATTTTGCTGCTGTAGACTGCAAATTTCCCCAGGACAAATAAAGGTTATCTTATCTTATCTTATTATATAATTATTGTGACTATTATCATAAATATATTGCTCGTATTAATTGATGAAATAGTAGGAGGGTTTGCACTATGAGCTGTATTTGCAAAAAAATGAATAGTTTGAAATTCAAAGTGAAGTGCTCCTTTTCTTTTCCTGACTGCAGTCACTGTGTAGTAGTACAGTATACAGTGCGTGCCTATCTCATGAAGCTGCAAACATTTGTTCACCTTCCTATGAGTGACCACACCTTCAAGCTGGCTAGTAAGCTGTCTTGTTTAAACATCAGCTAACATTTGTGGGGGTTGTGAAAATATCAGCTGGCACGCTAATGTTTAACGCGAGCACAACTTCCTGTTTAACGTCTGTGAGGACACAAGCTACCTGTGCGGGACGGTAAATGGCATTTTCATACCTTTCTTGTGTGTTTTTACCATCAGGGTGACTTATTCTAATGCAATGCAGAGAGAGGAAGCACGGTGCGTGCCTCAGCAAGCCTCTCCTGCTTGGGATTGTTCAGCGAGCGGCTACAATAGCACGCATTGTTCCCTTTAATCTGCCCTTTACAGATCCAAATGTTTATTTTTCTGCGTTGCAGCCCATTTTGTAATGTGTGTGTGTGTGTGTGTGTGTGTGTGTGTGTGTGTGTGTGTGTGTGTGTGTGTGTGTGTGTGTGTGTGTGTGTGCACAGATCCAGATGTACCAGCTCTCCAGACTGCTGCACGACTACCACCGTGACTTGTACAATCACCTGGAGGTGTACGAAATCTCCCCAAGCCTGTACGCCGCGCCTTGGTTCCTCACGCTCTTTGCCTCGCAGTTCCCCCTCGGCTTTGTCTCGCGCATCTTTGGTACGCTGTTTTAATTACTAATCTAATTGTACCTTCACTATGCTATTCATGCTTACTGTTGTGCGGGAGTGGAAAGTCACAAAAGTACAGGGTTACCCTGTGAATTTATAAACAAAGACTAATTGGCTTCCACCCAAAAAGGTTTGTCATTGCCTGTAAATGCCACAAGATGGCACTTTTTTTTCTATTAGACAAGGCTATGGCCTTAAGAACTGTACTGTACATTGAGCTTCTTCCCTGAGTTCAGTCTAGTTATTTGGCCGAATGATACCACAAGATGGCACCAAAGCAATATTTTAAGATGAGACATGGTTTTGGCTGGACGACATGGTGGTCGAATGGTTACCACGTCAACCTCACAGTGCAAAGGTGCAGGTTTCAATTCCGGCTCCGGGCTTCCTGGGTGTAGTTTGCATGTTTCTTCCCGTGCCTTTGTGGGTTTTCTCCGGGTACTCCGGTTTCCTCCCAGATTCCAAAAACATGCATAAGATGCATGGCAGGTTAATGGAACACTCCAAATTGTCCTTCAGTGTGAGTGTGAGCGTGGATGGTTGTTCATCTTTGTGTTCGCTCCGATTGGCTGGCAACCGGTTCAGGGTGTACCCCGCCGACTGCCCAAAGACAGCTGGGATAGGCTCCAGCGCACCCATGACCCTCATGAGGATAAGCGGATTCGAAAATGAATGGATGGATGCTTTTGGTTTAAGCCAGGCATGTCGAAAATACGGCCCATGTTCAAATTTCCACTGGTCCACAGCGTCTGGCATAAAATGAATAATGTGTGGCCCATTAGCACTGTCCACCAACAGTAGAAAATGCACATTTACAAATAAAGCTACTTTATATGTCACCAGAAGGTGGTAGCAGACCTTTGGCTATGCTCTCTGGTGCTTTAGGAAATAGACTCCGAAAATGCTCTGCCTCTCCAAACACACCACTCTCAAGAGTCGTGTTAGGCATCAGAGTGTATTTCCTTAACGCACCCCTTGCTGCATGACCCTTGTGTGGCTTTTTCCAGCCCATTTCTAAAATAGAGACTGTCGTGAAGCAAAGGAAAGTTGACAGAGAAGGCCGTTTTACTCCTTACTTTGTCAAAAAGAATCTTTTTACTCTGAAAAAGTACATAGGACCTCATTATGTTTTTGTTAGTTATGATCATTATCTAATTTAGGAATGTATGCGGTTCAGATAATGGATGGTGGTTCAGCTCGCAACTTTAGCAAAGCTATGGGAACATCCAGCCAATGCTAGCTATTGTCTTAAACATCAAAATCCGATTTACAAGTACTATGTCAGTAAATAGGAGAGGTCAACTATTTTGGGTACAAAAAAGGTTTTTCTTGGTACGTTGAATTATCAAATAGGGTGCAAAGCGTAACTGATAAGAAAACCCTTTTCTTTAAACTTTTGTACATAAGTACATGCCAGTCAATACTAGTATTATTTATTATATGACTGGAAGTCTTTTTTTGCCAGAGACCAGCCCCGCAAAACAAGGTTTTGTACTTACGTACAGTGTGAGTACTTGTGACACCTCTTATGTTTTGTGTTGTGTTTTTTGGCAGACTTTCTATTTGTCCAGGGCACAGAGGTCATCTTCAAAGTAGCCCTGTGCCTGCTGAGCAGCCACCAGGGGGAGATAGTGGAGTGCGATAGCTTTGAGAGCATTGTGGACTACCTGAAGACAACTCTTCCCAGCCTCACTCAGACTCAGATGGAGCAGACCATTGCCAAGGTGGGACGTCTTGGGTGTCTCGTAGTACTGTTTGCTTCATTTGAGTTTTCCTGCAAAGTTAATAATGGTCAAAAATCAATATTCCCTCCCATCTTCTATGCATCTCATGAGCTTTCACATAAATGTCCTAAGCATTCCTCGCACCATGGTGAGCTGCACAAGACATGCATGTGGCGGCCACCAAACCTGTCACACCTGTTCAAAACCTGATATCATATGTCACATGATGTAGATGTTATTACAAAAAAAAATCAAATCGATATTGAAAAAAAATGACATTATCATTGAATAGAGATTTGTGACAAGAAAATCTGCCGTTAATTGGTTACTTGACTTTTTGCACACAAGTCATTTTAAGCATAGTTAATTAAGTCTCTGGCCTCTGAAACACATAAAAGAGCCTCAATTAAGAGCCCATGTTTGGACTTCAGTTTCAACTGAGGTGGACATGGAAGGAATGAGTGTACTGTAGTACGTCGTAGAATGTAATTTGCCGACTAGCGTCACCACGGACACGTGAGAGGGTCAAAGCAGTTAGCCGTTGCTTCAGCACACAGTTTAGAGGTAACATTGATCAAAAGTTTTTAACATGTATTATCTTATTTTTTTCCCCCAAAACTGAAAACTTTAAAACTGTATTTATTATTCTGTTCCAAGGTCACCATCATAAAACTTGCATTAACTTTACAGGCAATGTTTAAGTCACATTTTACCTTTATTTTAGTTTGTTTGTATTTTGATTTACTGCCATACAAGTGTAAACAAAAGTAATTACTGGAAAGGGTACCAAAGCCTGATATCTGACAAATCAACGATAAATAAGAACCCGCTCTATACTAAATTCCTGATTAATCACTCAATGTACTGTACTGTTGAGTGTCTCACAGTAACACATTGCTGGTCGCCAGGTGACGGAGATGGACATCTCCAAGCAGCTGCATGCATACGAGGTGGAGTACCATGTGCTGCAGGACGAGGTGGCAGAAGGTGGCGCTACGCCCGACGACTCGGAGCGCCTGGACAAGTTGGAGAAGACTAATGTGCAGCTGAAGAAGCATAATATGGAACTGCTGGAGAAACTTCAGGTAAACAGCATCCGTTTGAGTAGGTGGCTGTTGGTTGCAAGGTGTAAGGTCTCGGATTTCCTGTAGATGGCAGTGTCACAAAACTTAAAAGAAAAAATAAAGGCAGCGCATGTTCAGAGCAGTAATTTGTCACTACTGTATATTAATTGAGCTTTTTTATGATCACTACTATCTTATGCAATATAGTAGCAGCATGCTGTTATTGTGGTTTGCAAGTCCGTCTCACAGTTGACAAGTTCTGGATTCAACTCTTCCAAAAATGTCAGTTTTCAGATATCTGTCAAGGATTATTATACTAAATCCTGTTTGAGTTGCCATGAGATTAGTTTTATTTCATTTGTCATTTGAAATATTTAATACTTTGTATGTTTACATATTTATTTTTATACAGTAATAATCATTAAAGGCCACCTATTGTGTGTTGTGTTTATCCATCTGCTACACAGTTGACAACTCCCATGGTTGATTCCCCACAAAATTGTTAAACATCAAATATATTCCAAATATATTACAGTGGGATTTGGGAAGTACACTATCATGTTGTTGACAGTAATATTTAATGATACAACAATGACTTATAAGACACCCAATGTGTACTGTGTATGAACATGTTGAAATTCATAATCATCTTATGGTAGTAAGGAATACTTAATACTGCACGTTTTATGTATTTATTTATTTACTTATTTTTTCATTCAATTTTCATAATTTACGATTTGGGCAGCTTGGTTCCAGATCATCTGCAACCCTATTAAAGAGAAGTGCTAAGCAAAATGGATGGCTGGATGGATGGCTGGATGGATGGATGGATGGATGGATGGATGGATGGATGGATGGATGGATGGCTGGATGGATGGATGGATGGATGGATGGCTGGATGGATGGATGGATGGATGGATGGATGGATGGATGGATGGATGGATGGATGGATGGATGGATGGATGGATGGATGGATGGATGGATGGATGGATGGATGGATGGAAATATGAAAGAACACTATCCTTCTGTGATGTTTTAACCAGGCGGCCCGGCAGAAGATCCAAACCCTGGAAACCAACGTGGAGAACTTCCTTTCCCGCGAGAGCAAAATGAAGCACGTGATCCGCACGCTGGAGCAAGAGAGGTCGACCCACCAGAAGACAATCGAGCGCATGCGCTCTTGCCTCCCGCCTGATGTACTCACCGATGTGGAGATGACCCACATCAAGGCGCCAGCGGCGCCGGACGCAAAAGCCAAAGCCGGCGCCAAGAAGCCGTGATTGCGAACAAAAGTGTACAGTGACTTGCGGAGAGGTGTAGTCGGACTCCAGTTTTGGCACACACACGACACTACTCGATCACATCGATTTGATTATTGTACAGTGAAACATCTACGGTCCGTACCCACAGGAAATTATGGGGAGGAGAAATAATCCTGGGTCGAACTTGACATTTATTAACTGTACAATGCAACTACTTGAAGTCACAATTTCATTTTCATCTTAATTGTGTCTTCCTTTGACCTTAGGGATTCCACTGTTAACTCTTCGTACCTTTCACTTCGCCCCAACAAGGTACAGCCCAAGGGTTAAAAAAAAGAGAAAAAAAGGTCTTCTACCCCATCGACAACCCGTTTTTCATATTTTCCAATAATGGATCTTTATGTAGCATTGACTGTTGTGTAAAATCAAGCACAACACCCCAGAGTGGATTTTTTTTGAAGTAACACTCACTTTTCTTACGAATGGCTTTGCTTTTATTCACTTGAAGCTTTTGCTGTTGTCGTTGAATGTATTTTTCGTCCAAAGAGATTTTTCTTTCGTTTCCAGAAAAAAACGACTTGAACTTTTCGGAATGTCTTCTTGTCCTCTTTAGGAGGAAGTGCCTCTTTCAAAAGCTCAGACAGGATGTGAGGTCGTCTGCCTCGTCGGTTTCCTGTGTGACTGACCGCAGTGTCGCCTCCATGTCAGAACTCAATCAAACAAAACGTTTGAGGTGGAGGATTTGAAGATGACTTTCCTTTTTTTGCTGCTTTTGCCAAACCAAAACTCTTCTCACTCTGCCCTTGCGAGGGTTGAACAACATAACACTTCATTGATTGTTAAGAATGTGTTCAATTGTGTCGAGTTGATTGCTGATGTCTTGAACATGGAGAGCACTATATAGCTGTGATAAGCAGAGGCACTCTTAATTCACTCTCAACCAATTTGCTGTCTAAAGAAATCCAACGTGATGTCAGTTGTGGCCTACATCCACACTGTGACAAAAGAATCACAACTTCTTTTTTTTCCTGTCATATTAAAGACTTATTTCTCAAATAATTGAACTTTTATCATTTTAAAATCTGTCTGTACTGATTCACGATCCACTACTTTACTGTCTAAAAATCACATTAAAACAAAATAATTCCCATAAATATTTACTATTGATTTTTATAACTGTTTTTTTTCTCATAAAGTGCAACTTCATTCTCTTATTATGACTTACAAACAGAAGAACAACTTGACATCAGCAAATACCAACGGATTAGAAACATTGCTCGTCAAGAAACAGTATTACTTTTTTTTCTTAAAAAAAAAGTTAAATCAACAGACTGAAACCAGCAGAGGTGCTGTCGATTTTGTCTTGACTAGTTTGCTGTCTGGAGAAGGCTAATATGACATCACGACAATTATCGTAGTAGATGTGACATTGGCACGGGAATAGGAGCCCAAAACATTCAGAGAGAGATTTTCTCATCTATTTAAAAAACATGAGCAAATTAACAATCGATGACTTGATGGTTAATTTTCCCCGTGGTCGGAATGTTTGTACAGTTTTTTTTGTTTTGTTTTTTGAGCAGGTGAATTGATGTCCTTTTGCTGTGTGCTAATGTGCTTCTTAAGTTTCCTTTTCACACTTTTGTTTCAAGTGCGCCACCCCGTTTGACTCACCTGTTCCGGTCCTGACTGAGAACGAAACATCCCCGAAATGAAAGCACATTTGATTCCGTCTGTCAGCCTCCTCAGCCTTGTACAGATTTGTGTCTTTGTAGACTCAATTTTAAGTGCTATGAGTGTGGAGTGTTTTTTTGTGGGGGTTTTTCTTTTTCTTGGCGTTTGCATATGTTTACCAGCACTTTGCCTTGTTTTTGTTTTGCTCAGGTAGTGTGCTGAGTACCGGTGCAACACGTTTATCTCCAGTTTGCGCTACTTGTCGGAAATTGTCAATGAAAACCAAAAGTGTTTGGTTTGTTTTGGGGACGAATAAAAAAGGTTTTGTATGTTCTGTGGGATTTTTAACTTGAAAGTCAAAATATTTGTCCCATTTATGGGATTTTACAAGTACTTGCACTATGCTGGAAAGAAACTGATGGACTACCAGTCCAGAATAAAGTAAAACATATTAGAGAAAAAAATACATTTGGGGTTGGCATGGAATGAAATTATTTCTCAAAATAATACAACTTTTAAGAATAATTCTGCCTTCCTCCTGGAGTTGGCAAATAATTACTAGTGTCTTTAAAAACACACATTTTCCATTTATTACATCTTAAGTACCATTACTAAAATTGAGCCTATTCCAGCCGTCTTCGGCTAGGAGCTGGGGTACCCCCCAACTGGATGCCAGCCAATGGCAGGCCACACATAGACAGATAGTGTCGAAAAACTATGTATCAGTTTGTGCATTGTCCTTCTAAAGGGGCTGGAGGATGGGGTGTGAATCCCAATAAGGGTCAAGTGTTTGATTGTTTTAATTTTGTAAAATATAATCAAATAAAAAAATATATTGACAAAAACAGCTGGATCAGTGATCGACAATTAGGGTCGTTCGCCTACTCGTACTGCCCCCGATTCATTTCTGAAAATAAAAATATACTGTTGCTCAGCCATTGGAAGGTGTTATACCAGTGTTAACCACAAGGAAGCAGTCATCGCTCATGAGTGCCTCCAACCCCCAGGCTAGAATTGTGAAGAAGAGTGTGTCATGGTCCAACAACATCTCAAAAGTATGCAAACAACAGTGATTGTGTTTTTTTCCCCGCAGCGATGACAGTGCATGGGCATTTAGTAAAAAGTCGTCCTCCCAAAACATGGATTTATTTAACGCTTAAAAGTGTTTCAACTGTGCATGGTGGTTTGTGATGGACGCATCCAGGACCAATTTAATTGCTGTTCACACAGGTGAGTGAGCCAGCCTATTCGTTGGGGATTTGATTGTCGTTTTGGAAAACATATGATAGGATAATATAAAAAAAATACAGTTGAGTTTTGTCAAAATAATGCACATAAAAGTTCCAGGAATTAATCTTGATTTGTTTTGCAGCAATGACATTTTTGTTATACAACTGGTTCGGAAGTGTGCGGTCCTACGTGCCCCCCAAGTAGCGCTGATGAGTAACAGCCCCCTCCTCCATAAAAGTTGCATTATCCTTGGGCTTGCTACATAAGCTCCACGAACATATTATCGCCAGCTAATTCGGGATTTTATTATTTTACCCGTTTGCGTTGTCTGGTGGCGCACTGGCTCTGAGAATGGCAACTTGGGAAAGCAATGACAATTCTCTTTTTGGAATTATAATTTTAAATAGATTTAAAAAATCGATATCTATATTGCACATTACCCAATTACCATAAAGTTTTTATTTTTTCATTCTTCTTATATTCTCATTACAAAGACATGTTATTGTAAAATTATGTTTTGTTTTTAAAAGAATGCACCAAGTTTTCATGAAATTGCAGCACTTCTTGAAACTTTGTTGTTAGATTAAACCTAATAAATGTTGACTTTCCCTCATGTCACATTATTTTTTAAATTTGTATCTCTTCAGAATTTTTTTCATAAGATTAGAATTTACTTCTGGGGGACTGGGCGGGGGGCTGGATGCTACTTGGAAAGAGAAACCCTCTTCTTTTTAGAAGATTGCATGTATGTTTAGCTTCCTCTCTGGATTGGATGTAAAGTATGTTGACCAGAATGAGTTCCCCTGCCAACAGTGGTCTCTGTTAGTGAACCCCTCTCCCGATAGGATGGTCTAACCGGTAAAGTGTGGTCCGCAGTCAGACTCTGCAAGCCTGTAGCTCATCACGCATCCAGATGACCGCCAACCGGCAGCCTATCGCACACTAAAAACAAAGGAGGCCACATTCCTCGGGTATTCCCACACGAGCGTACATCCTGGAGCAGGGGAAGAGCGGGACACCGGGGTGGAGGAGTGGGGGCCGGCGGGGGGTCCAATGGGGACTGACTGCGAATGACACTTCCTCTGCCGAGCGTCTTATCAGCTCTGTTCACGCTCTTTTATTCCAAATGCTCACCCTCTCTCTCCATCTCCTGCTTGATCTGGGGTCTTGTTGGGATGCTCACTCAGGAAAATGAAGCAGTAGTTTTTTTCTTGCTGTTGTTGTTATTGTTGTTGTTGTTTTTTAATATTACAGTAAAACTTCTTTTCACAGGCAGTTGGGAATGAGCCCTGCCGCAAAAGGCAAAGTAAAGAGAATTACATAGGAAAGGTTTAGAATTAGAAGTTTGGAAGAAAATCAGTTTTGTTTTGTTTTTTTTGTCTGAACGAAACTCCCCAAGTTAACATAGTTCCTTGACACCAAGATGCCACAGGATGGCCAAAATATACATTTTTTGTCTAAATTAAATTCCTCAAAGAACTTAAACAGAGTTGTTTGATACCAAGATTCCTGAAGATGGCGCTTTAACGTGAGCACAAAAATTGTGAAAAGTGAATTTTTTGCAGCATAACAGAGGATAGCCCCCCCCACCCCCGAAAATAAAAACATCTATGAATATGTTGTAGCGTGAATGTGTGGCCTCAGTGTGTATGGTAATTACTGATGGTAATACCCTCAGATGTGGGAAAGGAGATCCACAGTAACCTTTGCATGTTTCAGTCATTTGTTGGATGCCGGGAGATTATAAACCAAGCACACAAACGCAAAAGCTGCTGTCAGCCTCAGCTCACGCCCAGTTTCTCACACGGGGGGCGGCATGGCTCACTGGTAGAGTGGCCTCTCCCAACCCAGAGGTTGAGGGTTCAATCCCTGGCCATAGTCAAAGTGTCCTTGAGCACGATACTGAATCCCCAGTCGCTCCTGATGCTGCGTCATCAGTAGGTAAATGAGGAAATATTGTTAAGTGCTTTGAGTACTGTATAAGTGACAGCCATGTACCATTTATGCATACTCACTGTCACACGTTGCCCTTCACACAAAAGGCACAATGCCTAGAAGCCTTTCCAAAACAAAACAACTAGGGACATTCAAAAGCAATATAGAGAAAACAAACTGTGAAACAACTTACGAAAACCTTTAGAGTCATTAAAAAGTAAAGAAATAATAAAGTAGCTTTCTAAAATGACAACAAGACTATACAGTCAAATTGATTTAATCAAAGGGGGGGAGGGCATCGTTTTCACTTACCCCGGTACTATATTTGATTTTTGAATGTATTACCACCGATGAACCATTCATTCTATAGATGTTCAGGTACCAACTACATTATGTATTACATTTGTGTGCGTATGTGTCACAAGGGGCTTTGGAGGTCGATAGCAGCAAACGGGAGGAAAAGTTGATGATGTAAGCCAGCTGCGAGAGAGCCGAGCAGCTTTAAGAGTGTCCTCGTGCCTTATATGGAAATTTTATCTGCTCCACTCCTGGTGCACTCCCAAAACATTGTTCTAGTGGACCACAACCACTGTTATGAGTAGAACAGGCTCGCTCGTCATTTGCTTCCCAGCATTAGTAAGTGTGTGTTAAATGTGCAGCAGAGTGATAGATGCAGATGGAGAGGTTTTTTTTTCTCCCCCCCCGGAGGGAGGAGACAAGTACGGGAACGGGAGGGAAAACAGCTGGAAGGGCTGGGAGACCCAGGTGGGCTCCGTTGGGTCCAAAGAGTGAATATGGCTCCCTTGAGACCTCATTCACACACGTGCATATGTTCAGTAGTATGACCCTTGAACCGTGCAATTAAATCCGTTTATTTGCTGTGACGTATTCTTCGTGAGTCACGTCACTCTTTGGTGGCGCGAGTCCATCCTCATAAAATTCAAAATCACGCGCCGGAGAGACCATAGTTTCTTTCTTTCGGCATAAAACACAGTTTTAGATGGCAGAAACACATAGTCTTTCAAAATATGTTTTTTCCTGACATCACATCCGCTATTTACCGATTGGTTCATTCCACTGTCTGTTTGCTCAGGTTTGCCCCACCTCAGAAATGCCATTGCTGTGACTGTGACCACTCGTGTTGATTGGGACAATCCCCGGTGTCAGCGAAAGACCTGCAAACGTTTTTGGCATTGACTTTTATCACTCGGTTTGTTTAAAAAAACAAACCAAAAAAACCCAAAACATATTTACCGTATAACTTGGTTTGTTGGAAAAAAAAACATATTTTGAGGGGTTGAATAATATGCTGTGTATCGTGTTAGGTGCGCTTGCATAAGTCCGATCGCTTCTATGTACCACACCGAAAAAAAAATGCTTCTAGGGGTGGAAGTGTGGCGCGCGCACACACACACAGTCTCACACACACATGCACACACACACACACACACACACACACACACACACACACACACACACACACACACACACAGCCCTTCATACATGCACACCCATATTCACTTGCCTGCATATAGCACAACAGTCATACATTTTTAAACGTGTGTTAAAATTATCGATACGAGAAAACAAATTTTTCCATCAAAATAATTGTTTCAGAAAGTTTTTTTTAGAAGAAATGGCTGGCACTCCGGGGGTTGGCTATGCTGCAAACGATGACATTGAATTAATTCACGATCTTTTCTTCGTTTTTACATGTTCAATAAATAAATGTCACGAAAAAAAATTCCATCAGAATGGCCAAGGGAAATCATGCGGAACTCATTGAAATTTGGAAAAAAGATAAATTAGAGAAATAATGAGCTCTTGTTTATCGTGGGGGTGATGTTCCAGGCTACTTGACTGTGATAGACAAAGTATGCAAAGTAATGACCAAATATAAATTTTAGTGTTCATAAAGTATTCAGTATTTTTCAAAGCTTCATGCATACAATACCAAAATATATGCACGTGAGGTATTATTTTGTCCATGTTCTACTTGTGGCTGAATGTATATGCACCTTCCAAAAAAAGGGGGGGGGGGGGCTAAGTGTTGAAGGGACATCAGAGTCAAATAATGAGAGCGTAGCCTCTGCTGGTTGTTACTGTAACCGGCAAAACCGTTATCCACGTTGCGATGAATGACTCAACGTCAGTTGTGACAAACATCAGGTCATGCGTGAATATGTGCTTGTATTCATTTTGTTCACTAAAACAATTGAAAGTGCACCAGTGGCTGTGTTTATCCTAGACCAAGTTAGGAGGATTTATTGTTGATTCTAATTCACAATCGTGGTTTATTTTAAATTAGCTAACAATATTTACTTCTCTGTTGTATAATTTAATCCAGTTGTGCCTGCTTTTTGTCTTATTTTATGAAGTGTGAAATAGATCTCAAACGTCGGACATGATTTGTCTTGTATGGACTTTTTCCTACAAGCCGGCAATGGTCTGTGTGGAAAAATCATCGCAGCAAAATCTTGCAATACAGAAAATAATCCGCAATATCAATACAATAAATGCATCCTAGATTTACACATTCAATCTAAATAATCTTGTATGCAAACACTTGAGTAACAAGAGGAGGGCATTAATAATGAGATGCAACCCGAGATCCTTTGACCTGTATGACTGAAATCTCAGGCGATCTAAACGATAAGAGCTGCAGAGTCGAGGCCCCATGAGCCCTTTGAGCTTCATCACCTGGCCTCACATCACCTCCGCTATGACTCAGACACGAGACAGGCGAAGGAAGACTAGCGAGAGACACCGAAGATGCCGACGGCCTCCAAGGAGGGGGTGGTCAGACGGACCGGGAATGAGTCAGACGTCCTCCTACGTGTCGCTCGATTCAATGGAAGCACAAGCATAAGATCCAGGTTGCTTTATCTGGAACTTGTAAAAGCCGTGTAATGGTTTTTATTCTGATGACTCTGATTGTTCGACATTTACAGCCTCAACAGTGAATGCAGGATCGAAATCGACAGGAATATTTTGAGGTGACAGCAGAGCTCTTTTTATACAGACTGTAAAAAGCTGACATTTTAAAACATTTATTGTCCTCTCTTTCAAACCGGCCGCCTCTTTGGAATGAAAGGACAAAACTGACCGGAAATTATTACGACTTCTGAAGTCGTAACGGAAGCCCCTGCCCTTAGAGAGGCAAGATTGTACCTGCGTCGGAAAAGTGGGAGACGTCGGGAATGTGACACTCACTTCTCCCGCCCTGTTGTGCTGAAAGCAATCCCGACCTTGGCCCTGACGAGATGAAAATATCTGAGACTGTAATGACATGTTTCTCCACGAAAGCTCACGCATTTGTGGAAATATCCCGCTTCGCTGTGTTCTGTCTGAAAAGCGAAAGTGGATCAATGCTGGGCTTTCTGTTACTCTTTTGCCGATTTTGAGCTGTCTGGTTGAAAGATGCTCAAAAGGTAACAGATGCAGGACAATGCGTGTGCGTGTAAAGAGATCCTGGAAAGGCGGGACAGAAGTGTCAAGTGTGAAACTCGCTTCTCCCTCCCTGTTGTCTTGAAAGCCACTGTCGCAAAAGCAGATACATGCCAAAAGAAGCAGAACGATGCTCGTTTATGAAACAACGCGATGCTGCTGAGTGTCAGCGTTTGCAGGAGCTCTGTGTGAAAGAGGCTTTAGTTCAAGGTTAAACCCCGGATGACCCAGTCACATGACCGCGTAAGCGAGGCGTGGCGTCATGAGAAGCGCTGACATCATACGGCGTGTACTTCCTCTTCACATGACCGCGGGGGTGATGTGATGGGCGAGGCTGCACACGCGTGACTCACGCACGACGTGACGTCAACCGCTGAGAAACTAGATGGCAACATTTTCATTTTTCATTTTATTTTCGCAACCTCCCTGAACCTTCGCCGTTGGGTTTACTTGGGGGGGAGGAGGGGGATCCACAAGATAAGACTCTGCGATATGCATTCCTTTTCCACAGCCTTTGGCCTTTTCTTTTTTTTCCTCGCTAAGCCACCCAGCTGTTTCAGTGAGCGCGGACGGACACACTGGATGTTATTGTGTTGATCCAACAGCGCCCGAGCAGGGAGGGGAGACAGCTGTACTCTTAGGGCCCACGGCGGTCCGCCATTACTGCCAGCCATTGCTCCCTTGTTCAGCGTGGTCAAGCGCCGCACCCTGGAGAACATCCGCTGATCTGATTTCTGCCGGTCCTTCCATCTGACTGCTCTCCTAAACATACTTGGCCAGTCTGAGTTTCATGCAAATCGATAAAAACTATTGCTGGTAGCTGATTTCTTAATTAATCTTACATTTGAGAATACATGGCTGGACGTGACACGCATACTAATGGTTGCTCACATTGTTCCTGTGCCTTAGGCTGGGTATACACAAAAAATGCTGTTTTTGACTCCAATTTTGTCCCTTGACTGATGCTATTAGGTTTGATACAATTGTCCTCTAAGATTATCCATTGGGTTTTAATTGTTTTAAGTGTGAGTTGCTTGAATTGTGGATTTGTGCCAATAATATGATCTGAAACGAGTCGGCCCGACAATCTTAAATATTAAACACAGGGTCGTCAGATGCTAAGAGCGCCGTGGACTATTTTCCAAAACAGGTCTTGTCTTGACAACTTCGCCATCTCACTACAGTCACGCCTCCGGTCATCTTTAGAAACACTCGGATAATATGGGCGCATACCCGAAAGTATCTGTTGTTGTTGTTGTTCCTCTGAAGATTTTTGAGATTGGTGGGACAGAATCTTGACGTCTTTGCTGAGATTAAAAGAGCACCCCACACACAATGCGACCAGAATTATTGAACCCCTGATGATGATCTTAATGTGTCGATCCTGTCAAACATTAAAGGCAAGGAAAGGCAGCTTTCTTGATGCACTTTTCATCGGCAAGGCAACTCAAAACATGCGTGGCAGGTAAATGGAACACTTAAAATTGTCCGTTGACGTGATTGTTAGTGTAAATGGTTGTTCGTGTATGTGTGCCCTGCGATTGGCTGGCAACCAGTTCAGGGTGTCTCCCGCCTACTGCCGGAAGACACCTGGGATGGGCTCCAGCACGCCCGTGACCCTTGACGATAAGCTCATTAGGAAATGGATGGATGGATGAAAACATTGACAGTATACTTGAAACTGACTTCACTTCTGTTGGCAACGTATTCCATTTGTGTGCAGCATCACATTGAATTGCCGCTTCACCGTGTATGCTTTGAAACCTGAGTTAGCAGACCTCATTATCTTTTTTCTGGTCAGATTCTGAGCTGCATTATTCTGAAAGCGCTGAAGTTGTTTGATGCTCTTTTGAGGGACTTCAGTCAGGGGACCGTTACAATAATCAAGTCTACTGGAGATAAAAGCATGGTGAAACTTCTGGTCCGCTTGGAGTATGAAACCCTTCAGTCTGGATATATTTTTCAGCTGGTAAATGTCTTGATTTGATTGATTTGATATGACTGCTTTCAGATCGCAATCTATCAGTGCCCCAAGATTTAAGATTTCAGATTTGGTCTTTGGTTGGACTTTATTTAAAAAAGAAAAAGATTTCCTGCCCTCAGTCTCCTCTTGTGTGTAATCTGTCCCCTTACTCTCGTTCTCATCGGTTGTTGTTTGTTCACGTGTCTCATTCTCTAGAGATGGACTTGCCAATGTTTTACCTATTACACACTTTCTATAAAAGCTCTCATTTTTCCATCTTTACTAAAGATGCAGTTCTGCAAGACTGAATGGAGGGACAAAATTATCCATCTTTTGAGTTAGTATCAGAGACCGAATGAAAGCCTCTTTCATGTAGCCTAAGAACGATGTAATTTTTCCACCTTTATTTCATGGCATTATTCTGAATAAGCAACATTGACACAATGAACGAGAATGTTGACCAGGCAGTATTTCACCTCAGAGCTGTAATGGAAGCCCGGTTTATGCTACCTATGAAACCTAATTGTTCTGTATAAACGTTTCCTCAACCTGGCAACTTTCGGCCTTTGTATATAGTATGAGAGCCATGACGGAAGCCCCTTTCACACAGCCTTCCAACGCCATAATTTTCCGTCTTATTTATTTTTTGGATTAGGCCGGTTTGAATAAACAACAGAAACACAATGGAGGGAAGAAATTCATTTGGCAATTTTCCGGCTTCCTATGTAGTGTCAGCGTTCATCGTGGGATTCATTTGAAGGAATTTAATGTGAACCAGAAAAAAAAGAAGTGTAACAGGTTTCTGGAACAGGCTGAACTGACGGAATCTGAGCGTGGGCACACAACAAAATCCAAACTAAATAAATACATCAAAGCCACGCTCTTGAGTTGACTGTATATATACACACTCAAGGTACAGTGAGACTGTGCTAATCCCGATGAAGATTGGGCGTCAAATAGAAAAGCTGTGAGTTGTAATTAATGTTACACTGGTGAGAGGATGCAATGTGCGGCCTCTCTAACAAGCTCCCACTCAGCCCACTGGAGGCAGGCGGGAGGGAGGCTGGGAGTGGGAGTGGAGTGACTGCTACCGAGGCTGTTAGAGCAAGTAGGTTGGATGTGTCCGTGTGTGTGTCCGTGTGTGTGTGTCCGTGTGTGTGTGTGTGTGTGTGTGTCCGTGTGTGTGTGTGTGTGTGTGTGTGTGTGTGCGTGCGCTTGTCAGTGACTGTGTGAAGAGTGTGTGTGTGTGTGTGTGTGTGTGCGCGTGCAATGCGTGTCCTTTTGTGTGTGCTGTACTGGGATGTGGAAATTGAATGGAGCCTTTCACTTGGGCTGCTCGTCTCCCTGGGGGTGGGGTGGGGGGACGGTTGCCATGGTTATTCTGGAATCCTGCCGCTAATGGGTGGGAGTTTGTGTCGCTCTGGCAACTTGGCGCGTATAGGCTGGAATAAGTGTGTGTGCATGTGTGTGTGTGTGTGTGTGTGTGTGTGTGTGTGTGTGTGTGTGTGTGTACATCAGGTGTAGTTGAATGGACACAGGAGGTCATGTATGCTCTATGTGTGTGTGTGTGTGTGTGTGTGTGTGTGTGAAAGAAACTTCACTGGATGGGTTAAAAGTGTGGATACACAGCTAAATACTGAATTCATCTTATCGACAAAATGAAGGCACATACCGTAAGTGGGTCTTTACGAAGGTGACATTTCTCTTTCGAAGTAAATTGCTTGACATACGTAATAGCTTTTGACAAATGTGCCCGATCATTTCCTCAAATAGTGACCGACCAGAAGTTTTTTTTACTCAAGCGCTCAGTATCAGGTGTCTATTCAGAGAATTACGATAACGATACATCCGCAATCCAAATTATTCTACCCGATTACAGCATACTTATTTGTACTAATTATCACCAGAGTAGCGATCAATAAATAGCAGTACATAGAAAAATATCTATCTGTCTATCTATCTATCTATCTATCTATCTATCTATCTATCTATCTATCTATCTATCTATCTATCTATCTATCTATCTATCTATCTATCTATCTATCTATCTATCTATCTATCTATCTATCTATCTATCTATCTATCTATCTATCTATCTATCTATCAAGAGAGAGAGCGAGGGAGAGATATTTTTCTTGCAGTTTAAAATTTTTTGGTATGGAGTACCCCAAAAGTAATAAAGTATTCCAGTTATTTTAATATTAGAGTACTTGGATTATGTTACTAAATACATTTGTTAACAGGTAAGTAGTAACTGTGTATTTCATATCATCATGGTCAAACAGTGATGAAATAATGCTTCCCTTTTACAGCATTGTTGCGAGCGAGAAACAATGCAGCCTGGCTCTCCCTGTATCCCCGTCACCAACCCCATCCTCGCCTCGGGCGAGAGCAGTGCCTGGGTTGAGTGACGGAGGAACCTATGTGAAGTGAACGCATAATGAGAGGTTACATCCTGTCTTACGTTTTTGCAGTAAGATTGGCAATGCTTGTCAAATCTCACAGATGAGTTGCGCTTTTCATGCAATTCTTTTTTCTTTCATTAAGACCAGCCGTCTTCAGACATGCTGAGTGTAGCAAACTTTCAGAACGAAAAAAAAAAATCACATTTATTTAAAATAACAACTTTGTGAATACAAGATTATTCTCAGAAAATTACAATTTATTTTTCTCTTTCTTTTATTGTGTTAAAAAAACTTTATCCTCACAAATTAACCACTTTGGTCTTGAAACATTACACCTTTTGTCCTCAAAATAGTCTGCCGCTGTTCACAACTTAAATATCTTCAAATTACATTCTTCTCGTATTACATTTTTTTCTTTTAATATGACAACCTTATTCTTGTACAATTCATATTTTTTCATGTCACATAACAATTGCATTCTTTTTTTTATGTCTATGACACGGAGCATGTGTTACGCATAGCAGAAGCCTAGTGACTGTATTGGCAATGTGACCACATCGTCCAGGTACTTTAGTGCCAGCGTTGTCCTTGAGGGGGATCAAGCCTATGATAGTCACGCAGATGTCTTGGCTGCTGTTTCTCTTTTGGGGGACTAATCCATGTACTGCACCAACCCCCTTCTTAAAGAAACTCGGCTTGGCCATGTACTCCTCTTCCATTCCATTCATTATATGTGCCTGGAAAACACAGTGGGGGTTCTTTGTAGCTTGTCCAAAATGAATAAGAATATAAAGCAAAAGGCAATATTATGACTATGGCGATGCGTGACACAGTCGGTCAACGCATACACTGGCCCATGCGGCAAAGGACAGGGATCAAATCGTTTGTCACGAAACTCGCAGCTGTCAACTTTGATGCGTTTTGTGATGAGAATTTGGTTGGCGGGTCTGATCTTCCCCCCAAAAAAGCAGTGACGAGAGGCTGGCTTTGACTAGAAAGGCCCTTGAGAGGGAGACTGATGCCAACACCATTTTAAAATAATTCAGAGAACACTTCCAAGTATGTCGCTGGCCAATCAAAAGCAGAAAACTTGATTGATGCACGAACATTTCCTTTGAAAGATACATTCAACTGTAGCTGACCTTTTCATAGCAGCCAGTGGATAAATTCAATTTTCAGAAATATCAGTAGCATTACCAATGTACAGTAAACTCCCACTATATTGCAGTTCAATAACTTTTAAAGTATATTTTTAAGCAACTGTCTTCATATATTTTTACAGTACAAGGGCACATCTGAAAAGAAGGTTGCTTGCCTTCAATGTAGTACAGTAGTATAGCAACATGCTTAGCAGCGCCAGAGGCCTGCATGCAGCATGTAATGGAAAGCAAGAAGAAGAAGACAAAGTCAGTGTTCCCACAGAGTAGAGAGAATTTGGCTATTGTTGTATTATGTTTGTATATGTTCCTTCTCCGTGTGTGTGTGAATCACCTGCTGAATAGTTTTTAATTGCCGTAAAATCAATGCAAATTTCCGTTAACCTGTCCATGATATTTTGCATCATATGTCAGCATTAAGCTTGGAGACCTTTATAGACGGAATTATTCTGATTTGGTAGAACATTTTCATGTTTAAGTGAAATTTTTCTTATCCAGTGCAAGTGTAGGCCAATGCGCGATGTAACTATATATGCATGAGTGGAGTTTGCGCCGTCGTGGGAGTGAACACAGTCAACTTGCTTCCTGGGCATTGAAAGCCGCTCCTCTCATCCCTTTTAATTTAGCGCAGGAGAGGCGTGTGGTCTACATGGCAGAAGCAGAAACGGACTCCCTGGAGTCCATGCGGAAGATCAACACGTGCATAGTATGTTTATCAGGAACTACAAGCACACACCGATGGGTGTATGACTTAAATTGTCCAGAACTATCACAGATCACCGATGTGAAGTGGGCACGACGAGACCGTCTTCCACCCCAATTGTATTTGAACATGTGTGATTTTAAAGCAATACTTTCGGTCGACAAAATCTGGAAGAATGAGCAACTATATGCAGACGCCATTTCCGCATTTGGGCTACGGAGGCGTGCTAATTTCTGGTCACTAGTCCAACAAATTGTGCGAGAATGAAACTCTTTAAAATATAATGGAAATCTGCTGAAATGACATTGTTACTACAAATGACGTATTATTATTTGCTCCAGTTATCCTACTGCCTGCAACGCGATCAAAGCACCGTATCTCATTTCATGAACAATTTGCTGTATCACAGTAAATGGACGTGCGTGTGAGCACTGATTTGCATGGCTTATTTTCACATCACCCCCGTATTCAGTTTAAACTCCTCCTACTCACCGATAAAGCCCCTCACAATCAGGCCCCCTCCTACCTCTCCGACCTTCTTCACCCATACACTCCTTTCCACAACCTCCGCTCCTCAAAGATAAACCTCCTCGCCATCCCCGTGACCAAGCTCAAAACTTGGGGGGACCGAGCCTTCTTTGTCACCACTCCCACCCTCTGGAACAACACATCCGCAACTGTACTGACCTCCAATCCTTCTCATCATTTCTTAAAACTCACCAGTTCCGCAATGCTTTTAACACCTTTTCATCTATTTTACCCATTTTTGCTTTTTTTTCCTTCTTCTTCAAAATGTGTTCTTTAGAATCATGTATACCATATTTTTCGAATTATACGTCGCTCCGGATTATAAATCGCACCAGCCCAAAATGCATAATTAAGAAGGAAAAAACATATATAAGTCGCACTGGAGTATAAATCGTATTTTTGGGGGAAATTTATTTGATAAAATCCAACACCAAAAGCATACATTTCAGGAAAGACAATTTAAAATTAAAATAAAATAAGAGAACAACAGGCTGAATAAGTGTACGGTATACTACCGTTGCATGACTGACATGCCTGGTAATGTCAGTAATGACATAACATATTAAGAGTTATTCAGATAACCCTAGCATAAAGAACATGCTAACAAGTTTACCAAACTATCAGTTTCACTCCAAATCACTAAATCCAATGAAATCTTCATCCTCAGTGTCACTTTTAAACAACTCCCCCAACTCGGGAGGTAGACGATGCGCCGCTTCCTCTTCTACGTCGCTTACGTCAGACTCATCGTCGATTTATCAACACAGGCCCAGAGCGCCCTCTTCTGGTTTAATGTGAAATTAACATGTGAAATGACATAATCATGTGTTAATAATTTCACACATAAGTCGCTCCAGAGTATGAATCGCACCCCTGGCCAAACTATGAAAAAAAAAAATGTGACTTAATAGTCCGGAAAATACGGTACTTTGCTTGAAAGTGTACATTTTCATCCCTCGTTTTAAACTCTTGTAGAGTGTCATTGAGTATGATGAAAGCACTTTCAAAATAAATGTATTATTCTTAAAAAAGACAATCAATAATAATAAAATAATGACAAGCATATGTTACTAGCTGCAGGGTGAGGATAAATGTTCCCACGAAGCTTTGTAGCGGAGTGCCTCATGTGGACGGTGGGGTGAGCAAAGCTTCGAGACTCAAAGAGATCGCCTGATGAGCTTCGGCAATTCAATTTTGCAAGAGTTAAATTGTCTCAGTGAATGTATAAACTTTATATCTCCTTTGCAGTACTGGCTCATTGGTAAACGTGTTAAAATAAAAATGGGAATAAACAAAAGCCTGAAGATCGTACGCCTCTGTATTTTCCATCAGAAATATGTTGTTGGCTGCTGTGTATCGAGTCCATTTGTACAACATGGCCAATTAGTGGCCTGGCATGCACATGACAGAGGTTTTACCCGTTTGAGGTGTATTGTTTGCACAATGGTGCTCTGCTCTGTGCATGTGAATGTTTTTGGTCATCCTAATTCGCAAATTCAAGAATTGTATTTCTATGTTGTGGCATCCAAGAATCACATTTACTCCTTCCGACTTGACAAACACTTCAGCAAAGTTGAGAAGCAGCAGCAATGGCCTTCACTCATCAGAATTCTCAACACCTTCGAAGCAAGCCACTTTTTTGTCAGTTTCTTTTAGAACCTCCTCCCTTTTTTTTCTTTTTCTTCATCTGCATGCTTTCTCCCCTCAGCCCCTTTCCAACCTCTGCCAAGATTTCCACTCCGTAGCCCAGACAGCCTCAACCTTGACTCAGGGCCACCCCATTCTCTCAGCAGCCAACTATTTCACCGACCGCAGCTTTAACTTCACTGCTCCGCCTCGCGGCACCACTCGGGGGTCTTTCTGGGAAACCGCGGTATGAGAGGAGAGGGGGGTCGATCAGACATCCAAGGCCCCCAAAAGACACATACGTCAGTGCAGGCAGTGGACTTGCAGGAGTCGTTTGGTTTCATTATGGTTGTTTTAAATGCTTCTCGGCATACGTTGGAGGTGTAACTGATTGGACAGCCAACAGATGAAAAATGATACTGGAGATGGTTCAACACATTCATCCAAGAGTGTTGAGTATATTGGCTCTTTTTAATCTGTCACATTGCTCTTCGGAAACTTTAAAATGCTGAATTCAGGAGTAAACTTTTTCGTGGGATTTCACAAACAATTTGGGGATGAGGCACCACTTGGCTTTTGGCTTTTCATCATCATTAGGACAAGTGATACAAGTTTTAAAATACACAGACACACACACACACACATATACTGTATATATATATATATATATATATATATATATATAGATAGATAGATAGATATTTATAATACAGTTTGCCACAATTCCAAAATTCAGACATCCATCACCCCATAACGTTGAGCAATTTCTTCATTCTAGTAGTCTAGGTTAACACTCGCTGTACCAAAGAATTCGGCCTGGGATAGAAAGGCCCAAATTTAGAAAGTTTCATCTCCTACCCATTGAGAGTGAGTAATTTGAAAGTTCTCACCCAATGCACGCTATCAAAAGGGAATTTACAAACAAATTCTGAATGCAGCAGGTCACTCCATCGATCCGATTGACTTGAAATTTCTCATAAAACAGAAATTGACTCAGACCTAGATTGAAATTCGAAATGTTCCTTTCCCCATCCACCCTCTCGTCCGATTCAACCAGTTGATTTGCTGACATTCTTGCACTCCCATCAGTTTTCCACTTGTAAACAAAGAAGTTGGTGAAAGAGTCGTTTGTGCCACTTTTCGCTGACTCGGTAATATTTGTGGATTTGTGTGGATGAAGGAGAATACATTTGTGTGCGTGTTTTTTTCTTTTGGGCAACAAGGGCCCACACTAACCACCCTGGGGTCTTGTTATCCTCCCCTATGTCTGAGCTCTGGGGGCCACACTAATGAATCCTACCGTTGCAGAAGCTCCTCCGGCTCCAGTCGGGATATCTAGAGGGCTCAACCACCGTCGCCCCGCTGCCGCCTCCTCCCCTCCTCCACCTCGACCGCAGGTCCAGCTGCAGCGTGAATGAAGGCGGGCTGCGATGGAGACACCGAGGATGGTAGGTGATCGCACTGAATAATTGATGTGCCCAGTTCACTCAGGAACACCCTCAGAGTTTCTCTGTGCACACACACACACACACACACACACACACACACACACACACACACACACACACACACGCACACACACGGCTATACACACCTTCTCTCACACTGATTGCAAGGAGAAATATGCCAAGATTCTGTTATGTGGCTGAAAAATGTGAATTACTGTCGAGTCCCCAATGCTCACTGTTGAAATTTCTCCCACCCTCACAGTTTAATAAGATCTTGGAATAATTCCCTAGTCTATACCATTTTAACCAGGAGAGGAAGGTGAAACCATCATTTTAATTAGTATTTAAAAAGAATTACAACAGTTCTTTCCGGCTGACGTGATATTTCTCATACACAACAAATGATTAAGCACCAATTTAACCCCTATCATCCTATAAGTTTGATCGACGTGAAAGTTCTCAAAGCAGTAAAGTATAATCCCATCACTGGACCGTGAATTTTCACCAGATGGGACCCCTGTTATTAAGTTCAACAGGTCACACCAGTCACGCTTGAAATTCGATTGGCCCGAAATTCAAAGACAACTTCAAGAATTGGTGAAGATGTACAATGTGGTGCTGATCCAGCCTTGGGGGGGTCTGCACGCTATTCAAAGTCATTTGAGTTTTATTCCTCTTCCACCTTGTGTTACATTCATCATTTTTCTTACCTGATATTAAACTTAACAAAGAAGGTTTTTGTCCATTCCAAAAATGTCTGATTAGCAAATATGAACCACTACACAAGAATCCAAATGGTGAGTGAAGTCAGTCTGATAACAAAGCCAAACAAGGTAATGTGAATTTCAGCTTGTTAGCTTACTTGTGAGTTGAATGGTGGGCCTATGTGCAAGAAAATCTGAAAATAAGAACTTGTTTATTATTTCTTATTGGAAAATAAAGAAACATTACCTCCAAATATTCCAATGCCATCGTACTGATTTGAGGAAACACACCCCGTTAACGAGGCCCGGTGAGACAGAGCAATGCAGCTGCAGAACACTATTGACCATCATAGCTTTAGTGTTATTGATAGGATGCCACAGCACCAACGCACAGGGGCCATAATCTTGTGTAAACCAGCGCAATATTCAAAAAGTGAGCAGTTACAAAGATAATAATGTGCACTTCTTTGTTTCTATAAAGTAACCAGTCAGTATAATATCTGGCACTTTGACACCACCTAGCTATTTCAACTCGGTTTTGCTGCAAATTGTTATCAAATTGGAAATATCGGTAACTGTTGTCATCATAAAACATTTATTAACTGCACATAAACTGTTTGATGTTGTTGTCATATTTTTGAGATGGTGTTATTTTACTGGCATAAAAGTCAAGGCCATGCGAGTTAGCTTTTGGTTTAAAAACAAAAAAATAAAAACAAAAACAAATGAAATGTGACATGCAACAGTACTTTTTCTTCCTTCTTCTCAGTGCAACCACTATTTTCAATGCTGAAAGAGGGAAACTACAATAATTCCTGACACTTATACGGAGCGCTAAGGCCTCAAAATACACTCGGTGTTGTATGTATTTGACAGTAAGCATTTATTCTTCAATCAGTTCTTCTCCTTTTGCCAGAGCCTTTTTTACACAATTATCTGTACTGGTACTTATGTAAGTACAGTGTGAGTATTTTTACCACTTATGTTTGTAATAAGTGTCACATAAAAGCCCCAGCTGTACCTAATCCAATGACCATGAAGATTCTGAATGTATGGCTTTCATTTTTAGAGGCCATGGGGAGGCGGGCTTGCTTGTATTGTGTGTGTGTGCGTGTGTGTGTGTGTGTGCGTGTGCGTGTGCGTGCGTGCGTGAACACTTGTGGAATGCCCCCCAGCAGAGGGAAGACTTTTTGTGTGTTTATGGGAGCATTTTGGCATGAAGAGGAACGGTCCTGCTCCACTGAATAATAGAATAACGGCAGGATGCGCTGCGGCAGTGGGAATATCCTCAGTCAGTGGGTGAAAAGTATACCCTAAACTTCAAAAGTTTTTTTTTCCCCCCCTATTCAAACCATCATCACGCGAGCCGTCAGTGGGCCTCATGAGACCTCATTTCATCCGGCACCAGACGATTCACAGTCTAGGCAGACAAGTCCAGTCTTTCAGTGCCATGATTGTAATTCACCAACTTTTTGTGAAAAAAGTAACCAGAGCGAAAGTCACGATTGCTGAGCTAGCAACTGGCCTTAGCTGTCGACTGGATAAGCTGTCGTGTGCTTGACATTTTTCAAGCAGGTTTCTGGTTCCTGTCTTTGTTCCCGTGGGCTTGATGGAACTTTCAGACTGAGTAAATTTTTGTGAACAAAGGACTTTATTTTTGGATCTTTTGTGACAGACAAGAATAAGATAATACAGATGAGTAAAGATGTGGCCTGCTATGTTTGCATTTCGAGCTATCCAGTCACATGCTCATCACTTGTGAAACAGGTTTCTAATTCCTGTGTTTGCTTGTTTGGACTCCAATTAGAAGCTGGTGCTGCACAGGACATTATATTAAATCTGGTGTGACCAGTCTGTTGCCTTTGAATCCATCTGTAGACTTCTCTGTCATCTTCACGCATTCACTGTTGATTGGCTAGGTGTCATTTGCTTGTTGCATGTAAGTCAGGTTTCTACATTGTGTCTCCATACCCATTCACATTGGCTCACACTAGCTTTTTTGTGAACGAAGCACTTTGATTTTGATTTTTTGTGACCATTGCGGTCCACGTAAAAGCTAAGATCGATGTCCGCAGATGACAGAACATGGTTGTGTTTGTATTCACACTCTAATTAGAAGAGCATGTCCCGAGGAACATCTCGCAAAGCCTGTGACTCATTCGCTGACAACCCAAATGTGAGAGCCGCAACTGTGGCAAGTTTTTTTTTTTCCATCTTTTCTTTCTTGTGGTGAATATGAAGCACGAGCATTCCTCCCCGGGCTGCGCATTAGGCCGGATGCCATGCACCTTCGCCCACATGCCTCCCACCACCCGGCGCCCATGTATATAAATATATAGAGAAGGCCCAAGCTGCAAGCATGCAGATAAAGACTCATCTCATTGATGTCGCAGAAGCTCGCTGGGTGAAAAAAAAGATACGTTTCTGACAAATCAGATTAACCAATATGAATGCGAAGCGTCAGATATTACATGCAAATGTGCAGATACAAGCGTGCGCGACCGTAACACCTGTTGGTACTTGGAATGTGCCTTCAAGCAAAAACAAGGAAACATGTTTATGATTATGATGACCTCTTTGAACGGCACATCATTTATTATACCCCAACAGAGGAAGTTGATTACATCACCATTTCTGTTAGTCAGTTACTTGGCAGAATGATGCAAAAGTGCAATGTGTCACTTCCAGTGGAGGCGTGAATCATCAGCCAATAAAATTTGTATTGTAGTTACTACTAAGGCTCATTATAATGAACACTACGTGAATACATTATGAACAAATCAAGATTGTGTCTATATGCGCCCTGTAATTGATTGCGACCTCTCCAGGATGTAGTGCGCCTTCACCCCTAAGTCAGCTGGAATAGTCGTCAATACCGTCTGACCCTGAACAAGGTAAAGGACTTTGTTTTGTTGGTGTTTGCCACGGGGCAGTACGCAAGGGCGACAGCACCCTGGTGCAGGCTTTCCCATATTTGGAAAAGTCTGCATAGCAGCCTACCAGGAAGTAACAAGGGGGCTTCACCTGCTGGTTGGTCTAATCCTTTTAGAACTCTGAAATCACTTTGCCACCCCCTTTCTTACTGGATGCACCATCTGACATCACCACAATGCCACTCTTGGGGTGTATTCACACCAGAACAAAGCTGTGGTCCGCTTGTTTGATCCATACCAAAAGTAGACGGTCATTTGTTTGTCTGGTGTGGTTCCTATTCACAATGTACTGTACTTTTTGCAAGTGAATTAAATTCCATAAACACATCAAAGCATTGTGATGATCAGTGCTCCCATTGGACAGAAATAATGAGAACTGCACGCAGACATGCATTTCATACATGCTGCAGCCCTGCTCTATCTACATGTTCACGATATTATTAGAGCTGCAAAATAATTGTTCAAGAAGTGTAATCAATGACAGTCACCAGAGGTGGTCAATTTACAAATTATTGCCGGTAACAACCATTAACACTCACAACCTAGGGACAATTTAGAGTGTTCCATTAATCTACCGTGCATGTTTTTTGGATTGAAAACTGGAGTACCCGGAGAAAACCCACATAGACACAGGGAAAACATGCAAATTCCCCAGAGGAAGGCCAGGGTCCGGAATTGAACCCATGACTGCACTGTGAGGCAGACGTGCTAACCAATCGACGACGGTGCCGCCACTTACATTTCACATACACTTATTTGCCTATCTAGTAAACTGTAAAGTACAGCGGGAGCACCTAAAATGCCCAAAAATGTCAATTTAAAATCTTACCGTAAGCACAAAAGATTAGAATCCAATCCAAGTTTCTGGCACTCCTACTCCTGTCTCTAAATGCTCCTGGTCTTCTTCTTCTTCTTTCTTCATTGACAGACTCCATCTTTTTGGTGCACACTGCCACGTTCTGTAAAAGAAGCACAAAGTGTTTCCATGTGAAATCAATGGAAGCAACCCTGCTTGTATTCAGCCCCGCGGACAACCACATGAGACAGGTGGTGCGTGTTTCTGTCAGTCATCACCAAAACAGGCGTCCGTCAGTGACGGACTGAGAATTCCGTCAGTTCTTGACCCGGTTAGTGATAATTACACCGACGAAAACCCACTTCACTCAGTGAATAAAAAAATAAAAAAATAAAAAGAAGTTCACTTATTCACACTTCTTTTTATTTTTTGGGGGGGTCGGAGGGAACACCCAAACCAAGTTTTTGCAGAAAACAAAGCACTTGCGCATATTAAAGAAACTTTGGCGTTAAAAAATAAATAAAATAAAAATAATATTATAGGTGTTAATTATATGTGGGTTTCCCCAATTCGCGGGCCAGCTCGGTCCCTATCCATGCAAAAAACAGGAGTCCATTGTATTATTTCTGCCTTTGTTCAAATTTGAAAAAGATTTGTTAACATTTTTGGGTAAATATTGCATGAAGCTTGAAGACTAAATTCAGGCCGATGCAGAGAGTAATACATGCTTAACTGTAATATGCAAAATAAAGAGTATGTGTAAATGCCTGTGAGAATTCAAGCCCCACTCTGCTATCTGTTTTTTATCAGTGAGGAACAAGGCTGTTAAAATTGCTGGGAATGATGAGCTCGGCCCGTTAGCTTGTCTTGCACTTTTTACCGTCCCTATGAAACAAACTATCCACCAGCCCCCTTTTTCACCAGCACCTCAAATGAGATCTCCCTTTCCCGGCCTGTTTCTTCTCACTCTCTTTGTCTTTTGCCGTTTTCTTGCTGCCAGACCTCCACTTTACAAAGCCCCACTTCCTCCCCCTCCTTCTTCCCTCCTCACGCCTTGGCAATGGGTCTCCCGGAAAGGTAGAGAGCCTCTGTGCGGTGAAAAACCCAGTGCAGCATCACAAGGGCCAGGCTGGCTACACGTTCAAGTGCATGCAGCCAAAAGAGGCTTTCGAGGACATGTTCGTGAAAAGGGAGAAAGGGAAGGCGCGGGGGTGAGGGGGAGTCTTAAACAAAACAACCAGCGTTGTCATGACCGCACGCCCATGTACGACTTGCAAGCGGCAAGGGAGAGATTGCGCAGCGGTTACATTCAGCCAGATCCCACAGGGGGATCAATAGGGAACATCTGGGGCTGGGGTGGACAGGGCAGCTTTTGTTTGCAGGACTGACACCTCACCCACATTCTCTCCATGCAAGGGAGGAAGGAGGAATGGTTTAAGGCGGGGTGGAGGTTTTTATATTTCCTACCAAGGGAGATTATTCAGCACCTAGAAAGATCGTCATTTATCAGAAAATGGGACAGGAGATACTTCATAGATGACATTTCACTATTATAGAATTTTCAACTCTGAACATTTTAGGTAAGGTACAGAACGACCTTCCCCTCTAGCTACACATCTACTTTGTGAACAAATACTGTGCAGCTCAGCCTCTGGCGAGCGGACAGTGGATAAAGATATGATTTTGGTACTACACAAAACGTTTTTAGGCGGCCCAGTGGACGAGTGGTTAGCGCATCGAACTCACAGTGCAGAGGTCGCGGGTTCGATCCTGGCTCCGGCCTTCTTGTGTGGAGTTTGCATGTTCTCCCCGGGCATGCATGGGTTTTCTCCGGGTACTCCGGTTTCTTCCTCCCACATTCCAAAACATGCATGGCAGGCTGATTGAACACTCCAAATTGTCCTTAGGTGTGAATGTGAGCACGGGTGGTTGTTCGTCTCTGTGTGCCCTGCAATTGGCTGGCAACTGTTTCAGGGTGTCCCTCGCCTACGAAGACAGCTGGGATGGGCTCCACCCTTAGATAGCAGAGTGAGAACCCTCCCCCAAAAAAATGCCGCTGAAATTGAGTAAAAATGAATGTTATTTCAAATAAAAAACTGAAACTTCATTTTACATTATAAAACTAACTATAATTATAATGAAATGTACTTACTTTTCATCGGTATCAATTAATTTCACAGACAATATTAGCATTCATGGTTTATTTGAAATGGATTTATTTTGTTATTCTTGTATGACCATAATGAAAAAGGAAGGTTGAGCAGTGCTTAGGGAATTGGTAATTTACTTGGGAATTGTAGTTGACTTTTTTAAAAATCTTGCACTCAACAAATACTCCATTTATTTAAAAAAAAAAAAAGGTAATTTTAAAACTAATAAAAACTAAAATTAAGCATTTGGGGGAAAGAATTGAATAACAACTTACCAAAGGCACTTTAAAAACGAATCTAAAAAAATAACTGGTTAAAAATACTAAAGTCAAAATGAAATATTAACCAACTATAATGAAAAACCCCAAACTATTGTAACCCTGATGCTGTGAGGGAAGGAATCATATATCCATTTTTGGTCTTTGAGGTGGGGTACACCCTGGCTTGGTCACTAGTCACACAGTGACACATCTAGTTACCCTGACTTTCGTCAATAGGGTTATGTAGAGCCGAGTAGATACCACATAATGGAAAAGGGGATTCTGGACCTGCATGGCCTCTCATCAAAAATGAGCCTCAGGCTTGAGTCTGGGTCCCCGCACCAGTGATGATGAGTCGCAGCATTTCTTCAAGCCAGCCAAATGTCTGTAGCCACTAGCCAGCACATGTTGTCTGTGATGAATTTACTCTTTCTCACTCTCTCTCCCTCACACACATTTGACTCCAAAGTTGAAATGGAGAGAAAGTATGTGGCCAAATAGGCTTTTTTTTTTTTTTTTTTGAGAGTGCAATGGAAAAAAAGATGTGGAGAGTGGATGAAGTGAAAGTAAAAAACTGTTGGAGAGATGGAGGGGAGGAACGGTGAGGTAATGAGGCCAGTGACTGGCTCTACACCTCATCTCGGTGGAAACTAATTGGGAGAGAGCTGCAGGGCACTCATTTGAGCACTCTGCTGGGTAAATGTAGTGCAACCATCTATGAAGGGTAAATCAATGTATTACTTCTGCCTACACCTTGCTTTTTTTTCCCTCTTCATTCTTCCCCTTCGCAATAAGATATGCAGCTAATAAAAATTCAATTGACTTGCACTGTGCTTGTGGGCATACAACTATCGACCCAAGTAGTACTGCTGAGAAGTTCTACTAGTTAGCAAGAAAGAAATACCGAACCACCAAACCTTGAAAGTTTTTGTTAAAAAGTGTTACGTTTTAAGTTGTCTGCATATTCCAGGTGTTGTGACTTCTTCAGTGGTGTGTACATGCGTTATCTTTGGCCTTGAAAGAAACAAACACAGAAGAACATTGTCTAAGACTAAAATTAAGATTAGCCAGGTTCATTAGGACCCTATTCTTATGAGGAAATGTGTTCTAATATTACAAGAAAAAAAACAGTTACAATGAGGGGAAAAATAAATTAAAGAATAATTACATGATCATGTTTTTTTAGCCTTTTATGTGAGTGCTCACCATGTAATTACTTTCGTGTAAAAACAAAATTATAACATGAAAAAATACTATTAAAATATAATAAAATATACAAAAATAAATAATAATTAAAAAAAAAAAAAGATCACATAAAATACAGCAATACACACCAACTACTGTGTGTCATGCGCGTTTTCTTCCATGGTGGTATTCTCCACAGTGAGAGAAATGAGAAACAAAAGTACATTGCTACCCCTTGCAGAGAGCCCAAAGGCAGGCTGAAGAAGGCAGCCAGAATTTGGGAGGTCTGAGGTAGGATTTATCCACACCCTCAGGCTTGGGGATAAAGTAGGCCTTCACAGACTTGCATAAGAAAGGAGTTGTACACACACACACACACACACACACACACACACACACTCAGAAATTCAATGACGTCGAGAGACAAAAATGAAGCGCATAACCATCAAATGATGCATTGTTGATCATAACATATTTTGCAAATGTGTGTTGAATTTTCTCATCCCGCCTCTCATTGTGCTACTTGGAGGCTTCTGATCTGCACTGTTTAGCCCCGTATGCCCCCCCCCCCTCCCGCCACTCCTCATACTCCCTTGTGGGATGCCGCTCACCGCTCAGCCTCCTGGGAAATAGCTGCGGATAAGTTATTCAATTACAGGGCCATTATTGGCCCGCTTGCTCTCTGCGGACGTCGCTGATGATGATGCTGTGATTACATCGCCGCTGCTCCTTTCGGGCTCTCATAGCCCACAGACCAGTAGGTGCATTCTTGCACTTAAACATGTTCAATTTGTGGTGTTTTTGTGTGGCGATGCAAATCTGTGAAGTCAAGAGTAAGTCAGTAAATGTAATCGTCTCAATCATAAAGCCTGACAAAAAAAGGCAGAAAATAATGTCCTCCAGTCAAATAGAGTGGTGCCCCTACACAAATTATCTGGCAAAGCAGTGTATTAAAAGCCTTAAACTTTTAAATGAAAAAAAATCCAGCTCAAAAAATGCGTACCTCCCCATGAACATCGAGAGAATAAGGGGAGAGTCAAAGTTGAACTTAAAAGAGGCAGTGCCACATTAATTATTGAAGTAGGGGAACACAAACATTTTGACCCATTATGAAAGCAATGGATTATACTCGTCTGTTATCCAGGAGGTTCCTTCCGGGGTTAGGAGGATGATGTCGGATGATGGGAGCAGACCACCATCCGACATCATCAGATGGGGTCCATCATGATTCAAAGAGCAAAACAAGAAAACAAAGTCATGGAATGTCATATTTGTTTTTGTTTGTTAGTCACTGTGTGAGCTAGGTGTCCTTCCTGATTAATAGAGGATGAAATGAGACTATGTAACCAAACAATTGTTTTTGTTACTTTTTTGGGATGTGGGAATTGATTCCATCAAAAGTTGCAAAAGAATTGGAACATCATTTTACTTTGTCAATCGGTTTGTTAGCGAATAATCTACTTTCTGGATCATGGAGGATAAATTAAAATAGGACCCGGCCATTTTTGGGGGGCGGGGGGGATTCCGTATTTGTGATCAAAATAGAAAACAATTCAACAACAATCTAGCATAGTCATATTTTAGTTTATTCATCTGTCATTGCACAGGCTACTGTACTTCCTGATTAATTAATTACGGAGTTGTGTTTTCTGCTTCTATTTTTATTTATTTTTTGGCCTGCTTTTGCTTTAACTGCTAGTCTCTCTGATTTGTTTTCTCTCCTGGAATTAAAGGGTTGGCTTGACCAATACATAAGGGAAGGCTAAGAAACTAATTATTACATATATTTGAATATAGAAATAAAATGCAGAAGGGGCATAAGTCAAGGCTACACAAATTTCTGGTGGCTCTACAGCACCCGTAGCCTCGATGTAGTGCCAGCCCTGGACAGTCAGATCTGTGCAACGCACAGAAAAAAAGGGTGCATGTTCCGGAAGGCCACTTTTGTCTTGTCTGGTGGAAATCTAAGCCTGGATGGTTTTTTACGTCTTGAACTTCAACAAAACGAAAGCAGTAGTTATGGTGTTTGGTCCCAGTGGCCCTTGTGCATCCCAACATGTTGACTTGGGGCCCCTAGCACCTTATCTAAAGTCAACAGTCTCGAACTTGAGTTACAAATTAAACAGTGATTTTGAAATTGACTGCAAAATTGCTGCTGTTGTTGAATCCGACTCTTCTTTTCCAAGTATTATTTTAGGCAGGTGGCTAAAGTAAAGCCTCTCCTTTAACTTCAGCACTTAAAAACAACAATCCACGCCTTTGTTACATCTCAGCTGGGTTTCTGAAATGCACTTTACTTTAGAGTCAGCCAGTCCTCCCTCAAGTCTCCCCAGTCGGTCCAAAATACTGCTGCTCATCTCCTTACTGGAGCTTGTGGGAGGGTGCACATAACTCAAGTTGTAGCCTCCCTTTACTGGCTCCCTGTACATTTGAGAGTTCATTTTAAGATTATTTTATTTTATCCTCCAACTCTACGTACCTCCACCTCTACGTACCTGCCTCAGGTCAGCAGACCAAATGCTACTGGAGGTTCTAAGGACTAAGTGGAGCGTCAGAGGGGGTCGAGCTTTTTCTGTTGCTGGTCCTTCCCTTTGGAATGAGCATTGGAGATCTTTTGTTGTTTTGCCGGATGACTCTCTGCATCATTTGCGGATTTGTTGTTTTATCAGTATTGATACAAAACTGACATGACATTAACTCAAGACTCTTCATGTGATTATGCCCAAAATGTACATTTTGTTATCGTGGCTTTGTTGCTGCAGTGCTAGAGTGGCTCCAACTACACAAGACAAATTCGTTGGGTTTTTAACATACTTAAGATAATTTGGTTTGTCTGTCAGTTTCTTAGTGACTTACTGTTTTGTGGTTCATGGAGAATGACTAAAGACAATAGGACTGTGCCATATTTCACTTTATGGTCGAGGACAGTATTCCATCATGACTCAGATGGGAAAATAAGAAAACAATTGTGGGAATTGATATTTTGTTTTTGTTTTCTGTCCATTTCTGAGCTAGCAGGCTACTTCCTATTTAATGAAGGATGACAACAACAATAGACATATCACTTTTGTTAGTTTGAGGCAGGCGACATGATTCATGACTGCTAAACAAAACAAAAAAATTGAGAACCGTATTCTGTTTTTCTGTCTGTTCACTCGCGAGCAGGCTACTTCCTGGTTTATGGAGTATCACTTCAGACAATGGGACATTTCAACATTGTCACTCAAATGGCAAGAAAATGTGCCATCTCTGAGGACACAAATGACTAATGAGAACCAGCATTTGCTTGTGTTCGATTTTTTACTGCATGCAATACTGTATTTGAAATTTCTGTTTGTGTATTAGTGTAAAATCGATTGTCACAATAGCTTCTCATCATTGTCACGATCAACTCTTTACTTTGGGAACATTGTTATTGGCAGGAAAAAAAAAAAAAGAAACAATGCCACTTGAGACAGAAGCAGGGAAGCCGCGATGCCTCAGCACGCCAAAACTCCACACACACACAGACCCCAAATCCAAACACAACGCTTCTCACGGGACAAGTGAGGTGCTCTTTAAAGTGCTGCCATGATGGGTCTGCCCTATCTAACCAGTGCAGACCTACAGATGCCCTCCCCGGGGGAACGGGCTGGAGGGGTGCAGGGCAGCGGGCCTGGAGCCTCATCTGCTCTGCCCAGAATACAAATAGGTCACACACACACACACACACACACACACACACACACACACACACACACACACACACACACACACACACACACACACACACACACACACACACGCTGCTGACCACGAACAAGAAGGGGTTCTGCCAGCTGAATTCCTCCATTAGCAATGATGGGAAGGGCCATCTGGTGTCAGTGTGGTGAATCAAGCAAGTTAGCATCACACACACACACACACACACACACACACACACACACACACACACACACACACACACACAGCAGATTTTTTTTACGATTGGATGTTGTCTTATCCCAAAGAGAGGACAGTGCAAAGGAGTATTTAATAGGGCTATTCTGAAAAGGAAAAATCGAATTGTACTTTGGAAAAAAAAAGCTTACGTTTTTGATGAAAAGTTGTGTTTTGAGAAAAAGTCACAATATCAAGAGAAAAAAAAAATGTTGGCCAAAGAAAAGGCAACAAATGTATGAGAAAAAAAAGCCACATTATTACGCGGAAATAAGTTTTTAATCTTAAATGAAAAAGTTGTAAGTATTTGATAGAAACTGTCTTATTCTAATGAGAACAGAGGAAAGTGTTGTCTTTAGAAAAAAAAAAGATTTTTGAGAAAGCAGTCGTCCATTCAAAACATCACAAAAACACAGAATTAGAATTGTCAGGAATTTGGAGAGTTATACTATTATAAGACAAAACTTTTAAATAATTACATTTTTAATTATTACTTTCTTTTTTTTAGGTCAAGCTTGAAACCTTACCAGAAAAAAAACTAAAAGGTAAGATAGACTCCAGACTCTTGAGAGGAAAAAAAGCATATATTTGGAGACACAAGTTACAATTGTGTGAGAAAAAGTTGAAATCTGATCAGAAAACTATATTTTTACTGAGCAACAAGTCAAAACCATGAAAAGAAAATCATTTTATTCAAGAAAAATGATGCAAAACTCTTGAAAAGTTGTAATTTGACAAAAAGTTATTGCAGATTAATGTTGTGATTTTTCAGGAAGAAAAAGTCAATCTTACACACAATAACACATTTGTTATAGAAAAACGTGTGAATATACAAAACTAAATTACATTCTAAACAAATGATAATAATCTAAAAATAGTCATCTTAAATAATCTTAAATAAAAATAACGTTCCTTTACAATGATCCACATCGCAACATCCCACAGAAGCTCTGTTTCTCAATTATTTTCTGTTACGCCCCTTGGAAGAAGAAAACATTTTATACCCCCCAAACTCTCCAACAAATCGTCTCATTTATCAGTAAAATTGTTATCAGTATACCTCTGCGTCGCATTGTATCCTTATTAACAATAAAGAAAACAAGAAAGAAAAGAAAATAATCATAGAGCCGCTTATAACGAAGAATAACTTTATTAACATTGTTTTTTTTAGTCTGTCGTGGAAAAGATTTGACGTACATCAATATGCCTGAAATAAAAAATAAAATAAAAGCGAACGCCATTGCCACCTACTGTGGTAGATGTGCAATTACACTTGTCTTGTCGAAAGAAAGCATGTTCCACACCCCCTAGCATCGTCCCACAATTTGAAAAGGACTTCAACTTTGTAAATGTTTAGTCCGACGATTGCATTTGCATTTGTCAGCAAGTTATCTTTTTTAATTTTTTTATCAAGGTTACCATAAAAGTGACAACAGAGAGCATTTGTGAAGAATACTCCATTAAGAAGTTTTGAAATCCAATGCAAATGAGCACTTACCAGCATCACATTCTTACGCTTTTATGAGTGAGAAGAACCCTTCCTGAGACGAGAGACGGAATTTGCAATCTCAGCACCCAAAGTTTACAATCCACTCTAAACATCACAGACATTGTTTCCTACTGTGTTGCACCACCGCACTCACCCTATGCGATGTTTGCCCTGTTTTGGAAATTCCAAGGAAAGAGAAAAACTTGAGTCACGTTAAAAATAGACATTGTTTAGCTGTGATGTCATCTGTGAGCTCTGAAGTTTTTGTTTCCTTTTCACTGCCATAGTGGATCGCGGGAAGAAGCTTATTGTTTGTTTTGGCTTATCAAAGACCCTGGTCTGAAAAAGAATCAGGGAGGAAATAAAAAGTATTTAATTAAATATATGCTCTCGGTATAAAACAGAAGGACAGTTTTGCAGAGTTTGAACACATCTTCAAATATGTCCCATGGGTAGTAAGGAACACTAATAAAAAAGTCAGATCTTGTTTCTGGAGGGAAAAAAAGAAAAGCTGATGAGAAAGTTGTAGGATTTCAAAAAAATAAACAGTAAAATGATTCTCATAATTTTAAAATAATGAAAATGTGACAAATGTAGAGAGAAAAGATCTATAAAAGATCTATAAAAGATCTATATATATATATATATATATATATATATATATATATATATATATATATATATTATATATATATATATATATTTATTTATTTATTCATTCATTCATTCATCTTCCGAACCGCTTGATCCTCACTAGGGTCGCGGGGGTGCTGGAGCCTATCCCAGCTGTCTCCGGGCAGTAGGCGGGGGACAACCTGAATCGGTTGCCAGCCAATCGCAGGGCACACAGAGACGAACAACCATCCACACTCACACTCATACCTAGGGACAATTTAGAGTGCTCAATCAGCCTACCATGCATGTCTTTGGAATGTGGGAGGAAACCGGAGCACCCGGAGAAAACCCACCCAAGCCCGGGGAGAACATGCAAACTCCACACAGGGAGGCCGGAGCTGGAATCGAACCCGGTACCTCTGCACGATGAAGTCGACGTGCTAACCACTGGACTACCGGGCAGCCCATATATATATATATATATATATATATATATATATATATATATATATATATATATATATATATATATGTACATACACACACACACACACATATATATATATATATATAATTGTGTGTGTGTGTATACACGCACAGAGAGAGAGAGAGAGAGAGAGACATATCGATGTATGTCTATGTATGCAAATCATATCAATCCTCCATGCATAATATATTTTTAATGCTGAAATATAATTCCTACTATTCACATTTGAAATTCTTTATTCTTGTACAAAACGACTAAATGTGAAGAGCTCACTGAAATCAGAAGACTCCGCCTGAAGGTACTTCATGTTGCAGACATGCATGGAAACTTGTGTGGTGTCCAAGACCTCCACCTGCACAAAGTGGCGTCTGGATAAGCGCTCTGCCTTGTTTGCGTGTGTGTGTGTGTGTGTGTCTGCGTGTGTGCATGTGTGTGAGAGACATACAAGTGAACGGACATGCAGGGATGGAACCTTCAAATAAATCCCACAAAAAGTGAGTTGGGAACAAGGAATTGATGTGACGAGCAGACGTTGGCCTCGTTGTCTCTTCTGGAGTGCACTTCGGCACTTGCACCCACAGAGATAAGTCCTGCACGCCTGGCCCGGAAATATATCAGGCATCCTTGTCTCCACCCACTACAGTCTTATGCCTATCCTTAAGGAGTGTTTAAAAAAAAAAAATCATTTGTTGCGCAGCAATCTGTCTTTTTGATTAACACCCCCATTCACCTCTCTTTCTTCCTCCTCCTCCCACTCTACGCACACATGATGATTTAAAGGGATGCCAGAAAAACACTGTGACAAGTCTAATTTGGGCCGCTTGGGAGAAAGAGCGAGATTGAGAGGGAGGTGGGGGGGGGCGAGTCCATTCTCCACAGTTGGGGCGAGAGTGAAGCTGTTGCCATGGTGATTCGCTGGCAGCTCGCGTCCTCGTGTTTGGAGAGCACTGGCTGTACCCAAACGCCTGGGAGGGGAGGAGGGAGAGAGGTGAGGCGGCGGTGGTGGTAGGTGGGAGGATGGGGCGGTTGGATATGCAAGGTCTAGCAGCAAAAGCGCAATAGAGAGGTGGCTCGCACAACTGTTGATGACAGGCTTGACAGCTGGGAAAGGGGACGTGGGGTGGGGGGTCAAACTTGTAGCGCTGCCATGAGGTTCAGGTGTCAAGTGCAATGTCATGTCCATTTACTTCTTTCAATGTGAATAGCCATACTTCATGCAACTTCTTGTATGTACTGTATTCTTCTCTCCGCACCTCCCCCCCTGTCCACCCAAGTACTAAATTCACTGAAAAAAGTCCCAACCTTACGAGAAAAATGTGAACCTGTGAGACAAGAGTCATAGAGCTATCCACACCCGACTCAACATGTCAATTAGTTATGACATGCCCGCTTGGGCAACACTGGCTGGTTCATTTTGTGCACAATTAAAAAAAAAACTTGCAATTTTTTTGAAGTTGTTTTTCTGTTTCTAATAAATGCATTTTTTATGTCTTGAATTTTCCAAGGTAACAATACAATGTTACCTTGGAAATATTTCACAATGAAAGGAATTTTTGAGACAAGATAAACTCTAAATCGGTCAAGAACAGCCATGTTGTTTTGTCAAAAAGGCTTTTTTTTTTTTTTGACAAAACAAGGTCAACTTGTCCAAAAAGTATTTTTTCAAGAAATGCATTAAAAACTATTCTAGAAGAAAAAGAATATTGAGAAACTTTTTTTATGAGAAAGTGAACCTTTGAGGAAGAAGACATGCTTTTTTTTTTCTTCAAGAAATGTCACATTCATCTTCAAAAAAATGTTAAGGGAAGACTGTTGGTGTCAGACACACTATACTTATTTTCTTCTCACCTTCTTATCGAAGACCCCTTTAATCTTTTCCAAGTGTACATTTTCATTCCTGTTCTTAACATCTGAAGTGATGAAAGCACAATGCAACGGTGATTTAGTTTGCAGACGTGCATCACAGATCCCAGTCATTTTAGCACGAATATCATTCTGTCACACCCAAATAAAAACCACGCTATGATGTTTTGAAGGCCTATAGATAGATTTTCCCAAAATGTTGACCTGAATTTGTAATTGTACATATTATATAATCTGCACCATTGTGTACGAAATGTTTTGTTAAAAATACAAGTTGGATGAATTCCGTTTTTTTAACTGAAAAGGATGCTTCACTAATTTTGCCATTTTCAGCAATGTAACGTGGATATACTGTATCTGTTTCTAATAATTGTGATAACTTTTTCATAGCAAATTAACGAATTAATACCTTTAAAAACATATTTTTCCACTTGCATGTCTACACGTGTGTACGTGTGTGTGTGTGTGTGTGTGTGTGTGTGTGTATATATATATATATATATATATATATATATATATATATATATATATGCATAACGACCAATCACGGCTCAGCTTGTAAACGTCATGATTGACTGCGACCTGGTCTACCTCTCTCTCTCTCGATATACAGTAATACAGTATATATACTGTGTATATATACTATATATATATATATATATATATATCGAGAGATATATAGATGGATAGATCACATATAGATATAGATAGATAAATATTTCACATCAAACTTAGAGGCGTTTACATTCACGTGTCAGTGCACGTTTCAGCAGGTCGCAGAGCGAAAGCCGGCGTCCGACACTTGATCGCTGTTGTCCCGCTGGCGTGTCCCTTTCACCGCCCCTGCCCCGCCCCCCCACCCCCAGCGGGAGGCTGACCTTGGCAGGGCCTGACAGAGAGACGGCCCGCGGGGGAACCGTCGAGCTCCGCGCCAGCCCACTCGGTCTGTGCAGGTGTACTGACGCCTGGACAAACACAAATGCACAGCGCCCACCCAGTCACACAGACAAACGCATACACGCACGTACACACATATATATACACACACATGCAAATCCACTGGACCGGGGGAGACACCCTCGGCGAGCAGATGTGGTAACGCTCTATTTCTCTGCATACTTCTTGCACTGTCGTCCTCTCTCTATTTCACAGTTATGTGACTATTTATTTTTCCATTTGCATTTTTTTTTTGTACGGCGCGCACACACACACACACACACACACACACACACACACACACACACAACCACATTTACCGGAGCAGGGTTGGAGGAATCCCATCTGCTGGTTGTAGAGCACAATATTCGTGAATTACGTCACACAAAAATCAAATGTCTCAATGACATTTTACCTCACAGATTCAACGTCATTCAAAACAGTTCTATTTGAGTCGAGTTTATACGGTACATTTCCAAGTAAACAATTAGAGAATACCTTGTGGAATTCATTCATCACAATAAGCCACTTGGTGAGTCACGCTCCATTTTTGTTTTATGCACGTTCATGCCACATCTCACATTACTAGTAAACACGCTATTACCTGTAATTGCCATTATCCAGACCTAAGGCATGCATGTTTTCAAGATGTAACTGGCCTGTTTTTAATAAGATAAGATAAGATGAGATATTTGGGGGGGATAAAGTGTTTCATTGCACAAAATAAATGTTTCAGAAAAGAACTGTACACAGTTCAATATAAAATAAAGCATTAGCAATATATTTGTAGAATAAATAAATAAATAGCAATAGCATAGAAAGCACAGCGTGAGGTGGCTGTGCTATTTCCAATGGTTACAGGTTTTCACGCATGTTTATTCAGCAGCCTGACAGCAGTCGGTAGGAACGAGCGACGGTATCTCTCCTTCTTGCAGCGCGGGTGTAACAGTCTCTGGCTGAAGGGGCTACCCAGTGTCATAAAATAGGTAAAAACACACCCAAAAAATTACATACTTTCCATCCAAAGCCAACGTTAATTATTTTGTTTTGATCACAGTTTATGTTTTTGTACTCATAACAACGTGAGGAAGATCCCATTCAATTTTGGCAAGTATAGGATCCAGATGGAAGTCAATGCTAACTTCAACTTGCTGTGCGTTATAACTCTGCAGAACAGTTTATACTCCATAATCTCCTCTTGGCTGCAGTGGTTCATGAAAGTGCTGTACTCAGTCCACTTGGGTAAAATTTATCCACGTACATTTGAGGAAATATGGCTAGAAATACACATACATGCGAATGTTAGCAGAGGCTTTTGCTGTGCCTTAGTCCTGGGCCCTTTCGTGTTATACGCCACAGTCTCCGCTTTGCTGTAGCGCTCCGCTTTCTTGCTGTCCTCAGTCTCCTTTGGTTCAAATTTAATGTTACGATAATTTCTTCAAAGTGGCATTGAAAATTGTAGCATTTCATGTGCAGTTGTGCAACATCTTTGTGGCATGATTGGCAACGGGGCTTTCTCAGTTTTTCTGAAAAAAAAAAAAAAAATAATCAGCTTTGTTTACAGAATGGTGCTCCCACAAGAATTCACTTCAAAAACTGTGTGTGAAAAGACACAATGAATTAATAAGATTCTGCTTTTAAATAATTGAATGGTCTGGGGCCTGAATACATTCAGAAAATGCTAATTGAAAATAAACCCAGTAAGTTTATGAAATCTACAAATTTGGTTAAGCCGAGTAGCGACCAGGTTGAAAAGCAAACACGGTTATGCGGCATTTAGATTTTATGCGGCAAGCAAATGGAATTCGTTTCCAGCCAAAGTGAAGTCGGCCCCAAATAGAAATACTTTTAAATCCACGTGAAAAGCTGTTTTTTTTTCTGTATTCCTTTAATTCAAATATTTTCAGCATTTTAAAAATCAATGTTACCAATCCATCGCGTCGCTAAAAGTCGCAAGTTGTTTGCAAAACAGCCACAAGCAGAGATGTCGTGGATATCGTAAGAGATATCGCCCAAGTTCATTTTGATTCGCCAACGCTTGAGACCACGTGACCATGGTGACCATGCTTCCAACATACGTTGACCCATTCGTGCAGAGCCTTCACAAGCATTCGCCACTTAGTGAGTTATCAGCATCCGTTCTCCACATGCCAGGAGATACAAAGTGGAAACCAATAAGGAGTACTGTACCCTTTGTTTTACAACAGTTGTTTGGATGAGTTACTGATACAAATAGCAAAAGAGAAAGACACATTTGAAGGCAAGGGTCTGCGTGTAAGGAATAACTTCTTTTTTTTTTTGGTTACACCAATTCATCTTCATCTCCAAACTGCGTGCGTGCGCAATTGCAAACTACTCTCATCCTCTCGGCGCACAGCAAATATATGCAACACATTCAAAAATACCAACAATCGAACATGAGCTGTACAGTATTTGTAGTTTCCATTTTCATATTTTCCATACACAAAGAAATTGAAAAGTTCATTTGTGCTTGACGGAGTGGGAAAGAACATCATAAAAGGCAGAGATACAAAGCAAGCACACATGCTGTGCAATCTTGCTTTGACCCGAAGTCACCGCTACCAGCAGACGCGGCGTTGCCCAGCGCTCGCGCTGTCCACTCGTCACCTCACCAATCCTCTCATAACTCACAAGCAATCGAGGGAAGAAGCCTCGATGCCGAGCACGTCTTTGCACAATTGAAACACAATGCCGCGACGCACGTATCAAGTGTTGACGGTCATGTGCCGTGAGATTCACATAAATTCTGGCAGCTCTATGCTGCCTCCGTCACCAATGCAGGAGCCGCTAATGATTACACTTTGGCTGGTTTAGTTAAACATAGTCAGATCCCCCGCTGTACTTCATTTCAGTTTTTACAAAAGGTGAGTTGTAAAATGCAGGCGACATTTTGTCCTGCGTTTTAAATCTGTGACAACAAAATGACAGCTTAAGGGAGTGCACTCATGTATTTCACTAAAGATTTTGTCTCATTTAAAAAGCATAAATTCTAGAAAACTTTTGCTGACTTCCCGAGGTTTATTATCTAACAAGTGAAGCATTGCAACACTTATTCAACAATTAAGTGACCATTTCAACCTCTTTTATACTGTGATGAAAAGTGTCACTCACCCTACTTGATCGTAGTTTTGACATAAGATAGCAAAGCCAGAATTTATTAACAATTATGATTGTTACAAATTACAAATTATCCATTTACTTAAAGTGATTTCTGGACATGTCAGTTTCGGCCATTCACAACATAAAAAGTAACAGGAAATCCTTCGCCAATTCTTACAAACTAGGGATAATTTTCTTTGTGTGGCAAATCACTATTCAGTGATAAGCTCTATGTCGATATATAGGTAGCTGGACTTTCTTTGTAACGCACATCATACGTTTGTCAGAAAATTTTGCAAATCCAACATTTGTTACCTTCGCAAGCATTCGCCACTCAGCGCGATACCACCTTACGCTTGTCTTCTCCTTTTTGCAGTACTGTACTGTGCTCCACAGTCTCCACTTGGTTGTAGGGCTTTGTTTTATTATTTTTCCTCTGCCCTTAGTCTCCTCTTCAAATAACTTTCCTCCAGTAGATAGGTAGAGCAAAGAAATTTGCTCCAGTAAATAAATAGAGCAAGCTCATCCTCCTCCACTGTTCCTGTTTTCTTTGCATGTCTGATTGTGGCTGATGGATTCAGTTTTGTGGTTTTCATAGTTTTGAAGTGGGAAAAAAAAACAAAAGACCCAAACTGAGCCAAGATGGAACTGGGCAGAAGAAAAGCAGCATAAAATAGTCGTCGGTAGGATAAGGATAGAATACCATACACGATACTCTGGTAGTAATATTTTCTCATATACAGTAATACCTCTCCCATACACATTCTTTAAGTTTTTCTCCAGAGTCAAATTGAAAGCTTCTCTATAGACTTGAGAATGTTCGCCCCCTCACATTTTGTTGCGCGTGACTAATTGACGAATGGTTTTACAATAATTTGATGAGATTGGGTCGGATGATGCAAGGGAGAAGTGTGCAACGCTAATAACGTCTTGATGTCTTCTGAAGCCTCCGTGATGATGCCCCGCAAATGAACCCCCAGACGCCCATATTATCTCCGAGCTGCTGCCACCGCGGGGTGACGCATTAGCAGCCTGTCTACAGTTGCTTGGTGCGTCTCAGGTGTTTAATAAGCCCTACTGGGGACAGAATATATCCAGCCGGCCCTTTTCAGCCGATACAACTCCCCCACAAGACCCCCCAAAGTATCTGCTGTCATCTTATCTTATCCTATCCATTATTTCCTCATGAAGCTCTTCTCACACCAATTTGTACAAAAGTTGGACCTTGATTAGCTGTAAACTAATGCTTTGTAATAATACACTCTTGCTACTTTAAAATTGTGTCATGGCTTGTCAACGTTATGTTTCAGAGGCAAAGTACGGTAGTGAATGAATGACAATTTAGTCGACTTTTGTACAACGGTTCCAAACTCTGGACCCACATTCCTCCTCAAATTTTGTGGCCCCAAGAATTTAGTCTAATTTTGTACCTAAAAACAGTCTAATAAGAAAACGGACTCATTTTCAGGAATCTTTTTTTTTTTTTTTAATTGATCGTTTTTGTGTAAAAACTATTGTTTGTGCAGCACATTTTTGGGGATGTGCGTCATGTTGCTTGAAAATAATTAAATTCACATGCAAAACTGATTATTTGGTCTAATTCCTTTCCAACTTTCCACAAGACAAGATGGCCTCTTGGCGCCTTCATCTTAAATTGATGTTCTGAGGTGACAGGGTGGCCAATTTGGTCACAAATCCACAAAATGCTCAACAACAACAAAAACCTTATGTCAGGTACGGCCGACTGTGACTGTGTTCCAAAGCATGGCTTCAATTTCCTCAGATTCTACAGGCTGTGATTTTTCCGCACGGCAAGCAACACGTCACATCATCCGTTCGTGTGTGTATGCGTGCACATGCGCGTGTGTGTGTGTGTGTGTATTTTGAAAAAAAAATCCATTGGTGTTGCATCTGGATCATTGTAACAAGCAGTTCCACCTCCATCTCGCTGCTGCGGGCACTGAGTGATCCGAGCAATTCCCTCTTGCTCCGAGTGGTGTTTGTAGTATTTTAGGTGGGTGTGCTGTTGAGCGCTGCTGTAGGTGTCATGGAGGGAAAAAAAAACAGACAAAAAAAGCTTTTTTGCAAGGATTGTGTAACATGGCCCACCTGCAACCCTTGCAGTATACAAATAAGTTAAAAGCATTGGGAAATTGGAAATAAATAAATAAATAAATACAATACAAAATAGTACAATGCTGGATATGCTTTTAAGCTGCTTTGTGCTTGAAAAAAAATCAATTAAAAGAAGCGGCTGAATGGTTTTGTATTCTGCAGATACATCCCTTTGAAACCGTGCTGCTAAGGTTGCCCTCAGAGGGTTCCAATGAGCTATGAAACCATATACTGTAAATGTATGTTCAACACATCATTTTGTGAACCTTATTGGACCCACGTTTGCTTATTTTAAATTTGTAACCAAATAAATTTGAGCATGATTATTCAGTGGGATTTTGTACCAAAATCGATACAGTAATTACATCTTGACAGTAGTCCATTTTGGATGTAAACGAGTGCTCGCACAAGCAATTAGTGGGATTTTGTTGAAAAAGTCATTTATTGCCATGAGTAAAAAACACATTTTTGGGGGTGTTTATTTTTTAAATCCACACTCTCATTTAGTAGTATTTTCTACAAAATGCAATGCAATGCCAGTAGTAGAAGACAAAGATATTTTTGACGTAGTTTTGTTGGTTCTGTGCAGTAATGTGCAGGGCTGTTACTGTCTTTATTTGTGGTCAGTTTCTACTTTCTGGGTTTGTTTCTGTCTGGTTGGCTTGGCGGGACTCAGTCAGTTGGTATTGCTCAACTTCTCGCAAACAAATTGCCGATTTGGATCTTCTGCAACTGTTATTGTCCGTCTTTTTGTTCTGTTTGACCAAAAGGAGCACTGAATGACAATGTGGACTGCTAACTTAGCTTCTCATGCAGCTTGTTACGTATACATAACGTATCAGTAAATTATATAGAACGTTTCGATAACTTATAGATAACTTATTCCAACGAATGCCTAGCGTGTTGCCGGCGCATACAACTTATGCCCAACGATAGTCTAATTTATGCATAGCGTGCAGCAGCGTATTGCCGGCGATCACGTGACGTAGTTATGGGTAAGTTTTGTATACGTAACAGCACGCTGAAGCACGCTGGTATACGTCGAAATCGTCGAGGTCGTCGAGAAATTTTAAGCATGCTTAAAATTTCTCGTCAGTATATCAGCGTATGGCTATACGTCCCGTATCATGAGCCATAAGTAATAGGTAAGTTATGCGATCGTTGCACACGTTCAAACACGTTAAGTGTAGGTTACTCATAAGTCCAAATACGTCGAGAATACCTACTAGCTGTTCTCCAACATCCGTGCCTTTCGAACTTGCGCTTGGACATGCTGACCAGGCTGTCACGCACGTAGTTGGCGAAGGCTGCAGTGGCTGTGATGGGATGAGCCTCTGCGAGACCTTTGATGAGCTCCCCAGACTTTTCTTTGCCATGACGCTGATGTTGTTTGGTTTATTAATGACACAAGTCATAATGGCGTTTGATTGCTGCTTTAATAGCGTGAATAGCAACTCACAGTAACGATGGCAAGCCGCACCTTGCCTCTTGGGTTATACCATTTTAACTAGACCGGGGGGGATAGTCCCCAAACAGATGTTGGTACTGCAATGTCTAGTGCAGTTATGATTTGAAACGTCGAGCGCCAGCCTTTTTATAGACTACGTCACGTGATCGTCGGCACAGTCGAGCGCCAGCCTTTTATAGACTACGTCACGTGATCGTCGGCAATACGCTGCTGCACGCTATGCAGCAGCGTATTGCAGTTCGAAAGGCACGGATGTTGGAGAACAGCTAGTAGGTATTCTCGACGATATGGACTTATGAGTAACCTACACTTAACGTGTTTGAACGTGTGCAACGATCGCATAACTTACCTACTTATGGCCTGCGATACGGACGTATAGCCATACGCTGACATACGACGAGAAATTTTAAGCATGCTTAAAATTTCTCGACATTTCGACGATGCTTCGACGATACCAACGTGCTTCAGCGTGCTGTTACGTATACAAAACTTACCCATAACTTATTCGACGTACGCCAGCGTATTTGCCAAATTTTTCCTACGTCGGCATACGCTGGCTAAATCGTCAAGGTGTGACAGGGGCCTTAGCTGCCAACTGGACCGCCGCCAGATGCTTGTCACTTGGTTTGACACCTGTGCATTACGTCATCCACCTCTCCATCTTCATCTTCTTATTGCACCCCAACACATTCGCCCATGCACCCCTTTATTGAGCCCACCCGAGCCCATTTATCATGTCTTTCTTCCCCTCCACCCAACCGTTCCAGCCTGACAAGCCTCTCACTATCTGAACTGAAACAGGAGGAATATTAAATACTTTGCCCTTATTGTACCACAGCAAGCATCTCTATCATCCCCTGCCGAAACCCAATCACAATGCTCCAAAACTCCGTATGGGAGCTTGTGTACATGCAGATGAGTCCTCACGCCTTTACCTTCATGAGTGCTCCCACGGGGTGGAGCCACTGCGAGACGGGCAACGCCCGCGAGGGAAACTGAGATGCATGCACTGGGATCAGGCGCTCGCCGAAATGCAGGGTAATAAAAGCAGTCATTATGTGGAATTGTTCCAGTGTGTTATCCAAGGCTGGTAAATCACACACACACTTTGGAAAGTGATTTATTTAGGTATGTTTATTATTAGCTCTTTTTTTTCAATTACACATTAACTAATTTTCATCCATAAAAAGCAAATATTGTTCTTCAATGTAATGACTTAAATCATTCAAAAACAACATGATATAAAAGAATGAAATGGACAATCACTTGAATGAATAAATAGATGAAAAATAAAGAGATTTGCAAATGTTTTTGCTTACATATTATTATTATTGTTATTAAATGTAAACATTTTTCAATCTACACTCTGATAGAGAAGATCTCTATATAATTTTAATTATAAAAATACATGAATCAATTATTTCACTGCAATTGATAACGGATAAAAAAAATGTTCAAAAACCTACAAAAAAATATGACAGTATAGTATATAACACCTCTCTGTATGATCCAGTCTGGTTATAATTACGTGCATCTTGATTGAGGCAGAAAAAAAAAAAGAATATTTGACTTAAACATGAGACACATGGGGCGATGCGATATTTCCTGTTTGGTCTGAACCACGACTCTGCAGCTTCTGACAAGGTCTGTGTGCACTTTCTATAGTGTCTCTGTTGTGTGGATCCACGCCGCCCGCCCATGAGCCCACTAGTGGCGAATAGCTTCTAGCCTAATTTGCACGTCATTTTGCAGCGGAGCTGTCCAACTTGTCATTGGCTCGCTCTGTTTGCCGCACATGGCCTAAAACCTCAGACAAGATGCATTTTTAGGGGGTGTGGGCGTAGTGGGATGGCTAACTGCATTCTGTCATAGCAGAAATAAGCTAAGGTGTCATTATTTAGTAACTCCTAATTGCAATGAATAGCCATAGATGAAATGAAGTGGGGAGGGCCATTCCAGGGGCCTAGGTGTGCCCCTGAGCCACGTCCCAAAATTCTGGAGAACTGAAAAGGTGACAGAGTTTAATGCATCTCAACAATAGATATATTTAGAAATAAAATGACTTCACGGCTAGGTTCTTTAAAATTGACTGTTTTTGTCTTTTTGATACATCCCGTGATGCCCTGCCCTAGGCCGTTTGCTCTCTGCGGGAGGGAGGACGGCTAACCAGGGTTGAACTCGTCCGAATCCCCCCCATCACCACCACCATCTTTGGCAGGGCCCCCCAGTGTAATTCGACGCATGCTGTTAAAGCTTAGACTATATTGTCTTCATTCTTTGTGTGTGTGTGTGTGTGTGTGTGTGTGTGTGTGTGTGTGTGTGTGTGTGTGTGTGTGTGTGTGTGTGTGTGTGTGTGTGTGTGTGTGTGTGTGTGTAAGTGTGTGTGTGTGTGTGTGTAAGTGTGTGCTTATGAAGCCTCCACCCACCGGTCCAGCCTACATTTGAGCAGATCATGTGATGCGGGGTTAAGTCATTTGCAAGTACAACACAACTCTGTGCAGCGCTCCCCATTCATTTCCTGAGAGCTGCCTGCCTGCGCGCAGCAGCTGAGAGGCAGAAGGGGAGGGAGCTGCGCGTACACTCACACGTTCACACACTCACACACATGCACGCACACACACACACGCACACGCACTCTCACACGCGTCCATACTCATAGATAGCAGAGGCGACGAGGAAAGGGAGAGGAGAGCGTGGAAAGGAAAACAGTCTCCACGGCTCTGCAGCTTCTGACAAGGTCTGTGTGCACTTTCATTTATTTTACCTCCCCTCTTCCTTCCTCTCCCAGCTGCCGCTGTTGTTGTTATTGTTGTTGTGTGCTTCGTTTGTCTTACGCGTGTGCCTGGCTTCAGCTGTCATTGCCCAAGGAGAGATGACAGCTCACCTTATGTGTCACCGCGACACCCAACGTTCCTAATGTGAAGTTTAAATTCACCTTTTTTTGCAAGGCAACTTTTTAAGCCATGCCAAACTTGCGCTGAAGCACAGTGGAAAAGTTTGCCCACTCTCAGAAAGAGTTGTGCGTGCGTGTGTGTGTGTGTGTGTGTGTGTGTGTGTGTGTGTGTGTGTGTGTGTGTGTGTGTGTGTTTGCTAACCCGAGCCTGCTGTGTGGCAGCTTAGAGACGGCGGCTGTTAGCAACGGGTTAAACATTAGGGCGGCTCGGGTAGCGGGAGGAAGGACACGGTGGGGCGGTGGGGGGTGGGCGGTAAGGGGTGGGAGGTGGGAGAGTGTTGCAGGGCTGGGTGTCTTGGATGTCATCAGCAGTGTAGGATAATAGTCATTGGTATTGATGGTGAGCTGTCAGGGTGGCCGGGAGAAGGGGGGTGGGGGGAGCACCACCAGGCCAAAGGGTGTGTGTGTGTGGGGGGGGGGGGTGGCCCTTGGCTGTTATTTTCAATTACAGTGGGGGGTTGGGGTCGGAGGGGTGGGAGTGAAGGTGGTCAGAGCTGACAGCAAAGGCATTTGTAAGCGTAGTGAGGGCAGGCAGGAGGTGGTGGTGGGCGGGAGAAAGGTGGGAAGGTGGCCTCTGCTCTCGGGTTTGATGTGGAAACTGAGCGTTGACCTCTGTGACTTTACCCCAACGTTTGCAGCGAGAGGCCATCGCCTTGACTGTAACTACGTGACAGCTGTGTGTGTGCATGTGTGTGTGCTTGTGTGTGCGCGCGCACTTGTGCAATGTGTGTAGATGAGATCCCCTGCAAATCACTTGATGTTCAACGAGTGAGGTTATTAGTGTCCAGCTGAACTCTCACTTAAATACATTTCCATATTAGGGGCAAGGAGGATCAGCTCATTGAAGTACCGGTACTCGTATTTGGCGCAACTGCCTAATACGAGTGATGGAAAAAAAAACATATATATATATATATATATATATATATATACACACACACACACATGTATAGTAATGCACAGTTTTGAAAGGTACAAATCCAGCACATTAGTCCTTTTTACAGACACTAATATCCCATTTTTTCTAATGTCATTGGTGACCAAATCGATCCGGAAATGTTTTCACAAGCCGTGGTACATGGTTTCTTGGTTTATAATCTAGTTTCATTCCTACGGTAGTGACAAAAAAAAAAAACTGATTTATGTCAGAACATACTGGTTCCAATGCGAGTGCTGTGTTAAGTTATAATAATGGTAAATATTCATCTGAAAAACAGTTTGAGACCGGAAAAAAAAATGGTAGCCAATGGTGGTAACTGAGCGTGTGTTCAGACATGTTCTTAAACCATTTCATAACCTGGAATTACGTATGTGTATACTGTATGTATGTCTGTATCGTAGTAAACCCAGGCCCTACCTCCAGAACAAATGTGAGATGCTATGTGTTAAGGTTCTTCCACAATGCCTTGATAATGGTGTGAAGTTTAACCTCAAGTGCTTTGTTCCTTAAACCAAAGCTGGTGCTGACACCATCTAATCATCTGATTACAGGATCAGACTTTGCAAGGTTCTGAAGAGGCAAAGATGGATAAATGATGGAAGCTCTGTTATGGCTCTTATATGATTGACCTTCATTTTGGAATTATGTTTAAAAAGTAAGACTTAAACACACAGTCTTGCCATTATTTATGTCACAGCTTTGCTTAATGCACTTATTTTTTTTGTGCCTTTTTCACATCGGTGTGAAAAGAAGTCAAGTGCATAAAAAGAACAACCTGATTACATGTGCCAACCATTGGTGACGCTTGCGTCTGCTTGCTTAGCCTATCTTCTTTTTTTGCCTTCTCTTTCTCTTTCCTAATAGCCCTTAGCAAGTTTTGGGGAATTTGTCTTACTTTGTACAAAAAAGCAAAAGCAAAACATACGCTCGGGTCTTGTACGATATGTTTCTGATGGCGGTTTTAAAGTCTGATGATTGTGTGACTTCACAAGCATCGGCATGGTACCCACCAAATTTTGATCAAATTCCGATTTGTGGGTCTTAACGGTCTTTCCAATTTAGAGGCTCCACTGTAGTCTGCCGAGTGGTGTAGGCTTGCACTGCATCATACCGACACGTGTTTCTAATATTTTGGTTATCTTAGCCAGCTATCAAGATGATACAGTGCAGTTTTATAACAACTATAAAAGAACACTAACTAAGTCATTAAAAAAATAATCATTTTATGATACTTAACAAGGCAGAATTTATGATGAAGTTCTTTGGTTGGAGCTCTTCATGGAAGCTTGTCTAGGTTAAGCCTAGTGAATAGATGTCACGATAACAGCCATTATCTTTATATCATTCCACAATATTGTGATAATTATCACATGGTAAAAGTTATATCATGATCGTATCGCATCCTGACGATGGAATGTGGTTACATTCCCACTAATGAAGTGTCTGATTTGTGGCCAAGGTGTTTTGCTTTTATATGACGGTTGTCAATCATTCTTTTAACTGCATATTCAGAGTGCTGTAGTGAGATGAGCGGTGACACACGAGGTGCTAATTCTTCGCAAAAACAGCTTTACATTTTTCAGAAAAGCAGTGACAATGGGGACCCACAAATAGTCTGAGAGAACCACGGCCGGACCTGTACAGGTGAAGGTGGCCTCAAGAATAAAGCAGTTGTGCATTCACTGACATACTATAGTATTTTGGGATGTCAATAAAGAAGAGCAAAACTTCAACCATCATTGTCTAGCTTAGCCCCAAATTCTCTGACATGCGCTCGTGATTGTTGCGACTGTACTGCTTCACATCGTAAACCGTGTGATGCGATCCAGCTCCGGTCATAATCTCCCTGGTGACTGCTTCCACGATGGCTCCTATTGTGGCTCAACCCCCAACCCTTTCACTGTACACAGACTTTCGATTACGATCAGCTCAGGTGGCGGGTGCTGATGGCGACGGTGGTGGTGGGGGACTCAATTAAAAAGGCAATCACCAATGGATAGACTCTATCTGTCCATCAACACGCGGCCGCCCAGGACATTTAATCAGCCACCACTAAGAGGCATCTCCTTGTCTGACACACAAATTGCTCGCCTGCTGACAGACAGAGTCCGTCAAGAAGTTCTGTCCTCTCCTTCAAAATGCCCAGCATTACCCCTAATCAGCTGGGTTAACCGCTGCTCTATTGACAAACCGCTGTAAGAGTGTTCCACTTCTGCGGAGAGTATAGAAAGTGATTAGCAGAAAGACCGGAGCTCTCTCGGTATGACTTGAAGCCGGAAAAAAGTGATGTAGTCATGTGGACATGAGCTTTGCATTCAAGTGTTACTTCACAGAGTACATGCTCTAAATCTGACATAAAACACACACACACACACACACACACACACACACACACACTTTACAATATGACTAAAATGGAAAAGTGTAAATTGCACTTCAAACTTTGAGATGTCCTTATACCTAACAAAGTTTTTGCAGCTCAGAAATTCTAGTAAAGGTTGTACCCTTCTGGCTCACAAAATGTTGTAATTCACGCTGTGCTTTTTCTTTGGCTTGCTTGCAACACATATTCCAAAAGAGAGACCGGCCTTGCCAAGGTGTGTAAAAAGAACAACGCGAGAAGAGAATGAGTATATTTACACAAAAAGTAATGCAAGCAGATTTTAAAAGGAAGCAGACTCTGGTATTAGCTTACGCATTGTGACTTCTCAAAGTTAGCATAAAATGTTAGCATCACTTATTATCGATGGTAGAACTGTGGTTAATATGACTTTTATTTCATGTTAACATGGCAAGATTTTGACCTTCAAACGGAATATTTTTCCATTTCCATATTTTCCAAATGTGGAAAATTTGTTTCGGAATCAGAACAAATAGAAATTCAATCATCACTCTGAATTGGCTCATGCTCGACCAAAGCTCCACCGTTTGTTAGTACACGTGGGTGAAAAGTCTCAACAAATCAACCTGAAATCAATCAATAAGGCCCAAAAAGTCCTTCAATTTTCCCCATACATGGTGTTGTGATAACACTGGTTACTGCACTTCAACAAAATTCATGTGTTAGGGAGGTGAAGCACTTTTCTGTGTTGACGTTGGCAAGATTTAAATTTCACACTGTCGGAAACAGGGGAAACGTCAGTTCTGTCCTGAGCATGCAATCTACAATAATCAAGGCTAATCTTTGGACACTGTATCTTATACAGTATTTTCCAGTGTCAGGGCCACACAAACCATTTTACACACATTTTATAAGAAAGCACGTTTGTCTTCTGAGCATGTACCATCGCAGCTCCACTCTGCTGTTACTTCACCCTGTCAGATGGTGACAAAATGTTCCCTCCTCCCTCTTTGTGTTTTCTCTTGTGGATTCAACCTTCGACCCCGCTGTCCAGCCCGTGTTTGTTGACCAAAATCGAGTTAAGGGTGCGCACGAAGCGATCGCAGCATGTGACTTTTGTGGCCCAAGCACAGAAAGTGTTGTGCAACAGCCCCCGTGAAGCTGTGGCTGATAGTCTAAACACTGATCTGTCCCTCGACTAAAAAAAACAAAACTTGCACTTTAACAGAGGAGGCTCTGGCTTGTCAATGACAACTTCTTGTTTTGAAGTATTTCACTCAAACATCTTATCACCACACTGACCTTTAAACACACTCAAGGAAGATTCTGATTGTGCCTTAACCGCTTCTCGTTGAGCCAAGATCTTCTTGTTGATGTTTTAGCAAAAAAAAAAAAAAAAAGACTTTTGTCACACCCTTACGGGAAGAGACTGGCTTTGGAACGTTTCGCTCCCGTCATCTGATTTAAGGTTGCTTTCACATGTTTCCATGGCGAGGATGGAAAAGCATGCCAATGTAGGGCCTGACTATCTGTGGCCACGGTTCTCACTGTCTGGCCAAATATGGGTTGCTAACAAGGCTACAATAATCCGGTGCTTTTAACCATTAATGTGCTGATTTCATTTGATCTCAGAGTAGGGCCGATGTAAAGATGCTGCCGGTGTGGCAATCTGAGTCAACCCTTAAGAAAGGGAAATTATGTCAACAACATGTGGAATCCATTTAGGTAGCGCTGGCATTCCACAAGGTCTTTGGCGTCAACAAAAACGACTTCCCGCCATAGACCCTAACTCCCCAGGTGCCAACGGCTTCCTCGCTGTATCAGCTCAGCACATTTTTTTTTTCAAAGGAAGAAAAAAAAATACATTACTGAAGCGGTAGATGGTCACTGGGTGCCTAATTGAAGTAAACAGAGTGAGGCTTTTGTTGAGTGGAGTTGAAGAGCTGGAGCAGGTCAAAACGCTTTTGAGTTTCCAAGTCCTGGATACTTGTGCGATGTTTAATTGCAAAAGTTATGAGTTTGATGATTATCCGTGAAACACAAATTAACATAACTCTGCTCCATGAGCGCTGATCTTGGCATGACTGCGTATAAAGAATTCTTTTGCTGAAATCTTATTACACGTCAACCTTTTCCTCTGAAGGGAATCATTGTTCGTTTTTGTTTCCAACAGTTTATATTAGACGCATGGATTATGCTGAATTGCAAAGCATCTGCGTTCTGATCACACGCGAGGGATGCGGCATGGCGCAGAAGCTCTGGCTTCGCCATTGCCTATCAAACTAATTATTGTATAGGTTTATTATTTTCAATTTGCAGGTGTTCGGTTTTGCGTAATATAGTAACATGTTTCCAAGTGAGTTGCCGACAGCCATTCCTGAAAACCAGTCATCGCGTCGATGCCTCAACATGGCTGTGATTGCAAACATGTAGTAAACCATCTAGACCGGTCTTTGGAGAGCATGTGAGTGCGTATGTGCTGTGATGCACTCAGTGGGCAGGCCATTGTGGAAATTGTATGTTCGTCCTGCACATTCTGGGGCGGAAGGGTGGGAGTGAGGAAGGGGGCTTTTGCTCGCACACATTAAGGCATACTGTACATTACATGTTAGAGCATCAGCGCACACACAGATGCACCACACAGCCTGGGGGGATAAAAGGCTACTGAGAGAAACCCCCATTAGGGCAAAAGTGAAGCGGCATTCCATATAGAGCAAGGGAGGCATGTGGGTGGTGGGTGGGAGGCATGCAGGTTATTGTGAGCATGCTGGTACTCCCAAAAGCGCCTCCCTGTAAGGGCAAAAGATAAAGAAATGTTTCATTTTGACTTGAAGCTTAAAAACAACGATAACGTACCTTAGCAATCTCTCATAGGGCTTTTACTGTCATTGCTGCCGTCTCCTTAGGCTGAGGCTGTAACAAATGGAATATTTTCGAACAACATATTAGATTGTTTGAGTAACAGAACGGTAAATCAAGCTTTTGGAAGCAGTTTCATGATGTTGTCAACTAATGTGTGGTCTGATGTTTGTGTTCAGTTCAGCACATCTGCACATAAAACGATGGCAGATTTTTTTGTCAGTGTCCTTTAAAGGGGTTGTGACTTGCTGTCCACAATCTTGCCCTCCTACCTTCGTGTTTTTGACTCTGTTTTTTTTCTTCTAGGGGGGGGGTATGAATGGGTGGGAGCTTTGTTATTCTAGTGGAGCGTTTAACTTCTTTTTCGTGGTTACATCCAAACTGATTGTCAATTGTCGACAAAAGTGTCTGGATCGCTGTCACAAATCGCTTTGACTTGTGAGCCTCGAGTAACGCCACCTCACGTTAGAGCTGTCACGGTCGCGGCTTGTTTAGTCGCCGTTCCTCTGCAGCATTTTGGAGGCGCATGATGCAAGAGGATGTCACACTCTTCTCTGGAGCAGGAGCAATGCGAGTGTGAATTAGCGCACACTGTGGGTGGCTGTAGGTGGCAGCTTGCGTGCTGAATGGGCTTCTATTCTTCTGCTTTCATGAGCGAGACGGTTGCGTGGATTCATGTGCGAGTGTGTCTCGAAACCAAAGATAGGTGGGTGTAGGCAAAGGTCACAAACAAGGTGTGTTTGCTTGAGTTGGCGTTCCTGCTCGCAAGCCAGACTGTAGCAACACTCATTTGATCAAGTTGAGCAATGTGTAATTTAGGCATACGACAACGCTGCCTTTTCTTGCTCGTTTTTCTTTTTCTTTTTTTTCTTTTTTTTTACGTCTTACACTTACAGTACATTATAGTTTGTTTAATTGTTGTCACTTCACTGCTGGTGTCTATACATAATTTTATGTTGCATACAGTAGAGTTCTGCTGATTATTTGCAACTGCACTTCTGTACATATTCCCAAGTAGCCATAAATGTTCAGTTGCTCCCATTCCAAGCAAACACATCTTGTTGTAAATATGTAAATAGATTATTACTGTTCATTCTTTTCTATTATTATTATTATTGCGTGCTGCTACCGTCCACTTTGCTGCCGTAAATCAGAATATCTGTTTTATTCTTCTGTTCTATTCAGGAAGCGAGGCTGACACACAGATGGAAGTGCATGCAGACAAAACCAAACGGCACTTTAAAGTATTTTGTTTTTTAGTTTTATTTCACAGAGCGAGCAGCCCCTCCAGGGAGCGATGTGGTTTTTGTAGAGGTCGGGAACTTTTGCAGAGACAAGAAACTCCTAAGATTTATGAATGATCACCCCTCACCCCCACCCCGCCCCGGCGTATTTAGACATAGCTGATGAAATGCAGGTGCTTTTTTTTTCCCCCTATGTTGGTTTCATTCATGCATCCAAATCAGCAAAATGTTCCGACACATGCTTCTCATATGCTCACGGATCACAACAGTGACAGTTTTGACTATTTTGGTGACTCATTCACCTAAGTTGAGAGGGGCTCTGAGCACTACAAAGTGCAGTTTTATACCACAGCAAAGTCCAAAAGCAAATGTAATGAAAACATAGCTTCATTACCTTTCCAAAGCCAAATATTTATTTATTTATTATATTCTCAGTCGACATTATTAACGAAGTGCGTATTGATTGGTTTGTTGTAAGTCACAGCAACGTTTGAAGCCCGGCAGACACCCTTCTGGCTGCCATTGTAGACAACAAAAAGGTAAATTATAATTTGGTCGTTTTGCCTCGAATCAAATTGCACACTTTGGTGTTTGCCAGATGTGAAGGGAAGCACTGATATGCCCCGAGCTAATTATTACCTCTGTCATGTCACCGGGGGGGTTCTGTTGAAGGGGTCTTTTGTCACCTGATAGTGGGGTGGCATGCATGTTCCGGATCAACTCGCGCGCACTCTCTTTCTTCAGCCCCGTCGTGTTATTTTGACATTTTGATATTGTGTTTGTCAGTGAAGTCAGTAAACTTCAGCTGCATCCGGCAACTTCACTTCCCCCTCTTCACCCTCTCTCACATCTCGACAGGATTAGTGACACAGTATCCCCCCCTGGCAGAAATAGCCATGAACCAAGGCCAATACACCAGAATATAGGAACTTCCAAGGGTCGTGTGCGTATGTTGTTTATTTGTATCAGCTACAAATGGACCCGGTTTCCTCCCAGGTGCTCACCACTGCCTGTTCTCGTGATTTTATTATGATTTCATACCCCCAAAAAAAAATATTCACGGTAATTTGCTGAAAATCAATCCCCACCCACCGGGTTACTTGAAAAGTGTTTTGTAAAATATGAAACTTTTTTGGGGGGTGCGGGGGGTTCAGCACAATATGTCCACTGTCTTTGTCATTGTATATTAAAACCCCCAAAAAATAGTTTTACCGGCTGCTAGTAACTTTACCTTTTTTTTTTCCAAATGCTCTTGTTATTGAGTGGTCAACTAACTTTTCTGAAGGGCCTGTTTCAACACGCCGAGAAGAATAATGCCACAATGGAGGTTTTGCTGTAGTTCACCCCACTGATGTCTTTTGAGAGCAAACTAGTGAAATATAGGTGAATAGCACCCCGCTCGTCACAGCCAATGTACAGTACACCCCATTTTGGTTCGATTTCTTCAAGACACAATCAACCGTCAATCCCACACAGTTATTGAAGTCTGAATAATCGATTATCATCCCTCTCACAAGTTATAATATTGAACTTGAACTTTTTAAAAAATCACTGATTTAATGCTACGGATACTCAAAGTCAAATAGTTTCAAGGTTACAAACGGTGTGCGGTCAAGTAATTTGCCCAATAGAATGCCATTTGGCGGCACACGAGCACACGCTCAGTTACTGACACGGTTCGGAAATGAACCAGATGGTGTGCGGATCCCACAAAAGTAGACTCAAACTGCGAAACAGACATATTTATTTATAGAAAAACGAAGGGCCGACCGACAAAGTATAAACAGAAATCGCTGGTGACAAAGAACCAGGAAAAACAAATATGAGCCTAAAGTGCTTGCAGCAAGGTAAATTTGACACCCGAAAAAGCACAAAACGAAATGGCAAAAGCCCAAACACACGAAACGGAAATCAGTCCGGAATAAGTGGAAAACCAGAACACTTACAAAACAAGGAACTATCGGCAAAGATGTGACAATGAACGTAAACGTGAGGTCTAGAAAATATCCCGAGCATATCAGGAGCAAGGTCAATAATCCGACAGTGACTTGGAAACTTGACAATCCTTCAATACTAGGCAAGGTTTGATGAGGAATAAGGAACAGCTGCACCGCTGCAGAGGCACGCCCACCGCTTCAGGTGATGCTGAAAACAAAAACACAGACAGAAGAAAACCATGACAGCTACAGTTTGATTGTTTCGTGTTTATGGCCCTGCCATTGGGTGAGACTGATCCAAAGTGTTCCACATCCCTCTCCTCAAAGTAAGCTCGAGCTGATTCGCAAACCTCATGAGCCAAGCGTAATAGAAATTGGTTTCATGGATATTCGTGGACTCAGTGTTTTGTTTTGTTTTTTTATTCAAATAACTAATTATGTATATGTCTATTATTATGTCTCTGCTTCGGTGTTAGTATGGGCATGTTCTGAATTACTGTCCGTACAAATTCGGGTTACATCTCAATAGGAACATAGCTTTGTTGTGAAACGAGGACTAAACATGACCAAGGGGGGAAAAAAAAACGTCATCAGCTATTGGACATTTACCTACATTCATCCAATAAGCACTTTCGCATTGTTGTGTTTTTTCCAAACAGGATCATTATTATTCAAAGTTTTCTTGTTGTTGGTGGCGGTGTTTTTATTTTTATTTTTTTTTGGGGTGCACAAAATTTCTTTTATTTTGTGATTCAGTCACATCCATCCATCCATGCATTTTCTGTTCAACTCTATCCTCACAAGGGTCGCGGGGGTCGGGGTGGGGGGATGCTGGAGCCTATCCCAGCCGTCTTCAGGCAGTAGGTGGGGGACACCCTGAACCGGTTGCCAGCCAATCGCAGGGCACACAGAGACGAACAACCATCTGCGCTCACACTCACACCGAGGGACAATTTAGAGTGGTCCATTGCCCTGCCATGCATGTTTTTGGAATGTGGGAGGAAACCGAAGTACCCGGAGAAAACCTACGCATGCCCGGGGAGAACATGCAAACTCCACAGGGAGGCCGGCGCTAGAATTGATTACCTCTGCACTGTGAGGTCAACGTGCTAACCACTGGACCGCCCCGATTCAGTCACATTTTTTTCTAACTCCCCTCTTTAACTACTCGTGTGTGACAGTGCTTTCAGTTGTGCAGCTTTGGTAAAATAGAACTTGTTGTTGTGTATCAATGATATCGTCTCTCTGTGACCAACTTACAGCCTGTAAGTCATACCCATGAGCGTGTGAGTCTGGCGCATTCTTGCTGAGTCGTTCAGTAAAATGATCTGTCGTTGTCAGTTTCTCCCAAGTCTTGTCAAGAAAGACAAGAGGTTGATTTTGTTCTGGCAAGAATTTCGTTTAAATTGATGCAGCATTTTTTTGGTTTGTTTGTGTGTGTGTGTGTGTGTGTGTGTGTGTGTGTGTGTGTGTGTGTGTGTGTGTGTGTGTGTAAAACAGACATTTTTTTTCTTTTTGTGACCCGTTTCAGGTGTGTGTTGGAAACAAATCGAGATGGATATTCAACCAAATTCCCTTTAATTATTGTACAGCAGATTTGCTATATTTTTTGTTCCGATGTCGTGGGAACACCACAATTGACTGAATGTTCTGAACTCCTGTTTTCTTGTCAGTGTTCAATATATTGATTAGAATAATACCACCCGGGGATGATGAGCCATAGTGTAGAACACAACTTCCCATAGCCGATGACATTTTATTGTTCTTTCGAGAAAAAAAAAATCAACAGCACCTCTGCTGGTTGCAGCCAAGTTGTGCACTCCAGTGCTTTTTCGGGCCTTGCTCAAAAATGTCCCAGGAGCATCCAAAAGACTCAGCTGGTTTCTGTAGCTAAGCAAAATACGGCGAATGAAATAGAAATTCTGCAACACTTCACTGATTATGAGCAATTATTATTATTTAGGTCATATTAATTAAAAAAGTTATGATATCCCTCTTTTTAATGAAAGCCAGACTCTCATTTAATAATAGGCCAGCATTTTCAGGGCTGCAATGTCAGTCGACTTTTCAAAGGACAGTTGGCTGATTAGTATTAAAGCTGGTGTATTTTGTGAGCTTTTTTAATTTGAAGGATAGAAAGAAATACTGGTTTTGCTCTGACACAAAGGAACTCATTTCTGAAAGACATAAAATTGTAGTGGATAAGTGAGAAAACAAAGGAACAATAATCCAGAATGAGCTTGGAACTTGAACTTATGTTGGGCATCACCCTTTGGGTTTAATTCATAATTAGGAGAGAAAGGAAAAAGAAGAGAAAAACCATCATGTTTAAAAATCAGTTAAAAGATTGCGATGGGTAGATTGAGCCAACGTACCAATTTGTACGTTGATATGAGCTACTTGGGCCACCTTCCATACACGGGTCATGGGTTGAAAGTTCAAGTGTTTGAGCACATAGTCCCTTTTGTTTGCCTGGGTGCACGTTCTGTTGAAGCAGCTACTGTAGTGGGATCAAACACAAGCCCTGAGACATGCGAAGGCGACGTCACCCAGTCACTCTGTGCATGATTCCTTCAACATTAGCCTTCATTGTGACTAAATCACTAAATCAAGCAGCTTTCTAAATGTTGCCGAACAGAACGAGTGTAGGAGTGAGCTGCTAGGCCCGCTATGACTGTGTCACATCCAGGGGGTGTCCACAGGAAATCATTTCGGCTCTTTTTATACTCTTGCACCAATCATAAAGGAAGCTTTTTCACATCTCATTCTCCCCACTCTCTCTCTCTCTGCTATGGTGGAGGACCTGGTGGGAGGCAGAGGGAAGGGGCGGTGGGGTTTGTTGGCATTCTTGCACTGTGTGCTTTGCGCTCGACCGGGCCTTGGCTGTAGTCCATATCCCCTCTCTACCCTCTCTCGCTTCTCTGACTATCACCCTCCACCCTCCCTCCTCTTCCTCCTCCTTGCACCCCCATTGTGCTTCCCCCCCACCTCCAGCTTGCCTCTTCCCTCTCGCTATCGACTCCCTTTATGCACCCCAGATAATTCAGTGCCCACTTCCTTGCCTCATCACTCCTCTTGACCTCCCTTGCATGCAGGGCCAATGGCAGCAGGTCCGGGCTATGCGACACAGATGTAGCCGGCCACCCCCGGGCACTCAACATGGAAACAAAGCACTGATGGAGGCTGGGTGGCACAGTCTGTTTTGGGCTAGTAGATGCACATGCAAGGGAAGGAAGGGCAGGGGCGAGGCAATTTCTTACATCTGCTTCAGTCAGTTGATTCAAGCTTAGCTTTCACCTGAAGAAATAACTCTGTGTGAGTCGGGAGATAAGCCGGATGGGTCCTTTCACCCTCTCGTGTTGAGATAACACTGTGCGGTGTGGAACCGACACACACACACACGTCTGGTCTTTCCTGCTAATCAAAGCAATCATCTGCTGTTCAGTTTATCCCAACTGTTCACTTTAAACCATTATCACATGGATGCTAACGCTAACAATGCCGGGACCCTGACAGGGTGAGGTGTGTCAGCTTTTAGGGCGATTTCTTCAGACGATCACAGCTTTCACCTTCACTTGAACTCAATATTAAGTTCATGGTTTCATGTTCCTGCCCTGTGATTGGCTGATGACCATTCGAGGCGATATCCTGCCTATCGCCCAAAGTCAGCTGAGAGAGGATCCAGTTCTCCTGCAAATCTGAATGAGGACAAATTATCAAACATGAATGAGGATAAATGGACAGATAGGTTTTGGGTTCTGACTAAAGCATGGATAGATGTGTGCACACACAACAAAGGGCAAAGTCAACCTAGAAATTGGAATTGGCTCCAGCACTCCACCTCGACCCATGAGAGGATAAAGTGGATCGCAAAATGGATGGATGGATGGTGTCTATTTTAGAATGATTTTGGCCATGTTCAATGTTGCTTCAAAACCAGAAAAGTTATGGTCTAGATTTTGTTCGATTGCTTCGACATTTAAAGCACATATATGTTACTAGACAGTTGAAAGAAGCTAAAGTGAAAAAAAAAAGCTTTTGTCGCCCCATGTAGGCTAAGCATGATTGCTAAATTTGATCACTCCCCATAAAACACGTCACTCCTTATAACTTAACTCCACAAGCCAGAAGTCGACCCTCATATGTTAAGGGTCCTTCTGTGACAAGAATCACAACATAGGCACACCTGAAGATTTTCGAGTCGATACTTGGTCTTGCAAATTTCGAGGCAAATTCTACACATGCTCTAAATCCTTGGAAAAAAAATTCCCAGATGAATGGTGTGCATGGTTTTATATTTTTGTATTCACTTTGCCTGCAAAAACTTCAGTCAGCATTTTTTCTTTGGGGAATTTGCTTTTGGAAGGAGAAATGACATGCCTCAACACTCCACTGACGAACCTTCCTTGCTGCGTCTGACTCCCCCGCACACCTGGGATGGCCATTTTATTTCAGAGTGCAGCAAATGGAAAGGTGATCTTAATCTACCCCGCACCGCCGCCCCCACAACCCCCCGCCCACTGGCTATCTCGCACACACAGAGCGCGCTGCTGATGGACAGACTGCAGTTCACGGTCGCCGGTGCAGCGAATGCACTGGTGGAGACTATTAGATGCATTGTTTGACTACTTTAAGCAAAGAAACCGCTTCACGGGGCCTGCGATGGAGCAATCGGTCAAAGTATTTCGACCTGACCTCCCAACATTAGCTCGTTACTCGGCGTGAGGCCTCCCTCGCCACTGTTTGCACTTTGGTCATTGCGGTCTCAAGCAGCGGCATGCGCTGGCCATTGATTTCCCCTGAATAGCTCGCTGCAGGCCAGTTCATTATGAGGGTGTCCACACACCGCTGGATTAGTGGGACTGCGGATGGATAGAGTGGCTCTTTCTCACAATGCATTTACATTTATTGACTAACATGAATACATTGAAAGACGTAGACGTAAAATCGTCATATTTTCGGGATGCAGTCGTTATCAGGGAAAAGAAGCCATGTACTTTTCCTGCTACACTCCCTTCGCTTGTTCTCTTCAACACATGGCTCGAGGCTGGACTCTAGCCGATGCTCCACCCGCTCAAACGGTTACCATGGCAACGCTATCGGGGCCTACCAAGACCTGAAGCCGAAGGACATGCTGGACAACAATACAATAGCAGCACAGCCAGGGTACCTGAGGGACTTAAACCTGAGAGGGAGGTATATACATGTATATGTGTGTGTGGGTGTGCAGGGAGGGGTTTGGAGGTGGAGGCTGCAGATTGAGAAGGAGCAAATCCACCCTCCCCTCTACCGCTCTACCTCCATCACACACACAAACACCACCAGGATTAGTTTGCGCTGGAGAAGTACTGGACGATAGGTGGCATTTAATCAAGCCCTTTGTTTCTGGATAAATTAGTGGTTTCGTGGCTCCAAAAAGGGTGGCTTAATCCTTGTCCCCACACAGCATTTCAGTTCAGATCCCTTTGGTGAGATATGGTAAGCCTGTTCTGTGGCATTGCACTGATCAGTACAGCTTCCTGGGACATGGATGCTTTGCAGACAGATCAGCTCTTTGCTGCTGTCTGTTTATTGGTCAGCTGTCACATGCTAGCCTAACTAAACTTAAATTGACAATTAAAAGGGAACGGATCTAGCGGGTCCCTGTCTACACATTCTGTGGTAGAAACGCATCCCAGATCTCAGGATTTAAGAATAATTGTACCAAAGAGAACCAAAGTCGATAGCTATTGTGGCAGAGTTTTCTGAATGAATGTGAACTTCGCTTCACACATTTACATCAGGACATCGGGACTTTCTCCGCTTTTTCAGTTATTTACTGATAATACCCGCAAAGAATTCTCATCGTGTTTAGCTTCCTTGTTTCATTAATTGTCAGACTATTTACAGTTATGTAGCAGACTTAGCAGCCCGACCAACATTCACGCACACCAACACACCAGGCCCAACTACAATGAGACACGCTGAACCGATCTACAGTATGTTTTTAGGGAATGCAAACAAAGCGGTCCAAGTGGTTTCGGTAATAAGTCAATAAAATTGAGCCTTTCTGGTTCATTTACGTGCTATGCTCTATCTATTAACGAACGCTTCAAAGTTTCACTGAGAGACGATTCAAATTTGTACCATACGGAGGCACGTCACCCTGAACTGTGCGATTGGCAGAAACATGACCTTGCATTAGTTGATTTGTCCCATTGAGTCAATCAGGTCAGGAAAGCATCAACACCATTCATCACCAACTGAGGTGTATTTCGTGTAGTGTAACAGACATGAAGGATTAACCACATGGAGCCGACTTGCCGTGCTTGTGTTCTTTCTACACTTCTGCTAGAATAATAAGAGGGCTAGCTAGTTGCTACCTAAGGTCATCTCCGGCTAAGGGGGATGTGGAATATACATTATTGTTATTGGCTCCATTAGCTTTACAGCAGCAGTATTTACAGGCCACCAGGCAGAGGCTGAGTGCTCGCACTGGGGGCAGGAGGACGTTTGTCTGCAAGTGTGTTTGCTGCGCATTTGCAGCTTTTTTTTTCCCCCTGCCTGAATGACACAAGTAACCGTGACCTGGCGGTGGTGTTGCAACAACTGTTGAGTAACAACTTATACAAGGCAGTTATTGTCCGTCAGTGAAAGACGAAAAGGCTCGCGGCAGCCCACCAGCCAGCCGAATGTCTGAGTTAAAACGGCATAATGACTCATCATAATTCATGTCAGCATTTGATCATCGTCAGAATTAAAAGTATATCATTGGACATCTTGACATGCATACATTTGTCACTAAAAAGTTCCGTTTTTATAATATGGGTATTAAATTTACGTCTTAGTGAATTTGAGAGTCTGGAAATGTTTATAACCAAATTATAAGAATGTTACACATGCAACAGACTCAAGTGTTGGTACAGTGCTGTTAATGATAGAAAACCACCAAATAATTACTGAAATATATTCAAACCGATAAAAGTGATAATAAAAAAAAAGTTACTGAAAATGAATGAATAATTACTGTTTTCTTTCATAGTCCAACAGAATCATCTTATATTTCAAAATAAATTAAAGTAGCTCTTGCAATAATTATGGTACCCTTAACTTAAAAGTTTATTTTTTCCAGGGTCTCATCGTCAGAAAAAAATTATGTAATTCTGAATGAGACTTTTATCACATCGCAACAGGTATTTTTGGCCCATTATTTATGGGCCAAGTGCTTGAACCTTCTCTGGTTGGAAGGCTGTCTTCTCCAGAGTGCATGTTTCAGCTTCTTTCACAGACATCCAAAAATGTTAATAGGACTCTTTAAAATAGGCTGAAGTTTTGTTCTTGGCCATTCTTGTTTGTTTTTTTTTCTTTTTTAATTGGCTCTGTGTTTATATCTTTATCCCATTGAACGTCACATGATCTGCAACTTCCACAAAGTTTTCTAACCGTGGGCAGCACATTTCACTCCAGAATGCCGTAATAGTCTTGAGATTTCTTTGTACCCAAAACAGGTGCAAGGCATCCTGTGCTGGATTTAGCAAAGCAGCCTCAGAACCTTGTGCCTGCTGTTTGTTTCAGTGTTTTCAGTGTTCTCTTCTTTCTACAATGCTATCATTGCTGAAATACCTTGAGACCAAGACTGGAATTTGCTATAATGCATTTTGACAAGACACAATTCTTCTGGGCTATTCTTCTTGTGATGTTTTAAATCAACATTTACAAAAATCATGTCTATGATGTGTGGATTTTTTTTTCCTATGCATTTTTAAATGCATAGGAAAATCAATGAATCGACACAGATGAATAGATACGTAGATTGATCAATTGATAGATGGATGTGTGGCAAGTATTGTAGAATACATCTTTATTTATATACACCGCTTTATATTCTTAATGTGTATTATTATTATTATTATTATTATTATTATTATTATTATTATTATTAATTATTATTATTAATTTTTCCTACCTTGTGGGGAGTAAAAAATTTACTTTAGGACTATTGCTTGTATCATCAACACATGCACATCAAATAAAATGTACATAAATAAATAAAAACACACATTTGCAAATTTTACATTTCAGACAAAGATAGGCTGGGCAAAGACTGTGGATGGCTAATGTTGCCCAGAGGCCCAAATTTGCCCAGGTCTGCCTTGATCCTAATTTGAACCCCCTAATGCTATCTGCAAAAACCACAACCCAAATCCGAACGTTACACCCCCATTCTCATTTTTGCAAAAGTTTGTGAAACCATCCAGTCATCCTGTTTTCTCTACCATTTATTCAGTTTGTGCTCATGGTAGTTCATCAGACAAAAGAACTCCCTTTCTTGGCGGCAGCACCGGTTGATTGCGAACACAGTGACAATTGATCCCATGCGATCTCCATGGCAGTCACATAAGGGAACATCTACGCTAACAGTGGGTTCAGTTTACAAAAGGCTGGTATAGATTTTACCCTTTTAGGGTCAGAAATCAACTCCCACTGTTCCCCTGTTTGTGACAGACAGATGTGTTTACTTCTTTGCAGGTCCTAATTCAACATGCTAAAACCTCCTGTTTGTCACTTCACAGGCCGCCGAAGAGACAGGATGTTAATGCTTGACGGAATGCCTGCAGTCCGAGTCAAAGCCGAGCCCCTGGAATCGGAACAAGGGGTAAGCGAGCAGTTGTTTTCCAGACGATTCCCCATTTCCCTCACCCCCACACCCCGCCCCCACCCCCTCTTGCTTTCCTCTCCGTCTTTCCTCCTCCCGGCAATGGGCAGATAATCACTCCCAGGCCTTAGCGAGTGAGACAGCAAGCGTGGGGGCTCTGAGGAGTGGTCGGAGAGCATGGTAGTGAGGAGGAAGAGAAGGCGAGCCACAGCTGGGACAGGAATGCATTACGAAGGAGGAGGTGGTTAGGGGGCGATTGTTTGGGAGTCCGTACTAGTTGGGGGCGATTGTCAGCAGAGATGCTGGGTCACATGAGAAACTCAGAGTCTATTATCTCTCCCCATCTGTATGTTCCCCCATTGATCCTCCTCTCGCCCTCCTGTCTTGCAAACACATGAATAAACTTCCTCTTGTGTGCACAACATACAACGCACAAACAAATGCAATCCTCCTCTTCCTCTGAAGAGCACTATCACAGCTCCATCTCCTCCTCAACTCCCCCCTCACTCTCCCGTCGCACCTTCCATTGCCAAGTATGAATCACAGACGCAGAAGTTAAACGGCGCAATTCAAGCCTTTCGCTAAACTCCCATCGGGCGCCGTTGTCTTTAAAAAAAAAAAAAAAAAAAAAAGTTCATTCTTAGTTGGGTCGGGTTTATAACGATGTTACCTCACGCAGGCTTTGCATGGCCCTTGTAGAGTGTCAGGGCTCTCTGGTCCAGCATACCTATAAATAAAGTGGTCTTGTTATGGAGAAGCTGTTGCTAGGTTACGGGGGCTTTGTGTTGCTGCCACAGCTGTGTGTGCGTGTGTGTGTGTGTGTGTGTGTGTGTGTGTGTGTGTGTGTGTGTGTGTGTGTGTGTGTGTGTGTGTGCTTACCGTGTGCGCAGGTCACCACATTTCTGTAATAATGATGCATTAATGCTCAATTCCTTTTGATATAAACTCATATTTGTGATGGAGTACTTTTAAATCTCTCCAAAAATCACTTGAAATGTTCTTAATAAGGAGCAGAATAAATTCTCATCTTGTGAAATATTTTTTAACCGAAGAAATGTTGCAGGTGGCTAATGCATTGTGAGGCCCAAGCAGAGTCACTGGAAAAGTGGCGCAAATTCTCAAATATCTCGCATGGCCATGTAATGCTGAATTGACGTGAGTAGCTTCATTCTGTGCATTGCAGAATTCCGGCTGAGCATACGTTTCCGGGCATTCGGTTCACTAAAAGTCTTCATGAAAGTCATTGACATGCTCAGTCTTGGCCAAATGTCCACTTCGGAACTTAGTGGTGGCGTTGCACATGATGTCATTAATGCGATTGTTTTCTTTCTTGGGTTAATCATGCTTAGCCAGTTCGCTTACTCACACGCCTTGTGCAATGCTTTCAGCAGGGTGTCCGATGTTATCTTCAAACATCATGTATTGTCATCAGATTGGTCGATGCAATTTGCTTCCTTGTAGTTGATTATATCGGACACTGATTATTACCTATAGTATGCGTAAATGGTAAGCATGATGTTGAACTTTCCAAAGTATGCATTCATCGCTTGTGTGATTTGTTTCTACGATTGGGAATTCCAAGATGCACAATTGCATAGAATGTGCAGTTCTGGCCTCAGGAAGCAGTTGTGCATCGATGTATGATTCATGTCACCTACTGAATGTTTCATTGAATGTGATACATATTACGTGTGTGCACTTCAAAGTATAGCATATCGATGTCCAATGCAAGACTTGATGTAGAGGCTACTCAGATTGGAATTAACAGTTTTGTGCTATCATGATCACTGCTATGCGTTTTTGTGACATATTCATTGCATGTCACATGTCATGATAATGTACAGCTATCGATGCAGTTGACACATGCGACTATTCATCCACACAGGATGGTCTCGACATCAAGACTGTCAGCCTGCCTTTTGCGAATCGTTGCCAGCGCTCTTGCGACCTGATAGCGTTACGCCTCATAGTGCAGCCAGTCTCTCTTAATTTGTGATGCAGCTAGATGCTCTTAGATCTACTGGACCTGTTCAATCGGTTGGAAAGATCAATCACTCACTTGGGCACAGACACTGCTAATCTCATGCATCTCTGGACATGGATACACTCAGTGAACCTATGCTATGTGTAAGACTGTTTGTGCCAAGCGTTAGTGCTCTGTCAAGATTCACATGATGTCAATGCCGTTATCAATTCTCATCACTGACAAAATGACTAGTAGCATAACTCACATCAATATATCCTGCACATATTCATGATAAAGAGGAATTGCATTGTGCAACGAGATCTGTAGCCACTTGATACGTTTCGGCACTGTGCCTATGTTCAGTGCATCACAGTAGCATGTGCTGTCTGTGCCAATGAGTCAGCAGTACGCTGCAATGGACAGATCTCAACAGTTTGCATGCAACATTGCGCTCACTAGACAGCTGTGAGAGTGGAATTCATCTCAGAGGTGACATTATTGAGCAGGCCACAGGATCTGACAGTGTGTCATACTCTTCCAAGTGAGTTCGTGCTGGTTCTTCGCATACATTCCGTATGCTAGAGCATGCCCATAGGTACATGATGCCTATGCCAACTCGTCATCACGATCAATGTGACGATTCATGATCAATACTGCTATGACTGAGCGAATAGTCCTTGGAGCAACTTCTATCTGCAACCAGTGAGGCTGCAGTGGGCTGATGCATATCGGTTTACATGCAAGGTAGACTATCATAGTGTGTGAAGGCAGCCATCATAGGTCTACTTTCATTACATGACAGAAGTAGTGGATGTGGTCATGTAGCACTATCAGTTCTGAATCATAATCGATTCCGTTAGGGCACTGTTGCTGTGTTGAGTGGTCAATCTATTAGGTGAGTTACTGAATTGACTGACGATTGCCCAATTACTAGCATGTGATGAATCAATCGAAAATGATGTATAAGTGAGAGTCAATTCATGAAGATTCATTGCCGTGTCTGAGTGTCGTCTGATGCAGCTCATGACAATCGTGATTAAGCTTCAGTATGCCATTCTACATTGCATGGATCAATTTAACTCTGAATAGGTGCATTAGTCCACATGTGCATAAATGTCCTGTAGACAATCGCATGTCAAGATAGAGTAGATGCTCGCTTGATCATGTCGTAGATTCGAGTGCTAGATATCCTGAATGAAAATCGCTGATCGGTCAAGTCAGCATTGTACTCAAGTTTGGACTAACTTGCTAATAGACATGGATCTGCTATTACATGATATCGTTCAAGTTCAGATGTATGGTTACTAATGAACGCGTGACATCGACCATATTTGCATAACTATTCGTAATGCTGTCAGGAATGTGTGCATTGCGAGTCAAGTCAGATTCTAGTCACATGTAATGCACATCAGTGAACTCACATGCAATCGGCTGTGCAATGACACTTGTATATCAAGTGTTGAGAGCTGCACTGTACTTGCAAGAGTGCCACACTATCATTGCTGTAGTTATCTATGGCCGAGTTGCAATGACGTTTAAATTTCGTTATCAGCATAGTATCATGTTGAGTATACCTTAAGTAGCTACCGCTTCTTATCAGACAAGTGTTCTCAAGCTAATGTAAGTGAGTCAAGCGTCACATGAGTATACTTACATGATGCTGAAGTGAGCAGACTTGCAGTTCAGGTGTCTAATCTTTCTAGCAACTTATGAGGATAGAACATGTAGCATGGTGCGTCATTGCTTTATCTCATGCAGTGCAATATATCCCAATGAGATCACGGCTGCTCGTGCAGTTAATCACAGTATGTTCATCACTGCAATAGCCTGTAAAAGCGAATGACTCAATACGTTAGACATGATTTACAGAGCCTATAGACTTTAGCTACTTCGGCCACATTCTAGTTTTTGCAATCCGATTGCAGCTTGAAGCTTGCGCTAACATTTAATTTATAGTTCATTGAAGCAATACATACAATCATGTCTAATGCTTCATGTCTATACTATGTCACAAGATTACGTGGATATTGAATCGCATCAGGGCACTTTCATCTATATACATTCGATAATTAATGTTACACATCCTAACATACTAGTTTAATGTCAAATTGACTAATAAGAATAATGTTTAATATCAAAGAATTTATATTATCAATGGTTGAATTCTATTGCATCATAAATGCATTACATAGTACCTTAAATGTTCAATTGATAAATCCTAAATTGAAATCAAATAAAAAATTAGAAGTTTGCTTGCAATATCTAAAAAGTCATGTTATCAAAGTTAATGATTTTACATCTAATGTTGGAATAACTGATGTAGAAAATGAGATGATTATTATAAAATGATGAAATTATTTCTCAATGTCAATGCATAATCATGTCTGAACTGACAATGTCTTGTATCAGTCATCATTTCAATTAATTAACAATTCTAATCTGCAATATCAGAACATTTAAAATAATTTGAATTTCAATCCAATAATAATATTACAATTATATTGTAACATTCAAATGACACTATTTATGTAATTAATTCTAAATTACTTATGATTCACAATTCAAATTCTTTAATCATTAAAATATTTCACATTACATGCATGTTTACATAGTTTTGCAATAAAATGTAAACATCACTAAGAAAGTCTAATAGTTATTCATACAATGAAACATATACAATTCTTCATCACCAATCTGAATTCTTAATATTTGCACTTGACATAACGTAGACTCAATATATTACATTAGATAATGCAACAGTGGTAGTCTTGAAATTCAATTACATCGCTCAAGCTTGCACGATTTGAAAATGTTCCAATGAACGCAAGCATGTAAATTGCACCTAAGCAATTGAAGGGCAATCTCTATGACATGCAGATGGCAACATCAGCTATAATTGTATCAGTCACTGATTTCTCTCATGCTCATTGAATTTAACTGCTATTCATCTATCATGAATTTACAGTGACATATGCTGCAATCGCTGAGTCTTGATGCCACTGCATAATCATATGGCTCATCTAATCATCATTGAAATTCACCATCAATGCATCGACATATTACTTAAGTCATTTACAAATGTCATACATCTCATAATTATCTGTAATCTACATCAATTGAACTATGAAGTGATTTGAGGACAATTAGTCATAAACATGTGTCATTCAAGAGCTACTTTATCCAATGTACTAGAAGCATGTATCATGCATGATAAAACTTCGTGTTGCACATTCTATATCTTCTGGTCTTCTTCAACATATGCCTGCATGTGTATCTATTTTCTAATCATTATATGCGTAGTCTAACTATGCAAATAACTATATAGAGTTATATAAAAAGTCTACATTATTAATCTATCCACATATATTATCACTTCGAATTAGTACTGAATGATACCTAACTAGTCAATGGATTATCTTAATGTGCAGACTGAAACTACTAATACATTCCAATTGATTTTACATCGCTGTAATATATGCGACAACTACAGAGACATATATGTGCCATTAGACAGGCTGAGTATCAGAATTCAGTAGTCAATGTATTGCTATTGGATACCTGATAGCACAGTTCAGTCGCAGCTAATGATCCATGCGGACATGTATATGTGTTGATCTAGTCTATCTATCCTATCTATCTATCTATCTATCTTATCTATCTATCTATCTATCTATCTTATCTATCTATCTATCTATCTCATCTCATCTCATCTTCATCTATCTATCTATCTATCTATCTATCTATCTATCTATCTATCTATCTATCTATCTATCTATCTATCTATCTCATCTATCTATCTATTTCCACATCTATCTATCTATCACAGTCTACAGTTAGTTTCCTTTATTCTAGCTACTACGTTGATCTGCGCACTACTACAGTTTACTTTGTTGCAGGTACACGGAGTGCAGCCATGCATTTCGGTCCATTGAGTGTTATTGTAATGATTGTCTTGTATCACGTCCACTAGTCTGGTGCATAGTCTCCATGAGGATACATTGCAGTATTTGATACTGTTCCTGCATTTTACGAGCCATATTGCGCTCATTATAAGCCTATTTATCGTCGACTAATGTCAGCCATCATGTTTGAGATATATTCATGTAGTGACTCTTATCGATTCCTGGGCAAGACCATGCCGATTGCAGTATTTGTTCACATGTGCTTCATATATGACAGTCATGCCACATTGAAGAATGCAAACGGACATTTAGACTTGCATTTGAGGTGTAATCGTGTTACAACTCTTATCAAGTCATACATGGTGCTACAAGCATAAGTAGTACGATTTAAATGAATTGAAAGGTAGATACAGTTAGTTAAAATACATTGCTCTTATGTGCATAACATGTAGCAATAGACATTTGCATTATTGTAGCTTATGTTAAATAGTTGTTAAAATGCAATACATGTTGCAACATATGCTAGTTAATGTATTAAGTAACATGGCTTAAAAATACATGTAGTTTACAATAATGTTCAGCTGCAATGTCTAAGTGCATCCCGCTAACCGTAGGGCATGTACTACTACTCATAATTAGCATGGCACATATGTTACCTACTAGCAGTTAGACATGTAGTTTCAACATTTTCTAATCCGGTATAAGTAATTGGCTAAGTTAAATTCACTTACCTTGCTGTCTTGCGCATGTATGAACTGCAAGTGGAATTCTTGGTCATCATCAAGATGTCTTTCGGCAAATGTGAGACGAGTCTTTGTGTTCTTTTTGGACAACAGTTGTTTTCGCCTGAGAACTCTCCCGTGGATGCCATTTTTGGCCAGTGTCTTTCTTATGGTAGAATGGTGAACACTGATCCAAACTGAGGTCAGCAAGGTCTCGAGTTTTTTGGATGTTGTTCTAGGTTCTTTTGCAACCTCCTGGATGAGTCGTCGTCACACTTTTGGAATAATTTTAGCTAGTCGACCACGCCTGGGAATGTTTACCACTGTTCCAAGTGTTCTCCGTTTGTGAATAATGACTCTGACAGTGGTTTGCAGGAGCCCCAGAGTCTGAGAAATCGAACTTTCCCAAAACTGTCGTTAGTCACAGTTACTTTGTGATTTAACAAGGGAGGGGCAATCACTTTTTCACACAGCGTCAGAAAGTTTTGGACTTTTTTTGGGGCCTGAATAAATTGAAGTGTCATTTGAAAACTGCATTTTGTATTCCCTTTGGTTGCCTACGAATACCAATACTTTTTTCACGGCACTGTAGGTATGTAGCGAGCAGCCAGGGCAGAGACAAATGTTCCAGTGTTTTTGAAAGACAAGGTGTTTTGTTTGTTTGTTTTTAATGTAATGTACGCAAACCTGGCGACCCACCATTGTGTTATAAAACCGAGTTCAGAGGCCATCTCTTGAAGCAAGTATCATGGAAGGATCTCCCAAAATGATTACAGTTAGGGTCAAGGTTCATGTTTTGTTTTGTTTAGTTTTTTTTAATATCAGGAGAACTAGAAAGGCAATATGCGAAGTTTGCAACTCAAAGATAAGAGATATCTGTTACTAAACCCCCAAAATATAGGTAACCCTTGTTAACTTCCGTTTAGCTTATCAATAACTGGTCAAATGACCTCTGCTTCATGTTGGCTGTGTATTTAATTGAGTAGAAAATGAAGGAATCGAGAGTACAGAGGCTGGAATGGAACCATGAAAAAATGTATTTGTGAATATGCTAGTTACCAACTAATGCCGGTACAGATATTGAGAGTAAAGGCGCTAATGTGTGTGCAAATGTGGCTGGGCAAGATTTTATGACTTGACTTGTTTAACCCAAGTAATAGCTTGACTCTTTTGAAATTTAGTGTGGAATATTTTTTCCTGCAATATTTTGGGCATTTCTTGAATAGTAAAGTTGATGGTTTTAGCATTACGTACACCGTAGCTTGCGCACATGCGACTCACTCCTACTTTTGATGGTAACCTCGCGTCAAACAGCGTGCCACAACTTTGTGTGTGTTCCGCTCTTGACGACCCGTCAAGGCAATGATACTGCCCTTCAGAAGTGAACAAGCTCTTAGGTGCTGTTTGTTGCCTTTTATTACAGGTAGCAGCAGCAAAGCAGTAAACATCTGCAGCACTTCCAATGTCGTGCAGGGTTTGACTGCTTCTCTCTCTTTGGGTGGGGTTTTTACTGCCAACCACGGGGAGGGAACCGACACTGGCCGCTCTTGTCCACCTCCCGCACCATACACAGAGCAAGTGTTCATTTTTCTAAAAGAGGCTGCTTTTGGTCACATCCTGCAAGGATGGACATTTAGGCTTCGTGCCCGTGCATGTAGCCTAGTTGCGAGCATACGAACAGGGGTGTGTAATTAGTCAGGGTGGGGTGATCCTCAGAGATACTTGTGAGTTTGAGTTTCTGAGGGAGAAAAATAGGACGGGAAAATCAAGACTTGCATAACAGGGTGCGGATCCGTATTCGAGATGGGTGGCACTCGCACACATCACACACACAAGTACACATATGAACAAAGCCAAGTTGACATAATTCAGTATAAAATAAACTGATGGATTTAGTCACTTAAAGCAGTCGCAGCCAGTTGACAGTTTAAGCTTAAAAAAATGCCCTGATCAAAGATACGAATGCACATCTTTTGATCGACTGACACTGTCGGAGAGGTGCTGAACTTTGAGGCCACCAACACAATTTGTTCTGAGACACTGGCAGATCTCGAATTTGTTTCGATCAGAGATCATTTTAGCTGCCCATACCTGATTTAGAGTTTGAGTAAAGCAGGAAGAAGCAATGTCGTTCTCTTAAAACCTCGATCAACAGTTCGATAAGATGCAGATAATTTTTTCAGTAACATTTTATCATTTCTGACAGTCATACTAGTGTATAAATAAGTTAACTATGGTGGGAATGATTCATGAAATAACGTCTTAACTTTAATGACAACTGACATTAAGTGTGAGAATAAATAAATAAGGTGTGCTGATTGCTGGCATGGTATGACTACCTCATGCATTGAAAACCCCCTGTAGAAACTGTTCTTTCTTTTGAAAAAGCCAAATTTACCTTGGTTGCTGGCTGAACGGAAGTGAGGTACAATCATAGCTGGCATGCTCTCCTGCATGACCCTGATTCAAACTCTGAAGTTTAAGGCAAAACAGCAAAACGAAACAAAACAAAAAAGAACAACACACAGAATAGTTTCCTTTGATGCTGTCTGAAATTAGGTCTAGTGAGGTGCGCTGACAGAACGGGTTATTGACGCCGCGCATTTATGATCCCTTGTTGAGGGTGCTTTTCTTTTAAAAGACACTTCCAAACTTCTATCCCGTTTTTAATCTGCTTTTTTTTTCGAATTTCAGTGGCCATCAATTGTAACCTACATTGAGTTTTGCTATTCACTGGCTGGGCCGGCAATTGGTGGTGGTCTACTGGACATGCTCATATCATGAAATAATGACGTATCCGTCTGCATTATTTATGGAATCATATATATGACTTACTACGGTAACTTTTTTTTACGCCACACTGGTACGGGGGGTACGAAGTAGTGGTCGTAATGAAGGATTAAAAGACTGCAATTTACTAGGTGAACTTCTCCAATTGAACTTGATTCAGAAACTGTCTTTCATATTAATTCAAGTTCATCTGCCTCTATTTTAGCAGAACATAAAACTAAAATATTTTTTTATCATCGATCTGATATTCATTCATTCATTCATTCATTTTCCGACCTGCCTATCCTCACAAGGGTCGCGGGGGGTGCTGGAGCCTATTCCTGCTGACTTCGGGCAGTAGGCGGGGGACACCCTGAACCGGTTGCCAGCCAATCGCAGGGCACACAGAGATGAAAAACCATCCGCGCTCACACTCAATTTTGAGTGTTCAATCAGCCTGCCATGCATGTTTTTGGAATGTGGGAGGAAACCGGCGTACCCGGACAAAACCCACCAGGCTTGGAGAGAATATGCAAACTCCATACAGGCAGGCCGGAGCTGGAATTGGACCCGGTACCTCTGCACTGTGCGGTCGACGCGCAAACCACTGGACCACCGGGCCGCCCGATCTGTTATTGTTTAGTTTAATAGAGATAATATTATTGTGAATGGGAAGAGTTAAAAAAAGTGCTTATTAAATCGCATTTGCAATATTGAGGTGGAAAAAATATCACACATTATGGTTGAGATTCATTCAATTGTATAAAAAAACAGTAACCTCCAAAAATGTTGGATGGCTGGAACGGATGATTGTCATTTCAGTTCATTTCAATGGGGGCAATGTATTTCCTATGTGAGTAAACTGAGTTACGAGCTTGGAACGAATAAAACACTTTATTGAAGGTACCATCGCTTTTCTCAAAAGCGAATTTTTGCTCTTGTACCTAATAAAGGCTCTCATAAATGTAGCACACCATGCATTAACTATGCGAGGGAATAAATAAGTATGCACCCGAAAGCATCTCCACCTATTTGACTCACTCTAAAGCCGATGACAGCAACACAACAGGGTGCAGTGATGCAAGTCGAATGAAAAGCTTTCAACATTGATACAAAAACACTTTGCCCACACCCACATCCACACGCCCACAAGTGCGCGCACACACATACACACGCACAGGTCGGCCATCCTCTTTAAGAGAGGGCGGATACACTTCCTTTTCACTGCTGCCTCCCTGTCTCCGGCAGCAGGTTGCCATGGAAACAGGGCATGACTGGAAACAACAGGAGCGAGAGAAAGAAAGGAAAGAAATGTGGTGATCTGCCCACCTCTCTCGCACTCCTCCTTTGTGTCCCTCGCTCAAAATACCCCCCCCCCTCCCCTCCCATCCGCCCTCAACCCGCCTCGCATTTCTAGCTAATTACACTCCCTAATTGCAGGCTTTCCATAGGCCAGGCGAGATGGTGAACCCCCCCCCCACCAAGCCCCCCAACACCTACCCGAGCTCCCCCCCTTCAGATTGTAGAAGTAGAAAGCTTTAAAAGCAGTCACTAGCCCTGCTTTATTTGCTGCTCTTATTATGGGCTGTAATGGCTTCGGTGCCATCCGAGAGGACCCTTGATAGCTTTGAAATTCATATAAGGGAGTTTCAATGGATGCCATGTTTTCTATTGACTGGATGTCTTTGTACTTTTGTTTCTTTCTGAATTACTTAAAATCAATATTTAATCACTATACTGATTAGAAGGTTGTTCATCCTGAATGATGTGATGTGCAGCAGCCTGAGAAAACTAAAGATGACAATAGACATGACCCCCCCCCCCCAAAGAAAATGCCATAAGAAATCATGGAAATCCAAGCAAACCTTTAGGACACACAGAAATATTCACACAAATATATATTTTATAGAGAATAAAAATATATAAGTCCTACCTAAGTTAAATGGAATTTATATGTGAAATGAGAACTAAAACTTTCCACGGTCCCGTGTTGCCAAAGCATTTAACACTCACATTCAACAACTCAAGTCAACAATTTTTGAAATGCTTCCAATGAGTGTACAGGGTGACGCTGCCTCAAGAAAATGGTCAAGTCGTGCATGCGGATGGGATGCTTAGTGTGGGGCTCGATTCCGGCCACTATGTGGCCGAGTCACAGGGGCAGGTGGATAA